>CM068541.1:13658894-14858894 GCA_035048495.1 Euptelea pleiosperma
TTCCAATGGCTAAAATTACCAATCAGGCTGAATTTTGGTATGTACGTCCATCTAGGGATGGGCCAAACATCCATACAGTCATTAGTCTCTAACAGTGTGCCATGTGACATTTTTAAGTGTTGCCCGGATGCCTTGATGAATTTTTTTTTCTCACCCTGCCCCAGTTAGACAGTCATTTGCCGTCTTGCCCCTAAACAAAAACCTGGCTCCGCCACTGTCTATAGATCCAGACTACTAAAGGTCCTTTGTGGATTCATGCCACAAATCTTGAACTTCATAATTTTAGGGCTGTCAATGGAGAATAAATCATTTTTTTTTTGCGAGGAAAGCCCATTTTGTAGAGATCAGTAACTCGGTGAAGGCAGGTTTTGAACCCAGGTCTATGGTATCATCACCACAAACTTTACCAACCGAGCAAGCTGGCACCTTCTACAAAGAATAAATCTTTGACGATGGACACACTTCAGTCAGTATGAGCCACGTGGTACACTCTTAGAGCGAAAATCTTGCCTGACCACCGATGGTCATGGAGTTCTCGAACGCGTAACCGAGTTCTTTTGCCACCTACCCAGGTGAGTGTTTTAAAGATTTCTTTTTTAATTTTTAATACAAAGACAAAAAGCACTTGGGTACATGTCAAGATTCTGTGGTGTTTTTCCTTGTACAAAATTCAGGTGCCGAGAACTCTGTGGATGGTCAACGGTCAGGCAAGTTTTACTCCACTCTTAGAGACTACTAACTAAACGGATGTTTGATCTATCACTAAGACCTACATACTAAGAATTAGCACGATTAGTTATTTCTAACCGTTGGATCTGAAGTACCCATAAAATGTTGCTTGACCCAAAGAAAAAAATTAACCCATGAAAAAGACTACAATCCAACGGTTAGAAATCACTAATCAAGCTGATTTTTGGTATGTAGGTCCAGTTAGGGAAGGGCTAAACATCCATGCAGTTAGTGGTCTCTAAGAGATTGCCATGTGGCTCATACTGACTGGTGCCTATCATGGAAGATTTACTTGTCAACGGATATTATTGGAATATAATATAAGAATAATCCGAATCCAAATCAGGAAAAATATTCGGTATCTAAATTCGATTTGGAATCGACGGATATTTTGAATCAATATCGAATTCGAATCAGATTAACTTATCAGATATCAAATAATATCCATATATATATATACGGTGAAGAAATCATGATCCTCACAAAAATTCAAATCATTCCGATATTCATAGAGTGGTTTACGAGTTGAAGAATTATGGACTGTCTATTTTTATCCTTAACTTGAAAACCACATTTGACGGGGTTAGAAATTTCAGAATGTGCTGATTTTTTGTAAGGGTGATCTATATGGTGAGGAGATCATCCTCACAAAAAAGTCAGCTATTATATTGATTCATCTTCCATGTGGGTATGCCAAAAATGGTGTAAAAAATGTTGTATGAAATTGTTGTCCCCCCTATCATGTGCTGAAGCCTCAATCCTGGTCCAACCAATTTGAAGGGGCCAACCAAATCCTAGCCCAACGTCAGGTTGAACTTGCCCAAGTTATTTTTTGCAAGGTAAGCCTATTTTTAAAGAGATCGGTAACCTGGTGAAGGCGGGGTTTTGAACCCTATCTATGTCATCATCACCCACAAACTTTACAACTGAGCAAGCTGACACCTTCAGAACTCGTCCAAGTTGCAGCCTTAGAGAGAGACACTAGTTTAATGAGATATGTCGCTAGAATCGGTCGATTACATATTCGACCTCATCGGTAGAGACAATCCACTATGCATTGTTGTATTATAATCATTGAATTTCATTTCGATCCTACTAAAATTAGAGAACTTAGAAATAGATAGATTCCTTGTGAGAGATCTATAAGATTTAGAATCCTCTTCAAATATGAAAGGTAGCCACGTACCGAAGGAAATAAGTGAATGATTGGTGCATCGTGGGCAGGTACGGATGGGTGTAACACGGTGTGCAATGCAGCAATAGTCTAAGGCGAAGTCTCTGTATAAGGCAATTTATCTTTAATATATTAATACATCTGGTATTAATTAAAAATTCTAACTCTAAAAATCAGTTTGATTGATGATTTCTAGCCATTGGATTTACTATCCAAAAACCATGCTTGAATCCGACGACTAGAATCAACCCTAAAAAGTTCTAAAATCTATAGCTAGAAATAACCAATCAGGTTGAATTTTGGTTTATATATCCAATAAAGAGTGGGCTAAACATCATATGGAATTTGTAGACCCAGAAAAAAGTCCTATAGTGGGACCTGGGCTGTGGTCTTCTCTCACCAAGCAGCCGCCTCAGGCGACTGCCTTGATGACCTCTAAGGTAGAGACGAGTTAGACATGGGGACCTGTGTTACCGACATTATCCACAAGGAAAAAGATGTAACAAGGTATGCCTGAAACTGTAGCAATGAGGAAGCATGATTTTTGTTACTCACCACTGTCATCTGGGCCCACTGACCGAATGGATGTTTATCCCACCCCTTGGTGGATATACACAACAAAAATCACCTTAATTTGTAACCATTAGATTTTAGCATTTCTTAGAACTTTTAAGGCGTTCTTATAGCCGTTGAATGCAACCATTTTTTGAGTACTAAAACCAACGGCTAAAAATCCTTAAACAAGCTGATTTTTGGTATGAATATCTATTAAGGGGTGGGCTAAACATCCTTACGGTCAGTGGGTCCAGATGGCAGCGGTGACTACCAAAACTGCCGCTTCCGCAAATGAAAAGATCTCAGGTATACCTTGTTACATCACGACCCTGTACCCAATTATAAAAGATTTTCCTTTTTTCCGGTAAAAAGCGTTGTCTGATTACTTGTGACTTTTCTATTCTGTTCCCACCCTTCGTTCAATCAAAGTAGTTCATTATAAATTCAGATTTTCACCAGAATCTGGAGAATTGTCTCTGCCCTTCAAATTCAGAGCTCTTCTTGTTCGTCTGTTCTGGGGTTTCCGATCTAACGATCCAAAAGCTGAGGTAGTCGTAGTGCTTTAGATCTCACCTGGACCGAGCTGGGCTCAGAGATGTTGGACAGGCGTGTTTTCCTTGTCCTGGTTCTTGCTTTCAGTTGCTTGGTCACGTTCCCATTCGCAGCAACTCTTGTGCCAGACGAAGGTAAGTCTTCTATACAATGAAAATGATGGGGAACGGTGGTGAACCTGGTCCTGAATCCCCAGTGGTTTAGGATCTAAAATAATTGAGAACTGCCAGGATAACAGTTAATAACATCGTTATATTCATAATTTCGAAATTCGACTGAGATGTTTTTTGGGTATACTCCAGCTAGTGATCTCGATTAGTAATTATTTGCTGAGTTGACTCGAACTCTACTCACACTTTTTTTTTATTTTTGAACCGTCTCATTCTATGTTTAAAAACTCCGGGGTAGAGCCGAGTCGACTCGACTTGATCTTATTTCGAGTTGACTCGGCATACAAACTCGGATTTGCAAGCCTCACTGAGTTGACTTGGAAACATGACTGAGTCGAGTCAAAACATGTCCAAGTCAACCATTCAAAGGACGAGTTGACTCGAAACTCTTTTTTAATGTTTTTTTTTAATTTCCAAATTTTTTAGTATTTTTCTATATTTTATGATTGGGTCGTGATGTAACAAGGTATACCTGAGATCTTTTCATTTGCGGAAGCGGCATTTTTGGTAGTCACCACTGCCATCTGGGCCCGCTGACCGCATGGATTTTTAGCCCACACATTCATACAAAAAAATCAGCTTGTTTAATGATTTTTAGCCGTTGGTTTTAGTACTCAAAAAATGGTTGTATTCAACGGCTATAAGAACGCCTTAAATGGTACCAAAAAGTGTTAAAATCTAATGGTTATATATTATCAATCAAGGTGATTTTTGGTATGTATATCCACCAAGGGGTAGGATAAACATCCAAGTGGTCAATGGGCCTAGATGGCAGCTGTGACTACCAAAAATGCTGCTTCCGCAAATGAATAGTTTCAGGCATACCTTGTTACATCTTTTTCCTTTATGATTTTTCAAAGTTTTGTAATAAATATTATTTTTATATATTTAAATATTTAATATTTAATATTTAATTTAATGACTTGTCGAGTCGCCTCCCTAGTCATCGAGGTGATTCGACCTGATGGATTTCCGACTCGAGTCCGAGATCCACATTTTAAAACATTGGTCTCAATCCTAGTTGCCAAGTTCGCGAATAATTCGCGAACAATTCATTTTATAAGGCAAAACGAATTATTTGGCCGAACAATTCAAAAATTCAGAATTATTCGCGAATAATTAAGGCCATGTGTTTAAAACGTGTTTTATTCGGGTAGACGATTAATTCAGCCCATTAATTCAGCTAGAAAATAGAGTTAAAAAAAAAACAAACAAAAAAGGAAAAAAATAAAAAAAAAAAACCCTAATTTCATTCTCGAATTCACGTTCCTCATTGTCTCCACCCTAATGCATATCTACATGTGTTTGGGCATCCAAAGTTGTCTCAATGGACATAAATATTCAATATATTATTATAATGTGCATATAAGATGTTTATAATAAGGACATAGCTAGTTTCAAGGAATATTTAAATATAGATTTTTTAATAAGAAGCTTTTTACAAAGACGAAACCTGAGGTGTTTGGTTAGTAATATTTAGTCTCGAGATCTCATTAGTCTCATGTGTTTGTTATGCTAAATATTTTTAGGTTCATTGATCTTATGAATGGATTCATCCCTTGTGAACCTACAAGCCAAAAACTAGCCTGATAGGTAGTTTGTAACTTTGTAGTCGTTGGATTTTAGAATTTGTTTTCATTACAAACTTTATGAACAAACCCATGGGTGGAAAACAACAATGGTTCCAATGTCCGAATTTTTAACATCGAATTTTTGGATCATAACCGAATGAAACACAAATGAATACAGTTGCGAACTTTTACCGCTCTTCGAATTTTTGACCGAATTTTTATCGGCGAATTTTTAGGCCATAACCGAATGAAACACAAATGAATGCAGTTGCGAACTTTTACCGCTCTTCGAATTTTTGACCGAATTTTTATCGGTGAATTTTTAGACCATAACCGAATTATACTCGAACTTTTCCCGTATCCGAACTTAACAACTAGGGTCTCAATATCGGTTGAGGCCAAAGGTGAAAAATTTAAGGGAATTTTAGACATACCCCCCGTGTTATCTTCACAATTTGATATACCCCCACAGTTTAAAAAAGCTGACATACCCCCTATGGTGGTCCACCTTCTATCTCCCTCATCAAATCACTTTGACTAACAATTTGTGACTAAAACGCCCCTTTCTGCACCATTGGAGATTTTTCCCCGGTGAATACTTCACTCGCTCTGGACTTTTAAGCTTACAGGTTACCCCTTGTTTCCGCTAGAGAACCATTCTCCAGCAACGTTCTTTACAACTCAACAACATTAGACTGCAAGTCTTCTCTCTCCTCCTCCTTGATACTAAACAAAACCCTTGACGGCCCATACAATCCTTGCCATTTCTTCAGTTCATCGGCTCCGGTGACGCGTCGGCAAAACGAGAAACTGATGCAGAAGTTGCAAACCCACACTACCTTCAAGCCATGGTGAAGGAGATTCGGGTCCATCCTCCCTAATCCCTGTCCCCTCCTCTCGTGGGAAATTTTTTTGATGCAGAGTCTGGATGCAGTCGATGCAGAGGACTCTCATGGCCCTACATAGATCATTTTTCTGGGCCCACTAACCACATGGATGTTTAGCCCACCCCTTGGTTGATAATTTATAGCCGTTGGATTAAGTACCCAAAAATATGCAACAAATAGCTTGAATTCAACGATTAGAATCAATCTTAAAAATGTTCTAAAATATATGGCTAGAGAAAACCAATCAAACTGATTTTCTGTATGTATATCCACCTAGGGGTAGGCTAAACATCCATGCGGTTAGTGGGCCCAAGAAGTTTAAGCCCGAGAAGTTCTTAGAGAGAGCATGGTGCAGTGCTAACGTGGACTTGAGGGGTAATGATCTCAGGCTTGCACCGTTCGGGGTCGGGCGTAGGGTATGTCCAAGGAAGAACCTTGTACTGTAGACCGTTAACTTGTGGTTGCTAAGTTGGTGCAACATTTCAATTTTCAAGTGGGTCCCCAACCAGAACTCGGTTGATCTAGTGAGGTGTTGAAGATGTCTTGTGAGAGGAAGAACCCTATCTTTTGCAGTTGTTCCTAGGAATGGGAATGTTGTTGGTCCTTTCTAGGATTCAATTACGGTCTTGTTTTTTCTATGGGATCTAGTTCTTGGTGGGAACTGTATCTATGACTGTCTTTAGTTTTTTTTTTTCTCTGTATCTAGCTTATTGTCTTGGTGTGAACTGTCACGAGAATTCATTTTTGTTACTGAAAGGTGGTAATTGAAGAAGACAAGGACAAGGTATCTTCATACATCTAGGAAAATGATTGCATATATTTCTGTATGAAACTTCGGGTTGCTGAATGAAGCTTTATCTGGATTTGCATTTTTAACCGGAAAGATTTTTATGTCTAGCGTAGTGTTCATTTAGTCATAAAGGTGCGCGGCTATTTGACACCAACCCAACCGGAGCTTTTTTATCTATCTCGCCGGAGTAGTGGACTGCCGGCCGGTCACGAGTCTTCGGTATGTTGGTCTTGCCAGAGATGGGCAGCCAACCCACCGGAATCTCGTGGCCGGATGTCCACCACAGCCTTTCCATCTGAGGTTGGGTTTGTCCCAAACATTTTTACTTTGTTCTAAGGTTGAATAAAAGGACAATTTTATCCTTTTCAAAAAACATTGTTAGTCAATGACGGAGATAAATGGTGGACCGGGTCATAGGGGGGTATGTCAAATTTTGAAGATAACATGGGATTGGGACCTTGGCTAAACCTTTTTTGTTGTATTATTGAGATTTGAGGCTTATTTTATTTAAAATATTAATATAGATTAAAATTAATTAATTATTTTTTCCTCAAATCTCAATAATACAACAAAATAGGTTAGCCAAGGTCCCAATCCCATGTTTCTATCATTTTTTCTTATAGTTTCAATAAAAACACGTCAGCCAAAAGTCCCTTATCGAGTCCGAGTGAGTGATGTTTAACTAAAATTACATTTATAAAAATGGAAAAATTTATTGAAATAGTAAATGTATAACTTCTTTTTTTAATAAGAGTAAGCAGGCAACTTCAACAAGGTTATTATTTTCTTGTACTTCATTATTAAATATGAAAAATAATTTTATAAAGATATTATAGAAATTTAAATTAATACAAATATCATTGATATTTTTAATAAGAATAATTAGTATTTGAAACCATTGAAAAGATCTAATGGATCCTTGCTCATTGCAAATGAACTTAGGAATTAAAAGTTAATAGCTTCAGGAGATTTTCAAAGAAAAAAAATAGTCATTTTGTAAAAAGTATTGCTCATTTATTAAGGAGAGAGAAGAATATGGAGCATTTCATGTTTCTCTCTTCTGTAAACTGACCTTATAAAATGAAAAGATAATTTTACCCATAGATAACTACTAAATCACATTAATGGCTTTTAGGGTTTTTATATAACTATGGAGAGAGGGTGAAAATAGAAGGGCAAAAAAGTAAATTGTTACAACTCAAGTAGAGGCATTGCTACAAGTGCAATGGTGTAGGACACTTATAGAGGCACTTCCCTCAAGCACCATATCAGAAGCCCATAGGCATTACTCAGAGGTTAAATGTACCAAACTAAGTCTTTTCCATTACTCAATAGGATGCGAGTACACCTAAGATAGTTGTGAGAGGTACTCTTTTGATTTCACATTTGTCTGCAAGAGTATGAATTGATTCGGGTTATACCCATTCTTTTATATCTGATTTTTTTGCCTATGCTTTAAGATTTATGTATGAGTTGTTAGGTTTTACTGTTTCTATTGTTACACATTTGGGATATAATTTTCTTGTAGATAGTATGTAGAGACTGCTTAATTCGAATAGGGGATCATGATTTGACTGCTAACCTGATCTTATTAGAGATAACAGACTTCGGCGTCATTCTTGGGATTAGCTAGATTTCAACTTATCATGTGTCAGTCAACTTTTATATGGATGTAGTTCTTCCTTCACGGCTAGATTGATTAAGTCTCCCCAAATCAATCGAACTATTCTGTAGGTTGACTAATCGCTAGTCTTCTGTCCCATTAATTAGTATGAAAGATGACCACTATTGTCGCTTATCTGGATTACAAAAAATTAAAAAAATTATTCAGTGTATTTCTGCTGCATCATGATACTAATTTTATTTAACCACACGTTTGTAAGATCGAATCGCACATCAAGATACGGGAGATGTGGAGATGACCAGATATCGGATTGGGGGCGTGATACAATACTTCTTGAATGTTTTGTAATAAAGTTGGTATTAAAGAAGATTTAGTGCATGTGTTTTGAAAAATGGCCAAAATGTTAGTAGCTTGGCACTCATAGGTTTGCCTTTATAATTGTAAGTTTTTTTTTTTGTAACAATACCCTTAACTTTGAAATGAATTAGGATTAACCCCTATACATTTAAAAAACTTTAGGAATACCTCCTTGAGTTAGTTTAAACGTCAGTTAACTCTATTTAAAACATGGCATGCATTATTTAATGCACCAATGAAAGGATCAAAACATTGCAAATACAATGTTAATGCCTTGTGATTCATGTCTGTTTTAATTTGAGTTAACCATTGTTAAACTATGTGAAGAGAGGTGTACTACTATACTGTACTCTTGATTTTTAGGGGTGGTTGTTACAAGAATACCCTAGTTATAAAATATAGAAAGTTACAGGATAGATGCAAGATAGTTGTGCCATTATCAGTGGTTATAATGACCATTATTGAAACCATTTGGGTGTTCATTCTCTAATTTGCCCAACAATTTATTATTAAATCGCATTGTATATGGGATTCAAGGTTTGGAAACGACCGTTATAACTTCATATGGGTTAGTTGGTATTACCGTTATGATCGTTATAACGGGTTAAATAATAGGCAAAAATAATGGTGGGTATCTTTTCTGACTTTATACCACATCTTTAACTAGGGCCCTCTCAATAGAGGTTGAGGCCTAAGGTGAAAACTTTAATTGAGGCTTATTTTATTTAAAATATTAATATAAATTAAATTAACTAAGGAAATTTAGTCATGTTTCCCTCAATCTCAATAATACAAAAAAATTATTTGCCAAAGGGCTCTCAATCCCATGTTCCTATTCCCTTTTTCTCTTAAGTCTCAATAAAATCCCCCAAAAACATTCTATTAGGAAAGGCCCCTATCGAGTCCATGTGCGATGCACATGCTGTATAAATAAAAAGTACGTTTATAAAATTAGTAAATTTATTAAAATAGAAAATATATAAGTTCTTTATTTGGTAAGGTTAGTGGACAACTTAAAAAGAAAGTAATTATTTTCTTGTACCTCATCATTATTAAGCCTACGCCCGTCCATTCTTTACAAACTTGATCCCACCCTTAGACTAGTTACGCTGTTCGACTGAATCGTTGGCTCCACGTTCTATTTGGTCGGAACCAAACATAAAAAATCAATTTTAAAAGGGCAGTATAGGAATTTTAAAATAATATAAATATCGACGTTATTTTTTTTTAATAAGAGTAATTAGTATTGGATATCATCGAAGAGATCTCGGCAAGAGCTTTGTAATGACCCTATTTCTAACAATATTATAGTAGACTTTTTATAATACTTTGAACATTATATGTATGCCATTTTAAAGGTCTCAACAATAGCTTTCTATCGGTATCAAGTTCGTCCAAATCGGACGTGCGAGTCAAAAGTTATTATGTTTAGTTCTGGGCAATATTTTAAGTTTTTATTAAAATTCAAAAAAAAAAAAGAAAAAAAAGAATTTTCAAAATTATAGTCCGACATCGGATAGAAATGAAAAGTTCTGAGTTCTCAACCTCTATAAATACAAGGCTATGCCTTGAGAATATTACATCAATTTGGGTATTTGCATTCTAACCCCTGAGGTAAGAATATTTGCAAAAAAGTCCCTCGACTAGAAGAAATTCTAGAAAATTCACAGGAATTCCTAAAAATATTCAGGAGGTCCTTTGAAAAGTTTTTTTTTGTGGGGCCTACTGCCTCGAGATACGCGCTACCTCGAGATTCGCATCATACGAGGTTCAAAGATTTTGGGATTCTAGCGTATTCACTTGTAAGTACATAGTTATTTATTTTATGCCTTTATTTATTTAATTAATTAATTATTTAATTAATTAATTATTATTTATTTAATTAATTAATTAATTATTTAATTGATTAATTATTTATTTATTTATTTATAAATATTATTTTTATTTTTTATTTTTTGAAATAGTAGAAAATTTACAGAATATTGTAGAAAAATTCTAGAAAATTCTATTATTTTTGGGAAAAATGTCTGAAAATGCTATTCTTGTTATCTGTTAAATTTTAGCAAGGAAAAATCCCAATTCTTGTATTTTCCACATAAAATGTGTAAATGCATTGATAATTTCTTGTAATCTTAAAAGCATGAAATTATGATAGATGAGGACATGTGTAATCTATTTAGTTGGATGAAGTCATGCTCAAATTCATTTAAAATGAGATATATGCGTTTTTCATCCGTTTTATGTATTCGTTTTCTAAGATATTAATAGGGCTTAAATGTTCTTATTTTTAGTTTCAAAATGCAAAAATAAGAATGCTATGCATGTAAAGATGTTTCTACAAACATTATTATTTTATGCATATAAATACGATTGATGACATGAATAAAAACGTGATTGGGAATGTGGAATATCAGATTAGTTGGAATCAGGCGTTGTCTCATTTCTTCGAGACCCCTTGGGGTTTTAGTCCCCTAAAGCATCAGGCGTTGTCTTATTTCCTTAAGACCCCTTGGGGTTTCAGTCCCCTAAAGAAGAGGCGTTGTCTCATTCATGAGACCCCTTGGGTATTTATACCTAAAAGAAAATTAGGGAATCCGGAGAGAGAATACCTAATGAAATAATTAGTGTGCACATTAGGGAGTTTACTTGTGGACTAGAAGTGTTAACATCGTACACTAGGACCGATGGAATGTTGGTACGAAATACATCAGAATTGATAGTGACTTTATAGAAATGGTCACGGGTATTCCGATAAGAGAAATGTTGACTATTATATGAAAAGACTTCATTGTATTCGAAGTTATATGTAAGTAATTGATGGAGAGTTGAGTTTTATCGAATTACATGTGAAATACATTTGCAAATCGTATTTGTTTTAAAATAAACAAAAGTTGTTGATTTAAGTGGTTTTACGCATGAGGAATGTACTTACTGGGCCCTAGCTCATCGTTTTAAAATGTTTTGTTTTCAGGAAAGGATAAGGGGAAGTTGGACTGATGCTTCCAGCATTTCTGTTGATAGACTTGTGCTTTTGACGATGTTATATTTTGTTTAATTCTTCTATCTTGTAGAAGGATACATGAGTTATGTAGGTCCTTTGATCGTTTAGTAACATGTATTTGGGAGTACGATATATATACAATATTTTCTTTTGGATGGGCATATTACGGTTTTGTTTGAAGTAAGACATCCTCTAACATTATTAATGTGTCAATGAAGTGCGTTTCGTCTTATGAATTGTTTAAACAAAATGAAAAAAATTATCCGGTGTATTTCCGCTGCATCGTGATACCAGTTTTGTTTAACTGTGCGTTTGTATGATCAGATCGCGCTTCAAGATACGAGAAAGGTCGATATGACCAAATATCGGACTTGGGGGCGTGACAGCTTGGTATCAGAGCTTTAGGTTACAAGTCCTCGGAAACATAGTAACTTAGCCAAATTGAATAATACATTTTCATCAAATCATATATTAATTAAGATCATAATATAACCTTACGAATGAAGAACTAACAAGATAAAGAACATCATAATACGATTCCTTATTATTTTTAAAACTATTTATTGTGCACGTCCCTAACTCGTCCTTTTGTTATAAAGGCAATGAGAAGTGGAAGAGGCAGAGGTAAGAATACCTCACGTACGCCTACTCCAGAGGTAGGTGCGGAGGCTCAGTTAGCCGGCGTTTACACAGCTTTGGGTCATATCACTGCTGTCTTAGACCGGCATGTTCAGGAGGTTCGTCCCGAGCCAGCTCGTGCTCGTCCGGACGATAGTTTGCGAGAGTTCCAACGACTACAAGCGCCGGAGTTCAGAGGTCTTCCTGAACCAATGGAAGCCAAGGGGTGGTTACGTGAGGTAGATATGATTTTTCGGGCTATGAGATGCCCTGAGGACCGTAAGGTGGAGTTGACCACCTTTATGTTGAAGGGCGATGCTATGACATGGTGGGACATGGTGCGTTCCATGAGAGACGATGTGGTCCTCACATGGGAAAAGTTTAGGAGACTATTTCTGGAGAAGTACTTCCCCGTTTCTGTCCGAGATCAGCTCGAGACAGACTTCTTGGCCCTCGAGTAGGGTTCCATGACTGTGGCACAGTATGTGACCCAGTTTGATCGTTTGGTAACTTATGCACCACACATCATCTCGACAGAGGAGAGAAAGGCGAAGAGATTTCAGGCGGGCCTCAAGTCTGGAATTAGGAGGATGATTGTGGGTCAGTTGATTCATGTGTATGCCACCACCGTAGAGATGGCATTGGCGCTGGAGAAGGATACCAGCGATTTCTTGAAGGATCGTATAGATCCTAAGGGAAAGGGTCGAGTTGCACCTACTGCTCTCCAGAGATATTCGGATTCAGCTAAGAAGCCGAAGTTATCTGTTCCTACTATTGCTGCACACCCGATCAACTCCGCCCCTCCTAATCAGATTGTGCGAGCATATAGGCGTTGTTACAACTGCAATGGTGTAGGACACTTACAGAGGCACTGCCCTCGTGCACCATATCAGAAGCCTGCGGGCAATACTCAGAGGCCGAATATACCGGGGCGAGTCTTTGCCATTACACGGCAGGATGCGAGTGCATCCAAGAATGTGGTAGAAGGTACTCTTCTGATCTCACACTTGTATGCTAAAGTGTTGATTGATTCGGGTTCTACCCATTCTTTTGTATCTATTACGTTTGCATATGCTTTAGGCTTTGAATTCGAGTCATTAGATTTTACGCTTACTGTATCTACACCTCTAGGAGGGAACTGTATTGTAGATCAAATGTGTAAGAATTGTTTGATTCGGATAGGAGATCATGATTTGATTGCTGACTTGATCCTATTAGAGATGACGGATTTTGTCGTTATTCTTGGGATGGAATGGCTGTCAGCATATCATGCGACAGTGGATTGTTATGCGAAGAGGGTGACGTTCCAGATACCGGGACAGTCTCTTTTTCAGTTTGTGGGTGCAAAATTATCACCCCATGCATTAGTAGTATCGGCCTTACGTGTTTATAAGAAACGTTGGGCCGATTGTACTAGTTTCCTTGCCTTTCTAGAGGGGGAAGAGAGCAAGAGGGTACAAATGGAGCAGATTCCTGTAGTTAGTGAGTTCAAGGATATCTTTCCAGAGGAACTACCAGGATTGCCTCCAAAGAGAGAGGTTGAGTTTTCCATTGAGCTAATGCTAGGGACTTCGCCTATTTCTAAGGCGCCATACAGAATGGCACCTGCAGAGCTCAAGGAACTGAAGGTTCAGGTGGAAGACTTAGGAACTAAGGGCTTCATAAGACCAAGTGTCTCCCCTTGGGGCGCTCCGGTCCTGTTCGTGAAGAAGAAAGACGGTTCCCTGAGGATGTGCATTGACTACAGACAAATCAACAAGGTCACGGTGAAGAATAAATACCCTTTGCCGCGGATTGATGATCTGTTTGACCAGTTGAGGGGAGCCCATTACTTTTCGAAGATAGACTTGAGGTCTGGGTATCATCAGCTCAGAGTGAAAGATGAGGATATCTCGAAGACAGCATTTCAGACACGGTATGGCCATTATGAATTTCTAGTCATGCCATTCGGATTGACGAATGCTCCAACTACATTCATGGATCTGATGAACCGGATCTTCCGATTGTACCTCGATCAGTTCATCATCATCTTTATTGATGATATCCTGATCTACTCACGAACTCAAGAACAGCATGAGCAGCATCTGCGACTAGCCCTACAGACGTTGAGAGATCATCGACTCTATGCCAAGTTCAGTAAATGTGAATTCTGGCAAGAGGATGTAAAGTTCTTGGGTCATGTCATTTTCGGGGAGGGAATCTCAGTTGATCCGTCGAAGGTTGAAGCAGTGTTGAACTGGGAGCCGCCGAACAGTGTTACTGAAATTCGGAGTTTCCTAGGTTTGGCGGGCTACTATCGGAGGTTCATTGATGGATTCTCCAGCATTGCTACCCCGATGACACACCTCACACGGAAGGGTGTAAAGTTCGAGTGGGACGAGAAGTGTTCTGCCTTTGAAGAGCTGAAGACTCGTCTAACTACTTCACCTGTTCTGACAATTCCGTCTGATGAGGGGGGCTTTGTCATTTACAGTGATGCATCATTGAAGGGACTAGGTTGTGTCTTGATGCAGAATGGGAAGGTGATCGCTTATGCTTCGAGACAGTTGAAGATTCATGAGCAGAATTACCCTACCCACGACCTTGAGCTTGCAGCAGTTGTCTTTGCGCTCAAGATTTGGCGTCATTACCTCTACGGTGAGAAGTTCGAGCTTTATTCTAATCACAAGAGCTTGAAATATATTTTCACTCAGAGGGAGCTGAACATGAGGCAGAGATGATGGATGGAGTTCCTGAAGGACTATGACTTCACTCTCTAGTACCACCCAGGCAAGGCCAATGTCGTGGCAGATGCACTAAGCTGAAAACAGAGTGGGACTATATTTTGCCTTTTGGGCCAGGAGGTAGAATGTCCGGATGTTGAGGGGGACCATGAACCTCAGATTTCGACACAGTACCCCAAGATCCTTGTCTCACACTTGGTGGTCGAACCTTCTTTGATTAGAAGGATTATAGAGGCACAGCATGGGAAGGGAGGATCTGATGTCGTCCGCCATACTATCTTCGCAAGAGGAGTGGACTTTACACTCAGATGGCAGTCTAAGGTACCGTGAGAGGTTGTGGGTACCTGAAGACAATGATGACCTGAAACGGGAGATTCTCGATGAGGCTCACTGTACTCGTTACACAATACATCCAGGCAGCTCTAAGATGTACCAAGACTTACGTAGGCAGTTTTGGTGGAATAACATGAAGAGGGAGATTGCTCAATATGTGTCGAGATGCCTAACATGTTAGCAGATCAAGGTAGGGCATCAGAAACCAGGAGGCACCCTGCAGCCTCTACCTATCCCAGAGTAGAAGTGGGATAATGTGTTAATGGATTTTGTGATGGGTCTACCTAAGACTCGTCAGAACCATGACTCCATTTGGGTAATCGTGGACAGATTGACGAAGTCTGCTCATTTCTCGGCTGTCAGAGCTACTCACAGTGTCGATGATCTGAGCAGATTGTACGTCAAAGAGATTGTCAAACTACACGGTATCCTAGTCTCCATTGTGTCTGATAGAGATCCGAAGTTCACCTCGAAGTTCTGAAAGAGTTTTTAGAGTGCCTTCGGGACAAAGTTGAATTTTAGTTCAGCTTTTCACCCTCAAACAGACGGGCAAACAGAGCGAGTGAATCAAATCTTAGAAGATTTTACTCGGAGCTTGTATATAATGGACTTTAAGGGCAGTTGGGAGGATCACTTGTCGCTTGTGGAGTTCGCATACAATAATAGCCATCAGTCGAGCATCGGCATGGCACCCTATGAGGCTCTGTACGGAAGGCCTTGTAGATCTCCAGTGTGCTGGGCAGAAGTTGGAAAGAGAAGCTTGCTTGGTCCTGAGGTGGTGCAGGAGACCACTGAGAAGATCGGGATCATTCGAGAACGTCTCCTTGCGGCGCAGAGTCGGCAGAAGTCTTATGCTAATCTGCATCGCCGTAAGCTTGAGTTCTCCATTGGCGACTATGTCTTCTTGAAGGTATCGCCAGTTAGAGGAGTGATGAGGTTCGGCAAAAAAGGGAAGCTAGCACCGAGGTTCATTGGACCTTTCTTGGTCCTTGATAGGATTGGTGAGGTTGCCTATCGCTTAGCTTTGCCTACTCAGTTGGCCGAAGTTCACGACGTCTTCCATGTCTCGATGCTTCGCAAGTATGAGCCGGATCCATCTCACGTGCTTGATTGGAAGTCTTTAGAGCTCCGAGAGGATGTTTCATATGTTGAACAACCTGTCTGTATCCTTGCCACGAAAGAACAAGTGTTGCGCACTAAAGTGATCCCCTTAGTGAAGGTGTTGTGGCAACACCACAACATTGAGGATGCCTCTTGGGAACTGGAGGCTGACGTCAGAGAGAAGTATCCACATTTGTTCTCGGATTAGGCATGTCTAATTTCGAGGACGAAATTTCTTATAAGGAGGGTGAGATGTAATGACCCTATTTCTAGCAATATTATAATAGACTTTTTATAATACTTTGAACATTATATGTATGCCATTTTAAAGGTCTCAACAATAACTTTCTATCGGTATCAAGTTCGTCCAAATCGGACGTGCGAGTCAAAAGTTATTGTGTTTAGTTCTGGGCAACATTTTAAGTTTTTATTAAAATTCAAAAAAAAAAAAAAAAGACAAATTTCAAAATTATAGTCCCACATCGGATAGAAATGAAAAGTTCTGAGTTCTCAACCTCTATAAATACAAGGCCATGCCTTGAGGATATTACATCAATTTGGGTATTTGCATTCTAACCCCTGAGGTAAGAATATTTGCAAAAAAGTCCCTCGACTAGAAGAAATTCTAGAAAATTTCCAGGAATTCCTGAAAATATTCAGGAGGTCCTTTGAAAAGATTTTTTTGTGGGGCCTACTGCCTCGAGATACGCGCTACCTTGAGATTCGCATCGTACGAGATTCAAAGATTTTGGGATTCTAGCGTATTCACTTGTAAGTACATAGTTATTTATTTTATGCTTTTATTTAATTAATTAATTAATTAATTATTTATTTATTTATTTATTTAATTATTATTTATTTAATTATTTATTTATTTTTTTAATTGATTAATTAATTATTTATTTATTTATAAATATTATTTTTATTTTTTATTTTTTTGAAATAGTAGAAAATTCACAGAATATTGTAGAAAAATTCTAGAAAATTCTATTATTTTTGGGGAAAATGTCTGAAAATGCTATTCTTGTTATCTGTTAAATTTTAGCAAGGAAAAATCCCAATTCTTGTATTTTCCACATAAAATGTGTAAATGCATTGATAATTTCTTGTAATCTTAAAAGCATGAAATTATGATAGATGAGGACATGTGTAATCTATTTAGTTGGATGAAGTCATGCTCAAATTCATTTAAAATGAGATATATGCGTTTTTCATCCGTTTTATGTATTCGTTTTCTAATATATTAATAGAGCTTAAATGTTCTTATTTTTAGTTTCAAAATACAAAAATAGGAATGTTATGCATGTAAAGATGTTTCTACAAACATTATTATTTTATGCATATAAATACGATTGATGACATGAATAAGAACGTGATTGGGAATGTGGAATATCAGATTAGTTGGAATCAGGCGTTGTCTCATTTCTTCGAGACCCCTTGGGGTTTTAGTCCCCTAAAGCATCAAGCGTTGTCTTATTTCCTTAAGACCCCTTGGGGTTCCAGTCCCCTAAAGAAGAGGCGTTGTCTCATTCAGGAGACCCCTCGGGTATTTATACCTAAAAGAAAATTAGGGAATCTGGAGAGAGAATACCTAATGAAACAATTAGTGTGCACATTAGGGAGTTTACTTGTGGACTAGAAGTGTTGACATCGTACACTAGGACCGATGGAATGTTAGTACGAAATACATCAGAATTGATAGTTTGACTTTATAGAAATGGTCACGGGTATTCCTATAAGAGAAATGTTGACTATTATATGAAAAGACTTCATTGTATTCAAAGTTATATGTAAGTAATTGATGGAGAGTTGAGTTTTATCGAATTACATGTGAAATACATTTGCAAATCGTATTTGTTTTAAAATAAATAAAAGTTGCTGATTTAAGTGGTTTTACGCACGAGGAATGTACTTACTGGGCCCTAGCTCATCGTTTTAAAATGTTTTATTTTCAGGAAAGGATAATGGGAAGTTGGATTGATGCTTCCAGCATTTCTGTTAATAGACTTGTGCTTTTGACGATGTTATATTTTGTTTAATTCTTCTATCTTGTAGAAGGATACATGAGTTATGTAGGTCCTTTGACCGTTTAGTAACATGTATTTGGGAGTACGATATATATACAATATTTTCTTTTGGATGGGCATATTACGGTTTTATTTGAAGTAAGACATCCTCTAACATTATTAATGTGTCAATGAAGTGCGTTTCGTCTTATGAATTGTTTAAACAAAATGAAAAAAATTATCCGGTGTATTTCCGCTGCATCGTGATACCAGTTTTGTTTAACTGTGTGTTTGTATGATCAGATCGCGCCTCAAGATACGAGAAATGTCGATATGACCAAATATCGGACTTGGGGGCGTGACAAGCTTTATAACGAATCCATTCTGAATGGACTTATGAATTAAAAAGTTATTATATTTTAAAGATTTTCAAAGAAAAAAAGTTCTTTCCTAAAAAAGTGTTGTTCATTTATTAAAGAGAAAGAAGAATATAGAGTATTCCACGGTACTCTCTTCTCTAAACCTACCTTATAAATTGAAAGATAATTTTACCCATTTGTAACCTATTAAATCACATTAATACTTTTAAGGGACCTTTATATAACTTTGGAGAGAGGGTGAAAGTGGATGGTTAAAATTGAAAACTTTCGCAACTCAAGGCATACTTTAAGACTCAAGAGAGAGAGAAAAATACAAGAAAGTAGGAGGGATTTGGGGAAAAAGTAAAAAAGTGGGATGGGCAGCGGCCTTAGCTGACATGGGGCCTTAGGCAGTTGTCTCAACTGGCTAAGGCTTGAGCTGGCCCTGTCTTTAACTATTTTAATTTTAAATTTGTTGTGTTATATACTTTATTTGAAAAATAATAAAAAACATTATTACATTTCTATATGATGGGTCTATGGATTAGGGTTATAGCAACTGTTATTATGATTTTGATCTATGGCGGGCAACTTAATATTCATTACTAATTAAACATCTCCTTGTAACACGTTACTAACGATTAAAGTTTGGTTTTCTTTATGATGATAATTTTAAAGTCGAAGCTTTAGAACAAATTGGGAGGTCATTGGGGAAGAATTGGAATTTCAACGAGGACCCTTGCAGCAATGACTCGAGTTGGACAACCCTTAATCTAAAAGGCGGATCTGACAATTCGGTAACTTGCAACTGCACCTTTGCTAACAACACCTGCCACATCGTTAAAATGTAAGTGCTTCTCTCTCTCTCTCTCTCTCTCTCTCTCTCTATATATATATATATATATATATATATATATATATATATATAATTGATCATTAAAAGTTGTTGGTTTCATTTACTTCAATAACAACAACAACAACAACATGAATCCCATTTTAGCACTCAACATTATTTAAAGTTATATTCCAACAACTAATTGTGTTCACATGATGGGAACCCATGGCTTTTAAGATAAGCAAGTTCTGTTTTCCGCAGTATATTGTCTACTAATGTGACTTTATGTCCTACCTACCATTGGATTGTTTCTTCAAGGGTAAGTGCCCATATGGATAGACCTCATAACTATCTGATCAATAATTGGTTTTAAAAATTAGACTTGAATTGGACCAAATTGGGTCAAGTCCATTAGTGAGAATGGGTTTTCATTTGGGGAGTGAATTAGAAATTTGTATGCGAAGGTACCCCGATGCGACTCAATACCAATATCAAATAATCTAGTTCAAATATGATTGATTTGGATATCAGGCGATTGGGCGCCCATTGATACTCTTACCCAAACAAAACAAAGTTGGTACTATTTTTTAATTAATTTAGTAATAATACCTCCCAAAGCCAATCTTGTTGGTGGATGAAATTTATATTTTATTTTTGAAAGGTTTTTCTTTACACCTTTCCTATTTCAAAGGAAATTGTTGTTTAATAGAATATGCATTTCTTCGAAAGAATGCATTTTTCTGAGGATCAAACAAGTTCCAAGATCTAATAAATACATATTGTTCCTCCCACCAAACACTACATAAACTATTATCTAGTCTATCTGAGATAGAGTTATCCATGCACAAAACACCCCCTAGCTTTCTTGCATCCATTGTCTTTGAAATTTTCCTTCTTAAGATAGATACTAAAGGGTTATTTTGCATATGCAAACAAATATGATGGTCAAGATTTTATCTATTTTTGAGATTATCTTTGTTTTGAAAGGATATTTTTTGAAATGTATTACTTGACCCTCATTATAGCTTTTGGCTACCGCTCATCTGAGGGGTAGCCACTAAATGATTGACGCATAACAAGAATGGCTCTTATCAATTACTACTTTAAAGCCAAAACGTGGGTTGGGGCACGATGATTACTATTAATTGCCTATAAAAAAACAAAAGACTTAGGCACCTATTAGTTCAATAAACGTTGAGTTCTTTTTTAGCAACAACATATAGTTCATTAAATATTTCTTCATCCAGGCCACCAATTAGTTCATTAAATGCTGAGTTCATTTCTACCGACCCGGACACCTCGGCTATGGCATTAGTTTTTTAGAAAAATTCTACCCGGCCCACAGTATGAGCCACCTGACACACACAATTAGAGACCACTGACCGTACTAATGTTTGGCCCATCCCTAGATGGAGCTACGTACCAAAAATTAACTTGATTAATGATTTCAAACCCTTGGATCTTTGTACCCCAAATAATGCTCAAATCCCACGGTTAAAAATCAACCCATGAAAACGATTCCAATCGAATGCTTACAAATCAATAATCAAGTTGATTTTTTGTATGTAGGTCCACCTAAGGATGGGCCGAACACCCATGCCATTAATTATATTTTAAATACAGCCCTTTTATTATCACAAATTTCCCGTGCCATTTTATCCATATTTTCAAAACAATCCTTTTTAACCACTTAATTACTTAAAACGACATTATTTCTATATTGCCAAAATAGTTCCTTTATAACAATATCTAATTACTTTCTATGCCATTACTTCTGTATCATAAAGCAACCCTTAATAACTAGGTATTGACAACTTTAGAATTTTGTCTTAAGTTGTCACAATTTATAGATTCACCCATTCAAACTAATCTTCCAAATTTCCCTTTGGGTTGGAACTTTCTTATTTTGCCACTTTTCAAAAAAGGCCCCTATAATCACTCATGTCCAATGCACATGCGACCCACTAGTATAATTAATGGCATTTTCGAGTATCAAAGTTTCGTGGTTTGCACCCAAAGACCATCTTCTCTGTATGAGTCATGCAAGTGAAAATTATTCCTTATTGACAGTTCCTCAAAACAAGTTGGTACAAATACCATACAATATTGCTAAGTGTTCGGCGCAGCACAACTAGAAGTCACAATCAAACGCCCTATAAAGGACAACATATATTAAACCATTTAGGATCCAATGGTTTAGACCAAGGTTTAAAGGAGGCCGTTTTAACGGTTAAACGGATTGGGGGCGTTACCGTTTAAACGGATTGAAACGGTCAGGGGCAAAAATGAAAAAAA
Organism: Euptelea pleiosperma; assembly: GCA_035048495.1. NCBI lineage: Eukaryota > Viridiplantae > Streptophyta > Magnoliopsida > Ranunculales > Eupteleaceae > Euptelea > Euptelea pleiosperma. The sequence goes on from CM068541.1 coordinate 13,680,575, forward strand.
ATGGGAAAAAAACGAAATTAAACGGATTTTAACGGTTTTAAAGATTTTAACGGAAAAAACGGAAAAAGTGGCTCTGAAATTCAAATTTTGAAATTTGAAAATTAAAAAAAAAATGGAATTTAACGGATTTTAACGGAAATTAAACGGATTTTAACGGAATTAAATGGTTTTAATGGCCTTTTTTTCACAAATTTTTTTGAAATTAAACGGCTGTTTAAACGATTTTAACGGCCGTTAAAACAAAAAAACGGCCATTTTTTTCAAAACCGATAAAACGGGTTTAAACGGAAATGGGCTTGGGGGGTTACCGTTTAAACGGCTGTTTTTAAAACCATGGTAACATACGTGGTCGATAACATTTTGAGGTAGATTGAGATGGTAAGAAAAAATTTGAAGTTACAGGCCTCACCAAAAGATATTACTCCATCTCTATACAGAATTAGAACTTATTTTGCCAAAACCAATTTGTTGATTGCAATTTGTAAGTTGTGCCATCTGTCTCTTTCGAGGGTAGAGTGCTAAGAATGCAGAGTCTTCAAGGCATGCTTCCACCAGAACTGGTCAGGCTTCCCTACCTCCAAGAAATGTAAGAGCGTTCATACAAACCCGACTAATGTTCATATCTCCACGTCTCAATTCCTTGAATAACTGACTATATATCTAATCTTCCTCTCCTTCTCATAGTGATCTCAACCGCAACTACCTTAACGGTACAATACCTCCACAATGGGGTTCCATGCAATTGGTGAACATGTAAACTCTCCATTATTTTCTTGTTCTCATCCTCGTTGCTTAGTTTAGCAAATCAATGTATTTTTTCTGAAGTTAACAAGTCGATACCACTGCAGCTCCCTTCTTGGAAACCGATTATCGGGTCCGATCCCAAAAGAATTCGGAAGCATCATCACTCTTAGAAATCTGTATGATTTGAATTTCCTTTTCTCCATTATATATATATATATATTAAGAGTAGTCTCACTTAAGCAAAATTTGAATTTTCAGGGTACTGGAGGCCAACCAGCTCTCTGGAGTTCTTCCTCCAGAGCTTGGGAATATGGTCAACATAGAGAGAATGTAAGCCCCTTTTTTTGGCATTTTTTTGCTTCTGGGATTTCATAGAATTTGCCTATTTTAAAAAAAATTGAAGCATATTTTGATTGATTCGGTGTTTTTGTAATTTTTCACTTCTGGTTTTTCACAAAATTATGATTGATTGTTTGATTACTCTATTATTTGATTTTTATTGGCTGTAGACTCATTACCTCAAACAATTTCACTGGAGAGTTGCCAAAGACGCTGTCTAAGTTGTCGAAACTTAGGGACTTGTAAAAATATTTATAGCCCCTTTCACAAATTTTTTCCCATTTATATGTATATATAAAGTTTGTTCTACTATCCAAACTAGAATTGTTACCTTTTTCTTTTAATTTTTTTTATGCAGACGAATAAGCGCTAACCAGTTTACTGGGAAGATACCCAATTTTATCCAAGACTTGACAAAACTTAGGAGATTGTAAGATTTTCATCATTCTGAGTTCTTGAGTGGCATTAAAAAGTGGAGGTCTCAAAAATTTAAGCCCTTATCACTTATTTCCTTCATCAATAGGGATATACAAGCAAGTGGCTTCGAAGGGCCAATTCCTTCTGGCATTTCTTATTTGCAAGAACTAACTGACTTGTGAGTAAAGGCTTATCATTTCATATTTTGGGATTTTTTTGCTAAGTTGCATTTCTGTGATTTCTAGTTAAATTTTTTTTATAGGCATCTATAATACTGGTAATTATTCTTGATTATGTCTATATATGCAGGAGGTTTAGTGACATAATTGGGCCAGAATCACGCTTTCCACTGGTGAGCGGAATGACAAACTTGGAACAATTGTGAGTTGAATTCTTATGCATGTCATGTTTGTGGATGTATAACCAATCATTTTAATTAATAGTATTGGAAGGACATAAATTTTACTCTATTTGGCAGGATATTAAGGAGTTGTAATATTTCTGATACGCTTCCTGAATATCTTGGGGCAATGACATCACTGGAGACCTTGTAATTTTCAGATTTCTTTTTCCTCTCTTTTACATAGTAACTCTCTTTTACTAGATGTTGTGCTTCGTATCTAGTTCTCAATCCCATCATCTTAGATGTTTGGTTATTTTCTTTAAAAGTTTATTCTTGTATTCTGACTTGAAGGCAGTCATATTACAACCAATTTGAGTTTCAACTGTGCATTTGCAAAAGTTTGAAAATTTTAGGATACTCACTTCCTTACATTCATTAGGTACAATATTTGGAACATAAATAAATTAAAGACGATCAATTCAATATTTGACTAGTGTAGTTCAAAATTGCTCTTATGCTATGCTGCATAGAACAGACAAGAGGTTGGAAAGAAGAGAATTATCTATATATATATATATTGATACCACGGGTATCCGGGCCGGCCTCTTAGAGCACCCGACTAATCCATGAAGAGAAATATCACACCATTGTATTAGAATAAACAACTCTGAAAAAGGTTAAGCTGATAATCCGTGAATAAAACGATGGGAGATAAAAAACAATGTGCTTAGTCTAGCTCACTATATGGGTGTAAGATCATTATAATATGGTGGTGTGGTACTACTAGCTAGTAGTGCATTAATATTTCTTTTTTGTCCTTACATAATCCTTGGTTTCTACAAGACCTAGCAATCGACTATAAACAAGGAAAACTTAGAAATACAAAAATATTAAAAAAGAATAAAAAAGTGAAAAGTGGGACTAACCATAAGGCATATATGATAATCTATACAATAAATTAGGGACAAGAGAGAGCGGGAAAGATGTCTATATGCACAAACAAGGGAGAGAAAACTAGAAATCTAGATCATGTTACATTCATTAAGGGAAGCATCCAGAGAATCTTGGTGAAAGATGAGGAGATTATGAAAAGGTTGAGAGCTTATTTTGAGAAATTTTTGAATGATGATTACATAGAAGACATGAGTAGGTAGAGATTCTATGGAGAACATGTAACACACATACTCTCATAAAATTAGGGTATCAAAAGTCAAAACAACTTCAGTGAAGATGAAAATAGATAGAGCCTTAGGACCAGATCGTATTTTAATAGAAGTATGAAAATACATGAAAAGAATTGGATTGTCTTTGCTTACTAGACTAGGAAAATGCAAAATGAATGGAGAAGTGTTGTAGTACCGATATAAATAAAAAAAGTATACAGAGTTGTTCAAACTACCATGGCTTCAAACTTTTGAGCTACAGTTTGAAACTATAGGAGAGATTGATGTCGCAAAGATTAGGACAAAAGACATGAATATTTGAGAATGAATTTGGTTTTATGCTGGGGAGGTCAACTTATCAAAGCAATCTTCTTAATTAAATAAATGATGGAAAAGGTAAGAAAAGGATGAATCTTCTTATAGTCTTTATCGACTTAGAAAATTATGATGGTTCTTGGTGTGACAAGTATGCACACCCAAATAGATCGAGCAAGTGGAGAAGAGATTTCAAGCTTATAAAAGGAGGTCGATTTGCATTCATCAGGGATTGTTCTAAACCTTTAGAAAAGTCCCAAGAAGATTTAAAATTAATTTTTAATGGTGGTCTAAGGGCTAAACTAAGGACTGATCTTGAGCTCCAAGTTGGGGCTAAACAATAGTAGGGATGAGAGGTGAACATGAAAGAGATACATGGGAACATTTTAGTGTACTTAGGGGTGTACGGTCTGACTGTTTTGGTGACCATTTGGTGCAAAAAAATTGTGCCCAAAGAGGGTGGTATGGCCTCTTAAAACATGGGTAGCGGCTGATCTAATGGTTGTAATCTTGAGCTTCAAAACGAAGCTCAAAGGAGGGAGAGATGAGAGAAATCTATTGGATTTGTGGTGGGGACATTCTACACTATATGGGATCTATTTTGTACCATTAAAGCAATCCCAAAATAGCATAAAATCAGCTTCTAGAAGGTGTGGTAGGGACTGATCTTGAAAGTGTTTAAGCTCCATTAAAAATAAAGTGAGATCCATCTGCCTGATCTTTTATCTGTAAAAGACCTATGAGGAGGTAAAGGTAAGGTAAGAGTGTTGATGATCGAAAGACTCTTAGATCGAGTCAAACGATGTGGCAGTTGAACCTATAAAAATAAGCCCTAGAATCGGTTGCATGGAGACACTAACTCGTGAACTAATTTATATGATGCGTAGAGAACACACGGATAGTCCTAAGCCAGTTCTAAACAAACAATAGTTTCCTGGAATTTTATCTTTATAGTTTTGGGAATCCGATTATGGCAGTGGACGGAACCACTGATTTATTCTTTTAGAATCCGCCTAACTACTGGATTCTTGGGGTTCTCACAAGCTGTCTCTTCAAAGAAAATATTCTAGTACTAACTCTAATCATCGGCGAGATAATCTGAAGCCTAGACAGACGTGCAGCATATCGGCTGTCTTAAGTACGTCCCAGACTAACTGGATTTGTCAAGCGATTAAGAAGAGTTTTCCCGGAGGATAAGCTAGGGTTTGGTTTGTGTTCCTATTTCAACCGCTAGATAGCCAACGAAAGACCAAGGAGGCCACTAAAGAGCTCGGTATACTTGATGTAGGAGGGACCCACACTCGTGGATTTATTCGACTTGGACTTGTCGGAGTCATTAAACGGTGAGTCCTAAAACACAGATCTAAAAATGGGCTCTAATTAGTTAGTTCATTTTATTAGTTGGGCTTGGGTTTCAATTGAGCTGGAGTGATGAGGTGGATGATGAAATCTCACCAGTTTCAATTTAGAGCTGGGTTTGCTCTTTAGGGTTGATTCGGCCATCGACACAGGAATGGAAACCTTGCAAAGATGAAAATTTCCCGATTTGGAAAGGATCCACAATGCAATCTACCCATACGTGAATGTCCTAAAATGTGCAGAAATGGAAACTAGCATTTTTTAGATTTTTTAATTTTTTTTGTATTTTTGGGATGCACTCAATCAAGGGTTTCTAGAAACCCTTGAACACACATCTAAATAAAGCAGTAAATGATTCCTAAATTATTACAAGTCGACTCTCGGCCATCCAAGGTTTAAAAAATAGAAAGCAAATAAACTCTAAAATTTTGCAAATAATGAAAATAAGAAAAGTTTCCCAAATTGTTTGGAGCTTTCCATTTCCTTCGTCTTTATTCCTTTTCGCACTCCCGTACACCGAAGCGGCAATGGCGCCATCTGATAGTAGGGTTTTTCGCGTCGTCGGGTCGGAAACCCTTTGAATCAACAATATTTGTAATCTCTCCGAATTGGTTCACTTAATCTGCAAATAAGTAGACTTGTCCGCACTCAGGATTAGTTGGCACAATAAGAAACAAGAATAATCAGAAAATGCTCAGAATAAATGGAGGGCTGAGAGTGATGATTAATAATCGAGAATTTTAACATAATCTTTTGGAGAGACTTTTATCAACTAATTAACATAAAGAAAATAGAAAAGAAATATAATAAATGGAAATGGAGAATTTTTATTGATTAAAATATTGCAAATTACATGAACTAAAACAAATAACAAAGATCTTAATCTACAAAGCAATTAAAATATTTAATGTAGAAAGCATGGAAATGAGAGAGAGAAAGCAATAGAGGGTTAGAGAGAGAAAGAAATTGGAAGTGAGAGGTGATGAGAGAGAAAGTAAGAGAGAAGGAGAGGATGAAACAACAACCTTGAGAGAATGTCTTACCTTGGAAAGAAGATATTCTCACCTTGGAGGGAGAAAGAATAGCAGCTGTTGGTGGTTGCTTGCAGACACAGCCAAGGATGGTGGCTGTCCGTGTAGTCACGGTTGGAGGCGCTAGAGGGGAAGGGCTGTAACAAAGAGAAGAGCTACCTGCTCTTCAATGAGAGAGTGAGAGAGATAAGGGGTTTAGAGAAGAATATGTTAGAATTTTAGAAGGGGGAGGGAACCAACTTTTCCAAGAGGGGTCATGAACCTCTAATAGACATCAAGAGAGAGAAGATTCCCTCTCTTGAGGGATAAGTGAGAGGAAGTTGTGGGTTGGTTAGAGTAAGATGTGAGATTGTTGAGAGATACATGTGAATGATTGAGGAGGGAGAATCAGTCTTGTGAAGACCGTTTCTCTCTTGTGCTAAGGTTGTGGGCTTATGGATGTGGGCTTGTGAGAGCCCATAGGTTGTGGAATGAGTTTGTGGAGATGGGCTTGTGAGAGCCCATAGGTTTATGGATGAGGGTTAGGGTAATTATAGGATGTTGGGCATAAAGTAGTTAACAAGAGGTTTGAGGTGAAATTAGGGGATCGCGATGAGGCCATTAGATTAGAAGGAAGTGAGGATGGATGGTTGGGATTTGACCAGCCAAGGGATGAAGGATGATCATGATGATCAGATGGCAAATCGGATTGTAGATGGACGATTGGATGCGATCAGAGAGATCTGATGGAGGGATATAGAGAGGAGAGAAAATAATAAAATAAAGATAAAATAGAACTAGCGGAGGGTCTTGAACCCTGGTCTTCTACATTCTCCTTCATGAGCTTCACCAATTAAGCAAGCTAGCTTTTGATGTAATTTGGTGTAGCTTTTAACACCTTGGTCCTTCTCTTGGTCTTCAGCTCTTCTGCTCTCTTAGTTCTTTGGATCCGCTCAACGATCCTCCGGCTTTGCCTGTACTTGGCCCATATCTTCTTGTCATAGCTTGTTGTATCTTTAAGTACTGATATTAAGCTTCTATAGTTGATTGTGGGCTCGCCAGTTTTGAGAATCATTCGATCGCGTTTCCTGTGAGAGAAAAAGCGCGTAATGAGATTCAACTAAAACGACTTGATACTAGACTATCCGAAATGCATATATTTCGTGCAAATAGTCTATGTTTGTCTAAAGAATGTGTTCTACGCAATGGAAGAAACTTACGTGAAAAAATCGACGAAAAGATAAGTTTTACGTAGGAGAATGTGACACCGCTAAAAGGATAATGGCTTAAAATAAGTACTTTTGAGCGAATATCAGTTGAGCAACAACTTTGCAAGTTCATCCCAGCCAGAATTGTTGAGACTTGACTTGATTCGATTTGAGCATCCTTAGTAAGTTGTCCGTGCCTTCATTAATAGAGAAGTGTTTGACGTTTGATATTTTGTTGAAGCATTGTTCCTTTCCAATCTTACCATTTGGGAGGTAACTTTGTTTGTTAATTGAGAGCCTTTCTATAAAGACTCCTCAGTTGAAATACTACCATATTGTTTCCCTGCTTGAGCCAAGTAAATAATTGACTAAGTTGGAGTTTGATTGCGACCAAACTCCATGTAGGTCCTTTGCCTTATTCATTCATTATAAGGTGGCTTAAGCGAGTGAATTAAAAAGATGTTAGCTTGTGGGAGTTTAGTTGCAACTAGATTCCATGTTAGTTTTGATTGCGATCGAGCTAGAGTTCTTTACCATATTCTTTCATTGTAAGGTAGTCTTAAGTGATTGAATTAAAAAAGGTGTTAGCTCGTTGGAGCTTGTTCATTGTAAGGTAGCTTGTGGGTCCTTTACCTTATTTATTCATTATAAGGTGTGCTTAAGTGAGAGTATTAAAAAGATGTTAGCTTGTGGGAGTTTAGTTGCGACTAGACTCCATGTTAGTTTGATTGCGATCGAGCTAGGGTTCTTTACCATATTATTTCATTGTAAGGTAGTCTTAAGTGATTGAATTAAAAAGGTTTTAGCTCGTTGGAGCTTTAGAGAGTAGACATAGGTGTTAAGACACCGAACCACCATATATCTTTGTGTTGTGGATTGATTGTCTCTATCTCTTTATTGATTAAGTTGATTATTGTTTCACACTTATTTAAGATTAATTCTTGTATATTTATAATGAACTTAACATAATTTTAAAATAGACCTACTCACCCCCCTCTAGGCCTTTTCTTATCAAAAGCAAGGAAACTTCAACTCCCATTTGGTTGGAACTTCCCTATGATTCGTCGTTTGATGATGATAGGAGTCATTTCCGTTAGGATAAATCCCAAGGGTTTTAGTTCTTTTAGGACTTCAATCCTCTAGATATTAGTGTTATGGTAGGATTAAACCTCTCTGTGCATGAGGGGGTTGTTCAAGTTGACATGTGTTGGCCTATAGGATCGGTCTCCTTTTATAAAAGGGCAAAGGTTTAACCTAATTCAATAGGCCTCTACGGTAGGTGACACATGTCATCCATGAAGTAAGTGGCCTCGCCTCACGATAAGGATGCCATCGTGAGGTGACATCATCACCTGAGACAAAGCTATTAAGAGTACCACATCATCATTGGCAGTGGAATGACAATTCATGCAGTGCGACCACCAAGAGTGTCACGTGTCAGGCCCTGATAAGTTCTAACCTAATTTCCTTGGTTTTGAAAATGTGTGGTGGAGGTGCATCATGGTTAATGCTCCTCACCACTAAAAGTTTGCTACCAACAGTGGGCTCTTAGATATCTCAGTCTTCATATCATATCTTTGGCTTCAAATGTTGTGGATAATATTAACACCATCTAGATTTTGACTAACCTTGTTTTCATGAATGCACAAAACGCATTAAAATGTTTTGCCATTTTTCTTTTTTTTTTTTTTGTGAGAAAAATCTCCCAGGAATGGTCAAAATACTTCATATTTCATCTCATGATTAGACTGTCAGCTTACGAAGTTAATGAGTCTTATTAGCCATAATTTTGTTCTTAAAAAGTTTGAAAATTATTGCTTCTTCTTTTTAGTTTGAAAGAATGTATGTAGAAGAGGGTATGAGGCTATTGTTTTATGATGGTAACTATTATCCTTTTATTTTTATTTTCTTACTTTACCTTTGGTGTTCTTCTTATAAGTGTATATATGTTGGTGAGGACATTCTTGCAACTTATATCTATAAGACTAATATATGCTAACTGAGATAGAGATGGATGGGCTAGACCTTCCATACAGTATTTGTTTTTCCTCTTCTCCCTCTCACTTAGGAATACCATGCCATATAAGGTCATGATATAACATTATCACTTGAAGAATTGAACTTTCTAGATTTGGAGATCATAATTAACAACAATTTAATGTGAGAAGTAAATGATGTCTTAATTTTAATCCTCGCTTCTCTACTGATATAGGATTGTTCTTTGATATTTTCTTATACTTATAAGCATTATCCATTATAAAAGCTCTTAGAAATAAAATGGATGCAATGTACTTTCTTCTAGGACACAAGGTTTTTTTAAACTCTTTTCTATTGCTACTTATCCTAGCAGAGACCTTAGCTTTAACAAGTTGACAGGAGAAATGCCAAGTAACTTTGAGGGCTTAATGTCAGAGGTGAAAACCATGTAAGTGATCTTATTCTAGCTACAATTTTTCTTATAACCAGTTTCTATAATTACTTCAACAAGGCTAGTATGGTATCCAACTGCTCAGTCATATTGAGTCAATTAATGATGTTCCATTTGATTAGGTACTTAACTGGAAACTTGCTCTCTGGATCTGTGCCCAATTGGATTCAGCAGAGTAATGGTATGTAGCATGTATCTTTCTATTCACATACGCCTGGATCACTCATTTAGTATCTCCAATGGTATATATTGAGTTCTCGCCGTTGTTTGGCACTCATACTATTTTTCGCATTTCCTTGATTATTGATCAACTAGTCATGGTTGTTATTTTCAGAATAAGAATACCCTTGTAGTTAATATCAATATCTCCAGTGGTATATATTGCGTTCTCGCTGTTGTTTGGCACTTCTTATACTATTTTTCGCATTTCCTTGATTATTGATCAACTAGTCATGGTTGTTATTTTCAGTATAAGATTGCCCGTGTAGTTATAATTAAGTAATAGATGCTGAAACTTAACCTTTGAGATTGCTAAACTATGGAAACCTCAATATGTCTGTGAGATTGAACCTTCAATCAAGTTGTGGACTGATGGAGCTTAAGATTAGGAAAGGATCAAAGTTCTGTTGTGAGATTGGTGCTTCCGTACTGTTCTTTAATTAGTTTTTAATTTTTTTTTATCGACCTCTTCAGTTTCCATTTTACCAACTTAAGAAAAGAAAAAAACAAAAATAAATAAGGAAAAACTAAGGTTCCTTCCTGATGGGTGTGATACTTAGATATACAGATATCTCGTTCATGATCCATCTCTTATCTTTTGTTATGTAAGTTGCCGAACCTTATCCTTGCAACATTACCCATATAACCATTGCAAATGAAAATCATGCTCTCGAATGTGTTGTAGGGCCATTAAAAGATAATTTTCTTACATAGAAAACTAATTTGAGCAAAAATTTGCATAAATATTATGATTTTTGAACACTTTGGACTTGAGGGAAAAAACTGTTTTTTATTTTATGCATGTTTCTTTCAGAAGTATCATAAACTATATATTGTGATTACAAATTATTGTACGTTTCTTATAATTCAATAATATGATATTTTAAATCTCAACTTTAGCTTACAGCGATCTTTCGTACAACAACTTTAATTTGGAAATGCGAGGGGGATATAGTTGTCAACAAGAGAAAGTGTAAGAATACTTTTGTTTTTCGGCTTTTTAATTTGTACTTTCTAGCCTCACATCATCAGTTATCTTCTACTACTAATCCTTTCATTTTGTAACTTTTTTTTTTGACAGAAACTTATTCCAAAGCTCTTCTTCAGGGAACAACTCGTAAGTTTCAAGTTTGTTATTTCATTTTCTGTCAAATTTTATCACAAGCTTGCAAGATAATTATAATGCTTGTGAACAACTGCTTTGGTTAATTTTGAGTACATAAAAATGCATCTGATCATGATCATATTATAATGCTGACATGCTCTTGACCTTGTATTGATTTAGAAATGGAGATATTCCGTGCTTGAAAAGATTTCCATGTCAACAGAGTAAGTCTATGGTTTTGGAATTAAAACATGATATATTGCCTTGGGATTTTTCCTTTTATTTAATTTTTCTGGGTATTAGTATTTTATTTCTCCTTAGTATCCAACTTTTCTACTTTGATTTCATCATGATTATATACAAACAACCACTAATTGTTGCTTTTGTACCAGCTTGGTATTCTTTCCACATAAACTGTGGTGGAGAAGAAGTAAATGTTACTGAAACTACCCCATATGGAGAAGATACATTTAGATATGGAGAAGATAAAATCACGGCTGATCGTGCAAATGTTTTTTTTAGTTCTAAAGATAACTGGGGGTTTAGCAGCACCGGTCACTTCATGGAGACTGACAATGACAAATATATTGCACCCTCACCTCCATACAAACTGTCTATGAAGAACTCCCAATTATACATGAATGCACGCCTTTCTCCACTCTCTTTAACTTATTTCGGATTCTGTCTAGCAAGGGGAAATTACACTGTGAACCTCCACTTTGCTGAGATTATGTTTACAGATGGCAAAAGCTATAGCAGCCTTGGGAGGCGCATATTTGATGTTTATATCCAGGTAAATAATTAAAATTATGATATATGTGTTCCTAGAAAAAGTTTTAATTAGGTAAGTTTTACTGCAGAGAAAACGGATGCTGAAGGATTTCAATATTGAAGATGAAGCAGGTGGGGTTGGCAAGGAAGTCATAAAAAAATATAATGTTACTGTGACAAATGGCACTTTGGAGATCCAATTCTATTGGGCTGGAAAAGGGACAACAGCCATCCCTGGTCGAGGAACCTACGGTCCTCTCATATCAGCTATTTCTGTGGTTTCACGTAAGTAATATGTTTTTAACGAACATCTTCTTCTTCGCCAGTAATATGTTTTTAATGAACATCTTCTTCTTCGCCATCTTCCTCACATTATGGCTCACATGTAAATTGATTCTTAGTACAACTTGACTAAAACAATTCCTATGTAGTGATGCCTATGTTAGAGCTTTCTTGTTGCTGAATGATTTGATTTAATTTGGATAGTATTAAACAGCCATTTACCCCAAAAGATCGACCTGTTGGGGAAATGTGAAATAACTATGTATACCAACGGGTCGTCGGACCAACACAACATGTGTACGTGCGGGAACACATCATCTGCTAACATGCCTCCTCAGTAGGAATACACTCCGTTGGAGACTTGAACCCGCGACCTTCCAGGCCTTAAGGCTCGGATACCATATTAAACAAAACCATTTACCCCAAAAGATTGACCTGTTGGGGAAAGGTGAAATAACTATGTATACCAATGGGTCGTCGGACCAACACAACACAACACGTATGCAGGAACATAACATCTGCTAACAGATAGTTTATTTAATTTCTCAATGACTTTTGATAAAACAAGAGTAAAACTGATTTTGCTGGTCAGAAACGGTCAAAACTTAGGTGGTTTTGTTCTGTTTTCCTTTATCTCTTGGATTTGGATAATTTATTTTTCTTAGCCCAGTGGATCTATTTCTAAGAATTTTAATCTACCTCTACACTATTCAGTCTGCAGCCTAGGTAAGCATCATGCATTCTTTCAAAATCTAACATTTTTAAACATGGAGGGCATGGGGCGAAGCAGCTTAATGATGCCAACTGTGACGCATAAGCTTCGAGGCATGGGATGTTAGCCTCACAGCCACCTCTTTTTAAATAAGTAATGAAAATAGAGAATTGTGTATTATAATAATTCATTAGAAATAGATAAGTTTAGGAAAATTTGTTAAAAAGGAACATTCATCTTACAAATTGGGGAAAGAGATTTTTTTGTTTGCTTTTATTTAACCTAAAACAGTTTAATATTATTTAACTAAGGTTAAGGGAAAAAAGAAAAATAAAATTGAATGTTTTAAAGGTATACTACAACCTAAAAACCCTTCTAACATATGCAAATGAGGCACAAGCCTCTGATCCCTTTTTGATGCCTTAGTGGACGAGGAGTATGCATCACAAGCTTTTAGGCTTTTTGAATGAGCCTCAAGGCCTTTTGAGGAAGCCTCGTCCCAAGGTGTAGGCCTCAAAGGCCTTTAATAACACTGTCATCAACCACCCTAACAATTATTTCATTTATCATGCAGATGTCAAACCTCCTCCTCCCCCTTCAGAAGGTGGAAAGAAGATATCTGCAGGCTTCATCGTTGGAATTGTGTTTTCAGTATTATGCTTCATCATTGTGGTTCTTGTTATCCTTCGGATGAAAGGCTGTTTGGGAAGCAAAAACACAAGATACAGAGGTAGGAGCAAACCAGATGCATAAATCTTAAGAAAAGTTTATGAAAAACTTGATTGTGTGATAGGAGAAAAAAAAGAGCCATGCGTGTTTGCTACAAAAATGTACATTGGTGTTTTAAGGTATAACTCTTGTCTAAGTGAGCTCATTGGACAGACTTGAGAGGTTTAGACCTACAAACTGGTTCCTTTACATTAAGGCAAATTAAAGCTGCCACGAACAACTTTAATGCTACAAACAAGATCGGAGAAGGCGGTTTTGGATCTGTTTACAAGGTATTACTACATAATAACCAGTTTTCTTAATCATTCGCGTTCGAGAAACTGTATACATGCGCCGTCATTAAGGTTATTCACATCAAAGTTCACAATATTACACCAATACAGGGCCAATTATCAGATGGTACCATTATAGCAGTGAAGCAGCTTTCTTCCAAATCAAAGCAAGGAAATCGTGAATTTTTAAATGAGATAGGCATGATATCCGCTTTGCAGCACCCGAGTCTCGTAAAGCTTTATGGTTGTTGCATTGAAGGAAATCAGTTATTGTTAGTATATGAATACATGGAAAATAACTGCCTTGCTCGTGCTTTGTTTGGTAAGCTCATCATCTTTTTCTCCAAAATTTGGCAGAAGGACATATAAACTGTGAAAAATTAACAATTTTTCTCCCAAAATTTTGTTGATTGTGTGATTTATAGGTCCCGAAGAATGTCAACTGAAACTCGAATGGCCGACTCGGCACAAGATCTGTGTTGGCATAGCGAGAGGCCTTGCTTATCTCCATGAGGAATCAAGACTGAAGATTATTCATAGAGACATCAAAGCTACTAATGTACTGCTTGATAAGGATCTTAACCCTAAGATATCTGACTTTGGTTTGGCTAAGCTTGACGAAGAGGAGAATACCCACATCAGCACTCGAGTAGCTGGAACCATGTGAGTTACCATGGTCTACATTCCTCCTTCCAAAATTGAAAACAAGTTTTGTTCATTTCCAAGTTCCTATTCAAGAATTTTAATCCCTTATGCAAATGCAAGGCTCTTGATCTCTTCTAAATCATAACTGATCTTTCCATCACAGCGAGCGAAATAGTTCAACCTTTACTGGTTAAATGGTACAAATTTGCGCTTACAAAAAAAATAGTACAAATTTGAACTTCTGAATATTGTATATATAGGTTTTCGTTAAAATTTTTGTTATGGTATAAGCATTCCCTCCTAGATCTATCATGCGTTTGTGTGATCTTATAACTTGAAAATTATAAATGGTGATATTTTTTTCATCTTGCAGGGGATATATGGCACCAGAGTACGCATTGCGGGGTTACCTGACCGATAAAGCAGATGTTTACAGCTTTGGAGTAGTAGCCTTGGAAATTATCAGCGGCAAAAGCAACACAAGTTACAGGCCAAAGGAGGGTGTTTATCTTCTGGATTGGGTAACTCAAATCTCCATCTTGTATCACACTAGTGTGATTGTTGGTTATTTTATTTAATGGGGAATCAACGACAGAAATTACATTTACATGATTGAGCGTATGACTTGCATATGAGCGAAACTAACAGTTTCTTACTTGGTGTTTACATGTATGTATGTATGTGGATCATCAAAGGCGTTCGTTTTGCAAGAAAAAGAAAGTTTAATGGAGCTAGTGGACCCAAAATTAGGTTCAGAATTCAACCAGGAAGAGGTGATGGGGATGATTAATGTGGCTTTGCTATGCACTAATGCATCTCCAACACTTAGACCTACTATGTCTATGGTCGTGAGCATGCTCGACGGTCGCATTGGTGTTCAGGACTTAGTTTCGCATCCGAAAATTTCTGATAAAGATTTTAGATTTAAGGCCTGGAAGAACCATTATCATGAGATCCAAAGCCAGAGCATGACTATCTCAACAGATACGCCATTAACTGGGTCTTCCTCATCTGCCAATGATCTCTATCCAGTCAATCTGGATTCCCGATATCGGAATACTGAGTAGAGCAGCATACACTACTTTGATTGATTCTCCATGTACTTTATACAAACAGTCATTTTCATTATGTTCGACTTATCGATTCTATAATGAAACTCGTATGAAACTCCTTTCGGATCTGTATGCATTTGGTTGACTACAAACCCTTCGATCGAAAATATATGAATCATGGTGTGCTTATTGGCTTCCATAAGTTGCTTGTTATACTGCTTTAGGAGGCTCATAAGCAAAAACATCTTAGGAGATCAATAAAAAAAATTAGTCTGGGGGGGGGGGGGCAGTGGGGCGCATAAAAATGCACACATAGCACACTCTTTCGGGCCCAACGACCCATGAATGATTGACCCACCCCTTGATGGACCTACACACTAACAATCAGCCTGATTGGTGACATCTAGCCTTGTATTTGGGTGCTCAAATTGAATGGCTAGAGATAACCAAATATGCTAATTTTTGATATGTAGGTCCATCAAGGGGCGGGTCGATTTATACATGGGTCAGCACGCCCACCCACAGCCGCACTAACAAATTTTCCCCACAGCCTAAATTTACTCCGGAATGAAGGCCCATCTTTCCAAACAAGGCTCATTGGTTGGCTGTGGTGCCACCATTTTTAAGCATTGGCAGCAGGGATGAACATGGGGCATGCTTGAGCTACTCTAATGCGACCCAGGACTGTTACATATTCCAGTTAGCTAGGGCTGTCGATGAATCTTGTTTGGATCAGATTAAGATCAATCCAGGACCGATCCAATGGTGTAGACCTACTCAATCCAGACCCAGTAGTTTTAAATGGATGCGATCCAAACTCAATCCTAGAGATGCCAGACTGGATCCAAGGAATGCTAAATTTAATGTAGAGACAACAAAACTTACAAATTGTCAAATTCAGATCAATGGGAACCGTTTTCGTAACGTGCATTTCATTGATGTTAATACCTACTCATTGTCGGATTGGATCAAGGTTGGTCCGAAACTAATCCACATATTCATTGGTCCTCCAGTTTCAGTCACGAATGTCTTTGTCACGAACAGCTCCCGAATGTCATTATGAGCCATGTGGCACACTCTTAGAGACCATGACCCTATGGACATAGGGCACCTCCATCTTCCTGATTAACCCATCTTGACTCGGAATCTTTAATTGCCGGTGTTCTTATCACCATCTTGCTCTGGTGGCTCCTCAAGCTCATCTTGGAGATCATTCACTTGCTTCTGCATCTCTTTCACAAATTCGATTGCATCTGTGAGGATTGATGCTCTATCCATCTTAGAATCATCATGATGAGATTAGTTTGATTATTTTAAAAGAAAATTAAAATGTTACTAACAAGAGGAATAATCTAGTGATTACTTCCATATGGGGGTGTCACTGGAACCAAATTGCCGGTTCTTATCGGTTCAGGTTCTCAAAATAATGTATCCGGAACAAGAACCGATTAATCGGTTCCGTTCAGTTTCGGTTCTGGGTATATTGGTTCCAATCTTGATAGTATGATGGTTTCGTTTCCTATCACTTGGGATCCAGTTTCTGTTGGTTTCGAGTCCATATCAAATTGTTCCGATTCCGGTTCTTTTTAGTCAGTTCCCAAAAATGTTAAACCGGAACCCGAATGTTAAACTTTCGAGTTGGTTTTGGGATTTATAACCGTGGGGATCCTGGTAGCCACGGCTGTACCCCCAAGTCAAAAACCCCAACTTGGGGCCAAATGGTCTAGATGGTCGGCTTGGCCGTGGCTACGAGGGCACCCACGGCCTAGCCAGCCGTCATTACAAGGACACCAACGGCCAACTAAGCCATGGCACCCACGATATTTCAGCACCGTGCAGAAGGTTTTTAAAAAAAATCACAGCATTTCTGCTATAATATCCATGCTTCAGTGGGCCCAAGAGCGTGCCACCTTGCATTATGGGAGTGTCGAAGGATTGATGAAATCACTAGGCATGATATTTTTTGATCTGTAGGACAACTATTTGGATGTCCAAACATCCATACGGTCACTCTGCTCCAAATGATATAAATCACTAATCAAGCTGACCTTTTGGAGTCTACTCCAAAGGATAGAAATCGCTAATCAAGCTAACCTTTGGAGTCTGCTCCTGGAAAAAACCACGTAGAACACTCTTACTATAGATACAGGTGTCGGTATCATAGGCATAGAAGTACTCTTAACAAAGGAATTTTTTCTTAGGCCACAGGGAGGGTGCCCTTAACTCCGTCATTGTCAGGCTTATACCTAGTTTAATCCAATCGGTGAGTATTGGGGATTGCATGTGGGTTCTTACCTATCATTTTACTCATGTTATAACATGGCATGCATCATGGGTTTGTTAGTGCACTTGAGTCGAACAAAATATAATTTTTGTATTGATTTTCATTCACAATGAATAATCCACAGTTGCATTTAGTGGGCCGTTAAAAATAAAGTCAGTAAGCATTCTCTAATCCCAATTGATATAGTAAACATAGGTTCAAAAAGCAACCCAAAATCAATGAGATATTTATCCAATCATCAATTTATGGATGTCATTTCTCTACGTGGATCGTACCCACTTCTATTAGCTGAGTTTTGGACAAGGATGTGAGAAATCAAATAGAACCATGGTAGATAGTCCTTTTTACAATCACACAGATTCATATCCTAAAATCTATGTCGTGTCTTAAGTATTGTGTGATCAGACTACTACTCTCAATATTGATCCAGCATGTGATACACCACCTTATATTGGCGAGAGATGATTCCTCAACTGACTCGAACGAACGCTAATGGTTTATGAGGGATGGATTGAACATGTCTATACTGTCGAAGAATCTTAACAAGATGGGGTTTGATGACATCAAATGACCTCAAACACCCATAGAAGTATGCAATATCGAAAAATGAGTAATTATCTCATCTCTAAGTGGACCTACATACCAAAATTTTGCTTATATTCAACGGTTAAAAATGAAGCCATAGAAACGACAAATTGACGCTTAGAGATCACTAATTAGACTATTTTTGGTATGTAGGTCCACCTAGGGATGGGCCAAACATCCAAATAGTCAGTGATCTACAGAGAGTGTGCCACATGCTCATATTGTGGTACGTACGTATTGTGAAAATTAAAGTTTGATATTAAAATCTATTTTGATCTGTTGAACCTAAGACCTCAAGGACCTAGCTACTTAAACTAAAAAGATATAGAACTTTATAGTCAAAGGGTTTTGAACCCGAAACCTTTTTGAGATTCAAATCTTTTGAGAAATGGAGCCAAATTTTAATATTTTTTAATCAAAATTTTTGGAGGAAAATCTATGGTGGATTTTTTATCTAGTATCTATCTATATATATGGAGAGACTGAGAACCAAGCGGTGGAGCCCTTGAGCATCTCAATTTTGTGACACATGGGCACAACCCTGCAAAACTAAATTTAGACCCACAAATATGTGCGCGAACGTGCCGAGTCGGATCAGGTCTTTGGTCTTTTGTCTTCGAATGGGACTTGTCCAAGCGTTTAATTGTTGATACCGTTGGTTTTCTCGCACAAATAACACATGTTTTTTATGCTCTTATTTAACTTTTGATTTTTAAAATTGACCATGCAATTGATGACATTTATTTTGTTACCGTTGGGCTCTATAAGTTCCAAATGGCTCTCTGCCAACCTGGATCTATAAAAAGAGAGGAAGAGAAGAGGCCCCGGCCCTTCACTTTTGTGGCTGTCGAGACACGCATTTCGTTGATAACCACACATCTAGGAGGCTTAACAATGTATATACAAAGGATCCCTGAC
Source organism: Euptelea pleiosperma (assembly GCA_035048495.1). NCBI lineage: Eukaryota > Viridiplantae > Streptophyta > Magnoliopsida > Ranunculales > Eupteleaceae > Euptelea > Euptelea pleiosperma. Next base: position 13,699,475 of record CM068541.1, read on the forward strand.
ACAGACACGGACCCCGCACAAGTCCAGCACACACGCGCAACAACACGTTTGAAACACGCAACTACAAGTGGCGGAACTTGGTAGGATGGTCAGCTATGTGACAGTTACGTACCCTTGATAACCCTGTTTTCAAAGGCTTGGGAACAAAAATAAACTCTAAATTACATGTACAACAGAGTTTGCTTTCACGTGAATACCCACATGCCACTTCAAGGGGATTAATTGGACACTCCCCCTCCATAAAAATAATCTCCATTGACCAACCAACGTACGGAGACCAGCCCTGTCGTTCTCTCGTGCTAATTCAGCCCTGCAAAGACGAGCTAGACCTCTATTTAGACCTCGGCTCGAACTTAGATCTTAATACCAAAAATGACATTAATAGGACATTTATGATAGCCCCGCCCCAACATGGTTCGGCTTGGACCACAAGAGCAACTAGCAAAGTACTGGGCAATGGTACGGTCAATCGGGCAAGAACTAATGACCAAGGTTTAAAAGGGGTAGAAGGTGCCAGCTTGCTCAGTTGGTAAAGTTTATGGGTGAGATGATGCGGTAGACCTGGTTCAAAACCCACCTTCACCAAGTTACTGATCTCCTTAAAAACAGGCTTACCTCGCGGAAATAAAAAAAAACAGGTTTAAAAGGACCTGTTATAACGGACTGGGAGGTGTTGCCATTTTTCTGTTATATTAGGCTGTTACGACGGATCGTAAAGCACAGGGGCAACAATGGAAAATAATGGAAATATCGGAAAATATTGGCGATAAATTCAAATTTCAAATTTTCAATAAATTTTAACGGAAATAACAGACGCTTTTTTAACAAATTTTTTCAGAAAATAACATTCGTTATTTTTTTTTATTATAATGGAAAAATAATGGGAAATAGCTACTGTTATAATGAAAATAACAGCCGTTGCTTTTTGAGCGTTAAAACTGTACATAGCATAACAGGGGGGGTCCGAATCTATTATAACTGCTGTTATTTTTGTTACAACGGCCGTTTTTTAAATCATGGTAATGACAACCTAAATTTTGGTGGTAATCACATTACATTTAAGACTTTTGCTTTTGCAGTGGTGGCCAAATAACAAATAATCTTGTCCCAACTGGATGTCCATCCAGAATAAACTTGTGTTCGTTACCAAACACCCTCTAAAGTTGGTGGTTAGAGAGATAGATAACCGGTGACGCCAGCATGTTAGAGATAGAGACCGTATGTTTAGATTTGATTGGTCAACACGCAACTCCAAGAAATTTCTTGATAGTTTCCAACTTGCCAATAAAATTCACCACATCTGCAAGTCATGAATTCAACTCGCAAGTCAAAAGAATTCTTTTTACGTATACTATTACAATGATCCCATATTTTGCGAACCAACATATTATGATACAACTAACTTGATAGCTGCAGAATTATCAGCACAGAAGATCAGATCTTACCACCTTGATCAAGCATGATCAAGACCATTGATCAATACTATAATATAGGCAGATTGAATTCAAGTTAAGTATTATTTCAATCTGACCCCAATGCGCTTATCTAAACAAGATCACATATTATATTTTCTTTACAAATACAAAAATCATACTGAGGACGAGAACCATCGTGTGGGGCCCCATCATCTGATAGCACCTTTTTTATTTCTTCTATAACAGCCTAAGTATTAGTATAGCCACTCATCGTAAAGCCTCATGACTATTCATTTGGAAGCAACAATAGATAACCTAAATTCAGTTAAAAGAATCAATGGTGTTCGAAAGTTAATTGAGCTCGATGGCAAAGGATCAATGGTGTTTGCTTTCTCTTCATTGCTCAGAGGCGAAATCGGAAAGGGCCCCATCATCCTCAAGCTTTCTCTCTTCTTCGGTTCATTTCTTCTTCCCTAAAACTTCGATAGGCCCGGGGGGCATTTAGAGAGTGTCAGAAACTGGTGAGGGGAATTAAGAGAAAGGGGGGTGATAAGAAAAAATGACGGGTAACCAAAATTTGCCAAATATTATATCTGGACTACATACGCTGCTAGCAGCCCATCACAAGCCTTCTTATCATTGATATTTTGATAGGCCAATACTATATCTTGGATACATATGCTACTAGTAGGTATTTCATTTACCTATATACCTAGGGATAGGTGTGAGAGTTGGAGCCTGATAAAAATTCTCTCGAATCTCTCCATTGGGAAATATAATTTTAGGAATTAGAAGTTTCTTCTCCTCCCTAAAACTTCTAATTCGAAGAAAATCACAGAATTGAAAATATAATTCTTAGAATTTGATCCTCCCAAACACAGAGATTCGTTATTCCAAGAATCACAAATCCAAATCCAAATCCAACTCACTTCTGGGTTACTAGGGTATGTTTGGATTGTGTGGAAACGAGAAAACTAAAACAAATGCATATGTGCAAATGACATTTTCGGCATGCTTGGCCACAAAATAATTTGCCGCCGACGCAGGTGAATAAAGCAACCCATGGCCAAAAATTCATTTTTAGAAGTAGCGGTTTATTTTTTACATGGAAGCTGAGGCGGCAGACCATAGGGGCACATACATTTCATCACCATAGCATCTTCCCACTACGTGACAAGGCTCAGCCTAATATTAAAATGCGGCAAGTTTCAGCCCAATATCAATATGAGGTGTGAAGAAGCGGCATGTTATTTTTTGCATTTTAATTTTAATCTATGTGTGAAAAAATAATAAAACAATACACGGTACGTTACAACGTTAGAGCTGTTTTCTCATTATTTTACTCATTATTTTATTTTCTTTAATAACATAACGGGTTGGAGAGTTACCGTTGTAACGGACATTATAACGGCATTATTAAATATTAACAATTAAGCGTACGAAAGGGCTTTGCAGTTCAAAGGAAACTTACATGATTATACAATTTAATGCATATAGCTTTGAATATACGTAAAGAAGAGCTGGCATTGATCTGATTATTTGAATAATGATGTTTTTATTATTCCTTGTGGGCCCTCTTAATTTGTATCTTTTAAAATACGTAATTGTACCTGTCACCTGCAATTATATTCCTTAGTTCAATACCGTTTGATGGTGCTTGGGATGGGCAATCTCGATGACCATCTAAGGATGTGAATCTAAGGAGGACGTACTCGTCAGTAAGATCCAGCACAGCTCATTTGGGGTTGGCAGCAAGACAACGTTGACCTTCTCTCAGTTGTTTATAGGAAATAGTTTATTTATTTATTGATCGGGATCAGGGGACCATCAACAAGTTCACGTTTGTTGTCGGCTGTGGATCCGGAGAATCCAATGCTGGTTTCGTAATTTTGCTTTTGTAAAAGTGAATGCCAGCTCAGCACTATTAACCACCGTTGATTCTCGGGTTCCACAGCCGACAACAAACGTGAATTTGTTGGTTTACTTTTATTGGTTCCTGCCAGCCCGACAGGGAGATGAGTTAAAGAATGATTTGTGGCGAGGATGATTTGCATGAAAGTTTAAGCTTAATTTGCTTCGGTGGCCATCCATCTCCCCCACATGGTGAGCACATGTAAGTGGTGTTTAGAATTAGATCCACAAATCCAAAGACTTGTGGACAAACTAATCTAACGATCCAAACCATCCCGTAAAGCCATAAAGGCGTCACCAGCTTGGCTCGGAATCAAAGATAAGGATAAATATGTGCCGTTGATTGGACCAAGGATGTCAAATCTGTCCCATCCATTTAGGAGGTGGCCCCACCGCCAATCAATCAGTTTAGACTTGAGAGTCTGAGAGACTGTGACCAATGAACACATGAGTTAAGTTTCTTGGTAAACGGGCGGGGGTCGTCATCGCTATTGTTGGTGTGCCGACATCCTAGAAAGTAGACTTGATTGTGCTCACTGCTCACTGCTCACCATGATTTTTCTCACTTAAGGGCCTGTTTGGTAACGCACCGCGGCGGGCAAATAAAATATTTAGCCGCGCAAATATTCGCCCGGCGGTGTTTGGCAGCCACCCGCCCTTGGCGAATATTTAGCCGGGCCCACATATTTGCCCTCCGCGGCAGGAAAACATTTGATCACCCCCCCCTCCCCCCCCCCCCCCCCCCCCCCCCCCCCCCCCCCTGTGAAAATATTTTCATGCCGATTATGTCTTTGTGAGAAAATTTTATTTTCTCGCCGGAAAATCACTATTTTCAAAAAAAATTAATTTTTTAATATATAAAAAAGATAAAAATGAATTTTTTTTTATTCTTTGACATAATATGTGGTTCCCGCACTGACCCAACCTATTTTTGACTTACTTTGATATGTGGGACCCACTCAAATTGAAAGAAAATGAAGTAAGCTGAAGTGAGCTAGCTCGTACACGTACCAAACATTGTTAAATTTTGCTATGAGCAAATATTTAGCCAAGATAATATTCGCCGTCGGAACTCTTTTTCTCACGTACCAAACAGGCCCTTAATATAAAGTCATATTCTGCGACTAGGATTACAAGCACAAAAAAAAAAAAAAAATCAATCTGCGACTAGGATGAAATTTAACGTCGATCGCGTAAAACTTTTACCATGTGGCACATTCTTTGAGACCAATTGACCGTATGGATGTTTGGTCTATCCCTTGGTGGACCTACACACCAAACATTATCCCGATTGAACATTTCTAACCGTTGAATTTGGGTCTTTTTCTTTGGTGAATTTTAACCTTCAGAATCGAATATTATTTGGGATACTCAAATCCAACGGTTAGGACCAATAAATCCGGATGATTTTGTTGTGTAGATCCCCCAAACGGTTGGCCAACCATCCATACGGTCATTGGTCTCCAATATGCCACATGGCACGTTTTTACAGGACGCACGTAGTGGCACACACAAGAGCAACTCATTTCAAACAAAATATCGACGAGTCATTTTCATAGGTCTATTTTCAACCGTGTGATCGAACATTATTTTGATTACTACCCCTGATGTTATAATCACGCTGATTTTTTGTATATAGGTCCACAAAGGACATCTATACGGTCAGAGATCTGTAAGGGTATGCCACGTGGCTCATACGGTGGTCCTTCATCAACGTGAAGACGAACATGGTCATCAAATATTTATTCCGATCCGATTAAAATAAACGTCAACGCGTTATTGCAGAGAAATTGGTCAACATCATCTATTTCTTCTTGCAGCGATTATAGACGAATCCGTACGTATGCGTTTACTCTCTCTACTGCAACCCAAGTCTCGGCCGCCTGTTTCTTATCATCTCTTTCATTCCACACAACGGTTCCTTCTGCAAACTCATTTTCCAATTTGCACTACCAAACCAAATCCCATCGTCGGAATCCGACGGCCAGATTTACATCGTTGGTGAAAGATCCAAAACGGGAAGGAAGCGAGTGTCTTAGTCAGATCTCTAGAAGTGGAAGATGCACGCCGGACGGTTTTTTATCGTTTGGGTTCTCGGGTTCACTTGCTTCTTAACTTCTGCCTTCGGAGCGACTCTTCTGCCCGACTATGAAGGTAAGATAAAGCTTCTAATGTAAATGACCAATCCTACCCTCATTCTGAACTCTGTTTTCAAAACAGTCAAGTGAGACATGGGGGTATTGTTGCCTTTGTTGGTATTTTCACACTGATAGGGGATGGAAGTTTGCCGGAATAAGGATGTTTTCTGATTTTTTTTGTTCGAAATTAATCGAATCATAAAGACAGAAAAGCCCCTTTTACTGTTTTAGTCTGAATAAATCAGGGGTGTTAATGTGTTATAGTCTTTTTATATGATTTTGTTACAGTGGAGGCTTTAAGAGAAATAGCGAAGACGTTGGGGAAGACGAACTGGAACTTCAGCGCAGATCCATGCAGCGGAGAGTGGGGATGGACGACGCCAAATCCGGTAAAAGGATTAGAGAATGCCGTTACCTGCAACTGCTCCTTCGCTAACGGCACCGTTTGCCACGTCGTCAGCATGTATGTTTGCCTGTCTTTCTTTATTTCTTTAAGGATAAAGAAGTAACAACATATACCAGGATGCACAATTTTTGTTACTAGAAACAAACGCTGCAATCGGGCTCCACTGACCGCATGGATGTTCAGCCCATCCCTTCGTGGATATACACACAAAATAGCAACCTGATTGGTAATCTATAGCCATTAGATTTTAGTACTTTTTAAGATATGATTCTAGCCGTTGACTTCAACCATTATTTTTGAGCACTAAAACCGACGGCTAAAAATCATCAAACAAGCTGATTTTTGATATGAATGTCTATCAAGGGGTGGGCTAAACATCCATACGGTCAGTGGGCCCATATGGAAGAGGCGAGTAGCAAAAGTGGTACTTCCTAAGGTCAATGGCTTGTTACATCACGACCCTTTCTAATTAAATGGCTACATCGGACGGACAGTGGAACCCATTTCTGTTTAAATTTTTATACGTAACAAAATATTCCCTAAAATCTTTGACTTTTTAGTCTTTGGTTCCCACTCAGAACTTATATTTTAAATTTATTTGATGCATCAATCTTGATCTCTTAGCCAGTGGGCCACCCCCATATGTCCAGTCTAAATTATACAATAGGACTATCCTCGTCGTCTTGTGGATTAACTTTTCTTTGAGCCTACCAACCCCCTTTTCTAAAATTTTAATTTCATTATTATTATTATTATTATTTGGGTAGGCGAAACGTACAGCGCACCTTCACACGTTGACAAACCATTACCCTGCTTCACACGTTCACCTTCACAAGGGAGTGTCGTGACAACATAACTGTGAGCAAGCATTTCTGTTATGACGCCGTTTTTAAAGGTCAAAGAACGGTCAAATTTTATTTATTTATTTATTTTTGGGTTAAATAGTAAATAATGTCTAAAAACAGTTAAAAATTGTTACAGCAGCCGTTATTTTCATATTAACGAGCATTAATACTTGTATTGTCAAATAGCATCTATTATATATCAAACTTGACTGTCAAAGGTATCATTACAAGCAAGATTTAAAAGGGGCCGTTATATCGGTACAACGGACTGGGGGCATTACCGTTTTTTCCATTATAACAGTCATTATAACGAATTGTAAAGCTCAGGGGCAAAAATGGAAAATAACGAGAAAATAACGGACATAACGGAAATAATGGCACTGAAATTCAATATTTGAAATTTGAAATTGAAATTTCAGAAACGAAAATAACAGTCATTTTTTCGTTGTAGCAGAAAATTTGTAATTTTACTATTGTTTGAATATTTTGCCTACACTATTCAATACATATTGTCACTGTCACTGTCACCGTCACCGTCACCGTCACCGTCACAATCACAATCACAGTCACTGTCACAACACATAACAATCCCGACACCTATCCTTAGGTCATTACATGGTGCATGTATAATGTAACATGGTTGAAATGTTACAATTATATAACGGCTTATAATTGTTTCTTAAACAATGGTTTGTAACAAATGTTTTAAATCATCCGTAATAATCATATAATTGTTGATCCCTTGATGTTATCATTATGACCATTTGCCGAGATGTGATCTGAGTTAACAAACTTGCGCTCGACGGGTTGAGGGACTAGCTGGCTCTTGGACCGAGTGTCACGATCATTTTGATATATATATATTTTCTTTTTATTTTTTTTAATATTTTTATAAGGTAAAATATTATTGAAGGGGAAGAAAAAGATACAACTAAGAATGGAGGTTGAGGAGACCTCCTAGGAGAACAAATGACTAACTACCCCTATGCATAATAGCTTCCCATTTTGATCTCTTGGGGCATTTCTACCCCCTCTTTCCTCCGAGGGAGGTATTTCTAGTGCCTCCCTTCTTGGTTTGCTTCTCGGGGGGACACAATGGTCTGGATTGCACCCTTGCTGATTTCCAATGTGAGTCTATTGTCTTCTTCTAACTCGGTGTACTTCTCTACGTGAACGCGGAGGTCGAACATAGTGGTTGAGAGGTTCTACACACTCGTATAGTTTTGACCTTGATAAAAGGACATTTTTGAAGGTCATTACCATCGTAGTCTCATCGGCACTTGAGATGGCCGAGCTCAAGGTACAGAACCAAAATAGAAACTATCTGATGGTCTCGATAATTCCCTGCTTAACAGAAAAGAGGGCATCAAGATCAGGTTGACACTTGCAATTACATGCGTACTATGCTAAAAAATGTTAGAGTTCATCAAAATTAGAGATGGAGCTACGGAGCAGCTTGTGGAATTAGACTAAAGAATTTCTATGGAGGTTGCTAGGGAACATCTTACATAAGATCATGTCTTCATGTGCCCACGGAGCCATGGTTTGTTGATATGAAGGTGGTACTAGGATAGATCTGCGTTGTCCTCTAACATGATGAAGTTTGGGGTACTGAGATTGTCTAGCAAGTTCGATAGCTCCGAGGATGACAGGACAAATGGAGAATTGCACATGTCTTGTAGACTAATGAGGTAGGCTTTAGTAGGCTGACCTCTTGGCTGAGAGAGCAGTGTTAAACTTATCAAGGTCTTGTATTTTTGCCTTCATCTTTTCCAATTTAGACACTACGGTCACATGTGGCCGTCCTAGGTTGAAGGCCGGTTATTTTCCGCAGTAGGGAGTCGCGTTGCCTCCGAGGAAGATAATGGTTAGATTCTTCTAGTCCCTTAGATCTTTAAGGGTGCTAAACTGCACGGACCCAATGAAGGTGGTCGATATCTCGCATCTTGATAGGTCTCTTGTCGCTGTGTCTAATGGACGAGCTCTTCTTTTGGTAAGAGGTGGAGATGCACTGTTAGATGGTAGGAACAACTGGCTGCATTGTTCCCACAGACGATGGGGTTTTGGTGAAATCGTTATAGTTGGTTTGAAGAAATCATTCCGTCAGGAAAAATCACTCTTCCGGATTTGAAGGAATCACTCCCTCAGGAAGAATCACTCTTCCGTTCCAGGCATCTCACTCTGCTGCAAAATTGGAAATCACTCACAAAAGAAAATAAATCTTCATTATACTATATATCTCTATCCCTAGGGTTCTCCCTATATTTATAGAATTTTGAAATCCTAACTTTCCTAAATCTTTTAAAATTCTACTTACAAAAATAAGCGAACTTGCTAATCTAATTTTAGAAACTAACAAAAATTTATAACCAAGTTAGACAATCATAATTAACTTCCTAAAAAAGAAATTCCTATTAAAATAGAAGTGACCTTAAACTACTCTTGTGGGGTCCATTGGCTTAGATTATCTTTCACTGATTCAGTGTAGCTCGGACCACTGTGATATGATGCTCCTACATCACTTTGGGTTTCTAGTTGACCAAAATGATGTGGGCATCGTCGCTTGCAAGGGTAAGTGTATACCCTCTAATTGTTGTGTGCAGGAAGCTTCAGTCAATTCATCTCTCATCATGTTGTTAACGCTAATCTTAGGTACCAACCTGCGTAGGCATGGGATATCCTTAGGTGGTAGGTACGAGATGTCCCATCGGGCAGGGGTTAGGTAGAGACCACTTAGTAGAATGATGCCAACTAAGTGGGTGAGCTAACTACTTCACCCGAGTTAGGTCAACTCTCTCATCCGCCAAACCAACCTCTGAGTCAGGTCAGAGAACTCAATGAAGAGGTTTGAGCTTTGAGCAGAGCAGAGCAGAGCTTGTCCAAAAGCCGCAACTCAAATTTGATAGTTGTTGGGATGAATTTTGCCCTAACGCATGGATCTCAAGGGGACACACGTGGACGACTACGGTGTGATCAATTTTTTTGGCACACACTATTATAATGTGTCATATCAATCACATTTAAAGTAAGAAGGTAGTTATACTATTAATTTTATTGAAATAACCTTGATGATGGTAAAAAAATATTTTTTTCAAAAATAATAGCCATTATTTTCGTTATAACGTCCATACTAAAATTGTATTTTCAGCCAAAACCATTATTTTGGAAATAACATAATGGGGTAATACTGTTATAATTAACAATTGTTTTTTAAACCATGGTTGGAACTTCCGAATAATGACCACGATTATAAACCATGGTTCGTTAGTTCCTGCACCTTCTTACTTCCCTTGACCGAAACTTTGAAAATCTCGTCCCCTTAAAAATTCGGTTCTTTGCTAAGGTTGCCATTTTGAACAAAATTACTTACGATTAATAATTTGATCAGTAGAAAATGGATCTTAATGGACTATTGTGTAGGGGTGTCAACGGGTCGGTTCCGGTTCGGTTCCTAAGGTGACCAGAACTGGAACAAACGGTTCCGGTTCTTATCGGTTCGGGTACTTATCGGTTCCGGTTCTCAAAGTGATGGTACCAGAACCGAAACCGATTATGTAGTTTTTGTCGGTTCCGGTTCCGATTTCGGGTATAACGGGTCCAATCTTAGTAATATGAGAATTTTTACACTATATTTATATATTGGTTCCGGTTCTTATCGGTTCAGTTCCGGTTCTTATCGGTTTCGGTTCCATATTAGAGTACCGGAACCGTAACCATTAGTTTCCGGTTCGGTTCTGGTTCCGGTTCTTTTTAATCGGTTCCCAAAAATGTGGTACCGGAACTGGTGTTTTCGGTTCTGGTTCCTATTCGGTTCCGGTTAAATCGGGTAAAATTGACACCCCTACTATTGTGTTATGTGTAAGGCTAATAGAGAGAGTACTAACCATCTTCTTGTCCATTGCAAGTTTGCCAGACGCGTTTGGTTGTTCTTTCTTTCTCATATAGGCATCAAATGGGTATGTCTAGAAAGCATAGGGGAAGCTTTGGAGATTTGGCCTTTTACACCCCTAAGATGGTGAGATGAAAAGTGCTTTGGAAGATGATGCCATTAGTAGTCATTTGGGGGATATGGTTGGAGATCAGAAATAAGATAACATTCGAAGGCCAAGAGAATTCATTTCACGAAGTCATATTAAACATTAAGGCTTTCTTATTCTAATGGTGAAGTATTAGTCATGAGATTGAGGGCATCTTTTTTAGTGACATGGCCTTCAGGTTCCATCAGATCTTTTATTTTATTTTTGCTCTTCTTCTAGGTTGTACCTTGAGATCTTCTCGATCTCCTTTTCATTAATACATTTTTGGACTATAAAAAAAAAAGACAAAAATGATATGTTTATAAAGGAAAAAAGTCAATAAAAGTATAGAATTAGTGTCGTCATCAGGGTCTCCTAGATGGACCCATTAACTAGTACATCCCACATGTCCAGAAGTTAGGGCTGCAACTTGGGCGGGTTGGGTCGGGTTTGGGGTCAACCCCGAGCCCAACCCGATTTTCAAGGTTGTGAGCCCAAGCCAACCCGAGGTTGGGGCTAGAATTTCCAACCCGAGCCCAACCCAATCGGGTTGGTCTGGTTGGTAAATTATTCAATTATTTTTTATTTCCTATTGTTAGGAAAGGTTGGTAAATTATTTTATATTAATTTCCAATATAAAAATAAATATAAGAATTTTTTATTCGTCATCTTTACAAACATAAAACCACACTAAAAATTGACTAGGAAACATAAAGCACATTAACAAAATACATACATTAATATTTACAATTGTGTATTGTCAGGCTTTGGTTGGGTCGGGTTACCCAAAGCCTCAACCCGATTTTGATCTAGTTGTCAAAATCCAGGCCCGAGCTCAAACCGAGAACTAAAGGGGCCAACCCAACCAGCCCAACATCAGGTTGAGCCCGGCCAAGTTGCAGCCCTACAGGAAGGGGACCATTTAAGTGAACTTTAGGGCAAGGGTTCAAATCATCTATTATAACGATATAACAATTCCCTTAACGTTACCGTTATGACCGTTGCATCGTTCAGCTAATAGTCCAAAAAAGTCGAAATATTACGTTTTTATCATTATTTTGGTATTTTTTTCGAAAAAAAACCCAATAACAGTAAAATAATTTATTTTTATAAACATAAGGGCCGTTATTTCCAATATAATGCTAATCCCCTTTTTTTAAGCCATACCCCTTATTTTATAAATAGGGAATTTTTGACATACCCCCCCACGCTTTGAAAAAGCTGACATACCGTCCAAGGTCAGTTGACTAATGTTGACCCGAGTTGACCATAATATTTTACCTTAAAATACATAAATACCCTTGTCTTCAACAATGGAACAAGGGTTTGGATCAAAACCAAACCCCCAAATCAAATGGATGTGGTGGACAGCAAGCCAAGAGATACTAATGGGTTAGTTGTCCATCCTCGGAGACCAACCCATTGGAGTCTCATGCTGGTCATCCACCACTCCAGCGAAAATTAAAAATCTCATTGGTATCCGTAGTTTTACTTTTTTTATTTTTTTTGGGAACACCAACTTAAAAAAAAAAAAAAAAATTCTAGGACTGAAGTGGCATTGTAATACAAATATTAAGCTCTGAATCTTTTCTTGGTATCTCAACTTGCATTGGGGATTCCCACTCCGGCGAAAATTAAAAATCTCATTGGTATCCGGAGTTTTACTTTTTTTATTTTTTTTTTGGGAACACCAACTTAAAAAAAAAAAAAAAAATCTAGGACTGAAGTGGCATTGTAATACAAATATTAAGCTCTGAATCTTTTCTTGGTATCTCAACTTGCATTGGGGATTCCCACTCCATATATTGATTGGATATTTTTGAACAATAATAGTTAGGAGATCATCCATTTTCAAGCTAAAATTGGATAGGAAATATTAGCTCGAGTCTATGATCGGACAACCCAATGATTTTCTTAATTTTTGTCGGAGTGGTGGATGACCGGCCTGAGACTCCGGTCATTTGATTTGACTTGCCATACACCACAGCCATTTGATTTGGGGGTTTGGTTTTGGCCCAAACCCTTGTTCCAAGGTTGAAGACAAGGGTATTTTTGTATTTTAATGTAAAATATGCTGGTTAACTTGGGTCAACATTGGTCAACTTACCTTGGACCAAGTCATAGGGGGGTATGTCAGCTTTTTCAAAGTGTGGGGGGGTATGTCAAAAATTCCCTTATAAATAACTTAACAGGGTTTGGGCGTTACCCTTATAACGGCCGTTTAGGTTTACTCAATTAATCAAAAAAATTGGGTGTTTTTAAAGAAACAGTTTTTAAGTGTTTCACACTCTTCTTTTGGGCACGCAGAGTGCTCAAAGCGCAGAGTCTACCAGGCGTCCTTCCACCAGAACTGATCAAGCTCCCTAATCTCCAGGAAATGTAAGTGCTCTCCTGTACACCCCTGGCTCACTTTAGCCTTTGCCTGCATCAGTTTTCTAAATTACGCCTTAATTCAAATATGAATAAACCTTGACCATTTCCCTCTCCTTCACAGTGATCTCACACGCAACTACCTTAACGGTACAATACCACCAGAATGGGGTTCCATGAAATTGGTGAATGTGTAAGCTGTCCATTCTCTTACTCTCATCCTCATGGCTTACTTTAGCAAACCAATGCTTTTGTTTCTAAAATTAACAGACAGATATCTGCAGCTCCCTTCTCGGAAACCGATTATGGGGTCCATTACCGAAAGAACTCGGAAATATCAGCACTCTCATAAGTCTGTAAGTTATGATTTTCCTTTTATCCATTTCAATATATTGAAGTGTTTAAGTGTTTCATCTAAAGGAAATACGAAATTTCAGGACCCTGGAGTACAATCATCTCTCTGGAGTTCTTCCTCCGGAGCTTGGAGAACTGGTCAACATAGAGAGAATGTAGGGACTTTCTCTCCTTGAACCTTTTTTATGAGATTTTTTTGTATCTGGGTTTTTGTCGAATTGGTGTATCTTTGAAGAATTTAGCGTATTATGAATGGTTGGTTGATTGGTTTAATGGTATTCTGTTCTTGTAGACTAGTTTCCTCGAACAATTTTACCGGGGAGTTGCCGGAGATACTTGCTAAGCTCACCAACATGAAGGACTTGTAAGTTTATATAGCTTCTTGTCTGCTTCTTGTATATAAAGTCCTTCAAGTGTTTAAGTTTCGGAATCGTCTTTTTTACTTGAAACGATGCAGTCGGATAAGCGATAATCACTTTACTGGGAAGATACCCAATTTTATACAGAACTGGACCAAGCTTGAAAAACTGTAAGAGTTTCAATCCATCTGAAATTTTGAGTTCCTTCAAGTGTTAGAAATTCCATTTTTACGTTTACTTCTCACTTGTTTCATTCAAATTTTTTTAATGGCAGAGCAATACAAGCAAGCGGTTTGGAAGGACCCATTCCTTCTGGCATTTTTCTTTTGGAAAAATTATCCGACATGTAAATACACCCTCCTTATTTTATGTTCTTTTAGTAGTTGTACTATTTTGTGATCTTCAGTTAAGCAATTTGCAGTAGTCGTTACACTTGGCAGAATTTCTATATGCAGGAGGATTAGTGACATAAATGGAACGGGAGCCGCTTTACCGCCACTGAGTAACATGAAAAGCATGAAAACACTGTCAGTTGAATGCTTATATATTTCATGATTATGAAGCATTGACAGTCTGTTCTTTCTGGTGCTTTCAAGTGACAAATTTCATTGTGTTGCAGGATATTGAGGAGTTGCAATATTATTGGTGGAATACCTGCATATATAGGGGAGATGACAAAACTGAAAACCTTGTAAGCACAATTTTTTTTCTTGTCAAGAAAAAATAAGAAAGTCTATTTACTAGATGTTGGGCTACTTGTACAAGGTTCATCCCACTGCATTGCATAAAGAATTATTTCAGTTGAAGTTCATTCACTGTATTATCAGGCCTTAGGGTTTCATAATATAACCAAAATAAGTTTGAACACACAGTTGAGATATTTGAAATTGGAGGAACCCCACTTCTCCATTTTATTGGATAAATACAAGTGACATGATAAACAGACGAACAAACAATTGGAGCATTTATAACAGTATAGGAGCAAGAGCCTAATTTGGCCTATGCTAAACCAGTGTGCAATTCAAATGGCGTTATAGGGAATTAAGTTTATATGGTAATGACATGAACTCGTGCAGAATGACTCCTTTGACACATCAACAATGAAAAGATAAGAGATCTAAAATGTTCCCATTCTAGCTCAGAATACTAAGAATCTTTTAAGAGTTGAAATGTTGATCAATGATCAATCTACTGTGATTTGGAGCAACAGTCTTTCAACTAAAGAAGCCTTCATCATAATAAATGAACATCACATAATGTGTAACTGTTAGCACTAATCAGATTGAAATGTATTTTCAACTATATTGACAGTTGAGAGGAAATACACAATAAGCAACTGATGAAGTGGCTATAGCAAGTGTTAAGCGTATATAAAGATACGACAGCGATGACGTTGGAGTTTTGGACCAAGAGAGCATCAACTTTTATTGACTTATCTCGCCTTTTTTAAGAGACATGAATTGATTTGAAACCATTTTGCTTTTATGTTGCACTTACAGTGTATCATAATTATTTCTTTTTGTATCATTTCAGTGTGTTACATTGATATTTCCGGGATGGAACCTTCTCCTTATCTCTTTTGTGTTGCTATGTTTTCTCGCAGAGACCTCAGCTTTAACAAGCTAATAGGACAAATTCCAAGCAGCTTTGACAGTCTATCAAAAGTGGATTTCATGTAAGCGATCTGCTTGTATCTGTAATATTTGTTATATAACAAGTTTCAATGATGGCTTCTGTGCATAAACACTGGTCAATCATACTGAATTGATAAGGTGGATATTTATTAGGTACTTGACTGGCAATTTGCTAACTGGGCTTGTACGTGATTGGATGCTGAAGAAAGGAGAAAGCGTGTAAGTTTCTCCCCATAGATGGTTAAAATTATTAGTTTCATCTTACCCTTTCAATTTGATGTAATAGAGGCTCAATCTTATCCATTTAAGGCAAACCAATTATAGATATCTCAATTTTTCCATATTAGTACAGTAAAGAAAAGCCAATGTTGCAAACTGGTAATCTAATATTTCTTCACTTGGTGCTTTGTTGGCATCTAAGGGTGTAGATTGCATATTTCTTTGTGCATTTTTGGTTTTGGTGGGTTTAGGGAGTAAATCTTCTAATATGTATTGTGCTGAATTCAAAATGCCCTACTTGCTCCTTTTACAACAAGTATGTTCATGCTCATTTGTGGAAACCAATTACACTCAAAGTTGCAACAAATTTCTCAAGAGTATTCTTTCTCTTGCTTTGAAGGCTCAAGTTTCTACCTTGGAATCAACCTAAGGAACTTTTACCTTGGAACTTTTGTCAAGTTACCGTAGCTCAACTGCCCCATAGATCATCTGCTATTAGGATTGGCTGTTCTGTTTCTCTATGGTAGTTTTTCTTGTAATGTCCTCAAATGAGTGGAAACAACACTTGAGACCTCATGTGAAAGAAAGGGAACCTTATTAGGTATTTGGTCATTTGACCCCTAAGTTGTGATTGACACAAATTTTGACATATTTCCATTAGATATACCGAAATATTTACATTTCCACCAAACATTGTAAAAAATATTTGTATTTTAAAAATATAAAAGAAATTATTACTTGCAAATGATGTATGGAAATTGAAAATTAGTATTGCATAAGACATGTAACTCGGGCAACTATCCCAAATATTTGGGGTTGCTAACATGTTTCGCCTTTCACCTCTGTTTAGAACTATATCTCGAGTGTCTTCAGACCCTTTTTACTATCTCAGGTTGTAAGGTAGTTGTTTTTCACTTTTATTACTTAAAATCTAGGCCTCAAATCTAAGTCGTAGATACATGCATCAACATGTACCCACTTCTATTGATCCTTTTTTATACTACAAAATGGTTATTTATTATATTATTATGAGTTTGAGTGTTTTTCGTGTTTACTCTTCATTTCTTAAAATTTCAATGCATATATCATATATTTTCTATGATTTCAAGGAAACAAAACACTTATCTTGAATAGTCAGCAAGCCCAGTTTTCCTATCTCCACACATGATGAACATCTCACGACAGAAACCTTTAAACAATATCCATCATATCAAGTAGGCATTTTATAGCTTTCCATCCCATTTATCATGGCCCTTGGTGTTGATAATGACATCATATCCTCTCCCTCTGGCAATTTAGCCCCATCTGCATCACCTGAAACGGAAGGACATAGATCGAATCTCTATGACAGTCTGCTGAGTAAGCAAAATTTGCTACTCCATATGGACTTGATTATAACCCCAAAATCCAGCTCTATCATTAGATGAGGAGCTGTTGCCATATCATGTTTCTTACGAAAAGCAGGAAGGGTGAAGATCCTATTTATTTATAATCATCCTATTGAAGTCTGTATCCTCAACTTTGAGCTTCATGCTTTCAATCATCTTACCTACAAAAAAGGAAAATATTTAAGGTTCCTTCTTGATAATACTGGGATAACTGGATGCGAAATTGTCTCTTCCATGCTTTATCTTATTTTAACTAACTTTGTACTTTTGAGACATTATCCACGCCTACTCCTCCCCTAGTGATCCATAGACAGTGGAAATGAAAATCATGCTCTTGAATATGTATGTCACGTCTAGGAACATATAGAAGATGACTTCTCATAATACAATTTTGGCATACAGTGATCTCTCCTACAACAACTTTACATTGGAAAGCTCAGGGACACCTAGTTGTCAACAACGTAATGCGTAAGAATACTTTCGCATAATTTTGGCTTCTTTATAGTTTCTAGCTTCATGTGGTTCAATATCTTTGCTCTAATACTTTTTCACTTTGCATTATTTTCTTTAGAAACTTATTCGGAAGTGCTTTGTTGGGGAACAACTCGTAAGTTGCTAATATCTTTTTTGTGAACTTGCATCACATATTCTTGAGATAATCAATCACCTATGTTTCTGAGAAACTACTTTGGTGGTTTATTTCTTTGTGCATAAAAACACATTTAAATCTGATCTCATAATGCTGATATGCTCTCAACCTTGTATTGATCTAGTGGTGGAGTCGTTCCATGCTTGAAGAGCTTTCGTTGTCCACGGAGTAAGTTTGCACCTTTGGAATAAGAACATGAGATATGTTTATGGATTTTTTGTTTGGTTCAGAAATTTGTTTGGGACTATTAATATTCTATTTTTCCTTACAATTTTGCAATTGTTATCATCCATAGTTGGATGAACCACCATGTTCTATCTGAGCCAATCCATTCTAAAGTTTATTAAGCCAATTCAAGTATGATTTTCTACAAAGAAAATATAAAGAAGATGATATAAAATGGAAACTAAAGTATGGGAATTTGAAGTATCCTATGTACTTCTAGACACAACAACTACTGCACAATGAATTTAAATGTTAGTGTTGGTTTTGTTTATAGTTATAAAAAAATAAAAATGTCTCTGAACTATTAAAGGAAACTATGCAAGCCAATATGTATGGACAGGATTCATATATCGTAGGGGTAAGGCTTTGATGATGATGACACAAGCCAATATGTGCCTCCTTTTTATTGTTTCTTCCTTTTTAAATAGAAATGGATTTTCATTAAGTTTAAGAAATATAAGGTCAGCCTATCTGTCCAAATTAGAGATTTTTTTTTAATGATTGTGAAAATCGTGGAACATTTCTTTATAAGGTTCAGATCTTGGAAATGTTGTTATACATCACAACCTTGAGGTCATAGGAGTGACAGAATGTCCTCTGAAAAAAAAGGAAATAACAAGATATGTGGGGCCTACTTATCATAGTTAAGTAACTTTTCTTTTTATTTGTTTTCTTTGTTATATCCAATAAGCACTAATATATTACTGCTTTGTGCCAGATTGGCATTCATTCTATATAAATTGTGGTGGAAGAGAAGTTACTATCAACGGAAATACGACATATGAAGATGATCCAGACTCGGCTGGCTCTTCAAATTTTTTTCAAAGTAGATATAACTGGGCATTTAGCAGCACTGGTAACTTCATGGACAATGACAATGATAAGGACACCTATATAGCAACAAACATATCCAGACTCTTGATGAACAACTCCCAATTGTACACCACAGCACGCCTTTCTCCCCTTTCTCTCACTTATTATGGGTTCTGTCTGCTAAATGGGAACTACACTGTGGACCTCCACTTTGCGGAGATAATGTTTACAAATGACAAAACATATAGCAGCCTTGGGAGGCGCATATTTGATGTTTACATTCAGGTAGTTAGCAACATTATAAAGATATACAGTAGCATGTAAAGTTCAGGTTTAACTAGATTCATTTATTGCAGGGAAAATTAGTGCTGAAGGATTTTAATATCGAGGATGAAGCAGGTGGGGCTGGTAAGGCAGTCATAAAAAGTTTTACTGCAGTTGTGACAAGTAGCACTTTAGAGATCCGCTTCTTCTGGGCTGGGAAGGGGACAACAGGGATCCCTTCCAGAGGAACCTATGGTCCTCTTGTGTCAGCCATTTTTGTAGACTCTGGTAAGTTGTAAGTTTAATTATGTTGTTCTCCTCGTCTATGTCAAATAAGAGGTAATGATGTTAATATTAAACATTTCATATTGTTGAATGATCTGATTTAAGTTAGATACGTCCAATCTTTCTTGGTTTCATTTGTACTCCAGATGAAAAGGTCAGGCAAATACTAAAAATGTGAAAAAGCATTAAAAAGGAGGAAAAAAGAAAACAACAGTGAGAGGAAAATGAAATTTATTTTGATGGTTTCGATCAATCGAATTTTGTTTTCTTGCTGCCTTCCTTATGGTTTGAATTGTTTGTTTAAGTCAGTTAAGTGGATATACTTTCTGAGAAACTTGTTTTGCCACTATGCATTGAATCAATCTGAGTATATAAATATTTGAATCAATTACCTTAATAATGTCATCCGATATGAATTTTTGTTTAGTAATGTTTTTTTCCTTACAGATTTCGAACCTCCTTCAGAAGGTGAAAAGAAGATATCTGCTGCTGTTGTGGTCGGAATTGTGGCTTCAGTATTATGCCTTGTCTTCATGATTTTGGGTATCCTTTGGTGGAAAGGATGTCTAGGACGAAAACACACGATGGACGAAGGTGGGAGCGCTGCCAAATCATATACTTGTACCTAGTGAAAGAAGAAAGAAAAAGCAAGAACAACCATCTGAAAATAAGAAAAAGAAACATGCGTGTGCTGCTCAGCTCATTCATAATTAGGGAACTTCTAGAAAGCTATTGGGACTTTACGTTCATGTTTTACTGAAATAGTGTGTATCTTTGTCAAATATTTATTTTCCTTGAAAAAATATTTTAGTTTATCATGTTATGTGTTCTAAATTTATATTTTGCACACTTGTATGTATTTTTAAAGTTTAAAAACATATGCACGATTTTGTACAATCTAGGAGATATATTATCACCCTTTTAAATTTATACAGAAGTTTTACATATGGTATAAATGTTGGGATTCTTATGTACAATGCTGGACGTTCATGTCTCAAGTTACGTCTTTATATCTCAAGTTACGTCTCAAGTTATGTCTTTATACCTCATAACTGTTGGTCACTGTGTGAAGAATGAAGTATAGAATGCAAGAAACTTGTCACAAAGATATTTATTAACTTGTTCACGTCTCTTCTAACATACCTACTTGGACAGATCTGAGAGGTCTGGACCTACAAACTGGTTCCTTCACCTTGAGGCAAATTAAAGCTGCTACAAACAACTTTGATGCTGCAAACAAGATTGGAGAAGGGGGGTTTGGACCTGTTTACAAGGTATTGTTAATAAGATTCCTGCCTTGATCCAGAATTATTTAGCCAAAAAGAAGCATCTGATCTTCTTAAGATCATACACATGAAACTTTACATTATTACTCAAATACAGGGCCTTTTGTCGGATGGTACCATAATTGCAGTGAAACAGCTTTCTTCTAAATCAAAGCAAGGAAATCGTGAATTTGTGAACGAGATAGGAATGATTTCTGCTCTGCAACACCCACATCTTGTAAAACTATATGGATGTTGTATTGAAGGAAATCAATTATTGCTAATATATGAATACCTGGAAAATAACTGCCTTGCACGTGCATTGTTTGGTAAGCTCAACTTCATTTTCTTCACTGATTTATTTCTTGTATTGAACCAGTATATTCTGCAGACATGGATGACTGATATTTTTTTTTTTTTATGATTTTACAATTTAAAGGTCCAGAAGAATGCCAGTTGAAATTGGATTGGTCGACCAGGCACAAGATATGTGTTGGTATAGCAAGAGGTCTGGCTTATCTTCACGAAGAATCAAGACTGAAGATTGTTCACAGAGACATCAAAGCTACCAATGTACTGCTCGATAAGGATCTTAACCCTAAGATATCTGACTTTGGTTTGGCCAAACTTAATGAAGAGGACAACACCCATATCAGCACTCGAATTGCTGGAACTTTGTGAGTTACCATGCTTACACTCCTAACACGGCATATTATATTTCTAGCAATTATTTGCATTCTTTCATCTGAAAGACTTCTACCAATCATTTTTATTTTTGCCCCTAAAAAGAGGGAGACATTGTTTGTTCACTTTTCAGAATTCAATAAATTCAATCCATTATGTAAGATAGGACATGAATTATTCTGAAATACTTGGAATAAGGTGTAGTTTGATGTTGATGACATATGAGAATTATTATCATTGTAGAAGAACACCTACTACATATACCATGCGGTTGTTGCCAAGTCTGACCTCATCCACATCAAACCTAATACATGAATATTGATTTTGCAGTGGATATATGGCACCGGAGTATGCGATGCGAGGTTACCTGACTGACAAAGCAGATGTTTACAGTTTTGGAGTTGTTGCATTAGAAATTGTTAGTGGGAGGAGCAATACAAATTACAGGCCAAAAGCAGACACTGTTTATCTTCTTGATTGGGTAACTTATATCTCCTACAAATCCAATTTCGTTTGTTTTTTTTTTTTTTTTTACAATCTTTACATGATTGGACTTTAATTTATGACAAGAAACTCTCTTACACCTTTTCCCTTCTATTAGGCATTGGTTTTGCAAGAGAAAGGAAGTTTAATGGAGTTGGTGGATCCAAGATTGGGATCTGAATACAACAAGGAAGAGGCTATGGGGATGATTAATGTGGCTCTCCTATGCACAAATACATCTCCAACACTTAGGCCTACAATGTCTGCTGCGGTGAGCATGCTCGAAGGTCGAACCGTAGTTCAGGAGTTTGTTTCGGATCCGAGTATCACCAGTGATGATGTGCAATTTAAGGCCATGAGGAACCATCATAAACAGAGCCATGATCAGAGCATGAGTGAAGGCCAGACCCAAAGTATGTCGAGAGACGGGCCGTGGACTGGGTCTTCCACTTCTGCTCCTGATCTTTACCCAGTCAATCTGGATTCCCAATATTGGAACAACAGAGAGTAGAGCAGTGCACACTATTTTGACTGAATAGATGTATGGTCGTTTTGGGTACATTTTTTTCTTTCTTCTTTTCTGCGATAATCGAAGATCTGAGATTGTATCCTAACAATACATGTACAAAATTTTCTGCCGCCTGTGAAGTTCTGTTCAGAATGTATGTAAGTTTATGACAACAAAGCCTTTACTTGCTTAAATGAATATTGGGTTGGGGAAAAAACGGCCATTATTTCCGTTAAATTCCGTTTTTGAAAATTTGAAATTCAAAATTTGAATTTTGGATTTCAGCACCATATTTTCCTGTTAAATTCCATTTTTGCCCTTGTCCGTTACAATCCCTTCGCCGGCTTTGATAGCTCCCCCCTATTTTAGATAGATGAATGAGTCCCAGCTCTGTTATGAAAGAAAGCGGCAGCTAAAGCAAATCTAAAGCGTACTTGCGTTTTGCTTCTTATTCTTAGCCAACCAACCACTTGGTACCAAGCAACCGGTTAGTTGTTGCGCGGTCGAATGGTAAAATTTCTTTTTGCCAAGGAGAAGACGCGGGAACAGTAACGCCCCAGTCCGTTATACCGTTCAAACGGTCTCTTTTAAACCTTGGTTTACACTTCACACTTCAAAAACTATTCATCAAAACCCACAAAAGCACTTAGGGACAAGGTATTGTTATTATTCTAAACATGGTTTTTTTTTTTTCTCTTTTGAACTTGCATACTTGACTAAGTTAAGAGGTTGGACAAGGCAAGTTGTGTTGAAAATTGGAGCCCAACTTCTTAGACAATGGAACTGATTAGCTGTTTGTGGTGCTGCTACTTCAAGCATTCATCGTAGGGGTGTAAAAAGGCCAGTCCAGCTCATGCTCAGCCACAGTAAGAGCAGAATTTGGATTGTATGAGGCCGGTTTGATTCAAAATTTAAAAGATCCAGCTCAGCCACAGACCATTTACAACCCTAATTCATAGGTCTCTGAAATACTCTTCTACATGTATAGATTCAGTGTAGTTAATCTAAGTCAATTCTAATCCTGTCACTCTTTCTGTAAGTCCCAATTTGAGCCGAGATCATTGAATGTCCAAAGATTTAGGGATGAGATGAAGCGTGCAAGATCCGATGATCCATATCCAGCTTTTACTGTGTATGGATCCATAATTGGATCCGAGTTGGATATAATTGATGTTAGCGGATGGTGTGTTCCCGCGCACGTGTTGCTTTTATAGCATTGATGTTATAATTGATTGTGTATGTATGGTCTTTCTGGGTACATTTTTTTCTTTCTTCCTTCCCGTGATAATTGAGGGCCTGTTTAGTACGTGAGAAAAAGAGTTTCAATGGCAAATATTCAGCCAGGCGAATATTATCTTGACTAAATATTTGAGCATGTCAATATTTAACAACGTTTAGTATGTGTATTTGCTAGCTTACTTCATTTTCTTTCAATTTGAGTAGGTCCCACATATTAAAGTCAAATCAAAGGATAAAAAAACTCATTTTTATTGAAAATAGTGATTTTCCTGCGAAAAAATACAAATTTTCCACCAAGGCTAGATTGGTGTGAAAATATTTACTCAGGGGGGAGGTGATCAAATGTCTTCCCGCAGCGGCAGGTGGGCCCGGCTAAATATTTAGCGCGGGCAAGTGGCTGCCAAACGCACCCGGGCGAATATTAGAGCGTGTAAATATTTCATTTTCCCACCGTGGTGGTCTACCAAACATACCCTGAATGCACCAAAATTTCTGCAGCATGTGTGAAGTTCTGATTAGAATGTATGTATGTTTATGACCATATCTCCATATGTGATGGGGGTGGCAAGACAGCGTTAATCTTAGATCAATTTGATGTTTATACTTTATAGCAAGAGTAGAACTTTGCTGACGGACGTACCACAATATAAGCCATGTGGCAAACTCTTAGAGGATGCTGACCGTATGGTATTTTGCCCATCCCTAGGTGGACCTACATACCAAAAAAATAGTCTGATTAGTGATTTCAAACCTTTGGATGTTTAATTGTGCCCCAAAAAATGCTCAAATTCATGGATAAAAATCAACTCAAGATAACGACTCCAATCCAATGCTTAGAAATCACTAATCAGGCTGATTTTTGGTCTGTAGGTCCACCTAGGGTTGGGCCAAACATCCATACGGTCAGCATCCTCTAAGAATATGCCACGTAGTGGTTTTATGTTGTGATCCTCAGAAAAGTTCTACTTATATATGAACAACTAACAAAGGACCTGGATCTATTTGGGCCCACATGGAAGATGACTTAAGGGACGATATTCGGCAAGGATGATCCCCATCTTTATAAAAATTCAGCCCATTGTGTCCATTCTAACCCTATGAAAAGTGGATTACAAATTCAGGAATTCTGGACCGTCCATTTCAATATGAACTCTAGGTCTAGATTTGATGATTTTATCAGCATTGATTCAGTCTATTGTTTGGTTTCTATCGTTGATTAGATTAATTTTCGAGCTAAGAAGTGTGTTGGGGTTGGGGGCTAATCCAGTTCTCCACACTGACTTCCATTTAAGTTTCAGAAGTGTTCACTAGATTTCTCACATGGTCGTCGTGGGGAAAAAATTAGCTGGCCCTGGGGGACTTCAAACTTTGATGTCCCCCTCCCAAAATGTCAGACAAGTGCCCCTTGTTAACCATTAACCAGTGACTTAACCCGGGTTGAGTTAAGGGAATGATGTACGTGCCTGACATTTTGGGTGAGGAGACTCCAAAGTTTGATGTCCCCCTGAGCCAGCGAAATTTTGGGCACAACCCACAATACGATTAGAGGGCTCTGACTGTATGGATGTTTGGCCAGTCCTAGATGACAGCAGCTAGGATGAAATATTTGTGGAGAAATTCTATTTGCACTACAAATTCCATAAGCACCCCATTTGGGTACTTTTGGGCTGAAAATGCCCTTGGACCAAAAAAAAAAAAAAAAAAAACCCAAGCACCCCTCTCTTTGTCCCTCCCTCTCCACCACTCTCTCTCTCTCTCTCTCTCTCTCAGGCCCCACGGTAGTTAGTGTCGTGGGGATTGTGTAGCCCAAGGCGAGAGAGAGAGTGACGTACTTGTGGTAGTGGTGGCGGCGACGGCGACGACTTCCTCCTCCTATTTATTTTTTTCTCTGTTTTGGGTTTTTTTTCAAGGTGAAAGAGAGACAGAGGTGGAGAGGGAGGGACGAAGAGGGGTGCTGGGATTTTTTTTTTTGGTTCAAGGTCATTTTCAGCTAAAAAGCACCCAAATGGGGTGCTGATGGAATTTGTGGGGTGCAAATAGAATTTCTCATATTGTTTGAAGGGGAGCTCTTATTGTGCCCAGATTCTTTTTCTTTTTAATACCAACAATGCCCTTTTCTTAAAACTTTCTCTTTTAAAAACTTACAAAAGTATCCTAATAAACATTTCAAAATATCCACAATGCCCTTGACTTAATTTTAAGACTTAAGTCCTTTACCAACATTAATCTAAATCAGTTATAAATCATTAAGCTACCAGACCTTAAGCACTTTAAGCTTTTAGATCTGATAACTTAATTTACCAAATGTACGCTACCTTAGTTTATTACTGAATAGATGGTATGGATACACGGCACTTGAGCTAATGTCAAGGTGTTTAAGGATCATGGTTTTAAAAACGACCGTTTAAACAGTAACGCCCCAAGCCCGTTTCTGTTAAAACCGTTTAAACACATTTTAACGCTTTTGAATTTAATGACCGTTTCTTTGTTTTAACGGCCGTGTAAATTGTTTAAACAGCCATTGAATTCTGAAAAAATTTGTGAAAAAAAAATGGCCGTTAAATCCGTTTAATTTCGTTAAATTCCATTTAATTTTCAAATTTCAAAATTTGAATTTCAACGCTGGTTTTTTCTGTTTTTTTCGCTAAAATTCGTTAAAATCGGCTAAATCCGTTTAATTCCATTAAATTTCAATTTGTTTCCATTTTTGCCCCTGGATGTTTCAATCCGTTTTAACGGCCGTTTAAACGATAACGCCCCCAGGCCGTTTAAAAGTTAAAACGACAACCTTTAAACCTTGCTTAGGATATCCCTAGTGCTGCTATTGCTAGACTTGCTACTATTGCCATACTTGAGAATCTCAGTGGCATGTTCCAGGCCCTTAGGGACATTGACACTGTGATTCAGTATCAGTTGGCGCAGAGTTAGACATAGGCGAAGCAAAGTAACCCAAAATTTGAGATGGATGCGCCACGGTCATAAAATTCAAAAATTTGAACCTTACGATCTTTTTTTATGCCCGGACTTTTGATTTAAATTATTAAACTAACTGTCTAGGGTAATGTTAAACTTGCAAGTATACTGGTATCTGTTGTACCACTTAACAAGGTCGAATCCATAGAGATTGACTTGTGTGCAAGTACTACGGATACAAAACTACAAAAGAAAATAGAGAGAGAAGAATTGTAATACAAGTTTCCACTCAAGAAAAATGGAGCAAGATTGTCAAATTTTATAAAACAGAAAATAGAGCAAAAAATATTAATAGATAATGTAAAGCAAGAATGAGAGGTCCAAGGTTTTAGAAAGATCCACCCTCTCCTTTCTATGCTTCTATTTGATAAACATATATACGGAATTAAAATATAAATTTAATCTAGACGGAAAATAAAACACTGAAACCCTATCGTTAACTTAATAGAATCAGAAAAAAAAATTAGGTACTCTTGTCATTCACTTACAGGGGATCCGAGCATCCAATATATTATGAGATCATATTGAATCAAAGAGCATGTGTCACGCCCCACGACTTGGGTCTAGTATATCTAATGCCAACACAGATCTCGAGGTATGATCGGGAACGAATCCCCAACACACACCATAAATACGTAGTGCAAGCTGATTAAATACGAGCCATCCAAAGAATTAAATGAAATAAACTGAATATCCAAATTAATTTAAAACTTGAAAAAAAGTAACCAAATGGTTTAAAGTAATACTACCTAGTCCTCACTACATAAATTCTCTAAATATAAAAAACTACTTTTTAAAAATCCAAATACATCTAAAAGATCCTGCATACAATCTTACCGTTTGTGTTGACCTGAAAAGAGAGTGCCCACGAAGGGTGAGTCCAACCGACTCGCAAGTAACAACTACATTAAACCCTCCTGGTGCACGTGTGTAGGTGTTCATAACAACATGCTCAATATTTTTCCAAATATAACTAATATATGAAAATGGCATAAGAGATATATGAAATATCAAAGAACAGATCTACGAAAGATACACGCTAAGGAGATCAACAAATGATATCCACAACAATTATCTCATACCGATATACAATTAAATCTCCGAACATGAATAAGAATAAATAATTGAATTAACCATACAATGTGATGATGATAGATACATGGACTGGCATGTACTGGTTCATAGCCTAACTTTCAAAATATTGCATGTGACTAACAGTGGGTATCTACACCTGAGGGGTGACCTAGAGCTTGAACGAATTGTCACTCGAGGCGCCCTCAATTTAGGGTTGAAAGAATCGTTTCCAAGGATATATCTAAGTGTCCGTACTCCAACCAACACTATAGATACTCCTATCATTTATGATCATACATGATTACCTAAGAATATGTCCGAGGTGCTCATACACTAATTAACACTTCAGACAATTCTAGAACGCAGGTGTGCGTAACTTATCACAAATATCATGATATAATATTTTTCCTTAAAATATCAGTTGAATACATACTATGACACCTGAAAATTATTGATTAATAATAATTCAAAACTCGACATGCGTACCTAATAATCGACAATAGACATCAACGAATGATAATTCCAATAATTATTGATCATCTGCAATGATAATTCAATAATTTTAATATATTCATATAATCACCAAGATTACTTCAATTATTATATTATAATATTAAAATAATCCTAACTCTATGATTTATTCTCAAATCAATTATTTTTTAAATAAACATTAACTTATTTCTTTTTAAAAATCTGAAATCTAAAATCTAACATTGAATTAAAATTATCTAGAAATTAATTAATACCGAATTGATATTTTAAATTTTAAGAATTCTGTGATTCCTATTAAATTCTATAAAAAAATACCACGTTATTCTACTATTCGAAACACGCGATTTAAAAAAAAATCAGAGCTCAAAAATATTAAGAAACGAATGAGATAAAATTATGACAAAAATTACAGTTTTAATAATGAGTAAAATAAAATTGCAAATTTCGAAACTCTTGTGATTCTTATTAAATTCTAAAATAAATACTACTGTATTCTACATTTCAAAACATACAATTTAAAAAAAAGAGCTCAAAAGGGTTGAGAAACAAATGAGATAAAATTCCTACAAGAGACCACTTTTCTATAATTTCAGAAAAATTTAAAGATTATGGCCTTTCTTTTTCATAGATTTACTATAAGTTTCTACATAATTTCTTAATAACAAAATCAGAGATTAAGCATGATGCTCTTACTATTAATTTAAATCTAACAAGAAAAATATTCAAACACAATTAATCAATCAAAATCACATATTATCAAAACAAGCAAATCAAGAAAAGGTTTAAAGAAGTTCTACTCGCCTCGTAATGCTCCAAGAACAAAGAAAAATTGAAGAATAGGATGAAGACACGATCTTCTAGTCTTGATCTTCAACAAAGAACCCCAATAATAAAATCTTGATCCAAAAAGAGAATAGGATATTAAAAGAGAAGAGGAAGGGAGGAAATAGAGTTTCTAATTTTTGAGAATAAAAAAGTGATTTTCATCACTTTAAAAGGTCTATTTAAATCAACCCTCAAGAAACCCTAAAAGAAGTTACTAATGGGCTAAAAATGGCCCTATGGCCCATATATAATAACTAGGTATTAAACTGGATAAAAAACAAGTCCAAAAGGCTCTAAAATTGTCTCTAAAGGCCCACCCAATTAAAT
Organism: Euptelea pleiosperma; assembly: GCA_035048495.1. Taxonomy (NCBI): domain Eukaryota; kingdom Viridiplantae; phylum Streptophyta; class Magnoliopsida; order Ranunculales; family Eupteleaceae; genus Euptelea; species Euptelea pleiosperma. The sequence continues at coordinate 13,728,636 of CM068541.1, forward strand.
ATAACAAATAATTATTAATTAATTCATCTAAAACAATCACATAATTTAATTATTAACTAAACAATTAATAATCACGAAAATAGGTCATTACAATCTATCTTCCTAAAAAGGAATTTCGTCATCAAAATTAACATACCTCACCCAGAAAATTGATGTGGATAGTTGGTCCTCATCTCCGACTCTAACTCCCATGAGGCCTCTTCCACGTCGTGATGGTTCCATTGGACCTTCACCAACGGGATGACCTTGGTGCGGAGTACCTGCTCCTTCCTATCAAGGATTTTCACCGGCTCCTCAACATATGATGCATCTGGCTTTAGTCTCAAATCCTGAAAGTCAATAGCATGAGAAGTGTCCCTAACATACTTCTTCAACATCGAAACATGGAACACGTTGTGCACACTAGATAACTGAGGTGGCAAAGCAAGACGATAGGCGGCTGTTCCAATCCTCTCTAAGATCTGGAAAGGTTCAATATACCGCGGTGATAACTTTGCCTTCTTTTTTCCGAATCTCATAATTCTTCTCATAGGTGAGACCTTAAGGAGCACATGATCACCATCGATGAATTCCAAATTCCTCCTACATCTGTCTGCATAGCTCTTTTAACGACTCTGAGCCATATGCAAATGCTCTCGAACCACAGCAATCCTCTCAGTAGTTTCTTGAACCAAATCGGGTCCAAGCAAACCACCATCTCCAACCTCTGCCCAACAAATTGGGGACTGGCAAGGCCTTCCATAAAGAGCTTCAAACGGTGCCATCCCAATGCTGACATGATAGCTATTGTTATACGCGAACTCAATAAGCGGAAGATGGTCCTCCTAACTACCATTGAAGTCCAAAATACAAGCCTGCAACATGTCTTCCATCACCTGGTTAACACGCTCGGTCTGTCCATCGGTCTGGGGATGGAAAGCTGTACTGTAATCTAATGACGTCCACAAAGCCTTCTAAAAGCTCCGCCAGAACTTCAATGTAAAATGTGAGTCCCGATCAGATACAATCACTACAAGAAATTGGGCCATTAGCGGCGACCTTTTAGCGGCGGCCACCAAAAATCGCCGCAATAGAATAGTTTTAGCGGCGGCCATAGGTCTGGCCGCTGCTATAAGTTGGCGCAAAAATTTTGGAGGGAAATTTACTCAATTAGCGGCAAGATTTAGCGGTGGCCAGAGGTGTGGGCGCTGCTATATGTTCTTTCACCGGTGCTAAAACTTATAACTGCAGCTAAAAACGATATAGCGGCGGCCAAATGGCCGCCGCTAAAGGTTTTATATATAAAAAAAAAGGGGGCAAAACCCCTGTTTCTACTTCTAGAGCCCGAACCACAGCCCTCTGCTCTCTCTCCTCTCTCTCCTCACTCCGCCTCCTCCCTCCGCCTCTAACGCTTGCCGGAGAGTTGCAGATCGCCTCTAATGCCCGCCGGAGTGTTGTAGACCGCCTTGTCATAGCTCCAATCATACGTAAGGCGTTGAACAGGTTAGTTTTTTAATTTTTTTTTTCTTTTCAAAACCCTGTCCATTGTTAATAGTCAAGTTTTTTCAGATTTCTGCATTTTCTCTTTGATTTGTGACCGCATGGATATTTAGCTCATCCTTGGTAGATCTTCACACCAAAAATTAGATTTATTGGTGATTTTTGCCTTTGGATTTGAGCATATAGATCCAAAGGTGGATTTGCACACCACAAAATCAGCTTTATTGGTGATTTGTGGTTTTGGGTTTGAGCGTAAAGGTCAAAAGGTGGATCTGCACACCAAAAAATCAGCTCGATTGGTGATTTTGCCTTTGGATTTGAGCATAAAGATCCAAAGGAGGTTTTGCACAACAAAAAATCTGCCTGATTGGTGATTTCTGCCTTGGATTTGAGCATAAAGATCCAAAGGTGGATCTACACACCAAAAAATTAACTTGATTGGTGATTTCTGTCATTGGATTTGAGCATAAAGATCCAAAGGTGGATCTACACACCAAAAAATTAACTTGATTGGTGATTTCTGTTGTTGGATTTGAGCATAAAGATCCAAAGGTGGATCTACACACCAAAAAATTAACTTGATTGGTGATTTCTGTTGTTGGATTTGAGCATAAAGATCCAAAGGTGGATCTACACACCAAAATATCAGCTTGATTGGTGATTTGTGCCGTTGGATTTGAGCACAAAGATCCAAAGTTTTGAAATCAATACTGAGGCTGATTTTTGGTTTGTAGGGCACTTTAAGGGCCTGTTTGGATAGCCAAAAAAACGCGGCCAGCGGAGGTCAGTCTATAACTGATCGTATTTTTTGTGTTTGGTAACTTTGTGGGGCCCACATTTTAAGGCTTCGTTTTTTTTGATTTTGCTCTTAAACAAGTTCGATGTTGTCTTTTTGAAAGTAAGTTACAACATCGAACTCGTTTTGTTCCATCTCTCCCCATTTTCTCCATTACTTCTTACCTTCTCCCTCGATGTGATCCTGGCACACTAAGCATGCTCTCAATTGTTTCGATCAAAGCAAGAACTCCATCAAACATCACTGACCTTGAAGCCACAACGAGAGTGTGTCCACCGTCTAGACGAAGAACTTGTAGCTGAAGATGTTGGAATCCAGATCCACGTATCCTAGATCACGTTCTCATCTCTCTCTTCAACCTCTCTGCACTCTCTCGCTCTCTCTTCCAAACTATGTTGGTTTTGCTTTTGTTTTTTCAAATCCTACTAGACACCCCTAGAAAGCACTAATTTTGGTTCCTATCCTCTCTGGTCTTCCTTAACTTTGCCCTATTTTTGGTCTTACTTAACTTTCCCTTCTTTCTATTTGTTCACCATCTTAAGGGTTTGAAGCTTCAATAGAAATACCCATGGACAGAGGAAATGCATAGTACAATCCTAGAATAGTCGAAGTGGATTTTAGGGATTTTAGAGCTCTAACTATTGGTGATACTTTTTCTTCTTCTGCTCTTTGGGCCCAAATAGCCAGCTCTGTTGGGTTTCACATCAAGAGGTTTTTAGGGTTCCAAGTTTTGCAAATGAAGAAGAAGACGAAGGAGAAAAGAAGAGAAACCCTAATTTTGCAGGGGATTGTTGAGGAGAAATTTTGAGAAAAGAGGGTTTTGTGATGTTTTCTTTGTGCAGAGGTTTTGGTTGACTAGAATCATGTGGCTGCAACTGAGTTTTAACCAAACACCGATGAAACAAAAACTAGTTCAAGTGTGACTGCAACCTTGACCGGTCATAGCCTTGAACTGGATTAGGAATGGATTAGAACCTGAAATCACGAGCTTTCCAAACAGGCCCTAAGTCCTGCTTATAGATCAAGCTTGGCTGTAGGTTTTCTTTTTGATTTTCTTCACCCTCTAGTTGAAGTTAGTACTGCAATTCCTAGTGGTGGTTTTGATGGAAATATCCATACTTCAGAGATTAAGGCTTCCAAACCCAACAATTATCATATTACAAAACCAAGTTTGCTCTTATCTGCAAAGCAAGTGGTGGAAATTAGTAGGGAGTACCATCCAGTTGGTGAGCCAACTAAAAAAGCTGGAGCTGAGATCCAAGCTTCTGGTTCGTTATACTTAATCTAGTATTTTCTATTATCAAGAATATGACTTGTTATACTTTTTCTTTTAACTGATGATATAGTGTTAAGTACTGATACTTTGGAATGATTTAGTCATGAAATGACAAGACACTCCAAAGATAACAGTACATGACACACTTTCCTTAACGTCTCAAAGTATATTGCTCTTAACATGTATCCCTATTTATGATAGAATTTTACATTCTTATTATATCAAGACACTGAAAATCTAGAACCAATATGTCATGTTCATAGATATTGTTATTCTTTTTGTTTTATTTTGGGATAAAATTTTACATAGTAGTCAAGAGAAAATGGTAAAGTGTCTCCATTTAATGACCATGGCCTCTATGCATAACATGCTATGAATTTTCCATCTCCTCAATTGATTGGATCTGGTTTTTGTGATTCTTGTAACTAGAGTACACATTATTAATTGCTTCTTGATGTCTCATAACATTTGTCTATGATTATCTTGTTTTAATTAGTCGCCTATCTTATTTTTATTTGGTAATTATTGAAACATAAGAGGACTAGCATAATTCACATTCGCACAAAGCACTAGCATTAAGCATGAGATCTTGAAGACTCCATCAAAGATAAGAGGTTGCACACAGCATATACGCACTGTATATGGCCTGATTGAACCCTTTAATCTTATCAGAGATGCAGTCTTTAATTTCTTATAAGGTATCCCATTGAACCTTAGATCTCCCGTTCAAGAATCATTGTGTGACAATTGCCTTATCACCTATATGGGACAAATTTGTTGTAAACTACGACATTTGGTTCTCATGTGAGACTAAATTCGATCAAGTGAACAACTTTTTTATCTTGTTTGTGGTGATGAGTAATTGTCTGCTGTTGATTCTTGAATTGTCCATTTGGACATGTTTGGGAATGTATAATCTCTGGTACAGTCAGTAGCTAAAGTGGTTATTTCCATTTAAAGGACAGTTTCGGCAAGCATTCCTCTTGTTCTCTGGGTACATATTTAGACAATGTGACATGTTTGCCCTTAGTCTAAATCGTGTACTTGGAGAACTATGGGGAAATGCTGCCGAAATTTTCCTTCATATGGAAATAACCACTTGGCTATTGAGTGTAACGGAGATTATGCATTCCTGAATGGGATAGGAACTACCCACCCGTTAGAGAGGAGGTAGGAAGCATGATGCATGTGCACTTGAGTCGTTTGTGACAATGTTTTCTCCGATGAAGGTGACGTCATTTTGAAGGAGACATGCCGATGGATAAAAGTTGGATTGGGAAGCCAAGAGATAGTCGTGAGTATCAAGTCGGAGTTGAGCAATTCTTGAGTTTTGCATTTGGTAATACAAGGTTTGGAGACAAGATCCGATGTCCATGTGTCAACTGCCGAAATGTGATCTTAAGGGATAGAATGGATGCGCATGGTGACTTATTATGGTCAGGAATAATGACGGACTACACCATCTGGAATCGCCATGGGGAGGATTCAATTGCGGATGACGATACGGGGAATGAGCCTAATGAGGGTGATGATGAGTGTGATGATATGCAAGGAATGTTAGAAGATGCATTTGGAATATCCCATCCTGATCATGAAGAGGAGAATGAATCGTCGGAGACGGGACCGGCTGAGCCAAATCAGGAAGCGACTAAATTTTATGAGATGTTGGAGGACGCTGAGACTGAACTGTATCTAGGTTGCACAAAATTTTCCAAATTATCTTTCATTGTAAGACTGTTACACTTGAAGTGTCTAAACGGATGGAGTAACAAATCATTCGACATGTTACTTGAATTGTTAAAAGAGGTACTACCTGTTGGTGAAAAGTTGCCCAAGAATCATTACGAATCAAAAAAGATCCTTCGAGATCTTGGTCTGCATTACACGAAGATAGATGCGTGCCCAAATGACTGCATGCTGTACTGGAAGGAGAATGAAAACAAAAATGAATGTGGTGTATGTGGTGCATCCAGGTGGAAATCGGTTACACGTCAGTCTGTTGAAGAGCCTTCCACTTCATCTGTAGAGTATACGAAGATACCTGCGAAGATTCTGCGTTATTTTCCATTAAAACCTAGGCTTCAGAGGTTGTTTATGTGTTCAAAAATAGCCGAGCAAATGAGATGGCATGATGAGGGTCGTACGAAGGATGGTGTGTTGAGACATCCAGCAGACTCTAAGACGTGGGAAACTTTAGACATGCAATACCCGTCGTTCGGTTCTGAATCGAGAAATGTTCGACTTGGGGTAGGGAGTGATGGTTTTACCCCATTTAGTTATTCGAGCACTCCTCATAGCACATGGCCAGTAGTTCTTATTCCATACAATTTGCCGCCATGGATGTGTATGAAGCCGACATCTTTCATGTTAACGTTGCTTATTCCTGGTCCCAAAGCTCTCGGGAACGACATTGATGTGTACTTGCAACCATTGATAGAGGAGTTGAAGGAATTGTGGACAGATGGATTTGAGGCGTATGACGCCTCTTTAAAGCAAAATTTTCGATGCCGTGCAGGAGTTATATGGACTATTAATGACTTCCCTGCATTAGCGAACTTGTCAGGATGGAGCACTAAAGGAAAACTTGCTTGTCCCTCTTGCCACAGGGAGACATGTTCAGTTAGATTGACAGAAGGACGCAAAGAATGCTACATAGGACATCGTCGATTTCTTCCACATGATCATAAATTTCGACAGAACAAAAGGTCATTTGATGGCAAAACAGAAATAAGGAATGCGCCCAAACCATTGACTGGCAGGGATGTGTTCGATCAATTATATGATTATGAGCAGATCACATTCGGCAAAGCAGATAAGGATATCACCGGGAGGAAGAGAAAGAGAGATGATTGTAATTTACCAAAGAATTGGAAGAGGAAGAGCATTTTCTTTGAATTGCCGTATTGGAAAGATCTTTTGTTGCGGCACAATTTGGATGTTATGCACATTGAGAAGAATGTCTGTGATAATGTCATCGGGACACTGTTGGGCATGGAGGGTTCCAAAGACAACTTAAAGGCTCATCTAGATATGAAGAGAATGCGCATCAGGAAAGAACTTCATCCTAAATCAGACGGGAGAAAACTTTTACTACCTCCTGCGTGCCACACGATGTCGTTACTTGAAAAAAGAAAATTCTGCAAAGTCTTAAAGGAGGTCAAGGTTCCAGATAGTTATTCATCGAACTTCACACGATGTATTCAGGTCAAACAGTGCAAGATCTCAGGTCTCAAAAGTCATGATTGCCATGTTCTTATGCAACAATTTCTTCCGCTTGTAGTACGTGGTATCTTACCTAAGAATGTCTGCTCAGCATTGATTGAGTTGTCCACGTTCTTTAGACAATTATGTTCGAAAGTGTTGAAGGTGGAAGAGTTGGAGCAACTTGAATCGCGGATTGCTGTAACGCTTTGTAAATTGGAAACGATCTTTCCGCCGACTTTTTTTGATATTATGGTGCACTTGCCTATTCATCTAGCTGGTGAGGCCAAGTTGGCTGGACCAGTACAATACCGATGGATGTATCCAATAGAGAGGTACTTGCACAGGTTGAAGGCATATGTCCGAAATAAGAACTATCCTGAGGGTTCAATTGCAGAAGGATATATCTGTGAAGAATCGTTGACTTTTTGCTCAAGATACTTGCATGGGATTGAGACAAGGTTCAACCGACCACAGCGGAATAACGATGTTGTTGATGCTGAATCTCATGGGAAGGTATCCGTTTTTACAGGTACTGGTCGTGTGGTAGGGAAGGCTACGTCACGCATGTTACTTAATGATGAATGGGAACAAAGTCGTCTCTACGTGCTCATGAATTGCTCCGAAGTCATACCATTTATTGAGTAAGTCTAACTGTTTCAAATCTGCTTCCAATATGTATGTTATATACATTGGTACTTAAAGCTTTCTTTATGTTTGGATTGTAATCGAATTATTTACTATACAGGAAACACAAGAAAAAAATATCGGACAGTAATAGTCGTATGCCTCCTAGGGATTTAGAGCGAAAACATAATAAGGAGTTTGCTCAGTGGTTTAAACAACACGTAAGGTTTAGCTATCATACAAACACTTTTACTTTTTAACTGTAATTATATATAGTTTAAAGTGTATTAATTTCGTTTGTCAATCTGAATAGGTGTTGCAAATGCGATATAATGGTGATGAAGTAAATAACTTTCTCGAATCTTTATCTTTGGGTCCTTCTTGGACAGTGAGAACGTTTAAGGGGTACATTGTAAATGGCTATAGATTTCACACTCAAGATAAAGAGAAACGAAGGAAAACTCAGAACAGTGGAGTTTTTGTAAATGCAGAGACGAATAACTTTGCAAGCGCGAGTGATGCGAATCCAATGGTAGGCAATGTCGGATACTATGTCATCTTAAATGAGGTTCTTGAGTTACAGTATCCCGGTCAGAATACTATCGTGTTATTCAAATGCCATTGGTATGATGTCGTCAATAGTGGGGGATTCAAGCAAGATGAGTATGGGTTCAACTGTGCTAATGTCACATGAACCTTAAGTACAAATGAACCATTTATTCTTGCGAATCAGGCGCAATAATTTTTTTATGTCCAAGACACCACCAATGATCATTGGCATGTCGCAATAAAGACACAACCACGAGACACATACAATATGATGCGGTTGGAAGATGAGCCGGAAGATGAGCCTTTTCAGGAAAATGAGTCTGGGTTGCATCAAGAATCAATCGACACCAATGATGAGGTTGTTACTTGGACTAGAGATGATATTGACGACATTCTTGTTGAAGGTTATGCAGGAGATCAAGCGTTTATTGATGATGGGGATGATGCTTGATGTAATTAAGATGTTTATTGTAATGTTATTTTTGTAATTAAGATGTTTGACTAATGAAATTGAGTATTGGGATCTCTTATCTACATTTACTTCTTTATCTTATTCTTTGTTTTGTATATATAATTAATGATTCATGCAGGTATATAGACATGTCTAGTCGATCTCGACAGCCTAGGGTTCGAGTGGGGACAAATGCCCCATCCACTTCTAGAGTGCAGCAGCAGGGGGCAAATGCCCCATCCACTTCTAGAGCGCAGCAGCAGGGGGCAAATGCCCCCTCCACTTCTAGAGCGCAGCAGCAGGGGGCAAATGCCCCTTCTACTCTGGCACATCAGCAGCAGGGGGCACATGCCGACTCTACTTTGGGTATGGTTCCAGAGGAGATACATAGCCCATCTATTCAGCAGTCCATTGCAGACAGCACTGGTATGATAAGTTGTACATCTTGTATAGTCATTGGCGTATTTTTGTTTTGTTCTTACCTTTTAACTCTTTAAACAGCTTCGAGCAGTGTCAGGAGAAGAGGGCCCACGCGGGGCATTGGTCGTTTCGGTGTTACACCTGGGTCAAAATTGGTTGTAGAGTGGAATGATCTACAACAACCCATAGGCAGTACTGCAGCCTCTTTCGCCAATGAGTTGGGGGTGATCGTTCGCACGTCTGGTTATGCCCCTCTGCAAGTAGCGACTTGGGGCAATGTTTCTTCCCACAACAAGGACTTGTTGTGGGAAGAAGTCAAGGTAAATGATTTCCTTTCTTTTATGTCATCTTAAGAGTTATTTTCATATTCTGATTGTTGAATAACGCTTATTTTCATTGTAAATAAAGCATGTTTTTTGTTAACTTGGCAGAAAAAATTTGAGATTGACGATGACCGAAAAGGCATTACTTTGAAGTTAATGGGCAAGCGCTTCAGAGATTGGCGCATTGTTCTAAAAAAAAATTTCAATGCCAATGGGACACCTCAGGACCGCATCAATAATAAACCTGATGGCATCGCAGAGGAGGACTGGGCCTAGCTTGTCCGGCACTGGAGTACTGCGAGGTTCCAGGTATATGTTTATATCAGTTATTTAACTATTGTCCATATGTCAAGAACTTATTTAAAAGATCAATGAATTTTTGCAGGCAATATCGAATCGGAACAAATCGAACCGCAAGAAGCAAAAAATTAATCATGCTGGGGGGACAAAGAGTTTTGCCCGTTACAGAGAAGAGTTGGTAAGCTAATTATGACATCTTACTTTTTTTAAATTAACATTGACTTAGAGTTGTGTATGTTTTTTACAAGGATAGGCTCAGAGTAATGATGGTACTCCACCGAATCGGGTCGATTTATTTGTTGTGACCCATACACGGAAAGATGGGTCAGTTGTTGATGAAAGGTCAGCTGAAATAATGGTACGTAAGATGTTTATTATATATAATCATATAAAGTTGCTCGTTTACTAATTAATTTATTTTTAATGCAGTCAAAATTTAGGCAGTTGTCACAGACTTCTGCTTCTGAGTCCTCTCCTCGAGATGCTGACGCCATTTATACCTCCGTGATGGGTCCAGAGAGACACGGTCGTGTACGCGGTTATGGCATAGGCCCGACTCCTGCATGTTTGTTTGGCCCCTCCAGCTCTTCCGCTAGTTCTTCTAGCTACATTGCTCTTCAAGATGAGATGATGCAACTGCGCGAACGTGATAATCGTCGTGAGCATGAGTTCAAGGCTATGCAAGAGGGGTTCCAGACGATGCAGATGCAGATGCAGAGGCGGGACCAGATTTAGATGGAAAGAGAGGAGCAGCTACAGAGGCAGATAGCGGAGCTGCGGACTATGTTTCGCTCCATGCCGCCCATCATGTCGATTCCCCCCCTGACCAGCATCATTCCGACGATGAAGATGATGAGGATGATGAGGAGGGGGATGATGATGAGGTACGTCAACATTTAAATACTAGTTTCATTTGTAAGACTACCCGTAAAGTCTGTAATGTGTTAAGAGTTTAGTTTTCTCAAGTTATAGGTTTAGGCAATTAAGACTTAGAACCCAAGTCTATTTCGGAACCTCGTCGTCCAAATCGGGGAAACGAGGTCTGACTCTCATGAAACCTCTTCTAACACTTCAAACATATTGAAATAAATGTGTTAGAAGAAATGGGGTTAAATTCCGAGGTCCGGTTGAGAAATGGTACTCAGTTGTAGTTTTAGGCATTTAAAACTTAGAACCCAAGTCAATTTCAGAACCTCGACGTCCAAATCGGGCAAACAAGGTCTGACTCTTCCGAAATCTCTTCCAATACTTCAAACGTGTTGTAACAAATGTGTTAGAAGAAACGGGGTTAAAATCCGAGGTCCGGTTGAGAAACGGTAGTCAGTTGTAGGTTTAGGCATTTAAAACTTAGAACCCAAGTCAATTTCGGAACCTCGACGTCCAAATCGGGCAAACGAAGTCCGACTCTTTCGAAATCTCTTCCAACACTTCGAACGTGTTGAAACAAATGTGTTAAAAGAAACGGGGTTAAAATCCGAGGTCCGGTTGAGAAACGGTAGTCAGTTGTAGGTTTAGGCATTTAAAATTTAAAACCCAAGTCAATTTCGGAACCTCGACGTCCAAATCGGGCAAACGAGGTCCGACTCTTTCGAAATCTCTTCTAACACTTCGAACGTGTTGAAACAAATGTGCTAGAAGAAACGGGGTTAAAATCCGAGGTCCGGTTGAGAAACAGTAGTCAGTTGTAGTTTTAGACATTTAAGACTTAGAACCCAAGTCCATTTCGGAACCTCGACGTCCAAATCGGGCAAACGAGGTCCGACTCTTCCGAAACCTCTTTTAACACTTCAAACGTGTTGAAACAAATGTGTTAGAAGAAACGGGGTTAAAATTCGAGGTCCGGTTGAGAAACGGTAGTCAGTTGTAGGTTTAGGCATTTAAAACTTAGAACCCAAGTCAATTTCGAAACCTCGTCGTCCAAATCGGGCAAACGAGGTCCGACTCTTTCGAAATCTCTTCCAACACTTCGAACGTGTTGAAACAAATATGTTAGAAAAAATGGGGTTAAAATCCGAGGTCCGGTTGAGAAATAGTAGTCAGTTGTAGGTTTAGGCATTCAAGACTTAGAACCCAAGTCCATTTTGGAACCTCGACGTCCAAATCGGGCAAACGAGGTCTGACTCTCATGAAACCTCTTCTAACACTTCAAACGTATTGAAACAAATATGTTAGAAGAAACAGGGTTAAAATCCGAGGTCCGATTGAGAAACAGTAGTCAGTTGTAGTTTTAGGCATTCAAGACTTAGAACCCAAGTCCATTTTGGAACCTCGACGTCCAAATCGGGCAAACGAGGTCTGACTCTCATGAAACCTCTTCTAACACTTCAAACGTATTGAAACAAATGTGTTAGAAGAAACGAGGTTAAATTCTGAGGTCCGGTTGAGAAACGGTAGTCAGTTGTAGTTTTAGGCATTTAAGACTTAGAATCCAAGTCCATTTCGGAACCTCGACGTCCAAATCGGGCAAACGTGGTCCGACTCTAATGAAACCTCTTCTAACACTTTAAACGTGTTGAAACAAATGTGTTAGAAGAAACGGAGTTAAAATCCGAGGTCCGGTTGAGAAACGGTAGTCAGTTGTAGGTTTAGGCATTTAAGACTTAGAACCCAAGTCAATTTCGGAACCTCGATGTCCAATTTGGGCAAACGAGGTCCGACTCTTTTGAAATCTCTTCCAACAGTTCGAACGTGTTGAAACAAATGTGTTAGAAGAAACGGGGTTAAAATCCGAGGTCCAGTTGAGAAACAGTAGTCAGTCGTAGTTTTAGGCATTCAAGACTTAGAACCCGAGTCTATTTCGGAACCTCGACGTCCAAATCAGATAAACGAGGTCTGACTCTCATGAAACCTCTTCTAACACTTCAAACGCATTGAAACAAATGTGTTAGAAGAAACGGGGTTAAATTCCGATGTCCGGTTGAAAAATGGTACTCAGTTGTAGTTTTAGGCATTTAAGACTTAGAACCTAAGTCCATTTCGGAACCTCGACGTCCAAATCGGGCAAACGTGGTCTGACTCCAATGAAACCTCTTCTAATACTTCAAACGTGTTGAAACAAATGTGTTAGAAGAAATGGGGTTAAAATCTGAGGTCCAGTTGAGAAACGGTAGTCAGTTGTAGGTTTAAACATTTAAGACTTAGAACCGAAGTCAATTTCAGAACCTCGACGTCCAAATCGGGCAAACGAGGTTCGACTCTTTTGAAATCTCTTCTAACACTTCAAACGTGTTGAAACAAATGTGTTAGAAAAAATGGGGTTAAAATCCGAGGTCCGGTTGAGAAACAGTAGTCAGTTGTAGTTTTAGGCATTCAAGACTTAGATACCAAGTCAATTTCAGAACCTCGACGTCCAAATCGGGCAAACGTGGTCTGACTCTAATGAAACCTCTTCTAACACTTCAAACGTATTGAAACAAATGTGTTAGAAGAAACGGGGTTAAATTCTGAGGTCCGGTTGAGAAACGATACTCAGTTGTAGTTTTAGGCATTTAAGACTTAGAACCCAAGTCCATTTCGGAACCTCAACGTCCAAATTGGGCAAACGTGGTCTGACTCTAATGAAACCTCTTCTAACACTTCAAACATGTTGAAACAAATGTGTTAGAAGAAATGGGGTTAAAATCCGAGGTCCGGTTGAGAAACAGTAGTCAGTTGTATGTTTAGGCATTTAAGACTTAGAACCCAAGTCAATTTCGGAACCTCGACGTCCAAATCGGGCAAAGGAGGTCCGACTCTTCCGAAATCTCTTCCAATACTTCAAACGTGTTGAAACAAATGTATTAGAAGAAACGGGGTTAAATTCCGAGGTTCGGTTGAGAAACGGTAGTCAATTGTAGTTTTAGGCATTTAAGACTTAGAACCCAAGTCCATTTCGGAACCTCGACGTCCAAATCAGGCAAACGAGGTCCGACTCTTCCAAAATCTCTTCGAACATTTCAAACGTGTTGAAACAGATGTGTTAGAAGAAACGGGGTTAAAATCCGAGGTCCGGTTGGGAAATTGTAGTCAGTTGTAGGTTTAGGTTTTTCAAAGTTAATTATAACTTAAACAACTTATATTTTATATTTTTTGTTATTATTGTTATTCTAATTAGTTTATTATTTTTTGTTTTGCAGAAGCCAGCTGATGATTGACTGGATGCCCGATGTAGTCATTTCTGTCTTTGTTTGCTTTTCATTTATGAACTCTGGACTGTAATTAATTTTTTTTTTAGAGATGTGGATTGGTATAATGTTTAAGTTAATGAATATTTTATTATATATTTATTTCGTATATCATTTTCATTAATTAATCGGACAGGTTACAGGTCAAAGTATTTCATTTATATTATTACATTGTACAGGTTACAGGTATAAAAAAAAAATTTAAATAAAAATAAAAATAAAAATTAAACAAAATTACATTTAGCGGCGGCCACAAAACGCCGCTAAAAGGTTCTATTAGCAGCGGCCACTCACCTGACCGCCGCTACAATAAAATTTGGCTTTAGCGGCGGTTTTTAAAAACACCGCTAAATGTCTCTTTTAGTGGCGTTTTCTGAGCACCGCTAAAAGATATATTTAGCGGCGGCTGAATAGTAGCGCCACTAAAATACCTTTAGCGGCGGTTGATAACCGCCGCTAAAACCTTAATTGACCGCCGGAAAAATAGAATTAACAACGACATTGGTCGTGGATTTTGGGGACTTTTAGCGGCGGTCTATTTTTTGGATGGCCGCCGCTAATACCTTTAGCGACGAGGTGTTTAGAGGCGGTCACTGGCCGCCGCTGAAAACGCCGCTAATACCTTTAGCGGCGGTTTTTCAATGTTTTAGCGGCGGTCTCGGCCGCCGCTAATGCCTTGTTTTCCTGTAGTGAATGGACATAGGAACTCCGTGGAGTTTAACCACATTCCTGATATAAAGCCTGCTCAACTCATCCATGGAGTATACAATGCGAACTGGAATGAAATGAGCCGTCTTAGTCAAGCGATCTACCACAACCCACACCGAGTATGTGATTTATCATTGATTATGATTATTGTTTTGTGTGATGCAAATCCTAGATCCTTGTTGGTTTATTTTATTAATTGAAGTTTATTCTGCATTTAATATTCCAAGAATAATGATATTAGAGCTTGAATTAAGGTTTTGATCTTACAAAACCCATGTACAAAGCTTGTATGGACTAGTTTTACCTTTCGATGTAAAACAAAAGTTTTATTCAAGTGTTGTACAGACTGGTTTTACATATGTTTTATTTTGATGTAAAACAAAAGTTTTATTCAAGTGTTGCTCCGACTGGTTTTACATAGGTTTTACCTTTTTTGATGTAAAACAAATATTTTATTCAAATGTTGTATGGACTGGTTTTTGATATTCGCTCAAAAGTGCTTATTTTAAACTACTATCCTTTTAACGGTGTTACATTCTACTACTTAAAAACTTCTCTTTTCGTCAACTTTTCAATGTAAGAGTTTCTTTCATTACGTAGAATATATTTTTGGGACGAAAATTGACTATTCGTATGAAATATATACATTTCTGATAGTCTAATATAAAACCATTTTGATTAAATCTCATTACGTACTTCTGTTATCACAAAGACACCATTTGGACAATTTTGATGGATGGTGGGCCCACAACTGACCTCCAGAGTCCATAACCACAGCTAAATAGCCAACAAGCTAAAGACAAGAAACTATAGGTCAAATGCGGGCAGAGTCAGAGGATCGAAGAACCAGAGAGACGACCAAGAGAGGAGAGTCAAGCCACGAGAGAAGATACTAAGGAGATTAAAGCCTAAACAACTAACACCAGATGAAGGCTTGTTCAGTTGGTGAAGCTTGCAAAAGACCATGTCAGAGACTAGGGTTCAGGACCCTTTGCCAGTATTTTTCTTTCATTTATCTATATTTTCTCTCTCCCTTCTCTAAACCCTCTTTCCTTTCAATCTCAACCATCCGATCCTCTTTTCCATCACCATCATTTTATCCCACAGCCCACCTTCGTCGATCATCACCACCCATCTCTCACCATCCGATTATCCATCCGATCAACCATTAAATTCCCATCATCACACCCATTCACCATGCGATCGCCACACGATCTACAAGATAAACGATTGTCCAAGAGAATGTGATTTTAGCATGAGTGGGTGGTGTGTCCATCAAGGGCCCACCAAAATAGATGGTCTAGATCACAAATGCATTAGAAATGTTGATTTTTCAAAACATAAAGATTGTCTCTCGAATTTAAAAAGATTTTGGAAAGATATAATTGGTTTTGATTTTAAAAGAAATTTTCTTTCATAAAAATAATATTTACTTTTACATAAGAGAGTTGACGTGTGGTTCTCAATACTGGTACACCAACTCTGGTGTCGTCATGACACTCCTGTCTCGCAGATTTCAATGGGATATGAAGATAACGAAGATCCAAAACTACTTCAATCTCTACTTTAAAAACTTAATAAATCATTCTCCGCCCTTAATGTCACAGTCTAGAAGCCTATGTATCACTCCAACTGTATGGGATATTTCCTTCTTGTCCAAGAAGAGGCATGTACTTTTAGTACATTTCAACCTCCGATGCAGACCTCCTATAATAACACGTATTATCCGGACACTAGGAGTCAAAATAACTTTGTCTGGGAACAACAGTCTTTTCCCCAGCAGCAACTCCAACAGGATATGTATCCTTCCGGGTTTCACCAATGGGCAGTACTCCCCGTCGCAGTACTAGCAGTTTCCATAGACTGACTATTATGGTCAACAGTAGGCTCCGCAAGACCCCTAGAGTTAGCAGATAGTTGTAGACTCACTTCAGTTCTATCACTTTCATACTCAGTCGGATTACAATCAAGAGTTGGTACCTCAGCTTCTCTTAGATGAGCCGCCATAGTCTACTACTAAACTTGTCTAGAGGACCTTCTCTCTCAATTCATAACCCAGCAACAACATTCCCTGCAACTCTTAGAGCAACAACAACAACAATCAATGGAGAGCTTGGAATACTGTCTAGGTCAGTTAGAATCTGAGAGTGAGGAAGTCAATTTCTCCAGTCAACCTATAGCCTATCTGGAGGGAATGCCATGACCATAGTTCATAAGAAGGGTTCGCAGTCCATGACCCAGTACCAAACTTTCTAGGAGAAGATAGAAGCTATAACCACCAATGGATCGGGTAACGATAGTGATGAACTAGTATCTCCATCTTCGATGCCTTTAAGAGCACCAACTTCTGAACCTAGCATAGAGGAACCAAGTTCCAAATCTACCTCTGATACTTCTACATCTGCACCTGAAGCAGACATTCCAAACACTAAGTCGCGTCTAGTTAGTATGATCTCAGCTGTCCTGGACCAACCGTTCCTCACCATCGCTGATGCACACATCGGGTGTATGGATGATGACATATCGATAGCATTTGATAATCTCAAAGTAGAGGTTCACATTTTTCAACAGTCGATCAACGTCGATATTGTCGACCAACCGTGTGCTATTGAGAGTCTAATTCTGGACTCTCTCGAGGAAAAATTAAGTGACAAGAACAATTTGGGCTTGAATTCAAATTGGAGTCAGCCAAATCTGAATTTACTGATCTGCCGGAGTTTACTCCATTCAGATACATCTCTACTAAACTCAATGAGTTTGCGGCTCTGCTAACCATGGTCAGAGAACCCACTACCACTATCCTCTCAGTTTTTACTGAGATACTTCGATCTATCCCCGCTGAACTAAACGTTTTTGCGACTCTACTAACCACGGTCAGAGAACTTACTCTCATTCTCTCAGTCTACACCTAGAAAGAGCTTACCTACACCTCTATACCCATAAGAGGGATATGTTAGTTGTTTCAGCTCCACCTGAGGAGATGGGAAGATTGATGATTCACTCAGTCTCCTTGTATTTCAACTTGGTTGGGGGTACGTGCTGTCATCCCCCGTCATGTCTGGTTGAAGACGTAAAACTTAGCGCTTTCTAAAAGGTAATTCCATATTCCTAGAGTTACGTGAGTCGTATGCATATATTATTGTCAAATCTCTTTGGATATGTATGTACATTCATTTTGCAGATCATCAGGTACCACACAAGGTCTAATTTATGTCGAATTGGTAAAATCCTTCTAAAACTTTTGCATCATGAATTATCAATCTTTCATCTTTTTATGTCTCGGTCATGAGCACCGAGGACGGTGCTGTATTTTGGTTGGGGGTGGGTGTTTAACAAAACTCATGTTTTACTTTTGGAAGAGAGAGAGAGAGAGAGAGAGAGAGAGAGAGAACCTTGTATTTTTGGGTGTGATTTCCTGTGATTTTTGAAAATGCCCTGACTTGATTAGCAAAAACCTACCGTTAAGTCTATTTGTTGAAAAGGATGTTGATTTTGAAAAATCACTTATTAGCTCTTAGTTTCGTTTGAAAGACAAACTGATATTCGCTCAAAAGTGCTTATTTTAAGCAATTATCTTTTTAGCGTTATTGCATTCTCCTACGTAAAATGCTCTATTTATCTACTTTTCTACGTAATAGTCTCTTCTATTACATAGAACACATTTTTCTGGACGAAATGGTATATTTGTATGTATTAAACACATTTTCGGAAGTCTAGACATTAAGTCATTCTGATAGAGTCTCATTACGTACTTCTTTTGTCGCAGGAAACCCTGATGGGATAATTCTCGAGACTTGCGAGCCCACATTGTTCAGGAAAGCCCATTATCAAAGCTTAAAGAGCCAACATGCTATGACTAGAAGATATGAGCCAAATATGGGCTGAATAAGAGGACCAAAAAGCTGGCCCAAAGAATGAAGAGAGTAGGAGAGCCAATGACCAAGAGACGGACCAAAGCGTTTAAAGCTACATGAGTCAGCAAGGAATGATAGTCTACTCTACTGGAGAAGCGTGAGGATGGTCACAGTGAAGACCAGGGTTCCAGACCCTCTGCCAATACTTTTATCTCCATTTTATGATATTTTCTCTCTCATCTCTCCTTATTCTCTCTCTCTTCATCTCTCGGTCCTCGAATCTACTGACCTAACCCCAGAACTCCTGCCCATTGGCTCTGTCTCATCTCCCTTAGCTTTCTGACCATTGGATCTTCAATCGGACCGTTGGATCTTCCACCGGACCGTTGGATCTCTCTAGATCCGTCGATCTACCAATCTGGGTCCCAATCAAGTCACCATCCATCCGATCGCCATCAGATTGTCTGTCACATCATCTTGTGAGACGATGGACATCATCATTCCATGTGGGCCAGTAGCCGGGCCCATCATCATCGACCCGCTGTCCGACCATTTAGTAGACCCCGTGAATTTCAAAATAATTTCAATTAAATTTTAAAAAATTGGGGGGTCCACTAAATGGGGAAATTCCCCAAAGAAAAGTAGGGTTTTACTTAAAAAAAAAATATTTTTCTTATTTTTTTATTTTTGAAAAATACCCTATTTCCATTAAAGGAAATAGGGAGCTTTAAAAGGGGAAGGAGAAGGGTTCGTTCGGACCGTAATCCCTCTCCCCTCTCCTCCTCTCCTTCCCCCTATCCTTTCCCTTCTTCCTCCCCCCCACTTTCTTCTCCTCTTCTTCCTCCTTTCTTCTTCGTCTTCTTCCCCATCCTTCGCCGGAGTTGCAGGTTTGCAACTCCGGCCGTTTTTCTTCTCCTTCTTCTTCTTTTTCTTCTTCTTCTTCTTCTTCCCACCCGCGTGCTTGTTTGCTGGCGCACTCTCCCCGTTCTCCGCCTCAGCAGCAACGCACCACCACCCTGCAACTTCCGGCGGACTCGTTCTCGTCATAAACGGTGCTCTTCCACCGTCTTGCACCCCTCTCAAAGGCTCCACCACCCTCTTCTTCTTCTTCTGTGCTGCTCCTTCGTGCAGCACCACTACTGCTGTCTGCAAACCAGAACCGCCCCTCTCCAAGAAGGAAAGAGAAAGAGGAGCCGTCCTCTCCAACCTTCCTTTCACCTATTCTCATTTCTCTCACCGTTCTTGCAAGCCCAACCAGCAAGAACGACCAGCTTGCACCATAGATCCAGCCTACAAGTCTTTCTTACGGTAAGTTGCTGGAGTTGCGCACCTGCAACTCCAGCCAGTTATCACTTTGCTCCCCTTCTCCAACCACCTTGCTGCCCTTGCAGGCGGTTCCCGCCACTTGCTGCTTGTACAGGTTGAGAACCACGTGTGCATCCACGCTCAAGCGTCACCATCTTCTCCACCCATAGCCGCTGCTCCATTCCATGCTGGGAAACTCACACCTACAGCTTTTACTTGCTGGATCTCGTCTCCTCCTCCTCTTCCACAAGCACACC
The DNA here is from genome assembly GCA_035048495.1 of Euptelea pleiosperma. Lineage (NCBI taxonomy): Eukaryota > Viridiplantae > Streptophyta > Magnoliopsida > Ranunculales > Eupteleaceae > Euptelea > Euptelea pleiosperma. The sequence continues at coordinate 13,748,345 of CM068541.1, forward strand.
ACCAGCTGGTCCACCTGCACCAGCACCTTCGACCTTTTCGCCACCTTTTTTTCGGCCTGCAACAGAGCAGGCCGTGACCTCCTTGAGCACCTGCAACTTGCTGCCGGTCTTCTACTAAAGGCACCACCAACTACCTTGAAGTCCACCATCATGCTGATCGGCCTGCGACCACCCTTTGCTATACGCGCTACACAAAGACTCCACCATTATTGGCGAGTCTCTTCTCTTGGTGGTTGCCTCAGGGTCATTCTACGTGCACACCGGCAACTCCAATCAAGGGTAGATGGTAGATCTTAACCATTGATTTTAGGTAATCTCTTTCTACCTCTTTCTTTCTTTCTCTCTCTAAAAACTGTCTCTCTGTCTAGATTTAGCTCTCACCACTCGTATTTCTCTCTCTACCCTCCTCTTTCTCTCTCTAGACTCTTTCTCTAGGTAGAATTATCCATTCTCTCCATTTTCTCTCTCTAAAGCTTCTCCAATCTTTATCTCTCTAAAAATCCTTACTTTCTCTCTACTATTTCTCTCTTTATCTTAATCTCACTTTTCTTGCTTTTTAGTCTAGCTTTGTAGTTTCTTATATGCTTTTGCTATGATTCAAGTCTATGTAATGGAAGATTATAACATTAATGAAATTTTAGTTTAATGCATGTCTTGTCATTTTTTTTAGATTTGTAGTGATAATTTCTCTCTCTAAAATATTAAATTTTGAATCTCCTGATCATCACTCTCAACTACTCATTATTTCTAACAATTTTTCGTCATATTGTTCTGATAATGCAGTAACCCAACTAATCCCGAGTGCGGATCGACATCCGACACGAGCCATTGTGCAAAATTGCTAATTTTACAGGTCAAAAGTCTTGGATAATTACAAAAATGTGTTGAAGTTAGGATTTCCGTAACCAACGACGTGGAAAAACCCTACTTTCATAAACGGTACTACAGTGGAATGAAACTTCTAGAAAACTCAAGTTCAACAAAAATTTTCACAGATCAACATCAAAATTATATGTAGTTTAGACTATCTAGAGATCCAAGAAGAACAATTATGGAGACTTAACCCAGTGAGCTTTCGAGCTTTTTTTCATTTCTGAGGGTTATAAAATAATTATGAGTCACAAGATGACTCACAATTCTTCGAGTCCCCCCAATTATTCGTTGAGAGATCTCATTAACCCTGGCTTTGGTCATGAAACTTGGAGTGACGTCAAATTCAGATTATTACAAAAAGAACCTCCTCTATATCCATTCGTGACATCACAGATGAAAGTGATGAAAACCCTAGAAAATGATGTAAGCCATATTTCTAACTAATCAAACATTTTTAGCTTACCTAACATCTACACCATTAAAAACCTTTTTTGAGCCTTTTGATGAAAACCTTTTCTTGTTGACCTATCAACAAAAAGCCCAATCCCAAAAAGAGTTTAACTCAAAAACCTATTTCTGAGAGGGATAACAGAGTTATTGGTATGATTGCACCACGAAATGATAGAAATCAGGAAAAGAAAATAAAATGGCTTAAGCTGAAAGGACACATGAGCAGAAAAGAAAGAAAGAAATGAAAAAGAAACTGAAAAAGAAGGTTGATAGAACAATATCAAAATGATAAACCAGTTGCAAAAAGGAACAACAGGAAAGTCAAGGAAGATGTGCCATCACCCCCAGGAAAAGCTATAGAGAATAACGAGACATCCTCTCAGAATTTTTGAAACCCCGAATATCCTTATTTTTTTAACCTGTCTTAAGCCTCGATGCAACCTAAGCAAGTCATATTTGATTCTAGGTTAGCACAATCATTAATTGTGGAGAATGGAAAAAAGAAAAAATTATAGAGTTTGATCCGACGCTCCTAGATGATATGACATTCTAATCATGAGATCTTTTGAATCCTCTAATATCCTCCATTCATAACAATATATGTGAAATGTTTGCTAGTTTTAAAATATATCTCCTCACATATATGTTGAGAAAAAAAATAAAATCATTTCTTAGAGATACACTTCTGAGATGTATATAAGTGAAGATTAAGATCGAGGCATACAGTCTCTAAGGTGATCGGAATGTCTTTGTTTCCAAATAAGGATGATGTTGAGCACATACACACACACGCTGAGTTTGAGTGATCTTTTGTTTAAATATCCATTTGTAGACGTGTTATATTTTACTGATTAAGCTCTAATTTGTGAATGATTTCTTGAATCCCTGAAATAATCTGACAAAACAGAGTTTCCCTGAGTAATGCGAAAAAGTTTTCTAGCATATGCCAAGCCTTCCAAGCTCACTTATCTCACACTAATTGCCAAGGCTTGGCAATATGCTGGTTGGGGGTTGTGATATTCGCTCAAAAATACTTCTTTTAAGCCACTATCCTTTTAGCGGTGTCACATTCTCTTACATAAAATTTCTTTTTTCATCAACTTTTTAACGTAAGAGTTTCTTCCATTGCGTAGAACATATTCTTTAGATGAAAATTGACTATTCGTATGAAATATACACATTTCTAATAGTCTAATATAAAGTCATTTTGATTAAATCTCATTACGTGTTTTTGTTATCACATGGACACCATTTGAAGAATTTTGATGGATGGCAGGCCAACAACTGACCTCCAGAGCATATGACCAAAGGTAAAGAGCCAACAAGCTAAAGACAAAAAGCAATAGGTCGAATGCGGGCAGAGTTAGAGGATCGTAAGAGAGACGACCAAGAGAGTAGGAGAGTTAAGCCATGAGAAATAGACTAAAGAGATTAAAGCCTAAACAACTAACACAAGATAAAGGCTTGGTCAGTTGGTGAAGCTTGCAAAAGGCCAAGTCAGAGATTTTGGTTCGGGATCCTTTACTAGCATTTTTCTCTCATTTATCTCTATTTTCTCTCTCTCATCTCTAAACCCTCTCTCTTTTCAATTTCAACAATCCGATCTCTTTCCCATCACCATTTACTCTATCCCATGGTCAACCTTGGCTGATCATCACTACCCATCTCTCATCAATATCTTCACAATTTGATCATCTACCTGCTTATCCATCCGATCAACCACTAAATTCTCATCATCACACCCATTCATTATGCGACACTCACATGATCTACAAGATAAAAGATTGTCCAAGGGAAGGTAATTTTAGCATGCATGGGTGGTGTGTCCATCAAGGGCCCATCAAAATGGATGGTCTAGATCTCAAATGCAATAAAAATGTTGATTTTTCAAAATATAAAGGTTTTCTCTCGGATTTAAGAAGATTTTGGAAATATATAATTGGTTTTGATTTTAAAAAAATTTTCTTTTATAAAAAGAATGCTTACTTTTACATAAGAGAGTTGACATGTGGTTTTGGAAACTCACAAGCTTGAAACATGTTAAAAATATTTTATCTACAAGAAAAGTCCAAAAGTTTGAAGAAAAAAAATAATTTCTTACAAAAAAAGAATTTTATCTATGAAGAAACTTTCAAAAAAGTAATAAAAGGTGATCTTAAAATTGTAAAGATAATTTTTAGAATAAAAATATTTCTAAAAAGATGGATGTGCATTAACCCACAGATGGCACTCTCTCCATATAAAAGGCCACTCATGGCTTATTCCCCTTAAAAGTGCCCCTCTAATTCTCATATCTTTCTTACCTTCTCCCCTGGCATAAAAGAAAAAAAAAGGTAGAAAAAATAAAAATAAATAAAAAAATCGGCATCTCTGCCTTCCCTTCTCCATCGAACGGCTCTATCATCTTCTTCTCAACATAGGTCCAAGAACAATGGTTTGCTCTCATCTTCTCCTCTATCCCTTTTTTCTCTCTAATATCTTCTTTTATTGCTTTCTAGTTAAGTTTTTATTTGCTTTATTTTTTTAAGCATTTTTAATTCAAGCATTGTAAGTTACACGATTGTGGATTCTATTCATAGATCCATAATTTATTATGACGACAAGGCTATGATCGATTACACGAAGAATGAGAGGGTGACCAGAGGAAAAAATACATTAAATTGAGGTACCTTCTCGTGTGTGAAAATGTTCGTGAGGGATTGATCACTCACTCAAGGACTTCCACCGAAGGTCTTTAAGGGGCACGTGATCATGGGACTCTTTGAGTCATTTGATCATGTTGTTTGAGCATTGCTATTTGCTTTAATTTGTTTTGTTTGGTTTTATTTATATTGCTATTTGATATTTTATTGTTGCTTGAATTTGATCATTGTTTATGATCCATTATAAATTTATAATATTGCTGTTGTTGCCTGTGAGTAAATGTACTCGTGAAGTTAAAATAGCTTGGGCTAGACATGACATGCTATCACGTTGATGAAGCCTTCATTCTAGATAGAAAGGTGACGAGACATCACATGACGGATTGCTGGTAAAATATTAGAATGACATACGATGAGTATGAGGTAAGACACTATGTGAATGCACATACAGACTACAGTGAGAGATATATACATTGCCCTAATACCATAAAAGCAAATCACATAAAAGAAACTTGTAAGTTCATCGGTGGTGTTAGTTTTGAGATCGTGAAATTGTCTGAGGGCCAATTGATGAACACTTGTTACATCCATGATCCACTACTAGAAGTATCTTTGAACAAGGGTAACAATTAAAGTTTGTTTGAATTATGTTGAACAATTATTTTTTAAAAGAATGCACTCGTCTATTCAAAATATAACAATCCATTGAATCATTATCTAAAACTTGTCATTACATGTGAAGGCCAAGCAGGAGATTGTTGAAAATTATTATTCTTATTATTATATTTTTATTATTTATTTATGGAATTTTCACATGTATGGTTTTATGTCTAACCAATTGAATTGTATGTTATTCAATTATAGGGATGATATGTATTGGGACACACATTTGTGGTCTATGTGGGCCGGGCCTAATATCTATTATGATGGGTTGGTGATGCACTCAGTTATTACTTTAGTAGTGGTATCCATCTAGGAGACTGATTCTCCATGATGGGAGAACTAGTCTCCACTCTCTTTCTAGAAATAGGTGGCAGTCTCCCACTCCCTACACACACATCATTACTTGAGATCTAAAAGCTCCCATCACCAAAGTGTAGAAGAGTACGGGGTAGAGCAACTTATCCAGATATTCAGCCATCTCCGAGGATTAAGCGATTAACGGGTATGTGATTTATCATTGATTATGATTATTATTTTGTGCGATGCAAATCCTAGATCCTTGTTAGTTTATTTTATTAATTGAAGTTTATTCCACAATTAATATTCCAACACATTGTTGCCACGGATTGAGTTCCTCTTTTGTAGGACATTTACCTAAAAAAATCTCCAACCCTTGTTAAACCATGATTAAAAAATGTAACCTTAGCTTAAGTTAGAGCTTTTCAAGATGTGTGTGTCCCATAAAAGTGAACCCACCCTTGCAAGGGAGTCTCCGTTGGTAGGCGGACTCCTAATACTACAAAAGTGCTATGGCCCCTCCTCTCATGCATAAGTCATGGCTTTTAAAAGAAATCTTGCAATGGTAAAGCAATTTTTTTTTGACCTAAAAGACATGCTATTTGAAAAAAAAAAAATTTGTTGTCACCTAGGGAATTCAAAATTTGAAGTCTCCCTCTCCCAAAAATGCCACGTGAAGCACCTTTAAGGACCCACTGACCTTTTAGATGTTTGTTCTTCTTCTTGATGGAACTACATGCAAAGAAAAATACTGCATCCAGGAATCACCACCCATAGATAAGGGGATGAGCTTACATGATTTGATACCATCGAGAATTCCTAGGGAACGGAGATTTTGCAGCAACATTGTTGCCTTGGGTCGAATTTCTCTTTTGTAGGACACGTACCTAAAAAAAAATATCTCCAGCCCTTGTTAAACCATGATTAAAATGTAACCTTAGCTTGAGTTAGAGCTTTTCTAGGTGGGCGTGTCCCATAAAAGTGAAACCACCCTTGCAAGGGAGTCTCCGTTGGTAGGTGGACTCCTAATACTACAAAAGTGCTATGGCCCCTCCTCTCATCCATAAGTCGTGGCTTTTAAAAGAAATCTGGCAATGGTAAAGCAATTTTTTTTTCACCTAAAAGACATGCTATGTGAAAAAAATAAATTTGTCGTCACCTAGGGACTTCAAAATTTGAAGTCTCCCTCTCCCAAAAATGCTACGTGAAGCACCTTTAAGGACCCAATGACCTTTTAGATGTTTGTTCTACTTCTTGATGGAACTACATGCAAAACATTAGGTTGATGGATGATTTCTAACGGTTATATTTTAACATCCAAAAAAAAAAACAAAAATTGCTCAAATCCAACGGACAGAAATCATAATATTAAAATGCTAAATCCAACGGGTAGAACTCACCATTGTGGACTAAACATCCAGAAGTCAGTGGGCGATAAAGATTGCTCCTCGTGGAATTTTGGGAGGGGGGACTTCAAACACGGCCTCCATGCTAGTAACCATTTCCCACAAAAAATCTGGGAGGTGGGCCAAACAAAATGAGCTATGTAGGACCACGATAGTCCTCTAGATGGGGAGACCTATGCGTCTAAATTTTTTCCGCCTGTTTACCGTCTTAGAAAAATCAAAAAACTTTCAGACTGCCGACATTATTATTCAGAATAGTTACCTGTTATTTTCACCAATAATGTGCAAGTCAATCTACAGATTCTACACACTTGCATAGATGGTGGTCTTGTATCCATCGAGCAAGACATCTCTTTAATGGTAGAAGCTGACAAATTGTCTCCTGGTCCGGAAATTATTCAACATTTCAAACTGACTGATCGATTGACGGCCATTTTCATTAGTTCTCTAACTATTCATCTTTTTTATATACTTCTGCAAGCACAACCAGAAGAAATCAAAGAAGACGAGATGACATCAGTTTTCTCCACTCGGAAGGCCGCCTTCGCTCTTCTGCTCATCTTTCTCATACAAAACTGCTTTGCAGCAACTGGGTCTGAAGCCAAGAAACCCCTACCTCCTGAAGAATGTAAGAGTCCCTCCTTCAAACTCAAATTCTACGTTTTCGTATGGGAACTAACTTTACATTTGATAATTTTTATGAACTTATGCTTGGAAACATAAAACGGAAAATTTCAAAAAAGAAAACAAATTTTAATCTATTTACAAAAGCAAAAATAAATTTCTGACATTTCCCAAAAAAGTAACCAAACGCCCTTTTTCTCCCGAGGGCGTCTGTACCTGACAGACGCCTTTTAAAAGGGCGTTTGCCCATAGAGGAGTAAAACTTTTGTCCCGATACAAGCCACATGGCACACTGTTATCGGATGACCGTATGGATGTTTGGCAAATCACTAGGTGGATCTACACCACTGTTATCGGACGATGACCGTATGGATGTTTGGCAAATCACTAGGTGGATCTACACACCAAAAAAGAAACATGATTAGTGGTTTATAAGCGTTGGATTGAAGTTATTTTCATGGGTTGATTTTAATCGTAGGAATTTGAGCATTATTTGAGTGCAAAGATCCAAAGGTTGTAAATTACTAATCAGGCTGATTTTTGGACTGCAGGTCCATCAATGGACTGATCAAACATCCATACGGTCAACGTCTACTAAGAGTGTGCCACGTGGCTCGTATTGGGACAAAAGTTTTACTCTCTATGGGAAACGCCCTTTTAAATGGCGTCTGTTAGGTACAGACGCCCTTTAAAAGGGCGTTTGTCAGCCTTTTCAGCTTTTTGCTACTTGCGTCAGGGGATTTATTTCTGTCAGGGAGAAACACCCTTTAAAATGTCGTTTAGTTACTTTTTTTGGGATTGTCACAATTTTATTTTTGTTTTTGTAAATAGATTAATATTTTTTTTCTTTTTAGAAATTTTCCGAACATAAAATTGTGTTGTTCTTGCTACCTATATTGTTGAATTCATACCTTCGAATCAATAAATCTCGTTGGATAGCACATGAAATGGGAAAATAATTAATTTAAGAGGATGTTCTCCCTAGGGTCCACAACGTTGTATGGACCAAGGTTTAAAGGAGGCCGTTTTAACGGTTAAACGGACAAGGGGCGTTACCATTTAAACTGCCGTTAAAACGGATTGAAACAGCCAGGGGCAAAAATGGAAAAAAAATGGAATTAAACGGACTTTAACGGGTTTTAACGGAAGAAAACTGAAAAAATGGCGCTGAAATTCAAATTTTGAAATTTAAAAAATAAAATAAAATGGAATTTAACGGATTTAACTGCCATTTTTTTCACAAAATTTTTCATAATTAAACGGCTGTTTAAACTATTTTAACGGCTGTTAATAACAAAAAAAATGGCCGTTTTATTCAAAACTGATAAAACGTGTTTAAACGGTTTTAACGGAAACGGGCTTGGGGCGTTACCGTTTAAACGGATTGAAACGCCCAGGGGCAAAAATGAAAAAAAATGGAATTAAATAAATTTTAACGGTTTTAACGATTTTTACGGAAAAAAAATGGAAAAGCGCTGAAATTCAAATTTTGAAATTTGAAAATTAAAAAAAAATAGAATTTAACGGATTTAATGGACATTTTTTTCACAAAATTTTTCAGAATTATATGGCTGTTTAAACAATTTGAACAGCCGTTTTAACGATTTTAACGGCCGTTAAAACAAAAAAACGGCCGTTTTATTCAAAATCGAAAAAACATGTTTAAGGTTTTAACGAAAATGGGCTTGGGGCGTTACCGTTTAAACGGCCGTTAAAACCGTTTAAAGGGCTGTTTTTAAAACCATGGTATGGACGATCCTGATTGGAAACCATGCACGTGTAACATTTTTGAGAACACTGACCATATGTATGTTTTGGCCACCGACAGTTCAAAAATCAACCTAATTGGTGATTTCTAGCAGTTGGATTTAAGTATTGGACAACATGCAGTTTGAGAGCAAACGTTGTACACGTTTAGCGACCATATGGATGTTTTGCCCATCTCTAAGTGGACCTACATACCAAAAATCAGTCTGATTAGTGATTTAATTTCAAAACTTTAGGTCTTTGTATTCCAAATAATGCTTTATAAATCACTAATCATGCTAATTTTTGGCCCAATCCTAGGTTGATCTACAGACCAAAAATTAGCCTGATTATTGATTTTTAAGCATTGGATTGGACTCATGATTTTCATAGATTGATTTTTAACTATGGAATTCAAGCATTATTTGGGGTATCCAAAGGTTTGAAATCACTACTCAGGAATTGACTTTTGGTATTAATTAGAGGTCCACCTAGGGATGGGCCAAACATCAATAAGGTCAGTGGTCTCTAAAAGTCTAACACATGGTCAGTGGCAGAGCCAGGATTACCTTCAAGGATGGGCAAGGCGCAGCAACCGATGGTCAATCAACAATGTCAGCAACTGCTAGTGACATCTTTAATTGACGGAATCACCCTTACATAAAAACACGACATTTAAATCATTTTGATCGTAACACTCATCAACTTTTTTAATTATTGTCCAACGCTGAGAGTAAATCTTAGACGACGAGCGTCCATCATTGATGATGGACCATAGTATAAGCCACGTGACACTTTTAGAGACCTGTATTTGTACATATGTTTAGTGCATCCCTAGGTGGACCTAGGACAAATGATTAATTTATAAACGTTGGATTGGAGTCTTTTTCATAGGTTTCTTTTTAATTGTGGGATTAAAGCATTATTTTTTGAAATTTATTCGAGTGTAGGGGAAATAATATTTTTTCTCCTAAGTAGCATATGTATCTAGCAATATGATTTGATTTTGATGTGTTTGTGATGCAGTGAGCGCTCTACGTCAAATTGGAACGACATTAGGCAAAAGATGGGATTTCAGCGTCAGCCCATGCGATGAGCACTCCAGCTGGTCCACCCCCTATAACAAGGAACGCCACTGTTCAACAATAGCGTCACGTGCAACTGTTCGGTCACAAATAGCAACCATTGCCACATTGAGAACATGTACGCTTGCCTCAACTTCTTCTTCTTCAACATTTATAACCAAGGTTTTAAATGGTCCATTAGTACGGCTCCATAACGTTACCGTTCTGACCGTTCTAACAGATCACATCAGTCATGTCTCAGTGAAGGAAAAGTCAAAATACTAAAAGAAATTTAGTATTTCTATTTTAAATAAAACTTTTTTTTTAATGAAGATAAAAGATGTTTATTGATTGAAAAAAAACTGAATACAACCGAGTATACTAAAGAAGAAAAAAGAGGCCAATAATTGGGGAAAGGATTTAATAGGATATCACCTCAGGATCTCAAGTTCACTTTTCCTTGACCAATTCCAGCACAGCCAAACTAGAAATACCAAGAAAATCATTTATCCCAATTAAAACCAAAAGAACCTGAGCCCCTAGCAAAACCGAAACCTATAAGCCGATTGGCACATAATGTTGGAAAGAACTTCTTTATTTACACAAGGTGTAGAATTCCACCAAAAAATAATAGAACCATCAGCGTTAGAGCCCCAGTTAGCTAGTATGTCTGCAGCCCCCGTTGCCTTCTCTGAAGATATATATATATGGGAGCATGTAAAGTTCATTTTGCTGATTTTGTGCAAGCAGTTGAGCCATTGAGTCTCAGTCTCCAAGGAACATCATCAGACTTCTTCGTAATAAGATGGATCACCATCTCACAATCACTTTCTAACCAAATAGAACGCCAACCTTTAGCCTAGACAATGTCGATACCTATAATAATCGTCAAGATTTTCACGTGAAGGGCTGTGGTGTTTACAAGACCTCTAGCAAAAGCACCTACAACTAGACCTCTTCTGTTTCTGAGGATACCTCCACACCCGGCAATCCCCGGACTACCTTTAGCGGCACCATCAACTTGTTCCTCAACAGTTTTAAGTTAACCAAGATTTTAAATGATCCATTATAACTGTCCCATAATGTTACAGGACACAATACGAGCCAAATATCACCCTTATTAGTGATTTCTAGGCGTTGGATTGGACTTATTTTCATGGGTTGATCTCAACTGTGGGAAGTTGATTAGTATTTGAGGTACGAAGATCCAAAGGTTTGAAATCACTAATCAAGCTGATTTTTGGTTTGTAGGCCCACCTAGGAATTTGCCAAACATCCATACGGTCAGAGTCCTCTAAGATTGTGTCACGTGGCTCACATTGTGTCCTATACCAGGAGCCGGTCAAAAAAGGCCAGTCCCTGGAGCCTGACTCTTAAAAAAAATGCTCCAACACTGAGTGTGGGTGTTTTCTAGCCCCTGATTTGAATACCAAGTAGTCCTATTTAATCTTGGATGATTGAGATTTCATTAGGGGCATTTTTTTAATTTATACTTGTGCTGGAGCCATGCATGGAGCAAAGGGGTATAACCATGATTGTTTGTGGAGCAAAAAATCTTGTTAAAACCATCTTTTACAAGTTATAAATTTATACAACCTACGAGATGAATTTGAAATTACACCGGTCCGTTCTCTTTAATCCAATATACCTAGAAGGGGGGGTTGATTAAGTATTTAAAATTAATTATACCTACACAATTTTACTGGTTAATGGTAAGGGAACAAAATCACATACCTTAGTTGTTTGATAAAAGATTATCACAATCGACTCAAATCAAATATACTTCTGTGGTATTTTTTTTTTTTCGTTTGGTCTAATCAGAATAGATAGCGGAATACAAATAAACAATCACACAAGACAAGAGATTTTTACGTGAAAACCTTAGCCAAAGGAAAATCATGGGACCACGTCTAAACGGAAAGTATCACTAACTGAAAAGTTAAACGAAAAAAAGATTACCTACGCAGCACCATTGTAAATACAGCTTCCAACCTTAGCCAAGGCCTACTGCCGATGCGTCCACATCCTCTGAATCAATACTACGAATCCACGTGTGCCCTTCTAGCCAAGAAGCCTTGTCTGCTTATTCAGTTTAGTACACCACAAACCTACCGTCGATCGGCTCCTCCGATCTAAAGTCTCAATACTCCCACCTTTGCAGAAGGTGAAGGATTCAGTACACCCTGAACCCTAGGTTGCTTGAAAAGTGTTGAGTCATACTAGTAAACTGAGGCTACTAGATCACATATATGAGTGGAAGATCTAAGCTGAGGGATTGATCAAGCACTTGGCTTTCATCAAAAAGAAGAACAAGCTCACAAGATAGTTTTGAAATTTATTTTTGCGGTTTTAAGAAAAACGGTTAACTTTTGGTCAAAATTTCAAAGTATGTCAAAAAATTATTTTCTTCAAGGGTTTTATTCTAAAATTCATAAAAAACAACTTTAACAAATGAACTTTGGCAAAAAATGACATTTTATAGTTCTTTTAGTGGTTTTACAATTGTTGCAGTTTTATAAAACTCAGTCGGTTGATTTTTTTTTTTAATTTAGTCCTATAATTTGAGGGTCAATTTAAAACGGAATCTAATAAGTTTAATAGTGCTCAAAATTTATGATTTTTTTATCAAATAATATAATATAGGTTCTGTTTTACAAATCAAAGAAAAAGTCAAAATAAAATCAGAAAATATTAAAAATTAGTAACTGATAGTCAGTCAATATAAAAAGTATACAGGACAGTTCTGATTGAATTTAGTGACCTAATATATATTTTTGGAAAGCTAACTCGAAGCCCCACAGGTTTTGTGTTTGGTGAAAAGATAAATATCTAATATAAGTTGGTCTAAAATGCAATCGAAATTGACTATTATGTGCTATTTGTGTATGGCAGGAACTATGACGTTCACTTTGTATAGTTCCACGGGATAGAAAATAATATATTAAATCTTTCAAAAATTTGGTAACATACTAGAACCATTACAGAAACAAACCCATTTAGAATCGAATTATTTGAATATCAAGAGAATATTTGACAAATATTCTCGTCCAAGACGTCAGGTAAATCTAAGAAATCCAAAAATTTAGAAAAGTGTCAAAATATAAATTAAAATATTTCAATCAATCCTAACATGAACAAATAATCTTTGAACATCCATAAACCTTAAGAAAAAATAAAACAAAAATAATCTTAATCCTCAAACTCCGTCTCGTCCATGATGTATTTCCAATAAATGGTTCATCTTCATCTTCTTTTATTAAATCTGAAATTTTGTTCGGTATAAACAGTGAGCTTTTGCCCAGTACATTCCACAGGATAATCACATGTTTATAATTTATTTAATTTAAACACATGCATATATTAAATGTACATGGGATACATGATCAAATATATAAAAATATATTGATGATGATCCGATTGAATGAACCCAAAAATTAATTTTACACATTCTATTTTTTTAAAAGTCCAACCCGTAGGTTCTTCTGCAGGAGTTTGGGGTCTTTCACCATAGGGCACCGAGCTCTTGTTAATTCTTTAGGGTTCCACTGGGCTGTAGAGCCTAGTACACTCCCAGCTAAATCAAATCCTTCGGGCCACAAAACCTATGCGCACTCCCGTCTAATACCATACTTTCGGGCCGCAGAGCCTATATGCACTCCCGTCTAATACACAACCCAAATGAGAATGCGTCATTATGATGATGAATAATATAATCATTTAGCAAGATAATCAAAAGCACAAGCCATTGAGATCTAAACTCATAAAATCATATAACAAGAATTTAAAATAAATGAATCATAAACTAGAAGAAAATATCCGTACCTATCTAGTTTTAGAATTTAGAATTAGAACCTCCACCACTAAGAACAAGAACTCTAGAGAGTTTAGAGAGCAAGAGAGAGCTTAAGAGAATTGGCGAATTAATATGAGGGCGGAGAGTCCTATTTATAATAGTTCATGGGGGAAAACTTTCAAATATGAGCTTTATAGTTTTAGCAAGTATATTTAAAATTTTTTATTTTATTTTAAAAAGATTCTTTAAAGAGATTTTATTTTAATTGATTTTCGTAACATTAAAATGGTGATTTTTATAACCCATTAAATGGCTTATTTTAATATGGTATGGGCTAAAAATGGGCATAAGCCTATAGGTATCAAGTAGGCTTTAAATAAGATTATTTTTGGGCCTTAAAGATCTCTAAATTAACTCGAAAGGCCTGCCTCAATAAATAAACTCAATCAACATGAAAATAAATAATAATAATAAAACTTACCAACGATTACACATTAAATTTATAAAAGACAATAAAAATTATTTAAAATATTATATATTTTTATAAAACTTCAAAATGTGATAAGAATCTCAAATACTCTAATGGTGACAACGTGTTGATTAAAAATGTCAAGGTGGCATTCGTTATTTAAAAATATTATTATTTTTTAAAAAATCATTTATTTAACATTATAATCTTAGTTAATTAAGTTGGTTATCCAGTACAATGTCCCTACATTATTACCATACAGGTATACATCTATAAAAATTGGTTCTAATGTCATTACAATGAAATTCGCTACTTGTCATGATATAAATGTTCTGACTAAGTTCTTAAATTTATTTCTACGTAACATGATAGAATGTTCTAGATAAAAAATAAAGTTCAAAAAAATCAAGATGCAAATTTTTACTATTTTATAATCAATTTACACTAATACCCCTGAATAAAAGTTCGGGGTATTACAACTTACCCCCCTTAAAAAAATTTCGTCCCGAAATTTAGCATTAACTATGCTACTACTATTCACTCTGATCTTAAATTTCTTAAATATTTTTATTAAGTGTCAACTATAGTGTCACCTAGGTGTGTCAATTATGAAAAGTTTAATTTATGCGAAGAACTTAATTAACAACTCAATAATATATATATGAGATCCACGTAAGATATTTAAGTTTGTATGTGTCATCTTACATTTTTATGTTACTATCTTCAAAGCTTATAATTTATAATTAATCATACAAAAATCCATTATGCATAAACCCATTACACATAAATCCTTAGGTGTCTAAGCCTATGCTCTGATACCATTCTGTCATGCCCCGAATCTGGGCCCCTAAATCGAATCCGAATGCCTATGGATTTGCCCGTTTACCCAAGATCTAGGGTGTGATAAAAATAAAATGCTCCAAAAAATAAATAAAGCAACAAGAATCACCATCGTGATTGATGAATAACAGTTCAACTCCAATAGTCAAAATAATGCAAAAGCATAAACAAGTTATTATGGTGAAATAACCAAAATAAAAATAAAAATTAAACTTTTTAATTTTTATCGAAATTACTAATTAGGGTCTCTATAATTACCTAATATTTATATCAAACATCTTTTGTGAAAGCACTTAAGCCAAAACACTCGTTTAAAATAGTTTTAAGAAAAACGGTTAACTTTTGATCAAAATTCAAAGTACGTCAAAAAATTATTTTCTTCATGAGTTTTCGTAATAAAGAACTTTAACAAATGAGCTTTGGCCAAAAATGACGTTTTATAATTTTTTTAGTGATTTTATAATTGTTGCAGTTTTATAAAAGTGACTGGCAAAACTCAGTCGACTGATTGTTTTCTAAATTAGTCATATAATTCAAGGGTCAATTTAAAAAGGAATCGAACAAGTGATATGTGCATTTAATAGTGTTTAAAATTTATGATTTTTCTATCAATAATATAATATAGGTTCTATTTTACAAATAAAAGAAAAAGTCGAAATAAAATTAAAAAATATTAGAAATTCATAACTGACAATTAGTCAGTAAAAAGGGTCTACAGGACAGCTCCGATTGAATATGGTGACCTAATATATATTTTTGAAAGATCTAACTCAAAGCCCCATAGGTTTTGTGTTCGACGAAAAGATAAATATCTAATATAAGTTGGTCTAAAACGCAGTCGAAATTGACTGTTATGTGCTATTTGTGTATGACAGGAACTATGACGTTCACTTTGCAGAGTTTCACAGGACAAAAAATAATATATTAAATCTTTCAAAAATTTGGTAAAATACTATAACCATTTTAGAAACAAACCCATTTAGAATTGAATTATTTGAATATCAAGAGAATATTTGACAAATATTCTCGTCCAAGACGTCAGGTAAATCTGAGAAATCCAAAAATTTTGAAAAGTGTCAAAATGTAAATTAAAATATTTCAATCAATCCTAACATGAACAAATCATGTTTAAAACATCTATAAACCTTAAGAAAAAATAAAACAAAATAATCTTAATCCTCAAACTCCGTCTCGTCCATGATGTCTTCCCCGTCAATGGTTCATCTTCATCTTCTTTTATGAAATCTGAAATTTTGTTCGTTATAAACTGTGAGCTTTCACCTAGTACATTCCACGGGATAATCACATGTTTATAATTCATTTAATTTAAACACATGCATAGATTAAATGCATATGGGATACATGATCAAATATATAAAAATATGATGAAGATGATGATGATAATCCGATTGAATGAACCCAAAAATTCATTTCACATATTTTCTTTTTTTCACAAGTCCAACCCGTAGGTTCTTCTGCAGGAGTTTGGGGTCTTTCACCCTAAGGCACCGAGCCCTTGTTAATTCTTTAGGGTTCCTTTGGGCCGCAGAGCCTATGCGCACTCCCAGCTAAATCAAATCCTTCGGGCCGTAGAGCCTATGTGCATTTCGGACTAATTCAAACCTTTGGGCCACAGAACCTACACGCACTCTCGACTAAGTCAAACATTCGGGCCGCAAAACCTATGCGCACACTAATCTAATACCATACTTTTGGGCTGCACAGCCTATGCGCACTCCCGTCTAATACCCAACCCAAATGAGAATGCCTCATTATGATGATAAATAATATAATCATTTAGCAAGATAATCAAAAGCATAAGCTACGAAGATTTAAACTCGTAAAAGAATATCCATACCTATCTAGTTTTAGAACTTAGAACTAAAACCTCCACCACCGAGAACAAGAAGAACTCTCGAGAGTTTAGAGAACAAGAGAGAGCTTAAGAGAATTGGTGAATTGATATGAGGGCGGGGAGTCCTATTTATAATAGTTCATGGGGAAAAACTTCAAATATGAGTTTTATAATTTTAGCAAGTATATTTAAAACTTTCTATTTTGTTTTAAAAAGATTCTTTAAAGAGATTTTATTTTAATTGATTTTCGTAACATTAAAAAGAGTAGTTTTTATAACCCATTAAATGGCTTATATTAAGATGGGTATGGGCTAAAAATGGGTTTAAGGCCTATGGGTATTCAGTAGGCTTTAAATAAGATTGTTTTTGGGTCTAAAAGATCTCTAGATTGGCCCGAAAGGCCTGCCCCAATAAATAAACTCAATCAACATGCAAACAAATAATAATAATAAAACTTACCAATGATTACTCATTAAATTTATAAAAGATAATAAAAATTATTTAAAATATTTTTAATTTAGAACTAGAACCTCCACCACCAAGAACAAGAAGAAATCTAGAGAGTTTAGAGAGCAAGAGAGTGCTTAAGAGAATTGGTGAATTGATATGAGGGTGGGGAGTTTGAAATTAGGGTTTTTTCATGTCGTTGGATCGGAAACCCTTGATTTCAACAATATTTGTAATTTCTTCAAATTGGTTCACTTAATCTGCAAATAAACAGACTTGCACAGTGGCTCGTGTCGAATATCGTCTGGACTCGGGATTAGTTAGCACAATAAGAAACAAAAATAATCAAAAAATGCTCAGAATAAATGGAAGGGTGAAAATGGTGGAGGTTGATTTAAAATATACTTGAGATTGTTGTTAAAACTATTAGAATGAAAAAAACAATAAATGAAAATAACTTAAACTTGAATTTAAAACTTATTCATAAAACTAAAAACAAATGCTTACAATACTTGTCCAAATGCTTCACAACGAAAATAACAAATTAAACCAAATTAATCTAGAAAGCCATTAAAATATTACAGAAAGCATGTAAAGGTAGAGAGGGAAAGAAGAGAGAGAAAGAAGGTAGGAAAGTTAAAGAGATGAATTAGAGAGAAGCTTATCATTGAAGAGGTAGATGGTGCAACTCCGATTGGATCGACCTCAATAGGATTGAGGATTATAGCCTTATGAATAAGATGATAGCAGGTGGTTCCGATGTTGCAAATGAGTAGGGGTTGAGGAGAAACATCCAAGGTATGCTTATGAGTGAGAGAGAGAGAAGAAAATAAAAGATGAGAGAAGTGAGGGGGGAGAGAACCCACCCAAGAATGAGAGATCGTAGATCACTATTTTTTTTTTTTTTGCTTATTGTAAAAACGATGACCGTTGGATCTAGAGAGATCCGTTGGGAATGTGTTAGTTAGATGAGAGAGAGAGTGACTAGGATAGAGAGAGATGGAGGAGAGAAGAATCGGTCAAGTGAGACCAATTCTCTCTTGTTGTTGCAAATGGGCATGGGCATGGGTCATGGGTCATGGGTCATGGGCTTAGGTCATGGGCCTAGGTCATGGGCCAAGATAGATAGATAGAGAGAGAAATAGGAGAGAGGTGAGAGAAAAATATAAAAATAAAAGCATTAGAGGGTCTTGAACCCTAGTCTTCTTTATTCTCTCTCGTCCGCTCCACCAATTAGTCAAACTTATCCTTTAATGTCAATTGGTGTGGCCTTTAACACTTAAGTCCTTCTCTTGGTTTCCAGCTATTCTTCTCTCTCTTAGTCCTTGTTCTGGCTCTACGATCCTCTAGCTTTACCCGTACATGTCTTTTATCTTTTTATCCTAGCATGTTGGCTCTTTAAGCTTTGATAGAAGTCTTCTATGGTTGATCGTGGGCCCGCCAGTCCTTGAGATTCACCCGATAGGATCTCCTGCAAGTGAAAAAACATGTAATGAGATTTAATTAAAACGGCTTGATACTAAACTATCCAAAATGCGTATATTTTATGCAAATAGTTAATTTTCATCTAAAGAATGTATTCTACACAATGAAAGAAACTCTTACGTGGAAAAGTCGATGAAAAGACAGTTTTACGTAGGAGAATGCGACATCATTATAAGGATAATGACTTAAAATAAGCACTTTTGAGTGAATATCAGAGTCCTACTTATAATAGTTCATAGAGAAAAACTTTTAAATATGAGCTTTATAGTTTTAGCAAGTATATTTAAAACTTTCTATTTTGTTTTAAAAAGATTTTATTTTAATTGATTTTCGTAATATTAAAAGGGGTGGTTTTTATAACCCATTAAATGACTTATTTTAAGATGGTATGGACTAAAAATGGGCCTAAGGGCTATGGTATCAAGTAGGCTTTAAATAAGATTATTTTTTGGCCTAAAAGATCTCTAAATTGGCCCGAAAGACCTGGCCAATAAATAAACTTAATCAATATGAAAACAAACAATAATAATAAAACTTACCAATGATTACTCATTAAATTTATAAAAGACGATAAAAATTATTTAAAATACTTTTAATTTAAATTTTTTTTTAAAATATTATATATTTTTATAAAATATCAAAATGTAATAAGAATCTCTAATGCTCTAATGGTGACGTGTTGATTAAAAAGTCAAAGTGACATTCGTTATTCAAAGACATTATTATTTTTTAAAAAATCATTTATTTAAAATTACGATGTTAGTTAATTAAGTTGGTTATCTAGTACAATGTCCCTACATTACTACCGTACAGATATACATCTATGAAAATCGGTTCTAGTGTCATTATAATGAAATTTCCTATGTGTTACGATATAAATATTCTGACTAAGTTCTCGAATTTATTTTTAAATGACATGATAAAATATTCTAGATAAAGAATAAAGTTAAAAAAAATCAAGATGTCAATTTTTACTATTTTATAGTCAATTTACACTAATACCCCTGAATAAAAGTTCAGGGTATTACATAGTGAGTTAATTATGCGCATCACAAGTAGATAAATTGAAAAAAAAATGAACAAAATTTTTTTCTCCTAAATTTCTCTCCCCATATCTCATGTATCTACTTATTTTTACCTATATAATTTTTCTCTCCCGTTTTGTCATAGATTGACAAAGGAACAGAAATATAAGCAAAATCATATCCAAACGATGTAAAAATCTCTTGTCTTGTGTGATTGTTTATTTGTATTCCGCTATTTATCTTGATTAGACCAAACGACGAAAAGAAAATATATCACGGAAGTATATTCGATTTGAGTCGGTTGTGATAATCTTTTATCAAACAACTAAGGCATGCGATTTTGTTCCCCTATCATAGACCAGTAAAACTGTGTAGGTATAATTAATTTTGAAATACCTAATCAACCCCCCCCCCCCTTCTAGGTATATATATTGGATTAAAGAGAACAGACCGGATTTTTTTCAAAGATAACCTTTTTTACAAAAGATGAATGAAGTGTTTGAGTGAAACTAAAACATGAGTGACTAGGTCTATGCACGCTTAATTAGCTTGATCTTGGGGGGACTAATGACATATCAAAATCTCTGCCAAAATGTGAGACTCGATGATGTATCATGTCCATTTTAGCAGGGTGGAAAGTTCTTGCACATGGTAAAACACCTTGATCAGTCCGACCTTAACCCTTGACACAAACTACAACCCTTAAAGTTATAAAACTTATTCAAGATAAAATTGTGACATTAGTAATGATTTTCTATCAATGTAATTATGGACGGTACTTCATTTCAAAATTTGGTAGGAATAGAGCCATTGAATGGTTCTAACTATTCCCACTGGTGGATGAGTGTTGACATTATGTTGGGATGCATGGATTATGACTTGGTCCTCATTGAGGATGTGCCTCAGACTCTGATCTCTAATTCTTGGAGTTGGTGAAGGCTTATTATTCCAAGTGGAAAAAGGCCAATCAAGTGTACATGACGATTATCCGTCATTAGGAGTCTCTTCGTGGCAATATAGAGGTTACTGACACAACAAAAGAGCTTATGTTTGTCATAAAAAAGCAATTTATCGGTACCAAGAAGTCTATGTAATATGGTTATCTAGCCCAATTGATGGCCCTCAAGTATGATGGAAATGACAATGTTCGAAAGCATTTCTGAAGATGTCCAAGTTGGTTATTGGTCTGAGAAAGTAAAGTATTACTTTTGAGAATGACTTACTAGTTCATATGGTAGTGCTTTAACTACCAAAGTCTTTTGAAACTTTTAAGTTGAACTATAATGCTCAAGAGATAAAGTGGGACCTACATCAGCTCATCACTTATGCGTCACCAATGAGGAGCGTCTCAGGGGGGCTAGGGTTGAGTCAACTCATTTAAGAGTTCATTTTAGTAGAAAGAAATCATTCAAGAAGAAGGGATTTAAGAAAAATGACAAGAAAGGGAAGAACTCAGGGAGCAAAGAGAAGGTAGTGAAATCTCAAGATTTCGAGTGTTGGTTCTACAAGAAGAAGGGTCATCTGAAGAAAGATTGGTTCAAACATATGGATTGGATAAATAACTAAGGAGTTATAAATATGGTTTCAATCTATTTTGAATCAAATTATTATAGGTGTTTCATCAAATTCTTAGTGGATTGATTTGGTTGCCTCTATATATGTAATACCCTGAACTTTTATCTAGGGATATTAGAGTAATTCATATTTAGAATAATATTTTTGACAAACGATAAAATTAAAATAATTAATATCATTGAGTTCCACTTTAATTGCCTTAATTAAAATTCTCTATAACTTTTAATCTTTTGAAAATAATGAAAATATTTCCCTAATTAAAGACTTGAACTTTAAAAATAAAGAAACTATTTAAATGTTCACTCTCACATATAGAAATTAGCTTTACCGCAAATAAAAAAAAGATAAGATACTAATATTCTTTCTTTTTAACAAAGGAATGTAACTTTTGAATTCAAATAAATTATCAACAATAATTAATATCACAAATAAATAAATAAAGACTTGCAATTTTATTTTGAGGACTCTTAAAAATAGAAGAACTCTCCATAACTAAATTGGTGAGAGCTAGAAGCCCATAAGACCATCATACCTCACTCGTTTGCATTTAAGCCTAAAGACAAAAACACTGATGAGACCCTGAAGTATAACATACTAGAAGAAGGACTCCATCCGTCAACAATTAAAAGAAACGTACTACACATTTTCATATCTCTCAAATTTAAGAGAAAATAAGAACCAATACACTTATATGATTTTTTTATTAATTAATTTTGGTTATACTCTTTGTATATGTATTGCACTTGAGTCTTGTTATTTTTCATATGGACTTAATATTATAACATGATTGTCTTGATCTTATTATTCTTAATATAATATTAAAATTTTGGAGATCTATTGAATGGTTGGATATTGGATTGCATACATTTTTTAAGTGTGGGATGGATCTCAATGGTTCCTTTGGGTGCAAAGCCCTAAACTCTTACAGACGAGTTCTTGGTTAAACTGCTCCTGGCATGGGAAGGAGAAGGAGACCCATTGTGGGTTATTGATTGCATGTACAAATTAATTTCATATCATAGTTTATTTTGAAAATACTTATTATTCTTGTTTCATACTTATACTCTGTGTATGAACTATTGATTGATAGAACTGTCATAGATATGATGTAGTGATTAAATCTTACTAGACTTTCATAAACTCACAGTTCAATCGATAATATTTTTTAGATTATTTGGGAATTAAAGAAAAGATGAAATAAATAACGGCGTACCAAGAATATTATAGAGTTCATTGAAGACGCCTAACATTTTTATTATATTGATTATGTTACATTTAAGTTTTATGCTTGTGATAAATTGAATCTTGACTTTATAGGTTTGTTTTGAATCTAATTGATTGATTTGGTACTTTTGTTTAATTATTTATATTTTAAATAAAATATAGAATATGATGTTTCTGCTATAAATTCAATTTTGTTCTTTTTCAACAAAACTTGATAGGGCCAATTGAGAGTGAAAAATTGTTAAAATTAAATAGTAAATAATGTTTTTTGGCAAAGTGCCTTCACAAAATATGCTTAAAATGAATTTTAAATACTAAATAATTAATAAAATAAATTTTTATTAAAATATATTTTTGAAAATTTTTATGCTTTTTCGCTTAATATTCTGAAAAGTTAATTCAGAAAGCTTATCAAACAAATTTTTTAGCCAAAATACCTTTACCAAAGATTTTTGTCTTAATCTATTATGAATTATGTTAATTTTTAAAAATTATTTTTGAGCATTTTATTTTTTTTATTTTTATCAAACATTGGATCTTGGGTAAACGGATCATTTTTCAGGCATTCGGATCGGATCCGGGTGCCCGTATTTGGGGCATGACAATGCACATCATCGCATTCTATGTAGGGATTTATCTATAGGGGAAACCTAGATTCAAGGATAGGCTGAGAATGTAGAGGTGGTGAAGGTTGAGGCAGTTTGGACATGTCGCCCAGTTCTTGATTTTGATTTTATTATAGTTTTGGAAGATATATTTTATATACTATCTTTTAGATGGAACCTCATTACTATTTCAAGACTTGATACACATGAATATGAGTTTTTATATAGAGATTCTACGTTATCTATTTATCATCGTTTAGATATTGTTTGTAGTGGTTTGCTAGTAGATGGGTTGTATTAGGTATCTCTTTATAGTTTGTTTGCATCTTCTTGGTTATGTTTGTCCTCGAGGTCTTCTGACTCTAAGTGCTCCCACTTGGTGGAGAGTTATCCATGTGGCATAAGAGACTAGACCATGTCTCAAGGAGGAGGTTAGAGTTGTTGGTTACATATGGGATTTTAAGTCCTTTAGATATTTTTTTTGACTTCTCTCTGTGTGGATTGTGTTAAAGATGCCTAAGCAAAGGAAGCTAGAGGCTTCCAAAGCCTCAGGGATATTAGATTTGATCCATACGGATATATGTGATCCATTTCTGACTTCATCTCGTAGTCGTCATTTTGGGGTGAAGCCTTAAAGTTTGCAGTTCATGTTCTCAATCAAGTTCCTTGCAAGGCTACACCTGAAATTCTATTTAAGATCTAGACAAATAGAAAGCCAAGACTTGACCACATTCTCATGTGGGGCTGCCTCGCCTAGGCAAAACTGTATAATCCATAACTAAAGAAGCTCAACCCTAGGATAGTTGGGTGTTATTTCTTTTGGTTATCCTAAGAGGTCCATGGGTTTCAAATTCTACTATCCATTTATTCCCATGGACATTGTTGAGACTAGTCATGCTTGATTTCTTAAAGATGGTCAGGATAGTTGGAGTTCGAAGCATAGAAAGACTGATTTCTATGAAGTTAGCAGGAGTGCTCTAGTTTTTACTCTTCTATAGGTTTTACCAGTCTCGTAAGGCACTCCAGTTATTCTTTCCAAAGTTGTGGATGAGAATTTTGGACTTTAGGATCCTATTCCTTAGTTCCCAATAGTCCCAATGGTGGAGCCACATTCTACTTAAGAAATATTCCAAAGAGCGTAAATCGGCCATACATGATGATTATAAGGTTTATCTACATGAGGACGAGTTGAGAGATCTAGATGTAGAAGATCCTTTAACCAAATTTTAGATGGGGCCGTTATAACGGTATAACAGACTGAGGGCCTCACCATTTTTTCAATATAATGGTTGTTATAACGGATTGTAACACACAGGGGCAAAAATGGAAAAATGAGAAAATAGTAGAAAATAACGGCTCCAAAATTGAAAATTTGAATTTTAAAATTTCAATAAACTTTATAACGCAAATATCGAGCATTATTTTAACAAAAAATTTCAAAAAATAACGGTCGTTCTTTTTTTAAAAGTGTAAAATAATGGCTGTTATAACTAAAATAACTGCCATTATGTTTTGAATGTTAAAAAGGTACATAATGTAACATGGGAGGTCCAAATCTGTTATAACGGCTGTTATTTTTGTTATAACGACCCTTTTTTAAACCATGCCTTTAACCATTGAGGAGGCTATGCAAAGTAGTGAGTCTCAATATTGGTTGCATACCATGAGAAACGATTCAATTCATCGAGAAGCATGAAGTTTGGGATCATGCGGTTATTCTAGAGAACTGTAAGATAATTAAGTGTAAATGGGTCTTTAAAACTAAAGGGGACTCAGAAGGTAGAATCAAGAGATTCAAGGCAAGACTAGTAGCTAAGCGATTCAGGCAGAAACCATGGGGGCATTTTTTTGGGACTCTCTCTGATTGGCCTCCAAGGACTCTTTGAAAATCATTCTGGCCGTTATGGCTCATTATGATTTAGAGTTGTATCAAATAAATGTGAATATAGCTTTCCTGAATGGTGATCTTGAGAAAGAGATATATATGGCTCAGTCTAATGGTTTTCCAATCCAAGGTAAGGAACATCTTGTTTGCACTCTAAAGAAGTCCATATATAGGCCAAAGTAGGCATCAAGGCAATGGTATCTTAAATTTGAACAAGTTTTGGTTGGATATGGCTTCAAAGAGAACATTATGGATAAATGTATATATATATCACAAGGTGGGAGGGAGTCACTTCATGATTCTTGTCCTCTATGTAGACAACATCTTTCTTGCTAGTAATGAGATCCATCTACTTCATGACATGAAGCATTTCCTCTTAAAGTAATTTTTAGAGAGCTTATATGGACAAGCTGCTCAAGAGATTCAACATGCAAAAATGCGCACCTAGTGAGGCCCCTTACTCAAGGGGGACATTTACAATGAGGACAAGTATCCAAACAACTAAATTGAAAAAACCAAGTATATATACGTAAAAGAGTATACTTCTATCATCAAAAGCCTGATGTATGCGATGATATTCATTTGATTGGGCATCAGCAATCTCATGGAGCATGCTCGACAAATGTCAAAAAACTTGGGATTTCTCATTGGAAGGTAGTGAAGAAAGTACTTCGATACTTGAAGAGGATAAAAGACTTTATCTTAGTCTTCAAAAGGTCGAGTGAACTTGAAGTTGTCAGTTATTTTGACTCAGACTATGTAGGATGACGTGATAGTCTAAAGTCCAATTTAGGATACATTTATGATTGTTCATTGAGCTATCTTGTGGAGGAGCTCCAAATAGTCCATTATGACTGATTCGACTACCCTAGTGGCTGTATTTTATTTTAATCACCTCCATTTTCTACATTTTTGGCTGCATTTTAGGGCCTCTTCAACTATGCAAAATGGCTATGGAATGATTTGCAACAGGGCAGCAAATTGAGAATTTTATCAAGCATTTTCAAGCTATTTTTGGTCGTCCAATTGGGCAAGAACAAGGCCATAATAAGGGCTGCACATTGAGAGCTTCTCAACCGCTGGTTTTAATGTCTTAGGGATGATGATGATGGCCTCCATGGCAAAGATGGTGGTGATGGCATCATCGACTGAAACAAAAAAAAAAGTTGATAATATATCACTGAAGATAGGCATGGGAGTATGGTTACAACCAACAACCTAACAGAGGTGGAAGATAAACTTCGCATGTGCTTCGACCTTATGGCTTTGGAATTCACATCAAAGTGTTAGAGAACAATTCTTTTTTAGTTATGATGGGTGTAGATATCATTTGTATAAACACTAGTGGGTGGCCCGTGCACATTGCACTTCCCGACAAAGCATTTGCCAAAATCGGGTGTGAGTGGCCGAGATCCACCGTCCAGTTGGGGAATAAGATTCTGGCCCTTGTTTATTGAAACCTATAAGAGGGGAAGACAACTGAGCTGTTTTGTTATAGAGATATTAGATGACACTCTCTTGATATATAAATTTGCACAAATCCTGAAAAGTGTTTCATCATGCTTTCACAAAGTCTAAATTTTCAAATTTTTCATCAATCTAAATTTTTTGAATCTAGGGTGCCATATCTACTTTGACTAATTAACAGGTTTAGACTAGCCAAATTCAAAAGCTAAACCCATTTTCTCTTGGTATTACAGAGTTCTCAAAGGTGAAAATCTTACAGGTGTGCTTCCTCCAGAATTGTTCAAGCTACCCTACCTCAAGAAAATGTATGAAGAGCTGTCAATTATGATTTGATTTCTTGCAAGAATTTTACAAAGTCAGCTTTTTAAACTACACTTTAAATGAAAATCATTTTATCCTAACTATTTTCCATATTTTCTCCATTGCAGTGACCTAACTCGCAACTATCTTAATGGCACAATACCTCCCGAGTGGGGTGCCTCACCACAGTTAGAATATATGTAAGCTCCTTAACCCCTTATGCTCACCATAAGCAAGTGGAAACGTAGAATTTCTAGAATTAACGAAGAACGTTACTGCAGTTCTGTTGTTGCAAACAACTTATCCGGGCAAATCCCAAAGGATTTGGGAAATATTACCACTCTCAAGTATTTGTATGCTCTCTCTCTCTCTCTCTCTCTCTCTCTCTCTCTCTCTCTCTCTCTCTCTCTCTCTCTACTGCTTGATTCCGATTGTGCTCTTAAAGGAAATTAAATTTTCAGGAGCCTTGAATGTAACCAATTTAGTGGAGTTCTTCCCTCGACGCTTGGAAATCTGGTGAACATAGAAAATATGTCAGATCTTCCGCCTCATCTTTATATTTGATTTTTACCTTTTGTCTACTGTTTACATATTTTATCAAAATTAGTCTATTTCAATGGTTTGGTGTTACATTTTGATAACCATATATAGGACTCTGAATTCAAACTATTTTGAGGGAGTGTTGCCAGAGACATTAGCTAAGTTGACCAACTTGAAGGAATTGTAAGCTTCATATCCATTTTTTATATTGCGCGCTTTCTTAATTTATGTTGTTTATAGTTTAATATTAGAATTGCTACGACTCTATACAGTAGGATAAGCGACAACAAGTTTACTGGGAAAATACCTGATTTCATTCAAAATTGGAAACAACTTGACAAGTTGTAAGAGTTTCATCTTTTAGTTATTCTAAAGCTTTTTAAGAACAATAATTCTTACGAAACTTATTCGTTTAAATTTCATTGATGACAGAGCGATACAAGCAAGTGGTTTACAAGGCCCCATCCCTACTAGCATTTTTGCATTGCAAAATTTAACTGAATTGTAAGAAATACCTTCTGAATTCATATATCTTTTTACCTTCTCTATATCAAGAACTTGAGCATTTGTTAATTATTTTTCATATGATGATTTTTATGTGCAGGAGGATCAGTGACATAAATGAATCGGATTTATTTTTCCACAGCTAAGAAAGATGACAGGACTGAGAAAGTTGTGAGTTGAATGCTTATCATTTTACATATATTATCGAAGTATACAAATTCACGCGTGCTCTCAACAATAACAAAATCATGATTTTTTTTGCAGGATGTTGAGGAACTGTAACATTTCTGGAAAGATCCCATCTTACCTTAATGAACTACCAATGCTAAACTATTTGTAACTCTAAAATTCTCTTTTTCTTTATTTTATCCATTTAGATAAGGCAAAGTTTTTTTGAAGAAATTAGGCATCTTATCCATTTGAGTTAGTACAGGAACGCAATCTACAAAGGTTGACTTAATAAAGTTGTTATAATCATGGTTTAAAAATATGGTCGTTATTATAACGAAAATAACAGCCTGTATAACGGAAACGGACTGTTATTTTTTGTTATAACGGTCATTTTTTGAAAATAACGGCCGTTGTAATGAAAATAATGACAGTTATTTTATGAAAAAAATTGTTAAAATTAAATAACGCCCTTTATTTTCTGTTATTTTTTCGTTCTTTTATGTTGCTTCCATTATTTTGGTTATAAAATTTACTAAAAATTTGAAATTCACATTTTGAAATTTAGATCCATATATATTTTTTTTCGTTATTTTCATTTTTTTTCATTTTTCACCCTTTTTTTTGTTTTTGGTCCTGTGAGTTACAATCCGTTATAACGGCCATTGTAATGGAAAAAAAAAGTAACGCCCCCAATCCGTTATAACGGCTCCTTTTAAACCTTGGTTATAATAAGCATACAGAAGCTACTGTGATTTACTTTGAGTTTATGTTTGTTGACCAACAAAATAATTTTTTTCAGTAAAATGAGTGCATGTAGTAATAATTTTTATCATGATTAGAAGTTTTGATTCATAAATGAATGTAGTTTTTCTAAACTAACTGTTATTGATAATTTCTTGTGGTTCTTCTTAGCAGAGATCTCAGCTATAATAAGTTGGTAGGAACAATTCCAAATCTTCAAAATTTAACTTCTTTTAAAAAAATGTAAGAAATTTTTTAACTTTAGCTTTTTTCTTATAAGTTTCTATGCTGACTAATACTCAAACTCAACAAGACTGTGTTATGGATTAGGTATTTAACTGGCAACTTGCTAACTGGACCTATACCAACCTGGTTCCAGACCTCATCGGATCATAATTAGTATGATTCTCACCCCTATATTCTTAGTTTTACTTGGCATGAGAAATCTATGTATATTTATAATTTTTTTCTTATTAGAAATTGTATAATAGGGTCTTTAAGAGTGTAAAACTAATTATATTCATAGAAATGTTTTTATGCAGCGATCTTTCTTACAATAACTTTTCGAAGACTCGGTGCAATCCAATTGTCATCAACATGTGTAAGAACAAGTTTATCTAAATTTAGCTTCCTTGATTTTTCATTCTTTATGATATTAATTTTTTTTTATCATACCAGAAACTTGTTTCAAAGCAGTACAGGGAGAAATTCGTAAGCTTCTACTCAACGTTTTAAAATAAATAAATTTTAGAGATAAATAAATGTTTAAATTTCTTTTTTTTTTTCGATTAGCTTCTTTGTTTAAACTTGATCTTACACCATTTAAATTTCATCGAGATCTTATAATGCTGATTTGCATGTGTTCTGTACTTGGCATAGATCTAGCGGAAGCGATCTGTGCTACTTCGAGAATCGTTGTCCACAGTGTAAGTATTTATTTGCTTTTAGAGTAAAAATCATAGCATCTATCTCTTAGTACAACCAGCCCAACCCAGTGAACCATAACAACTTGATCGGTTCGGCTCGGGCTTGGGTAGGATGCTTTGAAAGTTAGGTTGGATTTGGGTTGACTCCCAACCCAACCTGCCCAAGTTGCACCCTAGTCAATGTGAGGGGGTTCTGATTCTCAGAGTAGCACATGTGCCATGTTGTCAAGGATGATCTCCTCACCATAGAGATCACCCTAAGAAAATCAGCCATTTGATTGCAGTCAATAGCCTCACTTCCATATAGGGCCACGTTTGACAAGTCTATGTAAGGCCTACATGGAGATGAGTCGAGGTCTCGAAGTAGGCATTGACTCACCTCCATGTGAGCTTGCCAAAAATAACCCAATCCACACGCACACACACACATGGACACACCTATGCTGAGCCTACATGGAGATCAATCAAGGGGTGATTTTTGGTGAGGATGATCTCTATGGTTTTCGGTGAGCATGATCTCCTCATTATAGAGATCATCTTTGCAAAAATCAACCCATTTGACAATTATAGCCCCATGAAAAGTAGATTACAAGTTAAAAAAAATTGGACTGTCCATTTCACCGTTAACTTTGATCACTTTTGATAGTTATAAGTTTCAGAATAGGCTGATTTTTTGTGAGAATGATGCCTTTGTGGGTCCCACATGGATATGAATTAAGAGCTAATTTTTGCTGAGATGATCTCCCCACCATGGAGATTATCCTCACCAAAAATTAGCCCTTAACTCATTTTCATGTGGGTCCCACAGAAATGTATGTGTCGAATGGTTTCTTATATTAGGCGTGCCAAACCAGCTCATTCTAAAATTCTTTTAACTCTATCAAATGTGGACAGAAACTTAATGGTGAAATGCATGGTCTAGATTCTTCAACATGTTATCCACTTTTCATGGGGCTAGAAATGATAAAATTGGTTGATTTTTCTCAGAATTAGCTTCATGGTGAGTAGATCTTCCTCACAAAAGATCATCCTTGATTGATCACCCCATAAGGCTGTGTGAGAATCCATATCAAAAAAATCTGTTTCAAAATATATCATGTAAGAGAGGAACACTAGCAAGCAATGCCTTAATGGTGTTCCACAGCTGCAACGCCTTAAAAGACAAGAAACTACTACCTCAAAAACCACACCTATATATATATATACAAAGTTGCATCTGTAAAGGCATTGCTTGCAACCATCAGTGTAATGCCTCGTTCATTTTAATGTATTAATTATTTAGTTAATAATTAATTATTAATACATTTTTAATTTCTAACTAATGATGGTTTGAGTCATGTTTGTTTGGGTGGGTTTTATAGCTATTTTGGAGACCTTTGGGACTTTTTAGCATCTCGTTTGGAGTTCAGTTTGTACCCATGGGCCTTGGGTCCATTTCTAGCCCATTAGTAGACCTAAATTATGATTTTTAACCCTTTCTTTATAAGCCTAAGTGAAAGTGACAAAAATCACTTTTCACTAATCCTAAAACCTAATCGCTATTCTCTATTATCTTTTCTTTTAACTCTTTAAAGCCTAGGGTTTGAGAAAACCCTTTGTTCGTAGAAGAATCTCTCTCGTATATTGGATTAGTAGATCACGGGCAAGTGAACCACCATTAGTTACCCTTTGTTTGTTGTTTATTTGGATTTTATATGCTTGTTTCTCTTCTGCGGGGGGTGCCACGTCCCTGTCGCGTGTCTCTGGGGTAGTGCCTCCGGAAGAAAAATTATTCTTATAAGTTCTTTATTAGAAAAATAGAGTTTTTTCATTGAGTTTGGGTTTTCTTGGGAATTTTGACTAGGGTTTCGAACCTTGGTATTTTTAAGTAGTTTTAATGTATTCTACTTAAAATCCGTTTTCTAAAACACTTGGATTTATATTTTTTGGAGTTCAGTAGAATATTTGCCAAATTTCCGAAGTTCGAGTATCTCCCAGAAAGGAAATCGCCACTTTGCACAGCGTGATCGACTCTACCCTACGGGTGGCCGACCACACCTTATAAAAATCGAGTTCAGGGGTCTAAACGGTCGACCGCACACTAGGGGCGGCCGACTAGTCAAAGGGCCAGAATAGTGGTAATTGATCGCACCCCATAGGTGGTCGACCACACCTTACTGTGGATCCCTGGGAGGGGTCGACCGGCCACACCCAGTTTTGTGTGAATAGCCTATTTTTTGATGTGTGGATGATACATACTCACCTCGATTTGCCTATAAGCCTTAGAAATCGTACCTTATCATATTTCTTAATGTATTATGATATATTATGCTACATTGAACATGATTATTGTTTAGAATAATTGTGAATCATGTGGATCATCATTTTACATGTCTATTCCGCCTATTAGTATATTGTTGGGATAGCATAATTTTTGAAGAAAGTTAAGCACACATATATTCTAGGGTTTATCTGAGGTGTTAGTAAATGTATGAGCACGCTGGATAGGTGTACGAACCTAAAATGTAAACAAGCAGCGAACAAGGAGAAATCCTTGGGTGCAAAGACCTGAATTATTAGTGATAACTTTACTTGACTAAACTATTGGTAAACATGACTATTTGGTTAATATTAATGCGTAAGAAAGCTGATAGAAGTGATTGAATTCATATCAAGTTGTACGAAAGCTAATCATATTCTGATAAAGTCAGTATTTCAAAATAGTAAACTTTTTCAGTTATGAGTAAATATTTAGCTTTTTTACTTGGGTTGGGATCCGACGACTCGAATTTTTGACTCAAATTTCATCTAAATTCTTGGCCATGGATTTCGTGAAGTCTAATGGTGGTTTTGCTTTGGTAGTGTGAATTCCAACTCAGCACTATCAACCACGGTTGGATTTCACGAATTCCACAGCCGAGAGTAGCTCGATGCTTTTTTACTTATGCTTTTCCTCATTTGATATTTATTTAACATTAATATGTTGATTCTCTCTTTGTGTTAGATCGACATTTTTTGTACATAAATTGCGGTGGAAAGGAAACAACAATTGGAAAGAACGTTTATGAAGGAGATGAAGAGGTTGTCGATGCCTCAAGATTCTTTCGATACAATGATTACTGGGGATTTAGCAACACTGGAGATTTCTGGGACCACAGTGAAGGCACTGACATCAATTACATAACAAACAATATATCCATACTCTTAATGGAAAACTCTGAACTGTATATGACGGCACGTCGTTCTCCTTTGTCTCTCACTTATTACGGGCGTTGTTTGATAAAAGGGAATTATACTATCAAACTTCACTTTGCAGAGATAACATTCAGTAATGATAAAACTTTTAGCAGTCCTGGGAGACGCATATTTGATGTTTATATTCAGGTAAACAATCACATTGAAGAGGTATATATTTTCTTTAATGTATAAATTAAATTTGATGTAGTTGTTTTATTGCAGAAAAAATTGGTTTTAAAGGATTTCAATATTGAAGATGCAGCAAGTGGGGTCGGTAAGGCAATCGTAAGAAATTTTACTGCAATTGTGGAAAGTAGTACTTTAGAGATCAGCTTCTATTGGGCTGGGAAAGGGACAACATGCATCCCCTGTAGAGGAAACTATGGTTCTCTCATATCAGCCATATCTGTGAAATCTGGTAAATATTTTGAATTGGAGAATCCATTTGCTGTCTAACTTGATTTTCATTCCAATGGAAATGACTAAAAATTTAAAATTCAAAATTTTTTATAAGAATTTGAAACTTGTTAGGAAGCCAACTGAATTTTAATATTCCTTGTGCTGTTTAGCTTACCAATCAAGCTGCACTATTGAGTCATCCACGTAAATCTTATTCTATCAATCTAGGTAGATCAAAACTGACCTAAATCACCTTAGCACTGTCTTCTGATAAGCATGTGGTTATCGATATTTGTTCTTTTTGCGCAGTTGTTGATCCTCCTTCGAGTCATAAAAAGCTTTTTATTGAGGTTGGATCTATAGCTTCATTCCTGTGCCTTATTTTCGTGATTTTGGGTATTGCTCGGTGGAAAGGCTATTTGGGAGGCAAAAGCTCAATGGAAAAAGGTGATGAATCTACTGTATAAATCCAAATGAAGAAACAGAAAATGAACCACACATATCTTTGTAGTTCGTATTAACTTATGATGCACATCATTACTTACGAAGATATTTTTTTGGTTTTAAAAGGGGATTGATTCGACTATAGCTAGCTTTACTTTTTGTAGCTTACCATGAATCATGCATATGCTTTTCGATCCAAATTAACTAGACATTCTCATCAACTGTTCCAAGAAGTAAGAATGTTTCTATAAAAAACTTTTGGATAACCATTTTTATTTTTGGTAGCTTACTGTTAATGGTCCAGTGTAGTTTCTCATTCATTCCATATGTTTTAGTTTAGGATATTCTGGGAGTAGATTTCTATTCCTTGTGCCTATATCCTTGTGTGAATCTTTTTAATACATGATGGTGTGTATGTATGCGTATATGTAAAAGAAATTTCCATAATTGCATTCATAATTTGTATGTCACCGATAGTATATTCAAGAGTGTATAATGAACAGAACAAGATTTATTGGCATTCGTTGGGAAAAGAAAAAACTCAGTTGACTCCAAACTAAGATATGGTATCATTGATCTTCCAAGTATTGTGGAGGAGCTTGTTAGAAGCCTAAAAAATTCTAAGTCTTGTACAAAGGTGTGTCTTGTTAAGAGAATTGTTGTTTTCTTCCTTCGGTTGTCAATCACTCCTTTATATTCAAATTCTGTCTTTATTGTCATTAATTTTTTTCATCTAAAGTTCCCTACCTTGTGCTTCTAGATCATCATTTGAGAAAGCAAATGGAATTCAAATTAAATTATTAGTCATAAAACTATTTTAGCACTCACTCATTCTGAATTTCCTCTTTGGACAGATCTAAGAGGGCTAGATCTGCAAACTGGTTCATTTACCTTAAGACAGATTAAAGCTGCCACAAACAACTTCGATGCTGCAAACAAGATTGGAGAAGGTGGTTTTGGATCAGTGTACAAGGTATTCTCCTTGAGCCTTTTGCTTTTTTGTTTTCTTTTTTCATCTTCTCTTTTGTTTTTCAGTAGGAAAGGGGATAGTGTGTGAAGGCAATTTCAGACTCAAGTAAACAACTAGAGCTTGGTTATTTGATGTATCACATTTGAAGTTGAGCCTACTTTAATGAACTTCTACATAAATGAAATTATATATTACTCTAATGCAGGGTCTATTGTCGGATGGTACGATAATTGCAGTGAAGCAACTTTCTTCCAAATCAAAGCAAGGAAATCGTGAATTTGTAAATGAGATAGGCATGATTTCTGGTTTGCAACACCCAAATCTTGTAAGGCTATATGGATGTTGTATTGAAGGAAATCAATTATTGTTGATATATGAGTACATGGAGAATAATAACCTTGCCCGTGCTTTGTTTGGTGAGCCTACAATCGTTTGCTTCATTTGAATTCACTTTCCTATCAAAATGAGTACATTAATGATCTGGTGATTATGTGATCAATAGGTCCAGAAAAATTTCAATTGAAGTTGGATTGGTCGACCAGGCATAGGATCTGTGTTGGGATAGCAAGAGGTTTGGCTTTTCTACATGAAGAATCAAGACTAAAAATTGTTCATAGAGACATCAAAGCAACCAATATACTACTTGATAAGGACCTTAACCCTAAGATATCTGACTTTGGCTTGGCTAAGCTTGATGACGAGGAGAATACCCACATTAGCACTCGAGTTGCTGGAACTATGTGAGTCACCACACTCTATTTTGCTGCATTTCAAAAATGTTGTAATAAAATTGTACACCTCTTAATCGGCTTTTTTTTTTTTTTTGTAATCGATCAAATTGGATCTTTCTATCCTCAAACTAGCATAGCCTAATGCATAGAATAATATTGATTTTGCAGAGGATATATGGCACCAGAATACGCACTATGGGGTTACTTGACCTACAAAGCTGATGTTTACAGCTTCGGAGTTGTTGCTTTGGAAATTGTCACCGGAAAGAATAACATGAAATATCGGCCAAACGAGGATTATGTTTGTCTTCTAGATTGGGTAATTAGATCTCTATCTGGTTCTTTTAGTTGATATTTAGGTAAGTTGGTTACTATTTATATTCCTTTCTATATGATCCTTGTAGGCGTATGTTTTGCAACAGAAAGGAAGTTTAATGGAACTAATGGATCCAAGGTTGGGAACTGAATTTAACAAGGAAGAGGCACTAGCAATGATTAAAGTAGCTCTCATGTGCACTAATGCGTCTCCAATGCTTAGGCCTACCATGTCGACAGTGGTGAGCATGCTTGAAGGACAAATTGTCGTTCAAGAATTGATATCGGATCCGAGGATCTATGGTGACGATTTGAGGTTTAAAGCCATAAGAGACCAAGATAAACAAATGCAAATTCAGAGCTCAAGCGATAGCCAAACCAAGATGTTTTCATCAGAAGTAACAAGGACCGGCTCTTCCTCTACATCAGCCCATGATCTCTATGAAATCATTCCTATCTCTGAATATCGTAACAATGGTGAGGGTTCTTCTTTGATAGCCCCTGAATCTTAGCTATGCTGCCTCTAAGTGTACTGTTTGTGTAATCCACAATTTAAAAGGAACTGTTGAAATTTTGCAACAGTGGGCGGACAATAACAGTAGTTTTTTTAAAAACATGGTGTAATCCTTATATTGAATATCATATTTAGCGCTCCATCCTGATGAGAAGACAGAATGGATGGATTACATATTTGGAGCTCCATTCTATTGAATAGACATAAATATTGGCTCCTTGTTTGTATTTAATTTAGTGGGCATGTATCTACATGACATGAATTCCTTACATCCCTGCAAACAATAATCCCCATTGATTTTGGGCAGTTCCCATATGTTTTTATTACGTTCTCAATTGAATAGTTCGGATCAACCAAATAATATATATGTGCCTTTTTAAGTACAACCAACTGAAAACTACAACAGGTAAAGAATCCACGTTGGTCCAGAGATGGAGCCTTGACTATGAGTCCTAGGGAACAAGCCAATTTTTGCTCACATCACTGAGCTTCAAGTCCTAAGCATAGTTCCCTTGCATATCCGATATGTACCTTGAACCATGTTTTTTAATGGCAGTTACGCATCATCTTATGATGGCTATAACGTGACATCTTGTAACGATTTTCATAGCATCTACTGAAGAAATCTTTTAATAAGGAAGGTTGTTTCAAATGTTTGATACATCGTTCCCTTAAAAATGCAATATAGCACACTCTTTGGGGCCCACTAACCCTTGAATGTTTGGCTCCCTTTTGGTCGATATAAAAACCAAAACGTCCTTGTATCATGGAAGAGACAAAACATTCTATCCCCTAGTTGGCTTTAAAAACAATTAATTATGAGTTATTGTGATTTAATGTGTTAAGACCCTAATTAATTAATTAATCAAAGCTTATATGAAAATTAATTAATCTAAAAAATTTAGGCTTTAATATGGGTTTCAAAATAGTCTCCAAATGTTGGTACCATCAAGGCCCACCAAACTTTAAATATTTACAAATTTAATTATTCTCGTGTAAATTCAATACCCAAATTTCAAACCTAATGTTGATCGAGCCCAAAATAGCAAAATTATAAAATTTCTAAGAAATGATGATTTGTCACAGGTAATCTAAGGATTCCATAACATCAAACGGATCATAAATTCAACACCGGAATAACACATTATGCTTGAATACTAAAAAATAGTATTAAATTATCCTTTAAATGAAAGAAGAGAAAATAATCCAAAAATTGAGGTTTTTTCAAAAATCTCCCCAAGGTTGCAAAGAACATCTAATATATACATAATAATCAAATAAATACAAGATGAGCGAAAATAAGATGTACAAGTTACAATAAATCTTAAAAATGAAACTACCATTTCGATAGGCAATTATCCAAAAGCCCTCAAACTTTGGATTAGGGTCACCAAGGTTATTAAGTTGACTTAACTATTATATTTTATGTATTTGAAAAGTGATATAACTGTTAATCTTAAGTTGTATAGTTACAAAAATGTCTTTCAAAGGAAGAATTTTTTTGAATGCTATAAGGTTCACACCAATTATGGTTTAAAACAATTTGAGTTATTACAAGGAAATACTGAGAATGTTTCCTGCAATTCTGAAATTCTCATAGAATAAAAGGCATAAAGAAAACAAGCCTGAAATTGCACTTTGGGAATGTAATACCCTGAACATTTTTCAGGATATTTAAAAAAAAATTACGATCATTTATTTATTTATATTAAATATTAATAATTATTAAGGTGGGCCTTTAGGATAAATTTATAGAATTTTTGGCCTACAAATGACCTTAATTAAAGCCTAGTTGATACATATGGGTCTTAGACCTATTTTTAACTCATAATTAACCTAAAATAAGACTTTTATAATAAGTTGATAAATTTACCCATTTTAAAGTGATGAAAATTACTATTAATTAGTTGTTAAGAATGTTAGTCTCACATCGGATATGTGAGAAAGTTGAGGGTTTTAAAAACGTATAAACAAAAGTGAAGGCATAAGGCTTTCAGGATTCCAAAAATTGTTTAGAGCCACTTTAAGAGGATAAAACCTTCTCTTTGAAGAAAGAAAAATTAGAAAAAATTAGTCGATTCTCTAAGTTCATGTGAGATAGAGATTTTTATCTTGATTTCGCTTAAATAATTAAAAGTCGTGGATCTTCAACATCGATCAAGAGTTAAATCAACTCTCCATTAAGGTAAGTATACTCTTCTGTGATTTTTCGATTAATTAATTTAGGCCATACTCTTTGTATATGTATTATACTCGAATCTTTTTTTTATAAACTTAGCATTTTGGCATGATTATCTTGATTTTACTATTCTTACTGTATTATTGAAATTTTAGAGATCTATTGAATAGTTGGATATTAAATTGCATATATTTTTGAAGTGTGAGATTGATCCCAATGGTTAAAAAAATTTTAAGCAAGAAAGGCCTGAAGCCTTTGGGTGCAAAGCCCTAAACCCTTGGCAAATTAACCAATAATAACCAAAAAAGTTGAAAACAATTAAAACATGTAATCCAATCAATTAAAGATAGAGATAAAATCTTAAAAGAAATACATGGTGATAACATAGATTTTTAAGCATAAAAATATAGATATGTACTTATATATAAAATAAAACATGGAGAGAAAGAAAGGAGAACATGAAATTTTAGTACAATACTAGAAATACACCATAGAAACATGGTGGGGGGGAATAACCTATCTCATCCTAAGCACGCCTTCTTCCTCCTTTTCATATCTTCTTCTCTCTATTAAAGCTTATTAAATTGAAGGCTAGAAGTTAGGGTTTTGGGAGCTTGAAAATAGAGCTTTATGGAGTTTTAATATAAAAAATTGTAGATGACAAAAGGAGGGACCTTTTTGACTAACTTAGTTCCTTTTTAGTTGTTAGTTTATAATAAAGGGTAATAAGGAAAGCGAACATTTCTAACTCAACTGAGTTAATCCTAGTTCAACACAACTAATGCTAGGTGATTGTGAGGTGTTAGCTTCCTATTGGTTCCCTCTAATTCTATCGTTTCCTATTTATTCTCCCTAGACTAATGACACATCTCCAAGTGTTTTAGCATAAACCAACCAGGTTTCTATTAGAGCTTGCTAATTCTTTCCCTCCAAGCTTTGTAGCCAATGATTTCTACTAGTGGGGTCCACATGTAGAAATCTACCAGGCATATTGATATTCGCTTAAAAGTGCGTATTTTTCAATGTTATTTTCTAAGCGTTTTCACACTCTCCTACGTTAAAATGCTCTATTTATCTATTTTTCTAGGTAAGAGTATCTTCTGTTGCGTAGAACACACTTTTATGGATGAAATGGTATATTTGCATGCATTAAATGCATTTCTGGAAGTCTAGATATGAAGCCGTTTTGATCAAGTCTCACTACGTGTTTTTCTCTCGCAGAAAATCCGATCAGGCGATTCTCGAGACTTACGGGCCCACAATCAACCATAGAATCACATTATCAAAGCTTAAAGAGCCAACAGGCTATGTTTAGAAGATATGGGACAAGTACAGGTCGAGCCAGATAATCAAAGCGCCAGACCAAGAACCAAGAGAGAAAATGAGCCAGTGGACCATGTTACTGGACTCACTAATGAGATGAGGGAAATCTTTTATAGGCAAGCAAGCATGG
This sequence comes from Euptelea pleiosperma, assembly GCA_035048495.1. Lineage (NCBI taxonomy): Eukaryota > Viridiplantae > Streptophyta > Magnoliopsida > Ranunculales > Eupteleaceae > Euptelea > Euptelea pleiosperma. The sequence continues at coordinate 13,788,184 of CM068541.1, forward strand.
TAGAAGAGGGCATATACTTAACATATCCAGTATATGATGAAGCTGAGGAATCCTATCTGGAGAATATGCAAGACTCGGGACGCAATGACCAAAGCCTGATGGCAAGCCCAAAGAGCCAGTGGACATGTGATGCTGATTATTCCATGGGATGGCGATCAAGATATCTAAAGGCCAATGGGACAACATGTGTGTTGGCCAAGGTAACGAACCAAAGATGTGGGCCTATGGGCCAAGATGAGGAACCCTACCCAGACAATTCTCGAGATCGGAGATGTGTTGATCACCCTACGATCAATCACAAAAGCCCAAGAGAGAGCTTGAGCCCAAATTCCAAGCAAGGTTGGTGGTGACATGCGAGAGTTTGTTCAGGGGTTCACAACATGCATAGACGTTGAGACAGGATGCCCCACAAAGGTTGGGATTTGCTGGGCAATCATATGGTTTTGGAAATTTGGAGGTGGCTTTGGGAATATATATACTATTGAGGGCTACACAAAGAGATACATGTGATAATTTCCCATGTGTAGAAGATGAATTCAGCAAGAGAGTCGTCGATATTTGGCAAAAAGGCTAATCCGATGGCTAAAATCAAGGGTGAAGGAAGACGTAGGGATGTATTGGGGAGATTAGAGTTGTGGACCCCACTTAAAAGGGGCAAAACCGTCGAAGAAGAAGGAAGGAGGGGACCAAACCCTAAAGTCCCCCCTTTATAAGAGAAAAGAAAGGAGTAAAAGGGGGTCTCTCTCCATTCACGTTTTCAACTTCCAGCCCCCATCTCTTCCCTCTCCTCTGAACCTCACAACCGGCCCCATCTCCCTCCCTTTTCACTCTCCACGTTCTCAACCTCTCTCCCCATTCTCTACCACGGCTTGTTCCTTCTCAAAGCCGTCCATCACTTGCTCTCTCTCCCACGCCCCTTTCTTGCAAAAACATCTTTTCCTCTCTCCATTCTTAACCCTACTTCCCAGCCGTCAACCTCTAAAGACAAAAAAAAAAGAAAAAGAAAAAAAAAACCAGAAAAGAAAGGGAAGATAGGAGGAAAGGAGAGGAGGCGGTGGCTTCATCTCCTTGTTGCTAGCCTGCACCATCATGTTCTCCCCACTTCCACTACCTTCCATTCTTCTCCCGTCCTAACCTGCAAGTCCGGTCGCCGGAAACCGTCTCTCTTGGCCACGTTGCTGCACCAACAACCATACTTCACCGTCCAAACATCTACAGCCTGCTCAACGGTCAAGCAGCCCACTCTTTCCCAGATCTCCGATCAAACCGTTGCCACCCCTCTCCAATAGCAAGCCGTCAGCCACCTCCTCTCTCTTCCTTGCTGTTTCAACTCCAAAACTGTCCTCCCTTCTTCACCGTCTTGAGCTCCATCACAAAAAGAGAAACCAAAAAAGAAAACAGAAAAAGAAAAAAAGAAGAAGAGAAGAGAAGGGGGGAGACGCAGCTCTTTCCACGCTGCTGCACACACCGTTTCTGGTGTTGCAAACAGCAACACCGCCCCTCTTCTTCCACCGCCTGCAACCTGCAACACGTGAACCTCCAATGCTCCTACCGCTGCCTCCTTCTCCGGCTTGGGCTCCACATCTGCAAGCTCCATCTGCCCTTATCCACACCTGCAAGCAATCCATACCCTTGCTGCCCCTCCACAACAACACCTACGTCAAGCTTATTCCACCATCCCACCACCGTTTTCTTCATCAATCAAAACCACCACCGGAGTTGCAGGTTGCAACTCTGGCCAACTGTTGCTGCATCCTTCATCTTCTAAACGTCTTGGTGTTGCACACCAGCAACACCAAGCAATCCGTTAGCAATTTCACAATCAGACTGGTTCTCATGAGATTAGCTCCATCTTTCACCAGCGTTTTCCTCCTCCACTAGTCATGCAACTGCTGCTGCCAATCGCACATCATCACGTCATCCCTATAGCTTGCTGCTGGTGCATCTTACCACCGAATTGTTCTCCTTGTGCAATCATCCTATTAGGCCGCTTTCCTCATCAATCATGTGCATCAACACACGATAGATACATCACAGCAAAGACCCTTGCAGCACCACCAAGTTTACAAGCATTTCCATGGCCAACCTTTCCATTCTACCAACCATTGGCCAATCTCCGGTAAGTTTCAAAGGTGAAAAACTTTCTCTCTCTAGACCTTTCTAGCATCACTTTCTCTATCCCCCGTAGTTTCTCTCTCTAGGATAGCCTTCTTTGATCTTTCTCTCTCTAGTTTTTATTGCTTTCTAGCGTAAGTTGCTTCAAGTTATTTAGATAGACTTCCCTTCAAAAGCAATGTAATTCTTATAATTTTCAATAAAAATGTGTTGATTTTCTTAATTCTCTCTCTAAAAATTTATGAAATCAATCATATTTTAATCCCGTGATCATCATTCTCACCCTTCCATCTTTTCTTTTTAGCAATTTTTGAGAAAAACCCGTCATTTTATGTCCTTGATTTGCATGAACTAATCCCGAGTGCGGATCGACATCCGACACAAGCTACTGTGCAAAATTGCTCATTCTACAGGTTATAAGTCTCGGATTATTAAAAATGTGTTGAAGTTAGGATTTCCGTAACCAACGATGCTGAAAAACCCAACTTTCACATATGCCACATTATCAACCTCCCTCTTAGGGAGTACAATAAGCCCTCATAAAGTGCCCAATGGTTTTGCAAGTGCTGGGATACTTATATTTTTTTTCTAGATACGAAAGAATAATATTAGAATACAAGATTCAAGTACAAATACAAAGGATGGGGGAGGAATTGCATCACCATGAGAGAAGGCATCCTAACTAAGTTGGCACCCCAGTCTCACTAATCATTTGCACAACTCAGTCCCATAAGATCAGGAAATAAATAAAAATAAGACCTCATAGGATCCTCAATACTACACAGAAAGGTAGGTCTATGGTCCCACCACTATTTTTGCCTTTGTGGAAAGGCTCACACAAGACTAGGGCCTTTGTCTGTACTGGTAATTGGTCTCTCTCCAAGTAGATGTAATCGTTATCCATTCAATTTTATGTCTGAGGGTCTCCCAATTACCTTCGATCTTCCAAGGAATGTTGCCTTTGTTAAACGGCTTAACTGCTGCCTCTGAGTCAGATTCCACCCATATCCTACGCTAGCCTTTTTCCATCTATGTTCTAAAACTCGGAACTCGGACTCGGCTCGGAAGTCCATTGGGCCGAGTCACCTCGATGACTCGGGAGTTGACTCGGCGAGTCATTAAATTGATTATTGTTTATTTAAATATATAAAAAATAAAATTTATTAAGAAAAACTTTGAAAATAGCAAACAAATACAAAAAAACATTTAGAAAATCAGAAAAAAAAATTTGAGTTTTGATTGGACTCGGCCTTTAAACGGTGACTCGGTTGAATTGTGAGTCAACTCGGACGATTGTCCGAGTCAACTCGCCGAACTATGCAAATCCGAGTTTGTATGCCGAGTCGACTCAAAATACGATCGAGTCGACTCGGCCGAGTCCTGAGTCGACTCGGCGAGTTTTAGAACATAGTTTTCCATTGCACATTGGACACCATTTCCAATAGCATAGCATTCTACAATGAGGCTAGTGACAACCCCAAATTCTCCGCTAACACCCCAACCACCTAACTCTGAGGCCACATTACCTTTAGATGCACCATCGCATTTCAATTTAATGATCCCATAACCTGGCGTTATCCATCAGCAGTCCTTGATATGTGGTGCTTTCCTCGGCTTAGCTCAAGGCCAAGATTCTTGAGAATACACAAATCTTCAGTCGAGTTGTTCATAGCCTACTTAAATTGGTTATGAGCAAATTTGATGGCTGGTGTTACCGTTCTACACATTCTGCCAACATCACAATGGATCACGTCGAAGTGCATCCCATTCCTATTTCTCCATAGGCACACCATAGTGGCAATGACTACTACATGCCACAATTTTGAGATAAAGGGGCTGCCACCTTTGTAGAACTCAAAGTATCATGTCCACGAGTTCCAACAAAATAGGTCCTTGCAAAGAAACATCACAACAATTTTCTCCCACAATCTAATCACCACCTTGAAGAGGAAGAAGATATGATGCTGGGTTTCTAGATGTTCTTTGCACAACACGCATCTTGACACTAGAGAGATCCCTTTCTTTTGCAGATTGTCATCAGTAGCGATTACCCCATGTAGTATCTTTCATGCGCCAGTTGTCGTGCATGGATGGATCCTCTGGTTCCATATTTTAGACGCCCGTCCAATTTTTGGATTACGTTTACATATAGACTCCATAGCAGTTTTAATAAAGAACTTGCCATTAATGGCCGATTTCCAAATACGCTAGTCTGAAGCACCTCTCAGAATCATGTCTACATCATCAAGGGAGATTCCAACAACCTGAAAGATAGCTTTCACCAATCTTGGGATTCTCCAATTGCCATTAACCATAATATCCCTCACTTTTGTTGAACACTTCTTTCAAGTGTTCGATGCCACATATATTCTGTCTTGGACCGACCATTCCCCAGCCCACGCCTCCCTCTACAAATCGATTCTTTACCTAACCCAACAATCCAACCGGGTGTTTCTTGAGTTCAGAGAGAGCCCACTTGAGCCCTCGCCAGAGAGATGAGCTCTTGTAGAAGTTAACATAGTCACCCGCTTTATTTAAGAATTTCCTCCGCATAAAGGCCACCCAGTCAGTCTTACCTTCCAAAAGGTTCCATGCTAGTTTCATGAGAATGGAGAGGTTATCCTCTTTAAGCCTTCGGATTCCCAATCCTCCTTCTTCCAAAGGTTTACAGACTTTATCCCATGCCACTATGATCTTTTTGGATGGTTCCCCGATCAAAGGAATTTACGCATGGCATCTTCGCATTCTTTAATAATGGAGGTAAGACATTTATAAACTGCCATATTATATATAGAAATGCTATTGAGAATTGATCTAATGACTCTTCCTTGAAAGGAGATGAGTTTTCCTATCCACTCCGAAGCCCTCTTCCTAATCTTATACACCGATGGCCAAAGAGACAAATTGGTAACTCTACCTTCCATAAGAGGCATGCCCAAGTATTTCTCCGGAAGTTACCCTTCTTTGATGCCCCAAAGTTCCTCAATTAATTCATATTTTCTGAGCCATACTCATTGCTCCAATGAAGATTTGGCTTTTCTGTTTATTAATTAATTGTCATGCCGAACCATTTCTAATAGGCTATAATCTCTTTGTAAGGTTTTAGTTTTTGGCTAATTCAGTATGAAAAAAACTAAAGTGTTGTAAACCTTCCTAGTGTGAGGTAGACTATTTTAGTAGGTCAGAGTGTGTCACACTTTCATTACTCTGGGAAGGCTAAAGATAGTGAAGACTACCAGAAGAATAGGAAGATCAAGGTGAAGAATTGCAAATCAACCTTGATCACACCTTAGGAAAGGTAATAGACTTAGAGACCATTGGTTAGATTGATAAAAATCTTTAATTTTATCTCTAAGCTATTTAGTTTTAGAATGAAGTCAATCGATCGTGAAATCAAAAGTTTTTGAGCAAAAATTTGCTTGGCTGATCGATCAGACTTAACCCAATCAATCGAACACCAAACAGCATGTAAACTCTGTTTCTGTTCTACTAATCGATCGGATGTACGTCTAAGTGACATAATCAATCAATCAAAAACAATCATATAGATCGATCGGACTGCATGAGAAAAGGTTTGAAAAACCATTTTCTATTTCTAATCGAATTCCTCTACTGCTAAAACTTGTGGGACTTAAGAGTACTATAAATATAACATTTAGGTTCAACCTAAATAACACCCAATAGACTCTAAAACCCTAGAGATTATTTTTCAAGAGAAACTTTTTTAAACCCCTAGTTTTCGCATCGTCAATTCTCTTGATGATCTTGCAAGCTTAATCTTAATTCTTTTTTTAGAACTGTTAGATACACATGTTCAGAGGAATCGCAAGTGTTTGTGCTCAACTATTTTGAGTGTGATTCGGGGTTGGACCAAGTCGATATGTTTTGGGGTTGGTCTGAATCGCTACAGTTGAAGGTTAGATTGGATTGTAGAAAGAAGGTTAGGACTAGACTGATCGAAGGGTAGGTTCAAGGATGGACCAAACTAAATCGTGAAGAATGTCATCCGATAAGGGCGCTTCGTGGACTCGTCACGTGGTATAAAAAAGTACGAATAGCATCAACAATTGGCTCGAGAGTTGGATTTGAGTTGTATGTTGTGATTAATGGTTCTGGGCTTTGGTAGAGATTTTTATTTCTCTCACATATTTAGATCGAAGGATTCTTTTGGTGAATTGTTCAAGCCATTGGATTAGTGATTGCTTGGCTTTGTGCTTCAACAAATCAAAATTTTGTCTCTCTGATCTTGTATTGAGATGTAACTTTGTTTGTTAGTTGATAATTTTTCTTAAAGAAACTCTCCAATTGGTATACCTCATCTTTTATACTGTTGCGTTACTTGAGTGAAGTAAATTCTAGACTAAGCTAGAGTTTGGTTGAGACCAGACTCTGATCTAGCTATCTCGTTGCAATCAAGTCCCAAGTCCATTATCCAATTCATCATTGTAAGGTTGCTTAAGTGATTGAATTAAAAAGGTGTTAGCTTGTTAGAACTTTAGAGAGTAGGTGTAGGTGTTGCGACACCGAACTACTACATATCTTTGTGTTATTTTTTAATTGTCACTCTTTCTATATATTGCTTTAAGTTGATTATTCATATATATGTCTATGTATATTAGTAGTCAACTTAGAGAATATTAAAATAGACTTATTCACCTCATCTAAGTCTTTTTATATCAATACTAAGGGGACTTCATTAACTACATGTTCCACCAGCAAGAAAATTATGTGTTTAGCCAATTCATGCAGTCTCAATTATGTTTTGACTCATTGTGGTTATGGGATTTACCCGGTAAGGCTAGTTATTATTTAATTATTGATATAATTGATGCACACTATCATTGTATGTTTTTATCATTGTTTAACTGTTCATTCCTATTGAAGTATAGGTAGTAGAGCGAATCTACTAGACGTGTTATGCTAATGCCTATTCTAATAATTTTGCAAATATATCAGATGCTTCAACGACTCAGCGATAGAAGCTAGAAGATTTGAGCATGGTTATTGCTTTCTTAAGAATCATGTTTAAATTTAATTTCAGTCATTTTATTTTCTATTTTATTGTATAGGATGTTGATTTGCTTTCGTATTTAAATTTCTAGTTATTCTCAATACGTTGCTATTTCACATTTGAAATGTAATAAAAATCAGGTTCTAGACTTACATTTATGAAATTTATTATTATGAGATTAGTTTATTTTGACTTGTATGTTGACTTAGACACATGTTCACTTTTTTGTTTATGTTATATAAAATCATATCGTGTGCTTAGCCTTGGATACTAGATTCAATCTATAGTTTTGTGCCTTAGATCATGGGTCCCAAATTCTGATTGCGACAGTAGTTGTACACTTAGATTTATGTAATACCGTATGTATGTTTGAGATTTACAAAGAAAAAAATAAAGTAAAGGTCAAGATAGGAAATATATCACCTAAGGATTTCCAATAACGACCTTGAGTTTGCTTTGATATATGTGCAAAATCATCTTCATTTTTTCTTATTCTTTGTAGATTGTCTTTCGAGAGAAATTCTTCTAAAACTCTTCTCTAGTCCTCCAAAAGATCTCTTCCTCCAAAAAAGTCTAATTGTTCTAAAAATCTACGTTTTATAGAAAGGGAGTGAGTAAAAGTATTGGACAAGTTTATACAACCTCTCTCATTCAATGAGAGTATCTCATTAACAGAGAACAACTCATGTCTCAGTTGTTCTTTTGTTTCCCTTATATTCCTTAATTGAGAGAATCTGGATTAGTTCAAGAGTTTTAATCCTTGATCAGATAATAGTATTTCAATAGAATAACCCTCTTTGTGTACGAAGGAATTTGCTCACACTAACATGTGTCGACTTGGGATATGTCTTCTTCTTATAAAGGAGACAAGGGTTTGACCCAGGTCACAAGGCTCCCACCGTGGGCAGTGGAAGGGGTGAGGGTGGGAAGTTGCCCACCCTCAACTTTAAAAGTTCAGTAAATGAATTTTTTTTTCTTTCAAAGTACCTTTTTGCTCACCTTGGAAAAGTACACTTTTGCCCACCCTGAAACAAAATATGTACAAAATTGCCCACCCTTGAACAAAATCTGGCTCCCCCATTGACCGTAGGTGACACATGTCACCCATGGATTGGGTGGCATCACCTTACAGTAGGGATGCCACTACAAGGTGACATCATCACCCACGGTGGTGTGACATCATGACCTGAGACAAGGGTTACCACATCATCACCCCGCGGTATAGCCAAAGCGAGTGCTACATGTTTTGCCTTAATTGGGTCAGACCCACATTTGGATAATGTGTGAGTGAGGTATATCATGGTTGATGTTTTTCACTATTTAAATTTTACTGCCAACAAAGTCTTAACAAACAGAACCAACCAGCAAAAAGCACTAACACTGCAAAGAAAAATACTGCTAGATCGAGTAAAACTGCATCTCACAATAATTGATAATGAGATGGGCTCACGTGATTTGATATGGTAATACTCGGAGAATTCCTAGCCTACGGAGATTCCGTGGCAAGTAATGGAGTTCCTCTTCTTTTGTGGGACACATACCTAGAAAAAGCTCTAACACTTGTTAAACCTATAGGATTAAAAAGTAACGAAGGTTTGCAATGGAGAGTCTCCGTTGCATACTTTGGACATTGTAATATTGCAGTCAATGAAGATGACATATTGACATAGTGCATTTTTTTGGGCCCACTAACCACATGGATGTTTAGCCCACCCCTTGGTGGATATTCATACCAAAAGTTAGCCCAATTGCTCATCTTTAACGATAGATTTTAGCAGTTTTTAGGATTGATCATAGCTATAGGATTGAAGCATGGTTTTTGGGTACTTAATCCAACGGCTAGATATCATCAATCGAGCTAATTTTAGTGCCGTATATCCACTAATGGGTGGGCTCAATATCAATTTTGTCGGTCGATGGCCCCAAAAGAATGAGCTACGACCATGAGAGTCCTCTGCATCTTCTGCATCAGGAGACCTCTACATCTAAAATTTTTCTACCTTTTTACCGTCTTAGCAAAATCAAAAAACTTTCACTCTGCCGACATATATTTCTGTTATTTTCACAAATGATGTGCAAGTCAATCTAGATGGTTTTGTATCCATCGAGCAAGACATCTAAATTCTTCTATTTAAAGAGATAAGAGCATTCTCTTGCCTTATAAAGGAATGAAATCTCGAAATTGCCTCTATTTTATCAAAAATGCCCATGTTATGTTTATTTAATTTTTTTGAATCTTTCTATTCATTTAGTGGTATTTTAGACTTTACACAACTCTTCTTTTTCTCTACGGTCTTTAGCAGTTGACGTCCCTCTCTCCTTTTGTCTTCACTTGAATTCCTTCCCCTAGAAAAAATTGGCGATGGAAGTCCATCATGATAGACCACAATATGCACCACGTGACACTCTATTAGATGACACTGACCATATGGATGTTTGGCCCATCCCTAAGTAGTCGGTCATAACAAAAATCAATGTGATTAGTGATTTCTAACCATTGGATCTGAGTACACCAAATAATGCTTGAAATCCACACTTAAAAATAAACTATGAAAAATACTCCAATACAACAAATAGAAATTACTAATCTGGATGAATTTTGGTATATAGGTCTATCTAGGGATGGGTCAAACATCCATATGTTCAGCAGTCTCTAAGAGTGTGCCACGTGGCTCGTAATATGGTCCATCATCAGAGTTGATGTTTGAAAAAAATAAAAACAAAAAATACAAATTTAATTAAATGGACCGTACACACCCCATTATTAAAACAGTAAATGATCACATGGTCCAAGGGCCATGGACATTATCATGGTGCATGGTTGTGTCGTTTTGTCATTGGCCAAATAATGCTCAGAATCCATGATTGAAAACAATTAACCATGAAAAAACTCTAATGCAAGGGATAGAAATTAGTAATCAGGATGAATTAATTTTCGAATATGTAAAAGACATCACGCACGCATAGGCCCAAACAATGATCGTATTTTTTTAAGCAATAAATGAAGAGGCATTTTAAATTTTGTATTTTACTTCTAATTTTGTGTAAAAAAAATGCATGGTAGGTTATAAAATGGGCAAGCCTACTACAATGACAATCATGGAGTAAAACTTTGATGACAGCGGACTGTCATCAAGGCCACAATAGGACTTACGTGGCATACTCTTAGAGGATATATGCTGACCGTATGGATGTTTGGCCAATCCCAACGTGGACCTACAAACCAAAAATCAACATCAATAGTGATTTCTAGGTGTTGGATTGGAGTTATTTTCATGGGTTAATTTTAACACTGGAATTTGAGCATTATTGACCATTATTTGTGGTACAAAGATCCAAAGGTTTGAAGTCACTAATCAGGGTGATTTTTGGTTTGTAGGTCCAGCTACGGATTGGCAAAACATCCATACCGTCAGAGTCCTCTAAGAGTGACCAGTGGCTCACATTGTGGGCTGTCATTGGCCCCGATGACAGTGCACTGTTATCAAAGTTTTACTCAACATGATGCACCATATTGTAGAGTTCCTCAAACAAACAAACAAAAAGGCCTTTTCTACAAAATGAGACTTTTTGAGTTTACTAACAAAAATTTGATGTCTTTCTTTTTAATAAGCGGATATGTATCCATTAGACAATTAAAACGTAATCTCTATTTTGATAAACATTTGAATTTAAACTACATTTTGAACTTTGAAGCACGTACCAAGCAATGTTTAAATGGGTCTTTTGTAACGTCACAAGGGACGGATATCGTTACCACTGTTTCTGTTAGAAAGGCCGTTATAATGGGTCAAATCACAGTCAAAAAAAGACAAAGTTGTATTATTTTATTAAATTTTAATCAAATTTTGGAATAACATTATAGTTCAATAATGAAGAATATAAAAAATAACAGCCATATATTGTAAAACCCTGAAAACCCTAAAGGGTATTTTGGTCCATTTTTAAATTCTAAGAATCTTTTCGCATATTTTTCTTCACCAGATAACACGATCTAACTGTTTAAACACACATATGAATTTTTGAAAAATTCCGACATAGATTAATTTTCAGGGTTATGGCTATTATATGTGGGCCCACATGGGTCTAGTGGGACCCACAAAGTTGTTCGGGCTATTTTGAGTCCTATACATTGGTTAATTCACTTGGATATTGTAAGCATAATTAACCTAACTTAATGTAATGGTTAACTTATAGTATGTACATTTAATGAGCATGTATATGGTATTAATGTGGGTGTGATACACCCCACTAATATTACATTTGTGGAATATACTATTATATTGGAAGGTATGTGCTTAAAGAGATTAATGTATAGTCAACATAGGAAACATACTATAGAGTAAAGAGTCTGTCTAGAGCTACACCCATTTCTTACATCTAGTTCTTACACCTGAGGGTGGGGCCCACGTGGAGATCATGTTGGATAATCCAACTGTACAATGAGTTTGTCATGCTATGGTTACCCTCCTCACAAATGATCAGAAAATTCAACATTCCTATCCTCATGAAAAGTAGACTTTAATTTGAAAAATCCAGACCATCCAATTAAACCACTATTTTTGGGTCAATTTTTTAAATGGTTGGTAATGTCGAACTGAACTGATTTTTGGTGATGATGATCATCATGGCAAGAGCAGTTCAATGTATGGTTGGATTGTCCAACATGATCTCTATGTGGGCCCCACCCCCGGGTGTAGGAAATGGATGTAAGAAATGGGTGTAGCTCTAGACGGACTCTAGAGTAAATGGCATATTGTTAAATACTTAATGGTAAGATAAGAATAATTAACTATTAAGATAAGTACTTTTAACTACTAAATTTTGGATTAAGTGAACTCTTGTGATACAAACCATAATACCCATGTGAAAACACATCTCCCATCTATCCCCTTTATTTATTTCTTTTATTTCTTTTCCTTCCACAATAGTATTTTATTAATCAACAAAGGTCAACTTGTTTCATTAAAATCTCACATTCCTTTTTCTTCTTTCCACATGTATACAAAACTCAAACCCAACTTATCACTGTCCAAACTTTCATCTGCGGGCTAATAGATTTGACTCTTACCTTTCCAAATCACGCTAAAACTCCCACAACTGGTAGAACTCCTCACAAACCCTATCTCAGTCCTATATATATATATATATATATGATCCCTGTAGATCGAACTATCACGACTATTGCCAACCTGTTTGCTCGCCGTCCAAACCTCCAACAGTGAGCACAAAGGCTACGTCTCCCCCCCTCTCACTCCAACTCCTATCACGTTCCAGATCAAGACGTTGCTGTTCAACAAAGTAGTGGCCTTCAACTATGTGCCTCCTTTAGAGTTCCACAATCGTTGATCAAGATCTCCAAGCAACAATAACCCTTCATCTAGGTAAAGATTATGCCCTTTTCTTGATCCTTCCCTTTTTCTATGTTTTTTTTTTCTACTTTATTACATTAAATCCATTCGATTTTGACTTGAACGATATAAGATTTCACCTTGTATTCTCCTCTTTTTTTCACACCATTTGATTTTCAAAGCAAGTGCAACATCAGAAACTTCACCGATTATTCTTTTATTCTTCTTCTTTTGTTTGGGTTCAAAAGAAACCTCCAAAGGATTGCTGACCGTTCTCCCTTCTAAGCTACAAGAGCCTCCATCCAAAAGTGATCTCTACAGTACCCTTAGCATCTTCTTGAATCTAGCCGTATGATTCCCTAAAGACCTCTACCATCGATCTGCATCTTTTCTCTAAACTCTTCCATTAGACAGCCAAAGGTATGTTTCTTTACTTAACTTCTTATGTTTTCTCTTTTCTTTAAATGCACAACTAACACCTTTATAAATTAACCAGATCTAAATCTGCAGTTTCATGAGCCATAATGCTAAACCTACCTAGGGTGTATCTATTCACATGGTGTACGTTTAGGGAGATGGGACCACCATTTGATGAGTCTCACTAATCTGCACATGAGTGGTAGATCTGATTGAATAACAACATGAGATGAGTGAACAGTCCATCATGATAAAATAACAAAACCCATGCCAGAGTCCCTTGTATTGACCATGGCCTATACACATACTCGGTCTAAGACATTGACCGCCCAATCAAGTATAATCGCCAAACGCATCTAGACGTTGTCGATATGGTTTATAAATACTAAAATTTATCTTACATGTAAATTGAATCACATCAACATCATTGAAGGTACGATCACTTTTGACTCGGACCAACATGAAGAGGAGAATCGACTTGAGAATTAAAATAAGTTCAGATAACGAAGCTAAGGTAAATTCTGTTCCCGATCTTTTGCTTCTATAGATGTGTTTTTGCTTCTATAGATGTGTTTTTAAATTACTCTTTATTATCTGCATGTGTTCGTAGATTAGAAAAGTTACACTTTTTTGAATTATTTTATCAAATCATGCATTATCGAAAATTATGCACCTCGATTTGATATTGATGCATGTGATCATTCATATTATATTGACTGGATCGTTATTATTGTTGTTAAAAATGCATTGGGGTTCACAATCATTATTTGGTCGTTATTATTATTTTGAGGGTTCTGATGTATCGTAGGACCACAACCCTTGGATGCTCTCTCAAATTCTGAGAGCATGCCTAAAAAGCAACGGGGACGTTTTGCTCCCAATGCTGAAAGACCTGAAACATCCATGGATCCTTGTGGTAGAATTAACGGTATGGCCCGCCCGTAAGAAAGTCGCTTGTTAGCCCAACTATGCACTCTCATTATTATTTTGACTCATTAGAGTTTTGGGATTTCGATGAGTCCAGTATTTAATTATCGATAGCATTAATACATATTTCGATCATTATATGATTTTTTTATCATGTTTTGACCGCTTATCCCCATAGAAGTATGGGTGGTGGAGCGGACCGACTGAGTTGTTGATAATTGATGCCTATATTCTAACATTTTTGCAGAGATATCGGATGTACCAACGGCTCAGTGATAGGAGCCAGAGGATTCTAGCACTTTTATTGCTTTCCTAGAGATTATGTTTAGGTTTTGCTTCTAGTTATTTGAATTCCTAGTTATTTCAGTAGGTTGTTATTTGACATTTGAAATGTAATTTAAAATAAGTTTCAAATTTACGTTATGAGATTGATTCATTTTGATTTATGTGTTGACTTAGATACATGCTCACTATTTCATTAATATTATTTTTATCCGCAGCTCGTGCCTTAGCCTCGGATACTAGGTTCGATCCATACTCTTATGGGCTCACTTGACATATAGCACATGTATGATTTATTAACGCCCCTCTATTATTTGGGACCCAAATATGATCCATCGACTTCCTTTCTTATGTGGGGCCCACATGATTTATCAACTCTAGTTATTATGCGCGGCCCACACTAACTATCGATCTTTGTTCTTATGTTGGGCCCGCGTGATTTATCAACATTTAAATGATTATGCAATGCACATTGCTTTGAATATACTTTAAAAAAAAAAAAAAGGAATATAAGAGCTGGCATTAATCTCTGTTTTTTGAATAATGATGGTTAAATTATTTCTTGTGGCCATCTTAATTTGTGTTATTTTAAAATAAATAATTGTAGCTGTCACCTGCAATTATATTCCTTAGTTCAACACCGTTGGATGGTCCTTGGGATGTGCAATCTCAAGGACCATCAAAAGGTGTGAATCTAAGGAGGACGTACTTGTGAGGAGGACCCAGCACAGCTCATCTGGGGTTGGCAAGTCAACGTTGAACTTAGATTTTTTATAGTAAATAGTTTATTTTCTTGTTTATCCATAATCGTTTTATAGCAATGTTTTCATAACGGACCGGTTAATCGGGTCACCAGGTTCAATCGCCGGGTCACCTAGGTCAACCCGCTACATGGCAACTCTTTAGGGCCCACTGACCCATGAATGTTTTGCTTGCCCTTTGGTGGACCACCCCGGGTCACCGGTTCAACCGCTTGGGTTACAAGAATGTGAACGGATTTCACAGAATGTTTGGTCAGGATCAACCCAACCTGTTTTCTAGCTAGGGT
This sequence comes from Euptelea pleiosperma, assembly GCA_035048495.1. Classification (NCBI taxonomy): domain Eukaryota; kingdom Viridiplantae; phylum Streptophyta; class Magnoliopsida; order Ranunculales; family Eupteleaceae; genus Euptelea; species Euptelea pleiosperma. The sequence continues at coordinate 13,803,335 of CM068541.1, forward strand.
CGCCACTTTGACCGGTCGGGCCAGGCTGTGTTTAATAACTTTGTCTTATAGCACACTAGTAGGTGGCCCGTGCCCACGGCGCTCTCCTACAAAGCGTTTGCCAAAATCGGGTGTGAGTGCTTAGATTCACCATCCATTTGGGGTGATAAGATCTCGGCCATCCTTTGTGAAGCCAACAAGAGGGGGGATAAGTGACTTCTCGGTTTGTTATATAGATGTATAGTGGGTGGCTCGTGCCCTCGGCACTCCCCTACAAAGCATTTCCCAAAATCGGGTGTGAGTGGTTGAGATCCATTGTCCATTTGAGGGATAAGATCTCGGCCATCCATTGTGAAGCCTATTAGAGGGGTATAAGTGGGGAGACAATTTCCTTGTTAAATTAATCCAACCGTCTAAATTTTATTTTACGTAAGGGTTGATATGGGCCCTTTGATATATGAAGCCTATAAGAGGGGGGAGACAACTTCCCTGTTTTGTTATATAGAACTAGGAATTATTTGCCCGCGCTAAGCACGGGCAGCTTGAATGAAAGAAGATACTTACATTATATAAAAAAAAATCTTTTTGACATGTAATACTATAGTGCAAGGTTTAAAAAACGGCCGTTATAATGAAAATAACGGCTGTTATAACGGATTCAGACCTACCCCGTTACGTTATGGACCGTTAAAACGCCCAGAAAATAACGGCCATTATTTTCCATTATTTTTCCATTATAACGAAAATAACGACCGTTATTTTCTAAAAAATTTGTGAAAAAAAATGGCCGTTATTTTTGTGTTTTTCCGTTATATTCTGTTTTTTTCCATTATTTTCCATTTTCAAAAATTTGAAATTCAAATTTGAATTTCAGCGCCATTTTTTCCGTTATTTTCGTTATTTTCTATTTTTGCCCCTGAGCATTTTTTTTCGTTATAACGGAAAAAATGGTAACGCCCCCAGTCCGTTATACCATTATAACGGTCCCCCTTAAACCTTGCCATAGTGTACAATAATATTTACAAATTATTTGGATTTGAATTGTGGTCATCCGAGTTAGTGCAACACCTGGGGTCGGTTTTCAATTTAAGGTTTTACCTTCCCAAGTGAAGATTTTCATATTTGACAAAAATGCCACTTCAATCATTATTGTGGAATACTCAATCCAAATCTTGGAGATCACTAATGAGGCAGATATTTTGTTTGTATAGGTCCACCTCAATGGCCTCTTAAGAGCGTTGCACATGGCTCATCATATATATTTTGGTCTGACGTCAGAGGTTCTTGTATTTTATTATATAGATGATAAAAGTCAAGAATTTCCACTTGAAATAGAAATGTGATGCCTCAATCTTGAGTGAATACCCAGATAAAACTACAACTTTCATGCCCCTTTGCATCAGAAGAACGACCTGATTAGATCTGTTCGATGAAAATGAATTTATTTATTATTGACTGAAGGTTCTTGTTTTCTCTTCTCCAAAGGATTGTTTTCAAGGGTTTTCTCAAATCCTAAGAGGTAAGGACTTTGTCTCCTTCCATTGTTGATTGTTATCTATCCTTGTTTGGATAAAGATCTTATAATCCAAGAGAAGTTGTTTGTTTCTTGATGTTGGCACCCTCTAGTGTTATCTATAGAGAAGTTGTAACCCATTACTTTTATAGTGGAAGTTTGCCGGACTAGGTCCCATGGTTTTTACCCTTCTCATTGAAGGGGTTTTCCATGTAAAATTTTGGTATCTTGTTTCTTTACTTTATTTCTACTTTGTATTGTGGTGTGCGGAATATTTGTTGTGGTTTGCACATAGGAGAAGGGGATTTTTCCCAACAAGTGGTATCAGAGCCTAAGGTTAGGGCTTGGGGGGTTGAATTAATCATGTGCAAATTATAGAACCGAATATAAGTAGAATGGTGAACTTGAATGGAAATAATTGGATGATTTGGAAAGCAAAGATGGAAGACTTGTTGTATTGCAAGGATCTTTCAGAACCCATTGAAAATGAAGGAAAGAAACTGAAAAAATTATCCGATGATAATGGGAAGAAGTTAGATCGGAAAGCTCTTGGATTTATTCGACAGTGGTTGGATGATAGTGTGTTTCATCATATTTCTACGGAAACTTCGGCTTACACACTTTAGAAAAAATTAGAAGGATTGTATGAGAGGAAGACTGCAGGGAACAAAGCTTTCTTGGTTAGGAAGCTTGTAAATTTAAAGTATAAAGAAGGCACCTCAATTGCAGAACACTTGAATGAAGTGCAAAGCATCGTGAACCAGCTCTCTTCCATGAAGATGGTATTAGATGATGAGTTACAAGCCTTATTGCAACTTAGTTCATTGCCAGAAAGTTGGGAGACTCTAGTTGTGTCCCTAAGTAACTATGCTCTAAATGGTGTTATGACATTGAACCTAGTAACAAGCAGTTTATTGAATGAAAAAACGAGAAGGAAATCATCGGGTTCTTCTCAATCAGAGGCACTTGTCATAGAAAAATGGGGGAGAAGTAAAAGCAGGAAACCTCACAACCGTGAAAAGTCAAAAGGTAAATCTAAAGTAAGAAAGGATGACAAATGCTATAACTGTGGTAAAATAGGTCACTACAAAAATGAATGCCGAAAACTCAAGAAAGACAAAAAGAAAGAAAAAGATGATGAAAGGCAAGATAAGGAAGTTGCAGCTGTTGCTTCTGATGGGGATATCATATTGTTCTCCAACTATGAAGATGTTTGCTTAAGTGCCACATGTCAAGATTCAGATTGGGTGGTTAACATAAGAGCTTCTTATCATGCTACACCTCACAAAGAGTTCTACAGCTCCTATAGATCAGGTGACTTTGGAGTTGTAAGAATGGAAAACAACGGATTTTCTAAAATCATAGGAATGGGTGATATAAGCATTGAGACTGATATTGGCTGCATATTAGTTCTCAAAGATGTAAGACGTGCCAGATCTCCGTTTGAATCTAATTTCTGCAAGAAAGCTAGATGAGGTATAATAATCAATTTGGCAGTGGGCAATGGAAGCTTACCAAGGGGTCTCTTGTGGTGGCAAGAGAAAAGAGATATTGTACATTGTATAAGACACGTGCTAAATTATGCAAGGGTGAGATGAATGCAGTCGAGAAAGAATCCTCTACTGACTTATGGTATAGCCGACTTGGTCACATGAGCGAGAAGGGACTTCAAATCCTCGCCAAAAGGCAAGTCTTGCCTAACATAAAAGGTATGCATTTAAATAGTTGCACTCATTATTTAGTTGGTAAACAACATAGAGTATCATTTTATAGAAACTCCCCTAAAAGAAAATCCAATGTTTTAAAACTTATTTACTCTAATGTGTGTGGGCCTATAAAAGTTAGAACACTTGGTGGTGCTTTGTATTTTGTTACTTTCATAGATGATGCTTCCAAGAAAGTATGGGCATATGCTTTGAAGACCAAAGATCAAGTGTTTGATGTGTTCAAGTCTTTTCATAGCATGGTGGAAAGAGAAACAGGGAAGCCTTTGAAGTGTATTCGCACAGATAATGGGGGTGAGTATATTGGGTAGTTTGAAGACTATTGCAAGAGCCATGGTATTCGGCATGAGCAGACAGTTCCGAAGACTCCACAACACAATAGTGTAGCAGAAAGGATGAACCGCACTATTGTAGAAAGAATCAAATGTATGCTCTGACATGCAAGATTGCCAAGAAGCTTTTGGGGGGAGGCAACGCGCACTGTATGCCATTTGATAAATTTATCTCCTTCAGCGCTTTTGAATGGAAAAGTTGCAGAAAGGGTGTGGACAGGAAAAGATGTTCACTATGAACACCTAAGGGTGTTTGGTTGCAGAGCGTTTGTACATATACCCAAAGATGAGAGGTCGAAGCTTGATGACAAAGCCAAGCAATGCATTTTCTTGGGTTATGCAGATGATAAGTTTGGATACAAGTTATGGGATCCAGTTGACAAGAAGGTTGTTAGAAGCAGGGATGTCGTCTTCCTTAAAGATCAAACCATTGAAGATTTTGAGAACATTGAGAAACTTGAGTCTCATGTTGATGATCTCATTGACTTGGATCCAGTTGTTCCTCCCAAGGTACGTAATGATGATGAAAGAGATGCAAGCCATGAAGAAGAAACTCATGATGATGTTCATAGTGATGATATTGAGCAAGATATGCATCCCCCTCAAGAACCACTAACAGAGTTGAGAAAAACGACTAGAGTTCGCCAGCCATCTAAGAGATTTTCACCTCATGAATATGTCATGCTTACAGATGGAGGTGAGTCAGAGTGCTTTGAAAAAGCTTTAGATGATGATCATAAAAAGGAATGGTTGAAAGCTATGCAAGAGGAAATGGATTCCTTACATAAGAACAACACATATGACTTGGTGGAGAAACCCAAGAAAAAGAAGGTTCTTAAAAGTAGGTGGATTTTTAAGATTAAAACAGAAGAAAAGAACTCACAACCAAGGTACAAGGTGCGATTAGTTGTGAAGGATTTTGGGCAAAAGAAAGGCATTGATTTTGACGAGATTTTCTCACCTGTGGTGAAGATGTCTTCTATAGGTGTTGTGTTGGGATTGGCTGCAAGTATGAACCTAAAGATTGAGCAACTAGATGTCAAAACAGCTTTCTTGCATGGTGATTTGGAAGAAGATGTGTACATGGAGCAAATAGAAGGTTTTGAAGTCAAAGGCAAGGAACACTTCGTTTGCAAACTAAGAAAGAGCCTATACGGGCTAAAACAGACCCCAAGGCAATGGTACAAAAAGTTTGAGTCCTTTATGGTGGACCATGGGTACAAGAGAACGGCTTCAGACCATTGTGTGTTTGTTCAAAAAATTTTTGATGGTGACTTTATTGTTCTTTTGTTATATGTCGATGACATGTTGATTGTTGGAAAGGACAAAAATAAAATTGTAAAGTTGAAGAAGGAACTAAGCAAGTCATTTGCTACGAAGGATTTGGGTCCAGCCCAACAAATTCTTGGCATGCATATCTCTTGTGATAGGAAAGTTAAAAAGTTGTGGCCATCACAAGAAAGGTACATTGAGAAAGTGCTTCAAAGGTTCAGCATGAATAATGCAAAACCAGTCAGTTGTCCACTTGCCAGTCGTTTTAAGTTAAGTCATGATGAATGTCCTTCAAGTGAAAGTGAGAAGGAAGAAATGGAGAAGATTCTCTATGCTTCAGCCGTAGGAAGTTTGATATATGCCATGGTGTGCACGAGACCTAACATCGCATATGCAGTTGGTGTTGTTAGCAGATTTCTTGCCAATCCTGGCAAAGAGCATTGGGCAGCAGTGAAATGGATTCTAAGGTACCTCAGAGGTTCATCCAAAGCTTGTTTATGCTTTGGAGGTGGTAAAGCCATCTTAGTAGGCTACACAGATGCAAACATGGCGGGTGATGTAGACTCCAAGAAGTCCACTTCAGGGTATCTATTTACTTTTGTAGGGGGAGCAATGTCATGGCAATCTAAATTGCAGAAGTGTGTGGCTCTATCCACTACAGAGGCAGAGTATATTGTAGTAATAGAGTGTTGCAAGGAAATGTTATGGATGAAGAGGTTCTTTCAAGATCTTCACTACACCAAAATAGACCTTTTATGGCGTTCGAAAAACGCCATAAAATACATTTCATGGCGTTCATCGAACGCCATTAAAACGCTGTAAAAGGCTATGCCATGCTTTTACAGTCAACACAATGGCATTTAATGAACGCCATTAATTGATGGCGTTTAAAGAACGCCATGAATTTATAACATTTATGAACGCCATAAAATTAAATTTGAACACCATCTTTTGAAACATTACCTTTCAGACTTTTATAAAAGCGTGGCATTTACTGAACGCCATCATTTTAATCTTATAAACTCATGGCGTTTTATGAATGCTATTGTTTTACTTGTTAATATTTTAAATAATGCTCTCATAAATCTCTCTATTATAAAATTACCTGTGAAGATTGATACACAATCTAAAACACCACATTCACATTCCATAGAAACTGATAATTTGAATACAAATATAATTAAAATATAAAATTCATAGTTATTGACTCAAGTGTTTAATACAACATGTAACTCTCCATGCTAGTTGTTTTTTTATTAAATACATAAGAGGACTCAATGGCTCATATTCCTAACTCCACCACCCCCCCCCCCCCCCCCCCCCTGGCTCTTTTCCGAGTAAGAACTTTGTTAACTCAATTGTTCCTGTAAATTTGATGAGTATGCATCAAAGCCAACTCCTCTTCTTAAGTTCATGCCTCTTTGTTTATGACAGAATTAAGATTAATCTACCTGACGTTGCTCAAATCTACCAAGATACCTCTAAAAGATCTTCGCTTGTTGCAGGCCCCATATCTCTCTATCTGCTAACAAAAAATAAAAGCATTTCAAGGGTTGATCAGTGCTTAAGATCATATATATTTCGAGGCTTTATACACATTATAATGCATTGAAGGAAGTGGAAGGCTTAGCATGAGCCTTAAAAGTTCACAATAGCTCCAATAAAATCTTACTTTTTTTACTATGACTTCATTTGTAAATTTCACCATAACACATTTGAACGAAAACATAAAAGTAATATCTAATTACTGAACTATGAACAAAGCAAGAGCCTTAAAGATAAAAGTAGTTACTAAACTATGAACAAAGCAAGATGTGAAAAGATCTAAGGTAGTACAAATGAAAAAATATTAGTAGGGTATTTTCAAATTCAGTTTTTACAACAACAAACGTCCAGAAATGGACTGTGTTTGCAGCTGAAAAATAACCCCAAAGTCATCCAAGAACAGCCCCTCTTGTCCCACCAAAAGGACATTTTTTGGTAGTGACACGGTTGTCGTGGACATTCTACACTAAACACACTAAAACTTGATTATTACTTCGTCTGTGGTAAGGTTGAACATAATCAAATACATAAAGATTTTGTCCCTTCAAAACAGCAACTAGCAAATGTGCCAATGAATGGACTAGCAAGCAATGACACTATTATATAACCAACAAGCTTCCAATGGTCCAAATAACATGTCCAACTTATAGAGAAGTGTCAAAAATAAAGACAGCTTTGTCTCACGTCTATGTTTTATTTTCAGGATTGAGTAATTTCATCTCAGCCAAAACAATGAGTTATGAACAAAGTGATTGTGAATTGCCTAGAGCAAAAACACGCAGCTACTACTTATGAAGTATGGGATTACAGAAAGGCCAATAGGAGTAGAGTTAGACTCATAACACGATATGCCTAAACACACAAATATACTCAACAAAATAGTAATTTGAGATTGATGCTTGTGATGATGCTCCCATTCACTGTCGTAAAAGAAATCTTCCCCACAAACAACATAACTATAGGAACTAACAAGAAAAAAAATAAAAAACTAACATTGGTTGATTTTGTGACAACAATAAAATTCACCATTGATTAGATAAAGGTTCACCTACTTTTGTTAGGGAAAATCCATAGAGAATCAACTTTAGAATAGCAAGAAACAATTTTAGCACATACTATCATCACACAAAACAAAATATAATATCGGCTCCAATGTTTAGAAAAGCAGCCAGTGAATAATTATAGCTTTTCTATTACATGAGTTTCATAGGCTGATTATGTTTAAGAAAGGTAGTTTTTTATGCATGATTTAAGCCCAACATATTTGACCAAGTAACGCAACAAATAGATGCATAAGGCCTTGAACATGACCTAGAACAATAAATATAAAAGACCAACAAAAAATCAACAAAAACTCGTGGAAGGAAACACTTGCTTCTTCATCTTATATAAGGATCAGCAAAGTTGGGAGATTTGTCAAAGTTGAAAAACTCCTTGAATGCCAATATCATTCCAAATCATTGGGTTACTACTTACTACCTTAGATCCAAAGATCAAATCCAACATACTTTAGAATTTAAATATAAACAACTAGAAAAGTGTCTTGAGCTATAGATCATTGGGTCATCATATCGGCATGATTTTCCAAGCAATGGCCCATCCAAGGAGCAGCCAACTGACTGAAAAAGTCTGGATTGTTGAGTTACTACCTGTATTGAGTCGTGATGCCTAACATAACTAAACTATATGAGGCCAGGTACCTCCATATATTTCATATAGTCCCAACTGTAATTTTAGAGTTCATGTTGGAGAAGGGGATTATAATAGTATTATTAGTTACCTCCTAATTTTAGAGTGCATTGATGTTGTGATTGCTTTTCATGACCACCATGGGCATGAATTCCACTCCGACCAGCATCATTGGGTTTGTCAAGAACCAACGAACCCTCCTTATTGTAGCTTGCTAAAATTGTAGAAAGAAAGGGAATCTGATCTGCTGCCTCACCACAGTCACCTGGACATTGAATTGCACTTGCCTGCATGACAAGACAATTTTGTTAACTTGCAGCATATTATCTCTTTAAGATTAAGAGCACAGATCCTGTTCAAGTAAGCTATAACAGAACAGAACAGAAGATTGAAGTTTTTTTTTAATAAAGATTGAAGTAAGAATAAGTTTTCCAAAATTTCCGTCAGAACGCATTACGACTCTACAACACGTTGCAACATGAGAATTCACAAGGTTTTGCGACCACCATGCAAACTCAAACCAGCTCTGATCATACCACAAGCTAATGAAGGAAGAAGTTGCAGAACAAATAAAATGACATCATGACGTGTTGGACGCAATAACAAAAGAAGCTGTAATGATGAGCAATCTACATGTTCACTTAATAAGATGATGAAGCATCCCTGTTTATTAGACCATAAATAAGGTTGCTTAAACAGGATATTGTGATACATGTGCTATTCGTGCAGGGCAAACAAAGAAGCAAACACAGTGTGCATAGACTCGAATGTCAGAAACATATCCATCTTTTAATAAAGATCAAGGTTATAGTGCTACATGCCTGCACCTGGAATACATAACCAAAACACAACACTACATTACATTGCCAATAGCAGGGCTTCTTAAAAATTATTAAAATTATTAAAATTAATAGCTAGAAAATCACCAATCATTTTTTGTGTGTAGATCCACCAAGGGATGGGCCAAACATTAACAGTGTTAGTGCACCCGAAAGAGTGCCATGTATCATTCTGATGATGTTGCAGGCTAGTTTTTTTACAAGGTATGGTATGGACAATCTCCCTGTCCATGTGCCTAATTCAACTGATTGTTTCTCAGATTGCAGTCCAATCTGTCACATCACTAGCCCACATGGTCAGAAAACCATCTTGTAACATGTGTTACAAAAATAGAACAAGAAGATGTTACACTTGTTGCTGTCCTAAAGGTCTTAGTTACATGTTCTTCTACACATGGATATTAGGTAGCTAGCCTCACAAAAATAGCATGTTCCGACATTTTTAGCCTTTAGAAAAGTGGATCGCAAGTTAAAATATTCTGAGCTGTCCATTTCTACCGTTAAAACTCCACATTTGAAAACAAAAGAAGCTATTTAGCTTCTAATCTCAACATAAATATGCATGCTTGAAAACAAAAGAACCCGTTTTGTATACGTACATCCATGCATATATATACAGGCCATAAAATATTTAGAGGTAAAGAAAGCATGAACATGAAAAACATAAGATAATATACATGAGAACAGAGGATAAAAAGGGACATGAAACAGAAGTCCAAGAGAACAACATGGTTACCCTTTGACATACAAGAGACACAAATGAAATAGTTTGGCTTGCCTCACCCATCTAGTTCATGAGATACTGTAACCCCCTCATGAGGACATTCTCCACAACCAAAACCAGTAGCTTACTTTGGACCAAGCAACAATCACTACTAAGCGGATAGCAAAATAGAATTTTCTGAACTTTTTGACTGTGATCTTTTTAATTTGTTACTAGTGAATGTTCCACACAATCTTCTCCTTTGCCAATAGCACCACCACTAGTGATTACATATAGATATAAGACTATCCATCTCTGTCCTCCATGTTGACTTCTTTTCTAGATTTAGGTGTTCTAACCTCAAATTCTGACTAAAAATAATAGCTGCAAAATCAAACATAAGCTTTGAGAGATAGTTCGCATGATGATGTAGTATATGTAGTGCATACCTTGACTACGCTTTCTTTTCATCTCATCCCGAAATGTGCAAAGGCTCACTAGGACCAAAACCGAGAACATGCCTGACCTGTTGGAAGCCAAACTTAGAGATCAGGCCAAGGAAAGTACTTATTATACTTTATTCCATCTCATTTATAGGACAACTACCAGCCTCATGTATGAGAGTAGCCGAAAGGAAGGTCTCTACTTCAGCTGTCAAATGGTGAGGAGCAACATTCACATGTCCTGCAAACATAATAGTGCTTTTAGTTGTTCATAAGTTAAATATGTACCACTTGATATGGGCAGTTGAAAACTGGTCCTCAAAAAGCATTCTTCAAAAGGGAAATTACCGACAATTGCATAGCCCCACTGATCATGCTCACATGCCACTGCCCATGCAAGAGTGTTGCCCATTGTAGACCTCATAGTTACCAAAAGAACTAAGTCTGCACTAGTAACACCCTCTGCCAAAATATATGATTGGTTACTTACAGAACAATCAACTTAACAGATAAGCAAAGTGCAGTTATACTAGCAGTCCCTGAAAACTGGAGGATCTCCTTGATGATTGCAAGCAGGTCTGCCAAGAAGTGAAGTCATAGGAGGTTCCCCAAGCTGGAAAAGAAAGGGAAGAAAAAGAAAACATAAAAATAAAAATTGACATAAGCCCGGTCCACAGCTAGAGACCAATGATGAGGTTACCAATTAATCAATATTACCCACCTTCACAATGTCTCCAACACTCCTACAATCACTATCAAGCGAGTGACGAATGCATGCCATCATAATTCAGGTATATTCTTATAGGTTGCCTTGCATCTTTTTGCAGCTCCAATGGAAATCCCAAGCATTGCCCTTCCCTTGCAGTGAAGGGGTCTCGAGAGACCAGTCTCTCTTCATATACTTGAGGCGTAATTGAATACTCCATGCGACCAGGTTACCGCCTCTATTCGAGTAGTTGATCATGGATGCAGAAATGTGAAAGGATGTCTTTTTTCCCAACTTCAAGGCCTTGCCATTGCAATTCCCTTTCTTGGGATTTGCCATTAACAACACCAACCGATACCAGGATTAGTGCAATCTAACACACACACAAAAAGAGTAAGCTTTTTAGTTTTTCTTTGAATCAAACCAAACCCTGACTCCGTAACAACAACTAAAAACAATCCGACAAGAAAAGCAAATAGACTCTATGAAGACATAAACAACAAGAATCTCTGCTTACTACAATAGAAACTATCATAAGGTTAACACTTGATCCCAACACTACCCTAAGAAAACCATTCAAAAGTTCAGTAGATAAAAGGGAGCAAAAGAATACTAACAGATCGCGCTCATAAAAAAGGGTCTCCAAACTTGTGCACCCAAAGCTTATAGCTTTAGAGGAAGTATAAGGTATTTGAGGGCTGATGTTTCTCTCTTGGAGCTAATGAAGCCCAGCAAGCAAAGCTTAAGTCATCATCTCCCAAAATCTGAAAATGTTAATGCATGCATTCACAATGGTGAATTGACAAGGGTAAGAGTGTGTGGGTCTCGTTCCAACAGTTCTATATATGCTAGAAAACAACCTCACACCCACAAGTTTCCACCGATTTAAGGGGTGAGTTTCCCTCTCAATGCTAATGAAGCTGATCAAGCAACTTGTAAGACATCATCTCCCAAAGCCTGAAAATGATCAAATAGCTAGGATTTGAAAAAACAAAATTCATATAAATGAAAAACCCATAAAAAAATATAAATGATGGAATATAGGGAGAAACAGATTTTGAAAGATTAACATGTGCATTTCAGATTCATACAATTTACAATTTTACTGTATCCACTACAAAAAAAAAAATAGCTTGTTATGGTGTCAAGGCATTGAGCTACAATACAAGTTGAAGAAGCCATACCTTCACATTAATAAAAGAGCATACTCAAATAGATAATATTAGCTGCTTCGATCAAATGCAAATATTTTGAAGACAACCTGGACCATATGGAAATTTCAAAATTATCACGTCTGTATGCATTGTATTTCACATTTGCAGCTTGCAAAATTCTCCTCTTCCTTACTCCCTACTTGACAGCATAAATTTACTAAAAAATGATAGTATACTGAAATTATGAAAACGTCCTCTTCCCATTGCTACCACAAAATTGAAGCAAGAGAGAACAAGGATGAGATATAGGGTTCACGGGAAGTGACTGAGGATAGCACCATGGGTACTAAAAGGCACCTTCAAATCTGAGCATCTAAGAGAGGAACCTTAAATAGAAACCTAAAATCTAGGATTGGTGTTCATACGGGAATACTACTGACATGTAAAAATGTGTAAATAATGGAATTTGAAAGCACAAAAGATAGAGCCTACTCATCCACTTGGACGTGCAAAGCAACTTGCATATCCATTTGAATGAATGAGATTGATTAGAGATTTAGTTAAAACTTACCTGACTTGTTTCATCAAGCACCTGATACTTACTAAGGGCATACTTTTTTCCCCATGTTCATATTTTAAACATTAAAATAGAGAATTTAGTAACTAAGTAGAACAGGTTCCTTATCAACACTAACAATGCATCATTTCCCGAATATGACTAACATAATTAAGTACATACAACTAAGCATGGACATTGTGTCATTGTCCCAAACTAAATAGACTTCTTTAGTGGCTGGCTGGGTACCAGGAGCTTTGTTAGCAATCACAGGAGGGGAACCAATTGAAGGACCACAAGTATTTGGACTAGAAGCGTATGAATGTGAACCTACACCGATTGTAATGCCACAAGCAGTAGTAACCTTTTATGATAGACATTAACCACAAGCAGTAGTAACCTACACCGTTGTTGCCTAATTTCTTACCCTTTCCAATCAAGGTTCTGAAGAGAAGGATACCATGTGTATCAACTCCTGCACATTTATGTAACTTATCATAATGCTCTCAAAAAACAAGAAAAATTAAAAAGTTATGATCAACAGTACAGCTTACCATTGTAAGATACTTCCTCTTTTCAAGGTTCTGAAAAGAAATATACCATGTGTATCAACAATATAGTACGCAATATGATTCAACACCCAGCAATTGTAACATACTTCCCATGGAAAATTCTTTCATTCTTCTTGTATTGTGCAGCATTATTAAACAAAATGGTATAATTAAAGACTAATAAGCAGCCAACGAGATGCAATCAGCCACAACTATGCAAGGTCCTCTCATATCTGCAATGTCTTCATTCCAGCAGTGTATCTGCATCATACATTTCCTCTGTTTTTTATGTTATCCTTGAAAAATATGAAAAAACCCTTAATCAACTTTAGACGAACTATATTTTTGCAATTGCTGATGTTATTAAAGGTTGTAGATGCACCACACACCTATTTAGACAGGGTCTGAACATCAAATTGCAAAAAAACTTATCAATTGAAACTCAATGGATGCCCAAAAGTAATATTTGATGGTGCAGGGGAGTGCAAAATAACTACTAAAAGAACTTACTCAATGCCACTGGGTTAGAAGAATAGAACTTTTGGAATCATGATCATTGCCAAGCAAGAGAAATATCAAATAATAAGTTCTCAAATTCAATTAACGTGGGATGAGTATGTTCCAGCAATAGGTGGAATGCTCATGTTTTTTGCCACTTGAGCATTCCACCTAACCTTGGGATTGAGTAGGTTCCAGCACTAGGCATTTTCATGGATTGAGTAGGTTCCAGCACTAGGCATCTCTTGGATGAGAATGCTCAAGTTTTTTGCCAGATCACAGCTAACCCTGCAACATTTAAGGTGAATAGCTCAGCCACTATCAAAATTCACCATTGTAGTGAATATTAGTTGTACTCATTGGAAATTGCTGGAGAAATATCATAACTATAGGATACATGGCTGAAATCTGCCAAACACAAAATTACTACAGCAAAAACCAGCAAGCACAACCCAAAATTACATTCCAGTGATGTATGAATAACACAACTATAAGATACATGGCTGAATCTGCCCAAACACAAAATTAGTGCAACAAAAACCACCAAACACAACCCAAAATTACATTCTAGGGCACATAAACTAGGCTGCAAATAAACCTTGTGCTATCCTAAGGTAGGTTGCATCTTTTTGCTTGTTTTAGTTTTTTGGTGCTTGTGAATATCGGACTACCATTCTGAACTTTTCATAACACTATAACAGTCCCAACTCCACTTCAATAGTATAGAAACCCAAAAAACATACCATTCAAATCTAAAAACCCCAGTCCCAACTCCACTTCAATGCATAGCAGCAACAAGGTACCTAGCACCACTCCCCAACTAAAAGTGCAGATTAGAGCTTGCAATAATTCCCACCAAGAATAAGCTCATCATTCTAACCACCAAGAATAAATACCATTGAATTGCCTGAGGTCCCCACTACTCAGCTTAATATGCAAACCAATCCACATCTTAACTTGCCATCTCACTAGTATAAAAATGGAGAACCCAAAACATAAGTGAATGGAAATGAACCCAAATATTCTGTATGTTATAAGACAGCAGTAGTATTTTCCAGCAAGCCATGAGCTGCTAATCTCAAAGCCTTGGCTTTGATGGTATTTGCATGGAAGAGATCGAATAATCTCTTAACAAGGACTGGCCTAATATATTCCCATGTAGGGGAGAGTGAATGACTTCGGTATTCAGACAAGCAAACTAAAAAAGGGACCTCTGACATCAGTCAGTGGATCCTCCTCAAATAGAAAAAGTATTGGCAAATTGCCGATAAGATACACAGATCTTAATATGACATAGCCAATGAGGAGGACGGTATACATGAAGGATAAGAGTTATAAAGGGTAATCCTAAGCAGTGGCCATGCCACCCAATGATTTTCTCCAACAGTTCAAAGCACAAGAGCAAGTGTTCTAAGATCTCTTTAAGCAATTCTTACAATTCACACCCCCATTGTAGCAAGTATGAAGTGTAGATCACCAATTTCAGATGAAAAGCATTCGACAGGGACAAAGTTAGATAAGTCAGCATATATATGAGCAATTATAATTCAACGCTTCTAACAACAGTAATTGTTATAACCTGTAACTACACACATTAGAGACTGGAATTGTTGTCTTCCCAAAGAATCCCCAATTAGGACGATAGTCTTGTCCTTTCCATGTTGTAGTGATAAGTGCCATCAGACCTACTAGTACAAAATCACATAAACGTTCCTTAAACTATGATTATTCAAGAACAAGCATGTGTCGAAGCAAAAAACAAAGAAACAAATACCATGCGACAAGTAAAAGAATGTCAATGTCAGAAAAGCAAGACAAACACCCAAATACCACAGCTGCTACTTTGTAGCTACCAATATCTCAATAACACTCAAGAACAACGGCTAGAAGCAAAACATAGTTTGAGTGTAAAACTCTCAAACTAAGCGTAGTGTGCAACTACTGAACGTAAAATGCTTTTGTGGAAAAATCATGGATGTTGGGAAACTGTTCGATTTTCTTGAACACTAAAATGGCAATACCATGAGGGCATTTTTTTTTAAGAAGATGCCATGTTTCATATCATACAACATGACGAGAACTTTCAGCTTTTTTTATAAGTAGAACTTTCAGCTTTTTGAATGCATTGTTTTGATGAAGATGTCAAGGTTCTCTTTGGCATTATAAAATTTGACAAAGATAAAACCAGTTGATTAAATTTTTGAAAACAAGGTGACACCGTGATGTACAGACTGTGTAGAGATTGAGTTAAAGGAGAACAATAGATTGGTCTAATCACTAATCTCTAACTTAACGAGTTGATTTTGCACTTAGATCTACATAGCTGCCACATGTTTTGCAAGTGCATGTGAACAAAATTTGTAAAAGGAGAATTATCTCTAATTCAAAACTATTTAAAAGGTCTAAATTACTCTTCCAATATATATATATATATATGAGGGGCCTGCCATATGTAAAGAGCAGCTCGTGATGGTTAGATCATGATGATCGGACCACAGAACATTTTGATGGGATAGCTTGCAATGCACCAAATTTAACACATTATGGCCTAACATTTTGACCTCTTGCACCGAAAGTGAATCCCACTTGGACATCAAATCTCAAGATGGTCAAAGAAGGCAGTGAATTCACTCTCGTCCTAAACTTGAACTGGATAAGAGCACCCAAGGGCAGCTTGAGTGGAGCGAGTGGGTAACTTAGTATGTAAATGTGGGCAAAAAGCTACAAGTAACAGTCTGTAAACTTAGTATACTTCTTTCCAAGTCTGTTAAAAGGAAAGATCTTGAATGATTTCAAGCAAAAAAGAAAACCTGTTCAAAGGCCCACCGAAGAGCTACATTTGTAGTCTTCTATATCCAATGCAAAACTACTGAAATCTAGAACTCTGCCTATAATATATCTACCACTAAAAAACAGAAATTGACAAAAAATTGAATCCCTGATTCTATTTTGCAAGCCCAAGACATTTGAACATTTCAGACATGGAAAGCACCAGTGCAAATATAACCATTTGATGAAATATTTTTTTCCAACAGCTCCATAATTGCTCAATATTCTACAGCCAATCAATTTATTTTTCAAGTTCAAAGTTAAAACAAACTATTCAATTCCAATTCAAAAAAATAAAAATAAATCTCACATTATTTTAAGTAAAACAAAAAGCACCAATTGTAAGAGCCATTTGATGAAATATTCTCAAACTGCTTTAAAACTACTAAGAAGTTTACCAATCTTGTCTATGCCCCTACCAAGTCTAACCCAAGACCTTGAGAGTTGAGACCCAGCAATTAGAAAAACTAGAAAAAGGCGAAAGATGTTGGGATATGGTTTCAACCCTAATAACCTCAAAAAGAAAAACAAAATCTTCTAACTCAAAACAACCAGCCCCTATAACTTAGATATGGATGTGGTTTGCAGCATGACTCAATAATATCGGAAAACCTGACATTGTATTACCACTCTGTCTATGTCCCCATTAAGTCTAACCCAAGACCTTGAGACCCAGCAGTCAAGAAAATTAGAAAAGGGCGAAAGGCATTGGGCTGTAGTTTGAATCCTAATAACCTCAAAAGAAAAAGAAAAACTCAGAGCAACTGGCCCCCATAACTTAAACATAGATGCGTTTCGCAGCATGACACAGTAACAATGAAACCCAACATTGTATTACTTTAGTAAGTTTAAGAATGATAGTGATAGATACATTATTATGCATAATATTACCTATAATTTTATCCAACCACAGATTATGATTGCAAAACCAATTCCAAAACATTCAAAGAAGGATAAACAAGTCCAGACCTGAAATACAACAAGCGTATAACATAATAATCAAAAGCGATAATGATATACCTCACAATCTTCACATATGAAATAGATAGTATGATGCAATGATATCCATGTTAGGCATCGGGTAAATACACATTATTTCAAGCCTAAGAACCAAGAAGAAGTTATAAAAAAGAGTAACCAATTGTAAATAAAAGTATATAAGAGTACTTTTTCTCATAGCTTGGAAAGAAACCTTATGTCGGAAATCTGCTTTGGGTCTCCATCACTAGCATCTTGCTTGACCTCTGTACACCATGTATTATCCTACAAAAATACTTATTAGTTAGAAAACATGGAAAGTTAAAAAGGCATGATTACAATATAAAACAAGATAATCTTTTCATGAAAAATGACACCATTGATAAACTTATAACAGAGAAGAGAGAAAAGAAAACCGATAAGCTAAAAGAGAAGCTTTAACAGCTTTATTTCTCCATTCAGGTGAAAAAGAGTATCACAGTAACATCTACATGCTGGAAGTAAGACAAGAGTGTCACAATGAAATGTGATTGGTTGCAAATTCAATGGTAACTGGATGTTCCTTGAACAAACAAACTCAAGATTGGCTTGAAACTCAGAGAACAGAAATTAACAAGTTGGATTTTCCACTATAATATTTAAAAAACTTAGGTAGTAGTCATTCCCTTGTTTAAAATTTTTAATAAGCAATCAGTATTTTATTAGGGAGAAAAAAGGAAAAAAAAGGCTATGGAAGACAAGTTATCCAAGGGGATTCTAAGAGTCGATACAAACTTTACTGGCTTCAGCTTCTCCTATTTTGTGGAATTGTATCTTCATTTTCTAAGTTAAGTGGTGGTGACGACCAACTGAAGAGAATGAGACAATCTTGGTTTGGTTGTTGTGCACCAAAGCAATTTATTTACATACAACTAAATCACTGAATAAAATGTACAGGGACTACAAGGATGTGTATGTTCATCAGCATTCAACAAACACGCAAAGGATCCTAGAGGCTTAGCAACATGGAGGCCCCCCTTCACATGGATTCACATGTTGAAGTTAATAAACCCTGATATATAATTAGTGGCAACTTGCATACAACATTCCAATGGTTCAATTATTACATCTCCCTTCAATAAAATACTCTTCATCCAAGAATTACAACAATTTGATTCTTCCTTTTGTAACATTTACATGTCCATGTGTAGGCTTATCACTTAAAAAGCATAGGTAATTTTATTCTAGTCCATATATATATCGAATCTAGCAGCTGAATTTTCCTTTAACTAGCAATAATATGTGCTTGTTACAGTCATACATATTGTATAGTGTAGACCTTTAATGAGATTTTGGGAAGGCATTATAACAACTTTTAAACACTTAAATACTGCTTTCTTATGAGCTCATATATTCATATTGTCTTATATGAACCGGGATGTAGAAACAATAATGTTACCTGAGCACAGACCATTGTGAGAGCCTCACACCGGGTAGGGTTAACCTTTCCCTAAAATAGTATAGAGATTAGCCAAAGCTTCAAACTTTTTTTCAGCCATGACAAATGGTAGGTTAGTTTCGTTAGCTACAGGTGTAGCAATTTTTACATCAAACTTGAAATGAATTTGAAACATTTAACAATGTGAAACAAATACAATCAATACCACAAAAGCAGATAAGATATATTTGCAAGTAATATTCAAATGAACTGTAGAGTGACACTTCATGACAAAGTTATGGTCAAACTTGGATATTAGAGAAGGAGGCAGCCTCCATTCTAACACTTGTGATGCCAACTCCATTCAAACACTTTTTGTTCCATTTTTCTTGGTCAAGGAGTAAATGTGTGTATGTATGTAGGGCTACCTAGCTAGAGGAATATATTGGTAAATAGATATAGAGATGCATGGCCATAACCTACTATTTTATTTGAATCTGCAGAATTTCTTGGCCATAACCCACTTGTTGTTCCATTTTCTTGCTGTCCATGCCTTTTACATGTTCAAGACTAAATGACGATATGATCCAACATTTTCATGAAGAACCGATATGATTCTAGAGTATTAAAGATAACCCACTACAAAAGAATCACAAAGTAATTGAAGTCATCAGTGTACATATGCATTTTATCATTTTCAAGTCACAAAGTAATTTTATCATTCTTAACAGAATTTTCAACAACTTGTCTTTTTGTTACTTTTCAAATTTTTGAGGGTTAGCCATTTGTGATTTTTGTTGTTGATACTTAACATGGTATTATGTTTCTTTCTCATGACAACAAAAGTTTTAAGCTTCATAATTCCTACTACTTTGAACTATATAAAAATTGAAAAGTACATCTTTACTTAATTCAAATAGATGATTGCATTTTAGCACTATGATTAGAATAGTATACCCAATGGTAATTGCCCCAAAATCACACAAACACAGCAAAGCCCCAAAATTAGAGTTAATTGTTGCCTAGAGAGTAAGAATCAACGATACATCGCATAAAGGAAAAGAAGAATACTTACATAGAAGCATTGGGGATCAAGCAAAGATAAACAAAATCAAATTTGAACATTCATAAATTCCTAATTTTACAAACAACAATAGAATCAAGAAATATAAATCACATGCCATTTGCAGTACCATTTGGTTTTCAAATCTGATTAGTTTTAAAAAGTATTCAATACAATCATATTTTGTGTAAGTGTAGTTTACTGGTCATCAGTTAGAGGATGCCTTTACTTCTTCAAGGATTTGTTGTTTTATAGGTCAACAAATTCCTAATCAAATTGTAGTCTGATAGGCATGTTGATTAATTAAGCGGACACTCCATTAAGCCAAGGTTACAGATTCGCTTTGCTAGTGAACCCATGGTGGTCAGAAGTTTACACGTCACATAAATTATCACATTGATGCTTTGCTCATTGGTCAGTATCACAGTTCAAGATCTCCATAAACAACTTGGATGGCCTCTAGATCTGTTCTTGTAACTAACATAATTCACAGACCATCTATAGTAGCCACCCATTTAAGAAATCGTATTGGTAGCTGCATGACCCTTGGTTAGCAGTTATCTGGTTCCCATGTTCAAGTTGTAAAGAACCTCCATTATACCCTTTAATCCACAAAGAAGCGCCATATTTGTGATCGAAGAAAAGGACTAATCAAAGGATATGATAGTGGAATAATATGTTTGTTAGTGGAATAAGATGACCACACTAACAATTTTAGGAAATACAAAAGATATAAATTCATCTGTGAGAAAAACTAATAGTTTCCTAGAAGGAAGTGTGCACAAAAGTCCTGAAATTTCAAGAGATTTAGATCAGGGGATTCTTAGCTCCAGGCTTAGATTATGTTACATGGCAAAAAAATAAAAATAAAAAGCACAAATTTTGCAAGTTTAACCAAAATAATAAGAATATTAATGAGTTGAACCCACAAAGAAAATGAACACTAAATATGCAAACATATTTAGTGTTCACCTAATGCTTTACAACAAAAATAAATTAATGAATTAAAGAACAAAGTAATACCACAAAGAGTCATTCTTTATGAACTCATAACTTCTCCCAAACTTACCATTCGAGGTTCCATAAATTTGATCCACGAGAATCAAAGGAAAACTGCTAGAAACAGAGAAACCCCCTAAGTTTTTAAAACCCCTAACTTTTCATATAGAGAATAGGATTAGAGAACTTCAAAGAGTCATCCAACATTGGCACAACTTGAGATGAGGTAGGAGGAGGCGGAGGTGTGTAGAATTCGAAGTTCTTTATGAAGGAGAAGGCTTGGGAGATACGAGAGAAATAGAGAGAGAGAGGGAGAGAGAGAGAGAGAGAGAGAGAGAGAGAGAGAGAGAGAAAGAGAGAGATGATAGAGAGTTATTGGAGTGGAGAAAAGGCAACACGATAGAGAGATAACGTGAGTGAGAGAGAAATATGACAAACGGAGAGATGAGGGATGGGTGAGGAAGGAAATACCCATGACAAGGAGAAAATTTCGTGGGACATCTGGAAAATCAGTCGTAGGAGTTCGATTGTTAGGGTTAGGGTTAGCGTTGGGGTTGGGAAGGAGAGATTGTGAGAGTTAGGGTTGAGACTGGGAAGGAGAGGTTGTGAGGGTTAGGGTTCTCGGCTGAGAAAGATGGAGGAATGAGAAGAGGGACGAGAATGAGAAGAGAGGGGTTAAAATCCATTGAAATAGAAAAGAGAGAGACATACCTACAACAGTAGCAACGACGGGCCAACGACAACGACGTCGGCAAAGGGGGGCATGACGGTGATGACGGGCCAACCGCTTATTGGGGTTCTCAGCTCAGCTGAGAAGGAGGAAGGAGAAGGGAACCAAAAAGGGGAAAGGGGATTGGGGAGGAGAAGAGAGGGTAAGGTGTGGATTAAGAGTTTTGGCATGGGAAATAGATTTGGAGTCGTGCGTTTTAGACAAAAACTAATTGGCGTTCAGAAAATGAACGCTGTGCAGTAACTTTTTTTTTTTAACATCTCACACCCATGTCTTCAAGTAGTAGGGGTAAATCGGATATTAATGGCGTTTAAAAAGTGAATACCATAAAAAGTATAAATTTATTGCGTTCTTGTCCAAATGCCATGAATTTAATGCCATTATAGGCATTATTTGTTGTAGTGCTTGGCTTGGAACAAGACAAATTCATCATTTATTGTGATAGTCCAAGTCCAAGCACATCAACGTGAGGTATCACTGGATTCGGGATGTTCTTGAAGAGAAAGTGTTGTAAATTGAAAAGATCTATACTAATAAGAATAGCTCAGATATGATAACAAAGGCATTACCCAAAGGTAAACATAAAGCTTGTTGTGACATGACAGGTTTGGGTATGGTGGATCCCTCTTCATGAGTCGGGAGGGGGAGATTGTTGGTGTCCTTCCTCACTTGCGGTGGGACCCACTTCTTTTGTCCCCATTCAAAAAAGGGGTTTTTTTCTTTTTTGTCTTTTCCCCGTGCCTTTTTTAGAAGTTGAAAAGGCAACTTTTGAGGAGAGGAGTAAGAAGTACAGTCCATGCTTTAGAAGAAAAAAAAAGGTTTTTTTTAAAGAGAAGGAAAATGAGAGTTCAAGAGAAGGAGAAAAAGGGGTTTTGAAGAAGAGAGAAAGTGCAGCCATTTCTCAAGATTCTTCAGGTGTTTGATATCCGTTTTGCTCCGAATTTGTGAAGCTTCATCCACAACTCCAAGGTTCTTGTTTTCTCTTCTCCAAAGAATTGTTTTCTAGGGTTTTCTCAAATCCTAAGAGGTAAAGACTTTGTCTCCTTCCATTGTTGATTGTTATATATCCTTGTTTGGATAAAGATCTTGTAATCCGAGAGAAGTTGTTTGTCTCTTGATGTTGGCACCCTCTAGTGTTATCTAGAGAGAAGTTGTAACCCATTATTTTTATAGTGGAAGTTTGTCGGACTAGGTCCCGTGATTTTTACCCTTCTCATTGAAGGGGTTTTCCACGTAAAATTTTGGTGTCTTGTTTCTTTACTTTATTTCTACTTTGTATTGTGGTGTGTGGAATATTTGTTGTGGTTTGCACATAGGAGAAGGGGATTTTTCCCAACAAAGAAGTTAATGACCTTTATACAAATGTAGAAACACCGGCTTCTCAGAGACTTAATGGCTTCATGGGTTCTTTGGCCCAATGGCAATATCTTTCATCATTATCAACTCGATCTTGGACATTCATGGCAGCCATGAACAATGGGATCGCTTTTTCATGGTCCTTATTCACCAACTGATCCACACAAAAAGCAAAAAACAAAGATATCCATCATGTAAAACAGAATGAAAACAAAAGAAATTGTTAGATGTAAACGATTTTTAAAATCATAGAAGATGTGCGTGAGAGAGTCTGTTTGTCTTCTTATCTCTTCCTATAGCGAGAAAATAACTTGTAGGAGAGAAATTTTTAGAAGAAAGCGTTTGGAAGAGAGAGTCCAATTGGTTATGGAGTAAAATCATTTAGAGTTTTAAGTTGGTTTAATAACTTGTTTACATTGCACTGTCAAATAGGTAGATAACATGAATGATAGTTTGAAGGATATTGATATTTGTGTGGCTCTTGATATTAAAGCATTATGTAGTTCCAAAGGGCCATTAAGAGGGATGTCAAAAGATGGTCATTGAGAATGAATAAAATAATTTAGTATGTATGCATATATTAATAGAAAAGGAGATGAGTTGGCCTGTAAGAAGAAGATGGTGTGCAAGTTTCACCTCCTTTTATAATATTTGACACATAAGAGAGGACATATGGGTTTGTTTTAAAATATTTGACACTTAACCTCATTAAACTCCTTGATTCTAAACATTCCTTCCTTCCTTCCATAGTTCGACTAAGCATCTCTCCTTCTATGATTCATTTTGAAAGACAATATCTCTTAACTTTAAAATGAAAATCCATTCACTCATTCAGAGCTGTCCATCATCTATCTAATTCCCTTATTTCTTCTGCTAAATTCTTCTCATGCATTCTTGACCCCACTGAACATGATTTAGATAAAAACAGAATACAAAAAGTATAAGAACACCGTGTTGAAAAAATTATGATTCATATCAACATTTTTAGCAGGTTTCATGACATCAAACTCTTTTGAGTCCTTCACCCAACAACCAATTTAATAGACGAAATGCAAAAATGCTGTCTCCGACACAGTTTTTCTACAAAGAATGCACTGACTTAATTATAGAATGCATGTTATAATAAATAATAAAAAATATGATGTCTCCATGTTCTTGAATTTAGAGGAAATCCAAACCACATACAAAATATTATGAAATAAATATTTTGATGGATGGATCCAAAATATTATAAGATTCAGTGGTACCATTGTGTAGAAAAAATTTATTTTTCAGCATCACATACAAAATACAATGAGATGTTTGGATGGACCCAAAACATAGTCGGTCTATCTTTGAATGCACACCAACTTCATTTGGGAACTGTAAGCATTGGATGGCACTCATTTTGTGCTGTATAATTTGTGCCCTGCCTACTTAATAATCTTAACCCTAAAGAGACTCAACAACCGAAAGACCAACAAAACTAAAGGAAGGAAAAGAAACACAAAGCAAAGTACCCTAAACCAATTAAATGTCCAATCAAAAGTATAAATTGAGAATTTAGAAGTGATAACTGTCTAATCAAAGCCTAACAATTGAAACATTTCTCAAGAAAACAAACACGGAAACTGAACAACAACAAAATGAATACCCTAATTTTCAACACAAAAAGACAAATAAGTAAACAAAAGAAAGAAATATCTTAGCATCAAACACAGAAATATCAAGACCCAAGACTAAGGTGGCGTTTGGTAAAACTTTTTTCAGACCTTAAGTCTGATTCAGCTGAAATTAAGTGATTTTGGTGATTAAGTTGCGTTTGGTAAACGACTTAATTTCAGTACTTATCACCAAACTCAAGGAAAAAAAGACAAAAGTAAAAAGTGACCCAACCTTCACTTATTGCGGTAAGTGAATGAATCTTTAAAAAAGATTCCTCGATTCTTTTTTAATACCAACAATGCCCTTTTTTCAAACCTTTTTCTTTTATAAACTTACGAAAGTATCCTAATAAATATTTCAAAATACTCACATTGCCCTTGACTTAATTTTAAGACTTAAGACCTTAGCCAAACAACCTAATTCAAACATAAGTCATTAAGCTACCAGATCTTAAGCACTTTAAGCTTTTAGATCTGATAACTTAATTTATCAAACGCCACCTAACTAACTTAAGATTCTTAAAAGCTTTCTAAGAATCATTAGCTTCAGCTGTAGACCCATTAATTGAAGTTCTGATTAGTGTAGTATCTACATAGCCTCATGAATGGTCCCTTTATGAGTTATTTTGTAAGTGAAATTGAAAAATCAAATATTTAGGGAAGAATCCAAAAGGACCAGATAAGCATTTTAGTCATCTCAATTGATTAGAAGTTTGGCAAGCATTTGAGCATAGTGATTGTCTTTTGTCAATTTTATAGCAAATCATTTTCAGTAATGTGATTGATGAAAAACTAAGATAGAGATACCTTATCTAAAAGATGCATGCATGTTTAATTTTTGTGTCTTGTGAATACGAGAGAAGAATCATCTCCAACAGCAACAAAAACCAAATAACAACCTCAAACTTGCTGAGATGTTAAGAGGATATTGAAAGTAGAGCACAATAGGTCATAGCAGCTTTGATTGCTTAATTTCCAAGATAAGATCGCATTCTCAGAGGTCATACGATATCTCACATCCGACATCCTCATACGATACAGCTCATCATAATGGATGCGATTTGTGGATGACAGCACAATTATGCACCCCACAGTGGTTTTACCCCTGCCTACTAACTCTAAAAATCAATAATTAAAACTAGTAGTTACCTAAACCTTAATTCTAACTATGAATCACCCGCAACCCCCCCGGTTAATTTCTTTAACATTACTCGTATTCGTCTCTATTTCCTCCGCCTCTCCTCATTCTTCTTCGTAGGAGAATATAGCGGCGTAGTTGAGCCCTCCTCCCACTACTAAAACCTTAAACCCCCATAAAAACATTTATGTATATATAATAAGCAGAGCGATCACAACAGGAAAAAGAACATGGGATCTTGGTGTTCGAGAATATACCTGACTGTACTTGAGGGCGTGCTGGTCACCGACGAGATTCCCTTTTCAGAAAGATAACCTTTACCCCTTCCTCCAATCGGAATAGAGGTTATAGAGGAGAGAGAGAAAAAGCAAATCCCTTTAACCAAAACGACGCAAGCGAAGTCCTCAAACCCTCGGATGTGAGCATTTGCCAATCGAGATCAGCCTGGATGGATTTTCGGTGTTGATTCTTCCTCGCCAGTGCTCAAACCCATTTTTGCCACATTCGAAATCAAATTGGGAAATTATAAAAAAAAAAAAAGAAAGATTGAATCGATTCCTCTATTGAAAAAAAAGTGAAATTGAATCGACCCCTTCTCCTCTATTCCACTTTCATCTAAAACACTAAACTATACAAAATTTCCCAAAAAAAAAAGGAAAAAACCCAAGCTCTAATGATGTGATCTAGGCCCACTTCTATACATGGGTTCGGCCCATGCACTAAGGCCTACCTATCTTCACTAAACGTGGGAAAGTTTGGGTAGTTTTCATTGTTGTCCTTATGTCAATTGTTAGTTAGGGTAGTTCTTTAAGTTATGCTACTTGTCTTGTTGTAATTGGGGTAGTTATAGGGAGTGGGTTAAGGTAGACGGCTCTCCTTAATTGTTGCTTACATGTCTAGATGTCATTAAGTAAGTAGTTGTAGAAGTTATAGGATTTAGCTCTATAAATTCTACCAACGAATAGGTGAAGGGTGTGAAATGAATATTATTTGTTAAGAGGTTGTTCCCCTGAAAGTGGACATTATCAATCAAAGTCTTCTTTTGTTTGTTTTAAGTTTGTTTTTCGTTCACAATTGGAAAATCAGAAAATAGGACACAACATTTTGGTATCAGAGCCATACGTTCCTCGGCTGGTTTATGGTCGTTACTAGAAGGGTTCAAATGGAGCAGAAATTCAAAAGATTGGAGGAAGGCCATGAGCATCACGAACGTGTTCTCACAGAATTGCTATAAAAAATCTCAGTAATCGACAACAAATATGACCAACTCGTAGAAGGCATCATGCAGATTAAAGAGGAGGTACTAACTAAATCCAATGATCCCCAGTCATCCAAAGAATCCAACAATGCTTCAAGGAACGGGGGTACCGAAAACGTCATTAATTCGAGAATGGTTTGACTCAAGTTTCCAAAATTCAGGGGCGAAGATCCAGCGAGTTGGGTGTATCGGGCTGAACAATTCTTCACTTATCACCACACTCCAAATGATCAAAAAATTATTATTGCCTCTTTTCATCTTGAAGATGAAGCTTTGCAATGGTTTCAATGGTTTGAGCGTGAATCGCAATTTGCTTCTTGGGTGGCTTTCAAGGAAGAACTTCATACTCTGTTCGGTCCAACCGAATTCAAGGATCCAACAGGTGCTCTTTCTAAATTACGCCAAACTGGAACTCTTAGAGATTATCAAAATGCTTTCGAGAAACTCGCTAATAGGACTATGGGATTATCCGAGCCTTTTCTTGTGAGTTGTTTTGTTAGCGGTTTGGAGGATGATCTTTGTTTTGATGTTCAAATGTTCAAACCAAACACCCTATCGTCAACTATAGGGATAGCTCATTTACAAGAAGAAAGGATCTTGGCCAAACGTCAACATACTAAATCAGCTACAAATCGATTGGTGCAGACCAATCAGACTACTACTCCACCGGTTCGTCAACTTACGCCTGACGAAGCAAATGAACCGCGTAAACAAGGCCTATGCTTTAACTGTGATGAAAAATTCTTTCATGGTCACCAATGCAAGAAAAAAAATTTATTCTTAATTGAAGGAGAATGGGCAGATGATCCTCCTGATTCTGAAATAGATGAAGCACTTGATCCAACAACAGATGAGGAGGAACAACCTGAAATTTCAGTTCATGCTTTATCCGATTCTTCATTGATTCTTCTCTTCCAAAATGGATCGGCTGTCGAACCATACTAGAGGATCAATTTGATGTTATGGTTGCTAATGGTGGTAAGATTTCTTGCAAGGAGAAATGCTTGGAACTACCTGTCACATTACAAGAGTACAAATTCAACACAGATTTGTATGTGCTTCCCCTTGGCGGTTGTGATATGGTGTTAGGGGCCCATTGGTTGTGCACCTTGGGACCAATCTTATGGGACTTTTGCAATCTTTCCATGGAATTCTCTGTTGAACAGAAACGCTATCAGCTCTTTGGCTCCAAACTCAGGTCCCTTAAAGTTGTTAGTAATCATTGCATGGAGCGAATTATTCATAAGGATGAACCAGGTACATTGATCTATTTCTCTTCCATCAATGGTGAACATTCTGATATGATAATGGACCCAGAATTAGAAAATCTATTACATCATTTTGGTGACATTTTTGAGGAATCAAAACAATTGCCTCCTAGACGGTCACATGACCATAAGATCCAATTGCAGCAAGGAAGTTCACCAACTAGCATACGACCTTACCGGTATGCTCATTTTCAAAAATCTGAAATCGAGCGGCTAGTAAAAGAAATGTTGGAATCTGGTCTTATACGCCCCAGCGTAAGTCCATATTCATCCCCGGTGTTGCTTGTGCGGAAAAAAGATGGCTCTTGGTGGATGTGCATAGACTACTGAGCCTTGAATAAAGTCACAATTAAAGATAAATTTCAATTCCGGTAATTGATGAACTCCTTGATGAACTTCATGGGGTCAAATTCTTTACCAAGTT
The DNA here is from genome assembly GCA_035048495.1 of Euptelea pleiosperma. Lineage (NCBI taxonomy): Eukaryota > Viridiplantae > Streptophyta > Magnoliopsida > Ranunculales > Eupteleaceae > Euptelea > Euptelea pleiosperma. Next base: position 13,831,942 of record CM068541.1, read on the forward strand.
GGATTTACGGTCTGGATATCATCAAATCCGGGTTCATGATGAAGACATACCCAAAACTGCTTTTCGAACTCACGATGAACATTACGAATTTTTGGTAATGCCTTTTGGTCTCACCAATGTGCCTTCATCGTTTCAGAGTTTGATGAACGAAATCTTTCGGCCATTTCTTTGAAAATTCATCCTTGTATTTTTCGATGACATACTAATTTATAGTTCTTCATGGGATACTCATCTACAACACATTTGCACTACCTTGAAGCAACTTCGACGGCATCAATTGTATTTAAAAAGATGCAAATGCTCGTTCGGGCAAACTACGGTGGAATACTTGGGCCATTTAATCTCCAATGAAGGTGTAGCAACAGACCCTCAAAAAATCAGCAGCATGCTAGAATGGCCACTTCCAAATTCAATCAAAAGTTTGCGTGGATTTTTAGGACTGACCGGTTGTTATAGGAAATTTGTTCGTAATTATGGACTTATTTCAGCACCCTTGACAGCACTCCTCAAAAAAGATGCTTTCAAATGGTCTCAAGATGCTGAAAATGCTTTCAATACTTTGAAAACTTCTATGACTACAACCCCAGTTCTTGCTCTTCCTGATTTTTCACAAACTTTTGTTATCAAAAGTGATGCTTCTGGATCTGGGATTGGTGCTATTCTAATGCAAGGAGGTCGACCCATAGCCTACACCAGTAAGGCCTTGAGTGGAAGAAATCTTGGTTTATCTACTTATGAAAAGGAAATGTTGGCCATACTTCATGCAGTCACCAAATGGAGAACTTATCTCATCGGTAGACATTTCTAAATTAGAACTGATCATCAAAGTCTCAAGCACTTCTTGGATACACGAGCCACTACTCCATCACAACAAAAATGGGTTACGAAATTGTTGGGTTATGACTATGAAATTATTTATTGTTGTGGGTGTGAGAACAAGGCTGTTGATGCCTTATCTCGTCTTTACGAAGGACCTATGGTGGCTGCCATTTCTTTTCCTAAATTAGATTGGGTCCAATCACTACTAGAAGACGTCAAGCACGACCCTTGGATTCAAACCCGAATCTACGATCTTCAGCAAAATCCGAATGCATTCAAGCATTATGTAATTGATGCTGAAGTTTTGAAGTACAAGGGGAGAATTGTTCTTGGTCCTACTTCGCCATGACGTGGACCTCTTTTAGAAGAATTGCATTCATCATCAACAGCCGGTCATTCAGGTTATCAAAAAACTCTGAAACAGGTGCATCGAACCTTCTATTGGCGTGGTATGCGAAAATTTACCAAAGAATTTGTGGCGGAATGCGAAATTTGCCAAAGAAATAAAGCCGAATATGTGTCACCTCATGGATTGTTACAGCCATTACCGATTCCAGAAAATATTTGGTCTGAAATTTCTATGGATTTCATCGACGGCTTACCGATCTCAAACGGAAAAAGTGTGATATTTGTAGTGGTTGATCGACTCTCAAAGTATGCACATTTCTCTGCTTTCTCTCATCCTTTCACAGCAGCAACGGTGGCTCAAACCTTTATTGAAAATATTTTCAAGTTGCATGGGATGCCAACTTCGATAGTTAGCAACCGCGATCCCGTCTTTACAAGCAATTTTTGGAAAGAATTTTTTCCCCTACAAGGAACTAAACTCTGTATGAGTTCCAGTTATCACCCTCAGACGGATGGTCAAACCGAAGTTGTTAATCGATGTTTAGAAACTTATTTACGTTGCTTTGTGGGTACTCAACCTAAACAATGGACCAAATGGTTACCTTGGGTGGAATGGTGGTATAATACAATATTCCATTCGGCTTCAAAAATGACACCTTTTGAAGTTGTTTATGGACAACCTCCTCCACATATCTTAGTCCATGAGAAGGGTTCTACTAATGTTGCTCAAGTGGATTCATCCCTACAAAGTCGAGACAAAGTGCTTCGCTTACTTCGGGACAATCTACACACAGCTCAAGCCCGAATGAAACAGCAAGCGGACAAACATCGATCTGAACGTACCTTTGAAGAAGGTGATTTGGTCTACCTTCGTCTTCAACCATCCGACAAACTACTGTTTCTCTTCGTGGGTCATTAAAACTTGCTCCAAGATTCTATGGACCATATCGGGTTATCCAAAAAATTGGAAAGGTTGCGTATAAATTGGAACTACTACCGGACTCTCGTATTCATCCTGTATTTCATGTTTCATGCTTGAAGAAAAAGATAGGACATCATGCTGTAACAGTTCAGCAACTTCCATGTCTATCAAATAAGGGATATTACAAGTTCAACCTCAATTTATTTTGGATCGAAGAATAGTGAAGAAACGAAATAGTGCTGTCACAGAAGTACTTGTTCAGTGGGCTAATACAACTCCAGATGATGCCACATGGAAGAATATCAACGCTTGATGGAGCGTTTTCCAGACTTTCAACCTTGAGGACAAGGTTGGTGTTAAGGGGGGAAGAATGATGTGATCTAGGCCCACTTCTATACATGGATCTGGCCCATGCACTAAGGCCTACCTATCTTCACTAAATGTGGGGAAGTTTGGGTAGTTTTCATTGTTGTCCTTATATTAATTGGTAGTTGTTTAAGTTATGCTACTTGTCTTGTTGTAATTGGGGTAGTTATAGGGAGTGGGTTAAGGTAGACAGCTGTCCTTAATTGTTGCTTACATGTCTAGATGTCATTAAGTAAGTAGTTGTAGAAGTTATAGGATTTAGCTCTATAAATTCTACCAACGAATAGGTGAAGGGTGTGACATGAATATTGTTTGTTAAGAGGTTGTTCCCCTCAAAGTGGACATTATCAATCAAAGTCCTTTTTGTTTGTTTTAAGTTTGTTTTCTGTTCACAATTGAAAAATCAGAAAACAGGACACAACATCTAATGATTAAACTATATATACAGAAATGATCTCAAATAAGTTTTTGTTCTACTTGCTGACCGGGGTTAACAGATAGGAACAAAAGTAGAAAAAAAATATTACAGATAAAAATGTTAGAAAAAGAAAAGAAATAAATCGAACCCTCATTTGTCTCATTGTAAATGCTTCTTCTCTTTACCATCCCTCTTGCATTGACACCTGCACATAAAATATTTTGTCTGCAGATTGGGAAAATGGGGTTTCAATAGAGAAGCATTCTAAGGAGAGAGAACGGTTGGGAAAATGAACAAAGGTCTCTTGATGACTTTTTGGCAAAAGGATGGGAAGAAATACAGTTCAGAAGAGAGAAAATATTTGCACACGTGCCGTTGTATACAGGTAGTGGAAGATACGTTTTAGAAGGATAGGTTCAGAACAGACCCATCGTTTGGAAAGGGAGACGTATTATAGAAATTTCAAGGGTATTTTGGAGATATTTTTTGTGAAAAGTTCTACACGCCTTTTGTGAGGTCTCTACTTTTGTATAGATGTATAGGTAAGAACAAGTAACAGAGGACGTGTCCGGCGACTCCGGATATTCTAGTACGGATTTTTACCCGGCTCTTTGGGGGGGTTCCATGGAGATGAGTAAGGTCTTGGGCGGAAGCCTTCGCGCTACCCCAGTTTGACAATCGCTTCCCAACCTTTGAACAAAATCTGACAAATTGTCTCTTGGTCCAGAAATTCAACATTTTCAAATTGACTAACTTGGTCATTTTCATTTCTTCTCCATCTATTTATCCTTTTTATACACTTCTGCAAGAACAACCTGAAGAAATCAAAGAGGACGAGATGACAGCCGCAGTTTTCTCCACTAGGAAGGCCGCCTTCGCTCTTACGCTCATCTTGCTTATACAAAACTGCTTTGCAGCAACTGGGTCTGAAGCAAGGATACTACCTGATGAAGAAGGTAACAGTCTCTCCTTACAACATTTAAATTCCCTACGTTATCGTATAGGATTCTTTTTCTTTAACCCTGAAATAGAAGAGAACTCATCTTATATATATTTGATTATTTTTTTTCTCAACTTATACTTGAAAATTTTAAATTGTTTTGTTCTTGCTACATATAATATATTGTTGAATCCATCCATTTGAATTTTGAATCAATAAATCCCGTTAGATAGCACATGCATTGGGAAAATAAAGCTCTTAGCTAGCCTCAATAAGATGTCCGGCCCTCCCTAGGGTCCAGACCGTTGTATGGAATTCGTGATTGGTTTTGTGAATTCCGAGCATCGTTCGAAGTATCGCCCGATCCTAAGTAAACTCGGGCGATCCGGATGGGGATTGGCGGCTCTCAAGACAGAAAACAGAAGTTTGCACCGGATCGCATGGGATCGGTCAAGACTGTGAGTCGAGTCAATCAGATCGGGCGATACTACCGAGTTGACTCGGTGAGTCCACGAAATTGCAAGAAAAGTTTTTTTTGATAAGTCAAATTCATTAAGTTAAGAGAGATCAAGAAGATCTCGAAAAGCGCACAAAAGTCCATGAAGAAATAGCAAAGAAGAGCAAAAAAAGGGCGCTCGTAATGAGGAAATCGGAGTTAATTTCTCCCCTAAATGAGATCAAATCTAAATTCTCTCCCAAATGAGATCAAATCTAAACACTGCACCATATCGCTAAAGACGACCCCTCTCATTTCAGTAGCAATAGATCCCCAACCATAGAGAAATGATTTGATGTTGACGAGATTTTCTTGAAAAGCTTTTTCTTCGCCCCTAAATATTCTATCATTTCTCTGTAGCCAGATTCCCCATAAGGCACCATTCTCCACAGTATTTTTTTTTTTTTCAACCCGCGAGGGATAGCTTGGGCCAAACCCTAACTCGCTTAATCATTTCGTCTCTCCTACAATCAAGCATGCAGAAGGAAGTATTGATTTTGGAGACGTTTCCGTCCTATTACTGAACCAGTTTTTGACTTTTTTGTTGAGTGGTGATCAAAAACAATTTTGGTCGGTCAGCAAAGTTGCTGACGGAAAATATGAGCCACGTGGTACACTCTTAGAAGATGATGGCCATATGGATGTTTGGCCAATCCTTAGGGGGACCGACAAACCAAAGATCAGCCTGATTAGTGATTTCAAACCCTTGGATCTTTGTACATAAAATAATGGTCAATAATGCTCGAAATCCGTTAAAATTAACCCAAAAATTGATTCCAATCCAAGGCTTAGAAATCACTAATCAAGGATTATGTGGATCAGACATTAAAAATCGTAAAAACAAAAACCAATTCAAGAGCAACACGGAAGTGGAATTAAATTTCTCCTGAAAAGATATGCATGCTCAAATTCTGTTAAAATTCAACCCATGAAAAGGATTCTAATCCAACGCTTAGAAATCAGTAATGAAGTTAATTTTTGATCTATACGCCCATCTAGGATTCGCCGAAACATCCATGTGGTCAGAAATCTCTAAGCCTCATACATATTGTAGTCGATCTGCAACTCACACGTATGACACTCTTGTATGTTCCAGAAGGGCGGAATGATTTATGCTCCAAGGTATAAAAGGGACCGTTATAATGGTATAACGGTCTGCAGGCGTTACCGTTTTTATCGTTATGGGGCAAAAACAGAAAAAATGGAGAAAAAAAACGGAAAAAACTGCCGTTTTTTTTCACATTTTTTTCCAGATTATAACGGATAAGAACGGCTGCTATTTTCTGGGCATTTTAATGGTACGTAACGTAACGGGGTAGGTCCGAATCAGTTATAACGGCTGTTAATTTCGTTACAACGGCCGGTTTTTAAACCTACTATGTTCCTCGTATGACACTCTTGCGTAGACTAACTTGGCTGACATCAACAAACAGAGAAGCTACTAACCACCTACAATATGAGCCACATGGCACTTTGTTAGAGGACTGTATGAATGTTTGGCCAATCCCTAAGTGGGCCTACAAACCAAAAATCAACCTGATTAGTGATTTCTAAGCATTGGCTTGGAGTCATTTTCGTGGGAATCTGAGAATTACTTTGGGTACAAGATCGAAAGACTTAAAATATTAATCAGGCTGATTTTTGGTTTGTAGATCCACCTACGGATTGCCTAAACATACATACGGTCAGCATCCTCTAAAAGTGTGCCACGTGGCTCATTTAGAGCGGTCATATAAGTTTTCCTCCAATGACTATCGTTTGGCGGGTATGAGTTTGTCTGAAGTTTCCCTCCGTAAATGCCAGGTGAGTATGCTTTAGGGCCCAACGATCTTTTGGATGTTTAGTTCACTTATTGATGATATATAAGTCAAAAATCAGTTTAATTAGTAATTTATAGCAGTGGGATTTAGAATTTTAATAACTTAATTTTTAACCGTTGGATTTGAGCCTTTTTTATAGATGCTAATATATAACTGTTATAAATCATCGATCAAACTGATATTTGGTATGTAGGTCCACCAATACGTGAACCCAACATCCATAAGGCCAATGAACCCTAAGGTGAGCTCCACATGACATTTTTGGGAGGGGTAGACTTCAAATTTTGAAGTCCCCAGGTGGACAGTAAATATTTTCTCGTTGTTTGGCCATCCCTCACAAGTAGATATATATTTGACGACGGACGTCATCAACGTTGATGATGGATCACAATATGAGCATGTGGCACAATCTTAGACATCACTGACCGTAAGGATGTTTGGCCCATCCCTAGGTGACCCCTACATATCAAAAAATCAGCCTGATTAGTGATTTCTAACCTTGGAACATGGTACTCCAAATAATCCTCAAAATCTCACGATTCAAAATGAACCATGACTATTCCAACGGTGTAGGTCTACCTAGGAATACCAAACACCCATACGGTCAGTGGTGTCTAAGCGTGTGCCACGTGGCTCATACTGTGGTCGTCCCTCATCAAAGATTTATTCTCCCTTCCATGGACCTACATAGTACAGGCCAAACATTTTGAGTTTTTTCAAATCACTAAGCTGATTTTTGGTCTGTAGCTAGGTTCAAAATAAGGGTGGCCAAATTAAGGCCAGTCTTAGTCTAGTCCAAGATTAAGTCCTTAATTGGGTAACTATCAATCTTGAACTAGTTCTGATTTTCATGTCATTTGGTTAAACATTGTCTTGTATTCTGGTTCTAATTTGGAAGCCGTTGGGTTAGCATTTACCCAGTTACATATTATTTTACCATTTTGTGTATGTCCTAGAGGGAAAGATGGAAGAAGAATACATCTTAGTTCATTTACTCTCCTGCTACTTCATTCGAGAAGTAGCTTCTGATCCTTGAGTTCTAGTTTGAGTCTCTTGTTCATCTACTCTTACGATCAATCAATGCACGAGGCAGTAATTTTTTTCTAAAAATAACAGTCCCCATTTACATTTCAAGCTTAGCTCAGTCCCCGTACATATTTGCTAAGCTAGCTTGGCGGCCACTTACACAATCTAGCATGATTTGACTTTTTATGTACGTCTTTGTGATGCAGTGAACGCTCTTCGACAAATTGCAAATGGATTAGGCAAAACTTGGGATTTCAATGTCAACCCATGCGATGAGAACTCCAACTGGTTCATCCCCTTCACCCAAGAAAAACCACTGTTCACAGATATCGTCACATGCAACTGCTCAGTCTCAAATAGCAGCTATTGCCATGTAGAGAGCATGTATGCTTGCCTCAACTTGTTCCTCAACAATTTTAACCAAGGTTTTAAATGGTCCGTTATAACAGTCCCATAACGTTATTTAAAAAAAAAAAAAAAAACATAACAAAGATGGTCGAATCCAAACTGTTAGTGACGGTTAGAAAAGCTTCACTTAACCCAACTCTTTTTTTATTTTTTGTCCTTCAACAAAGAGAAAAAAAAAATTGATGTTTGGGACATCAAATGCACCATCAAAAGCGCATATTTCAAACTTGATCAAAATCAATGATAAGGGGAGGTAAATCAAAATTTTTTCCCTTAGACTAGCTAGATTAGAAAGCTAAAAGACATTTTCTCTTGGTATTACAGAGTTCTCAAAGGTCAAAATCTTACAGGTGTGCTTCCACCAGAATTGTTCAAGCTACCCTACCTCAAGAAAATGTATGCAGAGCTGTCAATTATGATTTGATTCATGCTGGAAATCATTTTACATGATAATCATTTTATCCTAACCTTTGTTGATATTTTCTCCATTGCAGTGATCTAACTCGCAACTATCTCAGCGGCACAATACCTCCCCAATGGGGAGCCTCACAACATTTGGAATATATGTAAGCTTCTACCCCCTTATGCTCACCATTAGCAAGTTGAAACATAGAATTTCTAGAATTAACAAAGAACATCGCTGCAGTTCTGTTGTCGCAAACAACTTATCTGAGCAAATCCCAGAGAATTTAGGAAATATTACCACTCTCAAGTATTTGTATGCTCTCTCTCTCTCTCTCTCTCTCTCTCTCCATTATATTTGAATTTATATGGAAGTTTCATTGGAGTACGTATATTCCTATTGTGATCTTAAAGGAAATTAAATTTTTCAGGAGCCTTGAATGTAACCAATTTAATGGAACTCTTCCTTTGACGCTTGGAAATTTGGTGAACATAGAAAATATGTCAGACCTTCCGCTTCATCTTTGTATTTGATTTTCTTACTTTGTGTCTCGTATTTACATATTTCATCTAAAACTATAGTATATTTCAATGGTTTGGTGTTATATTTTCATAACTGTAGGACTCTAAATTCCAACTATTTTGTGGGAGAGTTGCCAAATACATTAGCTAAGCTGACTAACTTGAAGGAATTGTAAGCTTCATATCCATTTTTCATATTGCACGCTTTCTTAATGTATGTTGTGTATAGTTTAATATTAGAATTGCTACGACTCTATACAGTAGGATAAGCGACAACAAGTTTACTGGGAAGATACCTGATTTCATTCAAAATTGGACACAACTTGACAAGTTGTAAGAGCTTCATCCTTTAATTATTCTAGAGCTTTTTAAGATTAATAATTCTGAAGATATTTATTTAATTATTTAAATTTAATTTATGATAGAGAGATACAAGCAAGCGGTTTACAAGGGCCCATCCCTCCTAGCATTTCTGCATTGAAAAGATTAACTGAATTGTAAGAAAATTAACCTTCTCAATTCATATATCTTGTTACCTTCTATATAAGTAAATTTAAACTAAATGGACTTGAAATTTATGATAGTTATTCTTGATATGATCATTATGTGCAGGAAGATCAGTGACTTAAATGAAACAGGATTGATTTTGCCACAGTTAAGAAACATGACAGGATTGACAAAGTTGTGAGTTGAATACTTATTATTTTACATATATATTGTCAAAGTATACTAATTAGCACTCTCCGACAGTAACGACAACATCAATTTGATTTTTTTTATTATTATTTTTGTACAGGATGATGAGGAATTGTAACATCTCTGAAGAGATCCCACATTACTTTGTTGAAATGTCAATGCTGAAATATATGTAACTCAGCAATTCTCTTCTTCTTTATTTTACCCTTTTAGATAAGGCAAAGTTTTCTATGAGCTATTGTGGTGCAACTTGGTTTACCTTGAGTTTATGTTTCTTGATCAACAAAATGAAAATTTTGTTGGGGGTCAATAATGTCGCTCCCTAAGGGCGTTGTAGGGGTCCGTAGGTGCGAGGTCAATCACCGTTAGAGTTAAAGGCTCACGGGATCGAATCGCAAAATGGACCCGGGGGTGCGAGGTTGATCGCCGTTAGAGGTTACGGGATCAAATCGTGGAGCCCCGCAGGATGTGATGTCGATCGTGGTATAAAGGCTAAAGTTTGCCCCTTCCTGACAAGATATCTTTTCAGGAGGAATGACGGCTTGAGGCCGGGTAAAGGCCCTAACAAGTTTTACTGTATTTAACTATTACATCACAACAAATATAGTTTTTTGAAGCTAATTGTTCTTGATATCATTCTTGTGGTTCTTTTTGGCAGAGATCTTAGCTATAATAAGTTGGTAGGAGCAATTCCAAATCCTAGAAATTTAATTTATATGAACACAATGTAAGAAAACAATATTTTGAACTTCAATTTTTTAATTTTCTTTAAATTTTTATGGTAAATTTTATAATGCGCGTGCTGACTACTGCTCGATCAAACTCAAATTAGATATTGTGTGTTATGGATTAGGTATTTAACTGGCAACTTGCTAACTGGACCTATACCAAACTGGTTCTCGAGCACGAGTAACATGTATGATTCTCATCCTTGATTCTTAATTGTATTAAAGTGTCTATTAGAATGTAAACCTAATTAAATTCATAGAAATGTTTTTATGCAGTGATCTTTCTTACAATAACTTTTCGGAAAGCTCTATGCCATCTTCTTGTCAACAAAACATGTAAGAACAATTTTATCTAATTTTTTTTTTTAATTTTATCTAAACTTAGCTTCCTTGATTTTTCATTCTTTATTATATTAATTTTTTTTATCTTATCAGAAACATGTTTCAAAGCTTTTCAACAGGGAGAAATTCGTAAGCTTCTACTCAACATTCTAAAATAAATAGTTTTTACAAATAAATAAACATTTAAACTTTTTTTTTTTTCGATAAGCTTCTTCGTTTAAACATGAACTTATTCCATTTAAATTTCATTGAGAGCTTATAATTAATGTTGATGTATTATGTACATGGCATAGATCTAACATAGTTGCTCCGTGCTTCAAGAATCCTTGCTCGCAAGGTAAGTATTTGCTTTTCGAATCGTTTTGTTTCTTTGAAATCATTCTAGAAGTGACATCCATAACTTCATGAACCAGGATATCAGTTTAATTTAATAGAAAGGACAGATGATGAACTAATCTAAGGTTAACATGTTATTGATCTATATAGGCGCAACAAGTTGGGCCCACCAGAAAAATGGGCTGGGACTGGACATGACTTTTAACAAAAATAAACTTAGGTCTGGCCCAAGTCTAAAGCCCTAGTCTGTCATACCGATTATGGGCTTTAGTTTATTAGGCCGGCGAGGTTTTGTGCTTGTCAACTTATGTTCGTGGCTGGGCTTGGGCAGAGCTCAATCAAGTCTAAAGTCTGAACCAACCCTTAACACCCCTATAAATATCTAATTGGGCCCTGAGGACAACATTGGGTTTCAGAAGAGGCCAAGGCCTCAAAAGTCTATTACCATTAAATTTTTGACAAATTTGCCCCTTGCATAAATTGTAAAAAATTAAAATGCTATTCTTCGTCGGGAAAAAAGAGTTGCTGCTCCTTGAAGGAGCAAAGTTTGAACTGCCCAACCCCAAAAAAAATATCACATGGCACTTCCTTTTTGGTCATGTTTGGATCACCTTAGTATGATCTTTATGATGAGGAGATCATCCTCACCAGCCCTTAACACATCTTCATGTGGGCCCCACAGAGCTGGGTATCAGTTAGAAATTCTGACCCAAATTATTTGACATCCACTTTTAAAAAGCTCTGTGGGACCCACATGTAAATAAAGTAGAGGCTGGTGTTTGTAAGATGATCTTCTGAGCAGTGTGATCACCTCACCATGTTTCATTTTAAAAATCAGAAGTAGGGCTTCAACTTAGACGGTCTCAACCTGACTTCAGGCTGGGCTTGGGCTGGGTGGTACGGTATCTAGGCTTGGGCCTAATTTTTAGAACCTAATCAAAACTTGGGTTGGGCTCTTGTTCAGGTTGGATTGTTTGAAATTCAGGTTGGGTTCGGGTTGACCTCCAACCCAAGTCAACCCACTCAAGTTGCAGCCCTAGTCATTTAAATATTAGACAAAAATTATTTAAAAATATTCAAAGACTGAAACGACCTTTTTAAAGAATAAAACATTTTATGTATGCGATGGTAATTTTAGAAAAAGAGGGATAAAGTCATTGATGACAGCCTTAAGGGTTCTTCGTTTATCCATTCTAGAAGGAACTTGTGTCATCAACGACTACTTTAACACTTTTTCCAAAATTATCCTTGTATAATTATATTTTTACACTATAATAGAAAGGGCATATTAATCTTTTAATATTTAAATATGAATAGCATTGATTTTACTTATTACAATCATTACAAATTTTTCATAACGACTCTTGACTTCTCTCAAATTTCAAAATTGCTATCAAATTTTTTAAGAAAAAATCAATCATTATATAATTGTCTCCTTGGATTGCAAAATTTCCATCGTTAACTTCAAGTCTAATTTGATAAAGAGATATGTTTCAGAATAAGCTCATTCTTCGTGAACATGATGCCTTTGTGGGGCCATATGGATATGAATTAAGAGCATGATTTTTGGTGAGGATGATCTTTCCACCATGGACATTATCCTCACAAAAAAATTAGCCATTAACTCATTTCCATATGGGCCCCATATAAATGTGTCGAATGGCTTATGTTAGGCGTGTCAAACCCGCCCACTCTAAAATTCTTTTTAACTCTATCAAATGTGGATATCGCATGTGAGAGGGGAACACTTGCAAGTAATGCCTTAATGGTACTGAGCAGCTGCAACGCGCCTTGGAATACAAGAAAATACCTAAAAAATGACACCTTGAATTAAAATATATATTTTGTTTTCTTGTCTTCTACAGCGTCGCATCTGTAAAGGCATGCATTCTAGCATTAGAATTTGAAATTGTTCTTTCAAAATATAAGTTTACATAAGCGAATCTAAAATAAAGGTTCATAATAAAGTCATTATTTCAAATTAGTAAACTTTTTCAATTTTATGAATAAATATTTAGCTTTTTTACTTGTGCTTTATCTCATTTGATATTTTATTTAACATTAATATGTTAATTCTCTCTTTGTGTTAGATCGACATTTTTTGTACATAAATTGCGGTGGACGGGAAACTAGAATTGGAAACACAATTTATGAAGGAGATGAAGAGCTGGGCAGTTCTTCAAGTTTCATAGTAAAAAAAGATTACTGGGCAATTAGCAACACTGGAGATTTCTGGGACAATGGCCAAGGCACTGACGTCAAATACATAGCAAACAATATATCCATACTCTCAATGGAAAACTCTGAACTGTATACGACAGCACGGCGTTCTCCTTTGTCTCTCACTTATTACGGGCGTTGTTTGATAAATGGGAATTATACTGTAAAACTTCACTTTGCAGAGATAACATTCAGTGATGCTAACACTTTTAGCAGTCCTGGGAGACGCATATTTGATGTTTATATTCAGGTAGACGGTTTGTAGAGGTATTTTTCTATAATGTATAATATTAAATTTGATGTAATTTTTTTATTGCAGAAAAAATTGGTTTTGAAGGATTTCAATATTGAAGATGCAGCAGGTGGGGTCGATAAGGCAATCATAATAAATTTTACTGCAACTGTGGAAAGTAATACTTTAGAGATTCGCTTCTATTGGGCTGGGAAAGGGACAACTTGCATCCCTATTAGAGGAAACTATGGTCCTCTCATATCTGCGATATCTGTGAAATCTGGTAAATGTTTTGTATGCTATCAAATCAATGTAGGTATATCAAAACTTCTTCCCTAAATCACCTTAGCAATGTCTTCTGATAGCATGGTTATCGATATTTGTTCTTGTTGTGCAGATTTTGATCCTCCTTCAAGTCATAAAAAGCTTCTTATTGTGGTTGGATCCATAGCTTCATTCATATGCCTTATTTTTGTGGTTTTGTGTATCGCTCGGTGGAAAGGCTATTTGGGAGGCAAAAGCTCAATGGAGAAAGGTGATGAATCTACTATATAAATACAAATGAAGAAACAAAAAATGAACCACACATATCTTTCCCGTTCGTATTCAATGATTTACATCATTACTTCACGAAGATTTTTATGGTTTTGAAAGGCATTTGATTTTTCTAGCTTTACTTTTTGTAGCTTGCCATAAATCACGCATGTAATTATCGATCCAAATTAACTGGACATGCACATCAACTGTTCCAAGCACTAAGAAAGCTTTCTGTAAAACCTTTAGATAGCCCTTTTTTATAGCATATTGTTAATGTCAAGTGTAATTTCTCATTCATTCCATATATTTTAGTTTAGGATATCCCAGAAGTAGATTTCTATTCCTCATGCCAATATCCTTGTGTGAATTTTGTTATTATGAGATAGTGGGTATGCATGCGAATATGTAAAAGGAATTTCCATAATCGCATTCGTAATTTGTCTCTCAATCATGTTATAGCACTCATTCTAAATTTCCTCTTTGAATAGATCTGAGAGGACTAGATCTGCAAACTGGTTCGTTTACCTTGAGACAAATTAAAGCAGCCACAAACAACTTTGATGCTGCAAACAAGATTGGAGAAGGTGGTTTTGGATCAGTGTACAAGGTATTCTCCTTGAGCCTATTGTTTTATTTTTATTTTTTCCATCTTCTTCAATAGGAAAGGTAATAGTGGGTGAAGGCAGTTTCTCCTTGAGCCTTTCATTTTATCACATTTGAATATGAGCCTACAATAAGGTTATACATAAATGAAAATGTACATTACTCTAATATTGCAGGGTCTATTATCGGATGGTACGATAATTGCAGTGAAGCAACTTTCTTCCAAATCAAAGCAAGGAAATCGTGAATTTGTAAATGAGATAGGCATGATTTCTGGTTTGCAACATCCAAATCTTGTGAGACTATATGGATGTTGTATCGAAGGAAATCAATTATTGTTGATATATGCGTACATGGAGAATAATAACCTTGCCCGTGCTATTTTCGGTGAGCTTAGTCATTTACTTCATTGGACTTCACTATCCTATCAAAATGAGTACATTAATGATTGGGTGATTATGTGATCAATAGGTCCAGAAAAATGTCAATTGAAATTGGATTGGTCGACTAGGCATAGGATCTGTGTTGGAATAGCAAGAGGTTTGGCTTTTCTACATGAAGAATCAAGACTAAAAATTGTTCATAGAGACATCAAAGCAACCAATATACTACTTGATAAGGACCTTAACCCTAAGATATCTGACTTTGGCTTGGCTAAGCTTGATGAAGAGGAGAATACCCACATTAGCACTCGAGTTGCTGGAACTATGTGAGTCACCACACTCTATTTTGCTGCATTTCAAAATGTTGTAATAAAATTGTACACCTCTTAATCGGCTTTTTTATCTTTTTTTTTTTGTAATCAATCAAATTGGCTCTTTCTATCCTCATACTAGCATAGCCTAATTCATAGAATAATATTGATTTTGCAGAGGATATATGGCACCAGAATACGCACTATGGGGTTACTTGACCTACAAAGCTGATGTTTACAGCTTCGGAGTTGTTGCTTTGGAAATTGTCACCGGAAAGAATAACATGAAATATCGGCCAAACGAGGATTATGTTTGTCTTCTAGATTGGGTAATTAGATCTCTATCTGGTTCTTTTAGATGATATTTAGGTAAGTTGGTTACTATTTATATTCCTTTCTATATGATCCTTGTAGGCGTATGTTTTGCAACAGAAAGGAAGTTTAATGGAACTAATGGATCCAAGGTTGGGAACTGAATTTAACAAGGAAGAGGCACTAGCAATGATTAAAGTAGCTCTCATGTGCACTAATGCGTCTCCAATGCTTAGGCCTACCATGTCGACAGTGGTGAGTATGCTTGAAGGACAAATTGTTGTTCAGGAACTGATATCGGATCCGAGGATCTATGGTGATGATTTGAGGTTTAAAGCCATAAGAGACCAAGATAAACAAATGCAAATTCAGAGTTCAAGTGATAGCCAAACCAAGATGTTTTCATCAGAAGTAACAAGGACCGGCTCTTCCTCTACATCAGCCCTAGATCTCTATGAAATCATTCCTATCTCTGAATATCGTAACAATGGTGAGGGTTCTTCTTCGATAGCCCCTAAATCTTAGCTATGCTGCCTCTAAGTTTAGTGTTTGTATAATCTTCAATTTAAAAGGAATTGTTGAAATTTTGTAACAGTGGACGGACAGTACTGTTACAGTAGTGTTTTTTAAAAACAAGGTGTAATCCTTATATTGAATTACATATTTAGCGCTCCATCCTGATGAGCAGACAGGATGGTTGGATTACTTATTTAGAGCTCCATTCTAATGAATAGACACAAATATTGGCTCCTTGTTTGTATTTAATTTAGTGGGCATGTATCTACATGACATGAATTCTTTACATATTTGTATGAATCCCTGCAAACAATAATCCCCATTGATTTTGGGCAGTTGCCCATATCTTTTTATTACGTTCTGAATCGAATAGTTTGGATCAACCAAATAATATATGTGCCTTTTTAAGCACAACCAATTGAAAACTACAACAGGTAAAGAATCCACGTTGTTCCAGAGATGGAGCCTTGACTATGAGTCCTAGGAAAATAGCCAATTTTAGCTCACATCACTGAGCTTCAAGTCCTTAAGCATAGTTCCTTTGCATATCCAATATGTACCTTGAACCATGTTTTTTAATGGCAGTATTGCATCATCTTATGATGGCTATAACGTGACATTTTGTAACGATTTTCATAACATCTACTGAAGAAATCTTTTATAGGGAAGGTTGTTTCAAATGTTTGATACATCGTTCCCTTAAAAATGCCATATGACACACTCTTTGGGGCCCACTAACCCTTGAATGTTTGGCTCCCTTTTGGTCGATATAAAAACCAAAACGTCCTTGTATAATGGAAGAGACAAAACATTCTATCTCCTAGTTGACATTAAAAACAATTAATTATAAGTTATCATTATTTAATGTCACTACTACAAAAAGGAACAAAGATCTCGGCTAAAAACCGAGCTATAAAGTCATGTTACCAATGAATAGGGGAGTCTACGATTTCGGTTAGGTCAGGCAACATCCAAACCCAACAAATACTTAAATGATGGACCCACACCTGGCCAAATTGATCTGGTAATTAGGTGTCAGGGCTGGGCAACGAATGAAAAAGTTGAAGAACAGAGTAATGAAGCCCACCTGATTATTAACCAAGTCCTATAAGGATGGACCCAATGAAACCCTTACCAGAATATGCCACATTTCCGTGCACTTCTCCTTTTAGTTGCTGTATAAATCTTTATTACTTGTACAAATAACACAAATAAGCAGTCCTTTAAAAAATCAAAGGTTCCTTAATTCAACTACATCAATCCATATGCACATTGATTGCAAACATGGTGATAGAAAGGTTTTAAAGAAAATAGAACAAGACCCAAAACGATAAGTGCCCTTGCATGTAAAGCTCCTACAAGTCACTACAAAATTAGATGCTAAAGCCTCTTCACCATCCTCATGGAAATGTATGATATCTTCAAGGTAGGTCCCATCAAATGGTGGGTACTCACTACCATTCACAGCAACTAAGAATGTACAGTCTGACCAGAATGTGTAGAAAAGGGAAATTCGTTTTAGACCTGCATCCAACCATTAATGGCCTCCTAAAACCACCCAAAACACCCTTACAACTGACTGAAATTTTTACCCAGAAAAATGGGTTTAACACTTGAGATTTTGAATTGGAAAACGTCCAAATAATGGACTGGTTTACTAAACAAAAACCTAGATCCAGATTCAATTTTTTTTATAAACCTTGTTCATGTTTAATCTTTGTACAACCCACAAAAATATCAAAACAAAGCTTCGCCCTATATAAAAAGATTACAACTAATGTTTCAGATCTGAAACCATCTCAAGAATTCATAGAAGAAAGAACAAAACCATGTTAAGAAAATGTATGTGTACATGCTATAGAAACCCATCAATATCTTGCCTTTCTACTCATTAAGTTGTGTGTGATACTTAGGTTATTCAGAGCAAATGTCAACATAGCCATCATGAACTAATTTAGGACTTCAATGATTTTGCAACATTAAATGGAACATGCCCCCAGTGTGTCTAAAGCTGTGCCTTGCATCGTTTTGGTCAATCCAAGAGAGTACAATCAGACTGCACAAAAGAAGCATGCCGCCAAAACTACACACTGAGATGCGAGCAAAGCTGATTCAAACAACAAAGTCAGAACAGGAGCTGTTGCCCTCAAAACAAACATCATCGAGTAAAACTTCTATCACAACAAGTTGTAAATCACACAATCACAAGCCAATGAGTTCTTGGCACGTACACAATTGCTTTTGCAACGTACCCATGTGCTTTTGCTTTGAGGTGTACGTGCCGAGAACTCATTGGCTGTGATTGTGTGATTTGCAACTTTGTTGTGACAGAAGTTTTCGTCAAAATCATCCACTGAATCATCCAAAGAACCTATAAACTTGGATAGGGACTCATTGGCTGTGATTGTGTGATTTGCAACTTTGTTGTGACAGAAGTTTTCGTCAAAATCATCCACTGAATCATCCAAAGAACCTATAAACTTGGATAGGGATTTAGGCATACATAAACAGTCTGTAAACACTGGGGGTATGTTTATGCATTGGATAAAGTAGGGCTGGCAATGGATCAGATCAAACTCGAAATCAGGTCTGAAACTTTATTTTTCAGAATTAGATCAGTACCGGATCACATATTGTCGATGGATCGACGTTGTTCCGATCGGATATCAACCCGATATCTATACTATATATAATATATATTATATAGATATATATTTAATTATATATAACAGGACGGTTGTCTCCCCCTCTTATTCCTCTTTATAAAGGATGGCCGAGATCTTATCACACCAAATGGACGGTGGATCTCAGCCACTCACACCCAATTTTAACAAACGCTTTGTCAATGAGTGCCGTGGCACGGGGTCACCTACTATTTACCTACATATAAGTAATGAAATGGGTTGGATTTACATATAGCCCAAAGGTCAGGCTCAGGAGCCCCACTTTTTATGCTTCGTGAGGATTGTTACTGTTAAAACGGATTGAAACGGCCAGGGGCAAAAATGAAAAAATAGATTTTAATGATTTTAACTGAGAAAAGTGGTGCTGAAATTCAAAATTCAAAATTTGAAATTTGAAAATTAAAAATTAAAAATTAAAAAAAAAAAAGAATTTAACGGACATTTAATAGTTTTCTTATACCCATCTTATCTTATATGGCTTCAATAATGAGTGGCTGAGATCCACTATGCTTCATATCGATGGCTGAGATTAACTCCCACCCAATTTTGACAAACACTTTGTCGGAAAGTGCCGTAGGCACGGGCCACCCATGCATATATCAAGACAACTCAGTTGTATTCTCTTATCTTATCCATCCATCTAACGTGGATGGTTAGATAAAGAGTGGTTGAGATTAAATTCATCGATCTAATGTAGACAGTTAGATTTCAACCACTCAATCCGCCTTATTTGACTTCAATTTATTCAAAATTTAAATTTCAACACCGTTATTTTTTGTTATTTCTGTTATTTTTCCATTTCTCCCTCTGTGTGTTACAATCCGTTGTAATGGAAAAAACGGTAACTCCCCAGTCCATTATACCGTTTGAGTGCCGAAGGCACCCAATTTTTGCAAACGCTTTTGTCGGAGAGTGCCATGGACATGGGCCATTTACTATTCTATATAACAAAACACATTGGTTGTCTCCCTACTTATACCTCCTCTTATAAGCATCGAGAAAGAAGGGCCGAGATCTAATCCTCCCCCAAATGGACAGTGGATCTCTACCACTCACCTGATTTTGGCAA
This sequence comes from Euptelea pleiosperma, assembly GCA_035048495.1. Taxonomy (NCBI): domain Eukaryota; kingdom Viridiplantae; phylum Streptophyta; class Magnoliopsida; order Ranunculales; family Eupteleaceae; genus Euptelea; species Euptelea pleiosperma. The sequence goes on from CM068541.1 coordinate 13,851,398, forward strand.
ATTCTTTGTCGAGGAGTGCCGTGGGCACAAGCCACCTACTGGTATATAACAAAACAAGAAAATTGTCTTATCTCTTATCTTATCCGGCTTCATAATATTAAGAGTGGTTGAGTTCAAATCCATCCATCTAATGTGAATTGTTAGATTTTAGGCACTCAATCCCCCTCATTTATTCGATCACTCCCCTGATCATTTAACCCCATGTACAATAGATGGTGAGGAGTTTAGGGTTTCCTTAGTTGAGGGTTTCCAAGTACTTCGTTATTTTCCCATTAGACAAAAAGAAATCAATGTCCATTCGTTATTTTTTCTTTTTTGCCCCGTACAATTTTTGAGTACAAACGGCCCCAATCCGTTATATCGTTTGAGTACAATTTTTGCAAACGCTTTTGTTGGAGAGTGCCATGGCACGGGCCATTTACTAGCATATAACAAAATAGGGAAGTTGTCTCCCCCTCTTATCCGGTTTTATAAAGGATGGCCCAGATCATATCCCCCCAATGGACGGTGGATCTCCACCACTCACACCCGATTTTGACAAATGCTTTGTCAGGGAGTGCCGTGGGCATGGGCCACCCATATATATATAGATAAAAAAAAAACAGGGAAGTTGTCTCCCCCCCCCCCCTTATAGGCTTCATAAAGAAGGGCCGAGATCTTATCCCCCAACTGGGCGGTGGATCTCAGCCACTCACACCCAATTTTGACAAACGCTTTGTCCAAAAGTGCCGTGGGCATGGGCCAACTACTATATAACAAGGGAGCTCAGTTGTCTCCCTCTTTTATAGGCTTCATATAATGGATGGCCAAGATCTTAAACCCCAATTGGACGGTGGGTATCAGCCAACTCACACCTGATTTTGGAATATGCTCTTTCGGGGAGTGCCGTGGGCACGGGCCACCCACTAGTTATATACATATGGAATGGGATCGGATTGGATCAGACCTGGAACCGATCTAATCATATTGGATCGGTTCTGGAACTGAATTTTATTGATCCGATCGGATCTGAATCGATTGGATTTCTTATGGGATCGGTACCAATCCGACTCGAACCCAATACATTGCCAACCCTAGGATATAGCTTTTAATATACTTAAAGTAACAGCTGGCATTAATCTCTGTTATTTGAATAATGATGGGTCAATTATTTCTTGTGCGCTCTCTTAATTTGTGCTATTTTAAAATAAATAATTGTAGCTGCACCTGCAATTATATTCCTTAGTTCAACACGTTGGATGGTCCTTGGAATGTGCAATCTCAAGGACCATCAAAGGTGTGAATCTAAGGAGGGCGTACTTGTGAGGAGGACCAAGCACAGCTCATTTGGGGTTGGCAAGTCAACGTTGAACTTAGATTTGTTTTAGGAAAAAGATGTAACAAGGTATGCCTGAAACTGTTCATTTGTGGAAGCAGCATTTTTGGTAGTCACCCCTGCCATCTGGGCCCACTGACCTCTTGGATGTTTATCTCAACCCTTGGTGGATATACATACCAAAAATCACCTTGATTGGTAATCTATAACCATTTGATTTTAACACTTTTTAGCACCATTTAAGGCATTCTTATAGCCGTTGAATACAACCATCTTTTGAGTACTAAACCAATGGCTAAAAATCATTAAACAAGCTGATTTTTTGTATGAATGTTTATTAAAGGGTGGGCTAAATATCCATGCGGTCAGTGGGCCCAGATGGCAGTGGCGACTACCAAAAATGCCGCTTCCGCAAATGGAAAGATCTCAGGTATACCTTGATACATCACGACCCTTTTTTTATAGCAAATAGTTTAGGGTCGTGATGTAACAAGGTATACCTGAGATCTTTTCATTTGCGGAAGCGGCATTTTTGGTAGTCACCACTGCCATCTGGGCCCACTGACCGCATGGATGTTTAGCCCACCCTTTAATAGACATTCGTACAAAAAATCAGCTTGTTTAATGATTTGTACCGTTGGTTTTAGTACTCAAAAAATGGTTGTATTCAACGGCTATAAGAACGCCTTAAATGGTGCTAAAAAGTGTTAAAATCTAATGGTTATAGATTACCAATCAAGGTGATTTTTGGTATGTATATCCACCAAGGGGTGGGATAAAGATCCAAGCGGTCAGTGGGCCCAGATGACAGCCGTGACTACAAAAAATGCCACTTCCGCAAATGAACAGTTTCAGGCATACCTTGTTACACCTTTTTCCTTTTTTTTTTTATAGCAAATAGTTTAGGGTCGTGATGTAACAAGGTATACCTGAGATCTTTTCATTTGGGGAAGCGGCATTTTTGGTAGTCACCACTGCCATCTGGGCCCACTGACCGCATTGATGTTTAGCCTACCCTTTAATAGACATTATTTACTAATTTATCAATAAGCGTTTTATAGCAATGTTTTCAAACCGGACCGGTTAATTGGGTCACCGGTTCAATCGCCGGGTCGACTAGGTCAACCCACCACATGGCAACTCTTTGGGGCCCACTGACCCATGAATGCTTTGCTTGCCCTTTGGTGGACCACCCCGGGTCACCGGTTCAACCAGTCGGGTTACAAGAATTTGAACGGATTTCATCACAGATTGTTTGGTCGGGATCAAGATCAACCCAGCCTGTTTTCTGGCTGGGTCACCAGTTTGACCGGTCGGACTAGGCTGGGTTTAATAACTTTGTTTTATAGCACATATGAACAAGTAACAGAGGACGTGTCCGGGCTCTTGATATTCTAATACGGATTTTTACCCGTCTCTTTGGGGTGGTTCCCATGGAGATGAGGAGATGAATAAGGTCTTGGACGCCTTCCGCCGCCTTCGCGCTACCCCAGTTTGACAATCGCTTGCCAACCTTTGATCAAAATCTGACAAATTGTCTCTAGGTGTGGAAATTCAACATTTTCAAACTGACTGACGGTCATTTTCATTTGTTCTCTATCTATTCATCCTTTTTATACACTTCTGCAAGAACAACCTGAAGAAATCAAAGAGAACGAGATGACAGCCGCAGTTTTCTCCACTCGGAAGGCCGCCTTCGCTCTTCTGCTCATCTTTCTCATACAAAACTGCTTTGCAGCAACTGGATCTGAAGCAAAGAAACTACCTGATGAAGAAGGTAACAGTCCCTCCTTAAACCACTCAAATTCTACGTTTTCGTATGAATTTCTTACGCTTGAAAATTTAAAATTGCTACCTATATATATTGTTGAATCCATCCATTTGAATCAATAAATCCCGTTAGATAGCACACGCATTGGGAAAATAAAGCTCTTACTTAGCCTCAATAAGATGTCCTCCCCTAGGCTCCAGATTGTGGTATGGAATTCGTGAGATTGGTTTTCTGAATTCCGAGCTAGCATGGTTTGAAACTTTGAAGTATCGCCTGATCCCGAGTCAACTCGGGCGATCCGGATCAGTGAAAAGGACGACTAATAAGTCTATTAAATAGGCTAACAAACTACTGAACTAGTTTTTTGACTTTTTTTTTTGTTGAGTGGTGATCAAAAAACATTTTGACTGGTTGCAAATTTGCTGACCAAAATATAAGCCACGTGGCACACTATGGCCCTATGGATGTTTGGCCAATCCCTAGGTGGACCGATAAACCAAAGATCAGCCTGATTAGTGATTTCAAACCCTTGGATCTATGTACCTAAAATAATGGTCCATAATGCTCAAAATGGTTAAAAATCAACCCAAAAATTGATTCCAATCCAAGGCTTAGAAATCACTAATCAAGGATTACGTGGGTCAGACATTAAAATTTGTAAAAAGAAAAACCAATTCAAGAGCAACATGGAAGTGGAACTAAATTTCTTCCTGAAAAGATATTTGCTTTTTCAAATGCATGCTCAAATTCTGTAAAAAATCAACCCATGAAAATGATTCCAATCCAACGCTGAGAAATCACTATTCTAGTTAATTTTTGGTCTATATCTCCATCTAGGATTCGCCGAAACATCCATGTGGTCAGAAATCTCTAAGAACCTGTCACGTGGCTAATATTGTAGTCGATCAGCAACTCACACGTATGACACTCTTGTATGTTCCCCAAGGGCGGAATGATGTATTTGTATTTTCCACGTATGACTCTTGAGAAGACTAAAACTTGGCTGACCGCCCGACGGACAGAGAAGCTACTGACCACCTATAATATGAGCCACATGGCACCATTTTAGAGGACATTGACTGTATAAATGCTTGGCCAATCCCTAGGTGGGCCTACAAACCAAAAGTCAACCTGATTAGTGACTTCTAAGCATTGGCTAGGAGTCATTTTTACCGGTTGACATTAACCGTGGGAATCTGAGCATTACTTGGGGTACAACATCGAAAGATTTGAAATCACTAATCAGGATGATTTTGGTTTGTAGATCCACCTACGGATTGGCTAAACATCCATACGGTTAGCATCCTCTAAAAGTGTACCACGTGGCTCATATTGTGGACAATAAGAGCTCCCCTGACCATCTTGTCAGTCAAGTTTTACTTACTCTTTGATATCAATGACCGTGAGTAAAACTAATATGACCGCGCTAGTCGATTGTCCCTATCACAATATGAGACACGTGTCATACATCCATACGGTGAGAGTCCTCTAAAAGTTTGCCATGTGGCTCATATTGGCAGGCAATGGCATATGGCATAGGGGGTGGTCATTTAGAGCGGTCATATAAGTTTCCTCCAATGACCATTGTTTGGCGGATCTTTTGAATGTTTAGTTCACTTATTGATGGATATATACATCAAAAATCAGTTTAATTAGTAATTTACAGCCGTAGGATTCAGCATTTTAATAACTTAATTTTTAACTGTTGGATTTGAGCATTATATTTTAGATGCTAATATATAACTATTATAAATCATCGATCAAACTGACATTTGGTATGTAGGTCCACCAATACTTGAACCCAACATCCATAAGGTCAGTGAGCCCTAATGTGAGCTCCACATGGCATTTTTGGGAGGGGAGACTTCAAAAAAGTCCCCAGGTGGACAGTAAATATTTTCTCATTGTCTGGCCATCCCTCACAAGTAGATATTTGATAACGGACGTCATCAACGTTGATGATGGATCACAATATGAGCATGTGGCACAATCTTAGACATCACTGACCATATGGATGTTTGGCCCATCGCTAAGTGACCCCTGCATACCAAAAAATCAGCCTGATTAATTAGTGAAATAACCCTCAAAATCTCATGATTCAAAATAAACCATGACTATTCCAACGGTGTAGGTCTACCTAGGAATACCAAACACCCATACCGTCAGTTGTGTCTAAGCGTGTGCCACGTGGCTCATACTGTGGTCGTCCCTGATCATCAAAGATTTATTCTCCCTTCCATGGACCTACATAGTACAAGCCAAACATTTTGAGTTTTTTCATGGGTTGACTTTAGATTTGTGATATTCAAACCAAACAGGTAGAAATCACTAGGTTGATTTTTGCTCTGTAGGTTCAAAATAAGGGTGGCCAAATTAAGGCCAGTCTTAGTCTAGTTCATGATTAAGTCCTTAACTGAGTAACTAACAATTTTGAACTGGTTCTGATTTTCATGTCATTTGGTTAAACATTGTCTTGTATTCTGGTTCTAATTTGGAAGCCATTTGGTTAGCATTTACCGAGTCTACATATTGTTTTACCACGTTGTGTGCTAGAGAGATATCTGGAAGAAGAATACATCTTAATAATTTATGAATAGTACACTCATGAATAGTATATGAACTAACTAGTTTTTTGCCATGCATTACATAATCAAAATCTCTGTATCACCAAAATTTGACATAATTTTAAATAAAAAGATCCAAATCCATATAATAAAAAATAAATCATTTAATTATCTTCTGCTCATTCTAGATTTAATTCGCAATCGAATGCCTTAGTTCATATACTATCTCCTGCCATCTCATTCGAGAAGTAGCTTCTAATCTTAAGTTATAGTTTGAGTCTCTTGTTTGCCTATTCTTACAATCAATCACTGCATGAGGCAGTAATTTTTCTCTAAAAATAACAGTCCCCATTTACGTTTCAAGCTTCGGTTAGTCCCCGGCCCGTTCATATTTGCCAAGCTAGCTTTGCCACTTACCCAATCTATCAATATGATTTGACTTTTTATGTACATCTTTGTGATGCAGTGAACGCTCTTCGGCAAATTGCAAAGGGATTAGGCAAAACTTGGAATTTCAATGTCAACCCATGCAATGAGAACTCCAGCTGGTTCATCCCCTTCACCCAAGAAAAACCATTGTTCACCGATATCGTCACATGCAACTGCTCACTCTCAAATAGCAGCTATTGCCATGTAGAGAGCATGTATGCTTTCCTCAACTTGTTCCTCAACAGTTTTAACCAAGGTTTTAAATGGTCCGTTATAACAGTCCCATAAAACGTTATTTAAAAAAAAAAATCTAACAAAGATGGTCGAATCCAAACTGTTAGTGAAGGGTAGAAAAGCTTCACTTAACCCAACTCTTTTTTTTTTTTTTTGTCCTTCAACAAAGAGAAAAAAATTGATGTGCGACATCAAATGCACCATCAAAAGTGCATATTTCAAACTTGGTCAAAATCCATGATTAAGGGAGGTAAATCGAAATTTTTTCCCTTAGACTAGCCAAATTAGAAAGCTAAAAGCCATTTTCTCTTGGTATTACAGAGTTCTCAAAGGTCAAAATCTTACAGGTGTGCTTCCACCAGAATTGTTCAAGCTACCCTACCTCAAGAAAATGTATGAAGAGCTGTCAATTATGATTTGATTCATGCTGGAAATCATTTTACATGAAAATCATTTGATCCTAACCTTTGTCGATATTTTCTCCATTGCAGTGATCTAACTCGCAATTATCTCAGCGGCACAATACCTCCCCAATGGGGTGCCTCACAACATTTGGAATATATGTAAGCCTCTACCCCCTTATGTTCGCTATTAACTAGTTGAAACATAGAATTTCTAGAATTAACAAAGAACGTCACTACAGTTCTGTTGTCGCAAACAACTTATCCGGGCAAATCCCAATGGATTTTGGAAATATTACCACTCTCAAGTATTTGTATGCTCTCTACCTCTCTCTCTCTTTCTCTCACCCTCCCGCTTTTTGGCCATTTTATTTGAATTTATATGGAAGTTTCATACGAGTACGTATATTCCTATTTTGATCTTAAAGGAAATTAAATTTTTCAGGAGCCTTGAATGTAACCAATTGAATGGAACTCTTCCTTTGACGCTTGGAAATCTGGTGAACATAGAAAATATGTCAGACCTTCCGCTTCATCTTTGTATTTGATTTTTACCTTGTGTCTAGTATTTACATATTTCATCAAAAACTATAGTATATTTCAATGGTTTGGTGTTACATTTTGATAACTATAGGACTCTGAATTCCAACTATTTTGTGGGAGAGTTGCCAAATACATTAGCTAAGCTGACCAACTTGAAGGAATTGTAAGCTTCATATCCATTTTTGATATTGCACACTTTCTTAATTTATGTTGTGTATAGTTTAATATTAGAATTGCTATGACTCTATATAGTAGGATAAGCGACAACAAGTTTATTGGGAAGATACCTGATTTCATTCAAAATTGGACACAACTTGACAAGTTGTAAGAGCTTCATCCTTTAATTATTCTAGAGCTTTTTAAGATTAATAATTCTGAAGATATTTATTTAATTATTTAAATTTAATTTATGATAGAGAGATACAAGCAAGCGGTTTACAAGGGCCCATCCCTCCTAGCATTTCTGCATTGAAAAGACTAACTGAATTGTAAGAAAATTAACCTTCTCAATTCATATATCTTGTTACCTTCTATATAAGTAAATTTAAACTAAATGGACTTGAAATTTATGTTAGTTATTCTTGATACGATCGTTATGTGCAGGAGGATTAGTGACTTAAATGAAGCAGGATTGATTTTTCCACAACTAAGAAACATGACAAGACTGACAAAGTTGTGAGTTGAATACTTATTATTTTACATATGTTGTCGAAGTATACCAATTAGCACTCTCCGACAATAACGCACGACAACATCAATTTGATTTTTTATTTTTATTTTTGTACAGGATGATGAGGAATTGTAACATTTCTGAAGAGATCCCACATTACTTTGTTGAAATGCCAATGCTGAAATATATGTAACTTAGCAATTCTCTTCTTCTTTATTTTATTCTTTTAGATAAGGCGAAGTTTTCTAGAAGCTATTATGGTGCAAGCTGGTTTACCTTGAGTTTATGTTTCTTGATCAACAAAATGAAGGTTTTGTTGGGGTCAATAATGCCGCTCCCTAAGGGCACGGTAGGGGTCTGTAGGTGCGAAGGTCGATCGCCGTTAGAGTTAAAGGCTCGCGGGATCGAATTGTACCGCGGGTGCGAGGTTGATCACCATTAGAGGTCACGGGATCAAATCGTAGAACCCCGTCGAATTTGATGCCGATCATGGTATAAAGGCTAAAGTTTGTCCCTTCCTGACAAGATATCTTTTCGGGAGGAATGGCAACTTGAGGCCCGGTAAAGGTCCTAACAGGTTTTAGTGTATTTAACTATTACTTCACAACACATATAGTTTTTTGAAGCTAATTGTTCTTGATATCATTCTTGTGGTTCTTTTTGGCAGAGATCTTAGCTATAATAAATTGGTAGGAGCAATTCCAAATCCTAGAAATTTAATTTATATGAACACGATGTAAGAAAACTAAATTTCGAACATCAATTTTTTCATTTCCTATAAATTTCTATGGTAGCTTTTATAATGCACGTGCTAACTACTGCTCGATCAAACTCAAATTAGATATTGTATGTTATGGATTAGGTATTTAACTGGCAACTTGCTAACTGGACCTATACCAAACTGGTTCTCGAGCACGAGTAACATGTATGATTCTCATCCTTGATTCTTAATTGTATTAAAGTGTCTATTAGAATGTAAACCTAATTAAATTCATAGAAATGTTTTTATGCAGTGATCTTTCTTACAATAACTTTTCGGAAAGCTCTATGCCATCTTCTTGTCAACAAAACATGTAAGAACAATTTTATCTAATTTTTTTTTAATTTTATCTAAATTTAGCTTCCTTGATTTTACATTCTTTATTATATTAATTTTTTTATCTTATCAGAAACATGTTTCAAAGCTTTTCAACAGGGAGAAATTCGTAAGCTTCTACTCAACATTCTAAAATAAATAATTTTTATAGACAAATAAACATTTAAACTTTTTTTTTCGATAAGCTTCTTCGTTTAAACATGAACTTATTCCATTTAAATTTCATTGAGAGCTTATAATTAATGTTGATGTGTTATGTACTGGCATAGATCTAACATAGTTGCTCCGTGCTACAAGAATCCTTGCTCGCAAGGTAAGTATTTGCTTTTTGAATCATTTTGGTTCTTTGAAGTCATTCTAGAAGTGACATCCATAACTTCATGAACCAGGATAACAATTTAATTTAATAGAAAGGACAGATGATGAACTAATCTAAGGTTAACATGTTATTGATCTATATAGGCGCAATAGGTTGGGCCCACCAGAAAAAAGGGCTGGGATTGGACATGACTTTTAACAAAAATAAACTTAGGTCTAGCCCAAGTCTAAAGCCCTAGTCTGTCATACCGATTATGGGCTTTAGTTTTTTAGGCCGGCCAGGTTTGCGCTTGTCAACTTATGTTCGTGGCTGGGCTTGGGCAGAGCTCAATCAAGTCTAAAGTCTGAACTAACCCTTAACACCCCTATAAATATCTAATTGGGCCCTGAGGACAACATTGGGTTTCAGAAGAGGCTAAGGCCTCAAAAGTCTATTACCATTAAATTTTTGACAAATTTGCCACTTGGATAAATTGAAAAAAATTAAAATGGTATTCCTCGCCGGGAAAAAAGTGTTGCTCCTCCTTGAAGGAGCAAAGTTTGAACTGCCCAACCCCAAAAAAAATATCACATGGCACTTCCTTTTTGGTCATGTTTGGCTCACCTTAGTATGATCTTTATGATGAGGAGATCATCCTCACCAGCCCTTAACTCATCTTCATGTGGGCCCCACAGAGCTGGGTATCAGTTAGAAATTCTGACCCAAATTATTTGACATCCACTTTTAAAAAGCTCTGTGGGGCCCACATGTAAATAAAGTAGAGGCTGGTGTTTGTAAGATGATCTTCTGAGCAGTGTGATCACCTCACCATGTTTCATTTTATAAATTAGAAGTAGGGCTTCAACTTAGACGGGCTCAACCAGACTTCAGGCTGGGCTTGGGCCTAATTTTTAGAACACAATTAAAACTTGGGTTGGGCTCTTGTTCAGGTTGGATTGTTTGAAATTCAGGTTGGGTTCGGGTTGACCTCCAACCCGAGTCAACCCACTCAAGTTGCAGCCCTAGTCATTTAAATATTAGACAAAAATTATTTAAAAATATTCAAAGACTGAAACGACCTTTTTAAAGAATGAAACATTTTATATATGCAATGGTAATTTTGGAAAAAGAGGGACAAAGTCCTTGATGACAGCCTTAAGGGTTCTTTGTTTATCCATTCTAGAAGGAACTTGTGTCATCAACGACTACTTCAACACTTTTTCCAAAATTATCCTTGTATAATTATATTTTTACACTATAATAAAAAGGGCATTTTAATCTTTTAATATTTAAATATGAATAGCATTGATTTTACTAATTACCATCATTACAAATTTTTCATAACTACACTTGACTTCTCTCAAATTTCAAAATTGCTATCAAATTTTTTAAGAAAAAAATCAATCATTGTATAATTGTCTCCTTGGATTGCAAAATTTTCATCGTTAACTTCAAGTCTAATTTGATAAAGAGATACGTTTCAGAACAACCTGATTCTTCGTGAAGATGATGCCTTTGTGGGGTGATATGGATATGAATTAAGAGCATGATTTTTTGTGAGGATGATCTTCCCACCATGGAGATTATCCTCACAAAAAAATTAGCCATTAACTCATTTCCATTTGGGCCCGATAGAAATGTGTCGAATGGCTTATATTAGGTGGGTCAAACCTGCCCATTCTAAAATTCTTTTTAACTCTATCAAATGTGGATATCGCATGTGAGAGGGGAACACTTGCAAGTAATGCCTTAATGGTACTGAGCAGCTGCAACGCGCCTTGGAATACAAGAAAATACCTAAAAAATGACACCTTGAATTAAAATATATATTTTGTTTTCTTGTCTTCTACAGCGTCGCATCTGTAAAGGCATGCATTCTAGCATTAGAATTTGAAATTGTTCTTTCAAAATATAAGTTTACATAAGCGAATCTAAAATACAAGTTCATAATAAAGTCATTATTTCAAATTAGTAAACTTTTTCAATTTTAGGAATAAATATTTAGCTTTTTTACTTGTGCTTTACCTCATTTGATATTTTATTTAACATTAATATGTTGATTCTCTCTGTGTTAGATCGACATTTTTTGTACATAAATTGTGGTGGAAGGGAAACTAGAATTGGAAACACAATTTATGAAGGAGATGAAGAGCTAGGCAGTTCTTCAAGTTTCATTGTAAAAAAAGATTACTGGGCAATTAGCAATACTGGAGATTTCTGGGACAATGGCCAAGGCACTGACGTCAAATACATAGCAAACAATATATCCATACTCTCAATGGAAAACTCTGAACTGTATACGACAGCGCGGCGTTCTCCTTTGTCTCTCACTTATTACGGGCATTGTTTGATAAATGGGAATTATACCGTAAAACTTCACTTTGCAGAGATAACATTCAGTGATGATAAAACTTTTAGCAATCCCGGGAGACGCATATTTGATGTTTATATTCAGGTAGACAACCACATTGTAGAGGTATTTTTCTATAATGTATAATATTAAATTTGATGTAATTTTTTTATTGCAGAAAAAATTGGTTTTGAAGGATTTCAATATTGAAGATGCAGCAGGTGGGGTTGATAAGGCAATCATAATAAATTTTACTGCAACTGTGGAAAGTAATACTTTAGAGATTCGCTTCTATTGGGCTGGGAAAGGGACAACTTGCATCCCTATTAGAGGAAACTATGGTCCTCTCATATCAGCGATATCTGTGAAATCTGGTAAATGTTTTGTTTGCTATCAAATCAATGTAGGTATATCAAAACTTCTTCCCTAAATCACCTTAACAATGTCTTCTGATAGCATGGTTATCGATATTTGTTCTTTTTGTGCAGATTTTGATCCTCCTTCAAGTCATAAAAAGCTTCTTATTGTGGTTGGATCCATAGCATCATTCATATGCCTTATTTTTGTGGTTTTTTGTATCGCTCGGTGGAAAGGCTATTTGGGAGGCAAAAGCTCAATCGAAAAAGGTGATGAATCTACTGTATAAATACAAATGAAGAAACAAAAAATGAACCACACATATCTTTCTCGTTCGTATTCAATGATGCACATCATTACTTCACAAAGATTTTTATGGTTTTGAAAGGCATTTTGATTTTTCTAGCTTTACTTTTTGTAGCTTACCATAAATCACGCATGTACTTATCGATCCAAATTAACTGGACATGCACATCAACTGTTCCAAGAACTAAGAAAGCTTTCTATAAAACCTTTAGATAGCCCTTTTTTATAGCATATTGTTAATGTCAAGTGTAATTTCTCATTCATTCCATATATTTTAGTTTAGGATATCCCAGAAGTAGATTTCTATTCCTCATGCCAATATCCTTGGGTAAATTTTGTATTATGAGATAGTGGGTATGCATGCGAATATGTAGAAGGAATTTCCATAATCGCATTCATAATTTGTCTGTCAATCATGTTATATTCAAGAGTACGTATAATGGACAAAACTAGATTTCTTGGCATACGTTGGAAAAAAATAAAGATTTTTTAGTCAATCCCTAACTAAAATATGATATTGTTGATGTTCCGAGTATTGCGGAGGAGCTTATTAGAAGCCTAAAAAAATTATAAATTTTGTACAAAGGTTTCTTGTTCAGAGAATTGTCTTTCTCTTCCCTTCGATTGTCATCCAATATTCCTTTATTTTCAAAATGTATATTTACTATTGTGAATTATTTTCTTAAGCTAAAGTTCTCGACCTTGTGCTTGTAGATTGATCGTCATTTTATAAATCAAGTGGAATTCAAATTATTAGTCATAAAACTATTTCAACACTCATTCTAAATTTCCTCTTCGAATAGATCTGAGAGGACTAGATCTGCAAACTGGTTCGTTTACCTTGAGACAAATTAAAGCAGCCACAAACAACTTTGATGCTGCAAACAAGATTGGAGAAGGTGGTTTTGGATCAGTGTACAAGGTATTCTCCTTGAGCCTTTTGTTTTATTTTCTTTTTTCCATCTTCTTCAGTAGGAAAGGTAATAGTGGGTGAAGGCAGTTTCTCCTTGAGCCTTTCATTTTATCACATTTGAATATGAGCCTACAATAAGGTTATACATAAATGAAAATGTACATTACTCTAATATTGCAGGGTCTATTATCGGATGGTACGATAATTGCAGTGAAGCAACTTTCTTCCAAATCAAAGCAAGGAAATCGTGAATTTGTAAATGAGATAGGCATGATTTCTGGCTTGCAACATCCAAATCTTGTGAGACTATATGGATGTTGTATCGAAGGAAATCAATTATTGTTGATATATGCGTACATGGAGAATAATAACCTTGCCCGTGCTATGTTCGGTGAGCTTAGAGTCATTTACTTCATTGGACTTCACTTTCCTATCAAAATGAGCACATTAATGATTGGGTGATTATGTGATCAATAGGTCCAGAAAAATGTCAATTGAAATTGGATTGGTCGACTAGGCATAAGATCTGTGTTGGAATAGCAAGAGGTTTAGCTTTTCTACATGAAGAATCAAGACTAAAAATTGTTCATAGAGACATCAAAGCAACCAATATACTACTTGATAAAGACCTTAACCCTAAGATATCTGACTTTGGCTTGGCTAAGCTTGATGAAGCGGAGAACAGCCACATTAGCACTCGAGTTGCTGGAACTATGTGAGTCATCATGCTCTATTTTATCTACATTTCAATATTTCTATAATAATGTTGTACACCTCTTAATAATACGTGGAATCTTTCAATGTTTTTGAACAATTCCACTATATTACTTTTTTTCTCATTTCGCAACTCAGACCTATGAGAAATTAATGAAGCATAGGTATCAATAAAATCGGCTTTTTGTAACCTTATACTAGCAAAGCCTAATTCATAGAATAATCTTGATTTTGCAGAGGATATATGGCACCAGAATATGCACTATGGGGTTATTTGACCTACAAAGCTGATGTTTATAGCTTCGGAGTTGTTGCCTTTGAAATTGTCACCGGAAAGAATAACATGAAATATCAGCCAAATGAGGATTATATTTGTCTTCTAGATTGGGTAATTAGATCTCTATATGGTTATTTTAGTCGATATCGGGTTCTGCATGATCATCTTTGAATTCTACATTAAGTAAGCAAGTTTCTTACTATTTTTATTTTCCTTTCTATATGATCCTTGTAGGCGTATGCTTTGCAACAGAAAGGGAGTTTAATGGAACTAGTGGATCCAAGTTTGGGAACTGAATTTAACAAGGAAGAGGCACTAACAATGATTAAAGTAGCTCTCATGTGCACTAATGCGTCTTCGATACTTAGGCCTACCATGTCGACAGTAGTGAGTATGCTTGAAGGACAAACTACCGTTCAGGAACTGAAATCAGATCCGGGTATCTATAGCGAAGATTTGAGGTTTAAATCCATGAGAGACCACGATAAACAAATGCAAATTCAGAGCTCAAGCAAAAGCCAAACCAAGATGTTTTCAAAAGTAACAAGGACTAGCTCTTCCTCTACATCAGCCCATGATCTCTATGAAATAAATCCTATCTCTGAATATCGTAACAACGGAAATGTTTCTTCTTTGATAGCCCCTGAATCTTAGCTATGCTGCCTCTAGGTTTAGTGTTTGTGTAATCCACAGTTTTAAAGGGACTGTTGAAATTTCGTAACGGTGGGCGGACAGTACAGTTATAATAGTTTTTCTTAAAACATGGTGTGTAATACTTATAATATTGGATTACATATTTAAACCTCCATCCTGATGAATAGACAAAAATATTTCCTCCTTGTTTGTATTTAGTTTACTGGGCATGCATGTATATGACATGAATTCTTTAAATATTTGTATGAAGCCCTGAAGACAACAAGCCCCTTTGATTTTAGACAATTGCCCATATGTCTAACGTTCTCAATCAAATTGTTGGCATCAACCAAACAATATGTGCCTTTGTGAAAACTAATGTTTGAAAAACTGTTTTGGTCTTGAGGCTAATGGGTTTTGAACCTAAAACCTCAAGAACCTTGTTACTTAAACTAAAATGTAGCATTTTTTAGGTTGTGGTTTCGAACCCAAAACCTCATAAAGATTCAAACCCCACATTTTTTTAGCCGAACTTTAATAACTTAAAAAAAAATTGAAGATGTTGTGAATCTATTGTATTTCTATTCTTTCTTCTTTTCATACATATAGCCCCTAATCAGGACGTTACAATATTGAATGCGATATTGTAACCGATGTTGGAGAAGCGACGGTCATCCATCAATTATAAACATTTCATATTACAACACGACCCCTTGGATATCCATCGCTTTATGAAAACTGCCTTGTTAAAACCTTGTCAGAAAAATCAGGTGGGATAAAACCTGATCGAAAGAAAAAGAGTACTGTATGTTGGCAAAATAAGGTGGTGGTGATAGACGCACTTAAGACTACCTCATTAAAACTTTGCCTGGAAAACCCTATGGGAAAAACCTAGGCAAAGAGAGTACAGTGCACAAAGGTCCTTCTAGAATATGAGTTCCCTCCAATGACGTTCATCCTGATGTGAACGAGAATATAAGCATGCCAACTGGAAAAATTATAGAACTGACATAAATCAATGCAATATACCAATTTCTTGAACATTGACACTGGTAAAACCTTAGTCAATAGATCTGTAAGATTGTTGCAGGAATATGTCTATTGGACACACTACACCAAAAATGCCAGTTTGCAATGGTTCAAAACCATTTCAAAACACCTTAACGACAGTTTCTGTGCTAAGTTCACATGGAAGACAGATTTGCAACGGCTTTGAACTGTTTCAAGGTTAGAAACGATTCATACCCGTTGCAAATCACAAGTAGGCAACGGTCTATAACCGTTGCACAGCAATTTTTTACAACAGTTATGAACCGTTTCTAATTGTGAAACAGTTCAAAGCACTATGAAACGGTTCAAAACCGTTGTAAAAAATTGATGTGCAATGGCACACCAGATTTTTGAAATGGTTAAGTGGGTTTTTATATAATTTAGACAATACATTACAACGGTTGTGAACCGTTGCAAAATTAAGAAAGAAAAAAAATATTCAACCTTAACCTCATACCGTAGTACCTGCAGGTTCTAGCACTATCAGCAAGTGAATAACTAATTGAGTTTTAGCTTATTATAGTTGTGAACATATTTTCTATATAGGAATATCTTATGGTCTTACAAATGGTAGCTTTTAATTCTCCAAAATGAATTCAAAACTGATACCACCAAGTATTATGTAGTGAATATACCTTTAGGCTTTAGAGAACAAAAACAGACTTGGCATCATAAGTTTAAGCTTTTCTCTTGTATTGTTTTCCTTAGGAAATGGTCCACAAGCATTTTCATTCAAACATGCCATAATTCATCCACTGAGAATTAGAGTGAAGATTGAAAAGAGAGTGGCATGAAAGACATTGACTTGTGCTTCTATCCCAAGGTTACATCTTTATTTGACACAAGTGATATACAAATCGTACAACGATTCTATTTTTTCCCCTAAATGAAGTAAGTTTAGTACTTAATTGGAAGGAAATTAACAAGAAAAATGCCAACATTATACCAATGATTAGAACAATATAAATTATAAAATAGATGCCACATTACACCAGTGAACTCGACTTCAACATGCTCTTGGATCAGTGTCTAAGATAGTTGTTGGAGAAGTGTCAATGTACAAGAAGTGCAGTAAGCCATTCCTACTGCTCAACACAACACTTAAATAAAAAATGCCCCGACAGAATAAATACCTTTCCTCCAATTTGAAAAAGTTTTGCAATATTATGAAACTACACATGAATATCACCACATAGTCAAGGGCATTTCACATGATGCAATAAAAAATACAAAACAAGTCCAATTAAAATATTTCCAACTTTAAGCATGTTTGGATGCATAAAGTACAACTTGTAGCAAAAGAGTACCCGAAAACAAAAAATAAGCATATAGTAGTGACCAAAAACCACATTCTACGTGAAATTTGAGAAATTGAATTCAATGATATGCAAGACTTTTTTTTTTTGTTCAAGTAAAGCCCCAGTAGCATGACATCCTGAAATATGTACAATTAGAAACAACATGCAAATAATGTGGGCAAAGATGCAAAGTGTTCCTAGATAAAGTTCCAATATTATATGGTAGCTCAACATGTGCTTATGCAAGTAAAATATACTCTAGGATTGTAGATTATTTCCAGAAGAGCAATTCAATTACCAACTTTTTTTTGATAAGTCCAGTTACCAATCACGCTAGTATGATTGAAAACGTGGATTAAAAGGGAACATGGACGGTTTTCTTTTTCCATTTCCTGGGAGGTTTGAACACAAAAAACTCAGTCATATCATTTCATTAACCAAACCCTTTTTTTTCAATATGACACCAAAATATTATAATAGGAATAGAAATATTCAGGGGGTGTTGCAAATTAAAGTGTTCAATTTTCCGGGGGTGTTGCAAAAGTAGGCCTATACAAAAGTAGGCCTATACTCATTGACACAGATCACAAATTGACCATTGAATCTAGAACTAAATCTGGTGAAGGCAGTTGTGATGGTTACATTAGCAGTTGAGCATTTTGGATAGTTGGTGGGTCACTTGTATAATAGCACTTGTGCGTTGTATATGATGCAGTGGGCTATCATATATCACAAACACTTCACCAATTATATAACAACTCGATATCTTAGTTTCTATCAGACTGTAAGGATAGTTAAGAAATTGTTGATGAACCTACAGTCCATAATTTTAGTCTTTTATGGGCTTTATAACTAAGACATTTAATAATCCCAAAATAGACTGATGGTCACCTTTGGATTAGAGATGATTATTCCCATGATCGCATAAGTCAACAGATCCAACACAGATCGAACCTCCCACGATGCAATGATCACAATCAGGAACATGATCCTGGTCAAAAACCATAGAAATGATAAGAAAGAGGAGAGACTTGTAAATTTTATTCCAGAAATACAATTTACTAAAATCAACATTATTTATTTAGATAAAACAAGTTAAAGAGAAGTAGGCAATACATAGTTGAGGAAACGAGGGAGGCAACTTCTAGCGCTTTAGTGTAACACACTGAACTACTAGTCAATATATCTTTGTTTACCCATCAAAAAGGAAAAAAGCACAGTTAATATCAACTATAGAGATTATTGTAACTGCTTAAGATGAGTTTTACTTGCATTTGTTACATGACAGATAAGTCAAACATTCACAATCCAAGATGTGATGCTGCCACCCTACCCATCAACATCCACGCTGAGATATAGTTGTTTTGATCCAATATAGAAGCAACACATACTAGCAGAAAGATCCACTACCACGAGCAACGCAAATATCAAACCCATTATTAAGTTAATACAACTAAGATAGCATCACATGGTGTAATTTGAGAAATTTCAAGGAAACTTATATTTATGAAGTCCAAATCTCCACTAAGTGGAGTATGCTTAAGCACTATTAATGTCCTAGGCAACGACGACCGAGGTTTCATTTACTTCCAACAGTCATTTCCCATTTTCTAGCCATCTAAATCCAGAATCTTGCTCAGATATTTATTAATGTCCAATCAATGTCAGTTTAAGCTTGCCCAATCCAATAGGTGGTCCACCACATAAAAGCTTTGTGTGGACTTTCTAAAGCAATTGAGAACAAAAGCAGCATCAGTTGTATGTGTGTTTGTATGCGTAAATAAGTATCAATGCATGTATGCACCATGCCGATGCCAAATAGTTGGGATAATACATCGTACATGATGATGATGATAAGTATGCATGCAAAGACACTCTTGTAAACTAGCATAAGTAGTATTGGGTGCTTGGACGAGAAAAAAAAGTGTTACCTCTACTCTCTTCGCCATGTTTCTCAAATCCAACGCTTGGTGTTGAAATCAAGAGGGCGCTTATGTTCTGTTCCAAGTCAACAGTGGCGCTTGAGTGGGAACTAGAAGAAGTGCATTGAAGAGCTTCCTGTGCCTAACAGATCTAGATCAGGGATGAAGAACTCCATTTTTGGCCTTCATAGTAATAGCAGAACTTGAAACAGAAGTCTCAGCCTCAACTCTTGGTTGTCTGTCATATGATGCCTCATCGTGCACAATAGAAACTTTCTCAACAATCTCATCTGCAATTGTCTTCTGCTCATGTGTATTAAAATGAGAAATTAGTCCATGAGAACATACAAAAATGTATGAACTTGTTTTGTTTCCGGTGTTCCAAGCAGCCATTCACTGTCCTTGACTAGAACTTCTTCAACAAATGTATTGACATCAAAATGTGTCAGCCGTCTGCAAACTTAAACATGATTGGAATGAGTAACGAAGAAAAGCAAGTTAAAGAGAGCTCCCAAACGGCACTTAAATCAAGCTTGTAATAACATGTATCTAATCATGTCTGGAAAGATTAATATGTCTCCATTTGATGTCTTAGTTCCATAGTGGCCCTCACATATGGTTAAACAAGTCTTAAAAAAAAGAAAAAAAATTCACGTTAGAATTTCAACCATTATATGCAAAGTTACAACAAAAGATATGCTAGGCTTGGACGAGTCACACCAAACTTGCACTAGATTTTGGATTAGTCAACTTAGCTTGAGATATTGGGATTTAAAACCTTCTATAAGAACAACCACCTTGCATATACAATGTTATTATAAGCCTTCCCCCTCCAAATGTTGCATGAGACAAAGGAAATTCAACAACCAAACATTTAGCCCAACAAATCTTTGATCAAAGAGGTTCAAGGGAAAATGTCATAACCTTGCAAAGTTGGCTACAATCCACTCTAAGATTCTTCTTTTACTAATTGATGATACCTTCTTTGCCACTGATTTTATAGATGGTAACCACATAATTGATATAGCCATATATGTATTACATTCTCTGGATGGGACCACCATTTGATGGGTGCCTCCTAGATCCCCGAGTCATTATTGACCCGATTCCTGACTTTAATGATCAAATCTATAGGCCTTTTCTGGACTATATGCTCATACATTTTGAGTTCTGACCATCCATGATAATTCAGGAGCTCGGATGGTTATGACATCAATCTCATTTTATTTTCAACATAAAAGATCATCAGGTTGGGATCCATCAAATGTTGGCTTTTGGGCCTTCTGGCCCCGTGTGTGCAACACAAGCATGACGGTCCCTAATTAATATAAATTGTTTACAAGAATCGAACTTTTTTGTACTCATACAAGAATCAAACCTTGAATCTCCTCAAAATAGAATCCTCTAAAATTAAGACCTCAACCCACATCATGGATAGAGAAGCTACACTTTGTGTCACCTATGTAGGTGCTTCTCACATTTATAGGGCAATTTCATCTCTTCATAAAATAATGCACTAATGTGAGGTCCTATCACGCCCCAAATTTTGGCACCCGAACCTGACCCGGATGCCTATAGATCGGCCCGTTTACTCGAAATTCAGGGTGTGAAAAATAATAAAGGGAAAATATAATCTCACAGTTTACAATGAGATATCGAGAGTTCAAAATTTACTAAGATCTCAAAATTAAAAACTCTAGTAGCTAACGTCATCTGTGACACACAAGTCAAAAAGGACCCTAATATCAAAGAACCAATGATCTACTAATCACAATTCACCAAAAGGTCTCATCTATTCCACAATCCAAACAATATAAAGTAATGAATTTATTACATGACTTTATAAGCAATACAATCAAAGTTCAATAATAAAATATTCATTTTCAAAGTTTGGCTCATGCTACTCGGCTTCGCATGTCTCATCGCCTATTCCGTCAACTGATTGTAGTTCCTCCCCGTACACTGCTTCGTACGTCTCGATCTCATCTACATCTGAAAATGTGGTTGTAGGAGTGAGCCAAGTGCTCACTCAAGTTTTTTACCCCGAACATGATTCAAACAATACAAGATATATAGGCATGTTCGAATAAATTAAATTATCAAATAGTAATATCATGGTCATAATGATGCATGAACAATTAATCAAAAGTAATACACAACCCACATAGGGGGTCTCCTTCTTCACCCACGTAGAGGGTCTTCGCTGGGTTTTCGGGTCTTTCACCCTGGAGAACTCACTCCTAACTTACTTTATTGCTTCTGAATTGAAAATACAATGCATGCCTTCATACATATGAGAACTTGCTGAAAGTGTAAATATCCACGCAGGGGATCTCCAATACAAAATAGATAGAATCTACACAGGGGATCTATAATATAAAATCGGCTATCAATTACAGTTTAACAAAAAATACATGTTCACGAGTCAATGACTAGTATTGAAAGAATCATGAAAAGGGTACCTACCTTTGATCGCTTCCCTTAACCTTTAAATCGTTCTTCGTTGCGCAATCCAACCCACGGTTACTGAACCTTCAATTTTCACGTTTATGAGTTAGGTGTATGTTTGTCAAAGTAAATTTCTAAAACATAGGATGGTTCTGGATGGTTATAGATGTTTGTGTGGTGTAAATTTCAAAGACAACAGTTGTCTGGACCTAGAAACAACGATTGGAGATAATTATGAGATTTGGGTTATGTTCAAGGGTTAATTTCAACTGTGAAATATTTGAAGTCTGATATAGGTTGTTCTCAACCAAAGGATTTGGATTCATGCACAAGAAATAACGAAGGAGGTGGTAGTGTAGGATGATGATCAAGGAGGTTAGTTGATATTCACTTAAAAGTGCATATTTTCCACTGTAATCTTCTAAGCGTTATCACACTCTCCTACGTAAAACTGCTCTAATTATCTACTTTTCTACGTAAGAGTCTATTTTATTGCGCAGAACACACTTTTTAGACGAAATGGTATATTTGCATGCATTAAACGCATTTCTGGAAGTCTATGTATAAAGACGTTTTGATCGAATCTCATTACGTGTTTTTTCTATTGTAGGAATCCGATCGGACGATTATCGAGACTTGTGGGCCCACAATCCATAACAGAAGCCCATTATCGAAGCCTAAAAGAGCCAACAAGCTATTATAAGACGACAGAGGCCATGAATGGGCCAAGCCTGAGGATCTCATAGCCAGAAGGTCTGTAAGAACCAAAGACCGAGATCGAATTTGTCGAAGATGAACAGTGGCAGCGAAACGTAGATGGTCTTGGCATTGACTTCAAGAGAGCCACTGGATCGCAGATCAAGGGTGATCCAATCTCCTAGACCTCACATCTAGTGTGAATAAAAGTGATCTCAATTACAACCAGATAAGCATGTTGACGTGGACCAACTGGCCAATTCAATGGGCCACATTGATAGGCCAAGATGTAAAATCTTCATCGAAAGGAAATGGAAAACTTTGAGGTAGCATATGGATAGCGTCACTAAAAGAATGTCAAAACAAGATGGTGATACAAGATTTCAAACGTGAATGGGTGGACGGTCGAGATCGTGGCTGCGAGATGATGTAGCGGGAGGATCTCATACAATGAAAGAAATAAATGCATTTGGAGCCAATCAAAAGAATGAAAGAGGAGTTTTCAAAATGGAAACATATTCTTTAAAGAATGAGAGATTTTAAAATGGAAAGTGAATTGTATGCATAGGGGGGAAACGGTCCTCAAACAAATCAAGGTGGACGATTGAGAAAAGTTGTTGTGGTCCATTGAAGAACAATGAATGGCAAGCTAATATTGCAAGCAGTGAGGGAAAAGATTCATGTACAAGCAAGGACGTTTTGGGCATAAAGGATGGACATTGCACAATAGGGCTGAGGTGGCAGCCACAAGGGCATTATGGGAAGTCGTCCCAACATATAAGAGAGATGGAGGGTTTCCATGAACCGGAGGCCCTCTCCATCTCTTCTTCTCCCCACGTTCACAACTTTCTCTCCGACTTTCTATTTTTCTCCAAGCCGTCCTCACTCCCTAAAACCTAAGCCTTCTTCCACGTTTTGGAGGGGGAGAAACAGATTCATCTTGTCTCCACCGACCTGCAACCCCCATCCATTAAACCTGCAACTCACTCAAAGTTGCAGGTTTGCATAGCAAACCGGAGGCTTCCCCTCTCCTATCTTTTCCTCTCTCTTCACCGTCTCCTCCCCCTTGGAGCTGCTGCACCACCGTCTCTCTCTCCTTGCTGCCATTAACTTCCACACCTTCTCCTCCAATCTTAGCTCATCTCCACGTTTTCACATCCACCAAACAGAACCGCCCCCATCTCTCTACTCCTTTTCACGCACTTCATTCCATCTCATCCCAGCTCTTCTTTCGGTCCCCACGGTCTGGTAGAGCTCGTCACCCACACTAGGAAGCTCACGGCCTGCACTTCTTGCAGGCTGTTAATGTGTTCTTCCACCACCCTCCCCTGGATTGCGGCCTTGATTCCTCCTCCGGCTAAACCTGCAACACACCACCACCCTCCTCAACGGTTTTTACAGTTGTAGTGATCACACGGACTGTATTCTAGTGTAACTCCAAGCACCGTCTCCATTAATACCGATTACCTACATCCTCTGTCACAACCTGTAATGCCACCATCATCTCCATTGTTGCCGGAGTTGCAGACCTGCAACTCCGGTGTCAATGGTGTTGAAAACCAGCAGGTCCCTCCTTTTCTAAAAAGCCAACAAAAAAAAATAAACAAAAGTAAAGAAGAGAGAAAGAAGAAGAGAAGAGAAGAAGGAGGAGGGAAGGGCGTCCTCTCCAACTGCGTGCAAATCCTCCACCTGAATCTGCAGCTTCCGGCGATCTTGCCGGAATTCCCTCCATCACCGCTGGAACTCTCCTCTCCATTGCCGCCCTCCAAGTTTTCGAAAAGAAGCTCCAACAGTCCTCTCATTCCTCCAACTGTTCTCTCCAAAAAAAGAAAAAAAAAAAGAAGAGATGAGGAAAGAAGAAGAATTGAGGAGATCTGCCAACTATCACCGTTGGAGTTGAAGGCTGCTAAACCGTCACCAGCCCTTCTTGGTCACCTGCTACTGGAGCACCGCCCCCTTCATCCTCAACTCTACCGCCTCCACCACTAGCCACCGATCGCCCTCCTCCTAGCACCGCTCCTTCCATTCTCTAGCAGCCACTCTCCTCCATCCTCCTTCAACCAGCGCAACGATCAACAGGTGGAGCGCCTCCACAACACTGTCCATCCCTTACATCTGCAACACCGCCAATAACTAAGGGTGATTATCGTCCTCCACATCAGCAAGTTTCCGACACCCTTCTCCTCCAAAAGTCTGCATCTTGCCGGCAAACAACTCATCCACGTCCTCCCTTGGGTTGGGTATCATCAATCTTTGGCTAAACTCCAAGGCCAACCATGGCCGATCCAAGACGCACTATTCACGAGGCCAAATTCCTCATCTCATGGCCAAGAGGTAAGCCATGGCACTTTCTCTCTCTAGCCCATATTTTTCTCTTTATCTCTCTTCGTAGTTTCTCTCTCTAAAAGTCTCCTATCTCTCTCTACTTTCTCTCTCTACCATAGTAATTTCCCTTCTAGGCTAGTTTTTGATAGCTTTCTAAGTTAATTTCTTCAGTTGAATTTAGTTTAATTTATTTTGTAATCACTCGTTGATAATTAATAAAGTTGATATTTTGCAAATTTCTTGTTTTGCTTTTATGGTTCTTTATTGGTTATGAGTAATTTTCTCTCTCTACAAATCATCAAAAGATGTTTTCAATCACTCTATCATTCTCACCCCCATCAATTCCAAGCAAAAAGTCCATCATTTTATGTTCTTTATGCGTGCTAACCAACCCCGAGTGCGGATCGACATCCGACACTTCCACTATGCGAGAATTGTTAATTTTTGCAGAAAAAGAACTGGATAAATTACAAATGTGTTGATTATAGGGTTTCCGTAACCAACGATGCGGAAAAATCCTAGTTTCATTAGTAATCTAAACCGTTGGATTAGAGTTATGTGCATGATGATTAGAAGATGGAAAGTTCCACCGTTAGATTAGTATTGCTACAAGGTAGTTACTCTAATAAATAGGGATGAGGTAGCTGGGTTAATGGACAGGAGCTAACGTCCATGCAGATTTAACGGTTTGGAGATCAGATGGCTAAGACGAGGGTTGTCGTTTGGTGATAAGGTGGCCATGTGAGCTAGTGCATACCATCTGACATGCGTGGTTTACACTCACGTACGACCTGATCACGCAAGCTGATGAGCCAGATACTTAGATGGTTGGTTGTAAGGGTTTTACAATTATGGGGTTCTACTAACACCGATGATATATAATCCAGATTTAGATGGAAAGAAAGAGAAAGTGAAGAAGATGTCAAGTTCGGTATAACAGGGATCTTTGGAGAAAGATTAAAAGAAAAGAAAACAAAGAAGAGAAGAGAAGAATCAAGGAAAAGAAGTTGTAAGAAGAATGATGGAGTCCAGATCTAGATTATGCTAAGTATACTAATCAGAAGGAAAATATTTCATTGATATCTCTTCTTGGAATCACTCCTACAATTTATAGATAGAATGTAAAGGACTACAACTGAATTGCCTTGAGACCGGGTCTAAAGGACTCCTAATAGGACTTAACAAATGAAGGTAAGGACTGCAACTGATTTGACTTGATACCGGATCTAATGGACTCCTAATAGGACTGTTAAGGAAATATTAGACTAGTGGGCTGATACATGTTCGTAACATCACACCCCTGTCGAATAACGACTTGTCCTCAAGTCGAAAAACTTGGAAAACGAGCCACAAACTCATCATAGACCTCCCAGGTTGCATCGTCCTCCAATTTGCTCACCCATTGAATTAAGAGCTTGGTTACTGCCTGGTTGCGCTTTCGAAACATGCCTCGGTCTAATATTTTCGTAGGCTGCCAACTTTGTGCCTCCCTTTCAGCGATGGGAGGAATGGTAGTGTTAGTACTGACTGAATCACCCACTTTTTTTTTGAGTAAGGAAATGTGAAATACCGGATGGATTCGAGAATCAGCTGGTAATGCGAGTTTATATGCCACTTGTCCAATGCGAGCAATAACTTGAAACGGCCCATAGAAACGTGGGGCGAGCTTATTGGCAGTACTTTTCCGCAAGGAAGCTTGACGATATGGCTGTAATTTAAGAAAGACCCAATTGTCGACCTCAAACAAACGTTCCGTGCGATGCTTGTCGGCTTGAACTTTCATTCGATTTAGAGCTGAATGAAAGTTGTTCTTTAACATTCGAAGAAGTTGGTCTCGATCTTGTAGTGTAGTGTCAACCATATGGACATTCGTGGATCCAGGAATGTATGTATCAATTCGTGGTGGGATACGGCCATACACGACCTAGAAGGGTGACATCTTAAGAGAACTATGATACGATGTATTGTACCAGAATTCTGCCCAAGGTAACCACTTTGTCCATTGTTGGGGATGATGGCTTGTGAAGCATCTCCGGTATTGTTCCACTGATCAGTTGACCACTTCAGTATGGCCATCTGATTGTGGGTGATAGGCTGAACTTTTGCATAGTTTTGTGCCCTGCAAGCTGAAATAGGCTTCCCAAAATTGACTTAAGAAAAGCAAGTCTCAATCACTAACAATTGATCGAGGCATGCCATGTAATTTGGCAATGTCACGAACAAATGTTTCTGCTATTATTGATGCCGTGTACGGGTGAGCCAATGGTGAAGTGTGCATACTTACTGAACCTATCAACCACAACCAGAATTGAAGATTTGCGATTGGAAATAGGAAGGCCATCGATAAAATCCATCGAGATATCAACCCAAACTTCAGAAGGAATGGGCAAGGGTTGAAGTAGACCTGGTGGAGCCATTGTCTCGGCCTTTGTACGTTGGCATATCTCACACTCTGCCACATACTTCTTTGTTGCTATCTTTAGTCCCTTCCAATAGAAATTGAGAGAGATTCTTTTGTAAGTAGGAAGAACCCCTGAATGACCATCGATTGGACTTGTGTGGAACTCATGAAGAATTTTAGTGCACCATAGAGAGGATGGGGGAGCACAATACGTCCCTTGTAACGAAGGACGCCATCTTGTATAGAGTAATGTGGTATGGAGGAAGGACTTTGATCAGCTGCTAGATAATTTTTTTTAGACCATCATCCATTGAGCATTCATTTATGATGTCCTACATAGATGTAAAAACTGGGGTGGAGATAGCCAATAACTCGGGTTCCTCGAATATGCGTGAAAGGGCATATTTCAAGAAATATTTCAATGTGCGATGATCTGTGAGGACCTTGAAGTGTAGGCCGAGCAGATATGGGCGCCATTTTGAAATGGCGAAGACAATTGTAAGCATTTCTTTGTCGTAGATGGGCAGGCTCAGGTGCTTTTCGGCCAAGGATTTACTAAGGTAAGCCAAGGGCTGGCCCATTTGCGTTAGCACGGCCCAATGCCGACGCCAGATGCATCACATTCGATGACAAATTCCTTAGAGAAATGTAATGCAAGGGCAGGAGTGGTGGAAAGTGTTTCTTTAAGAGTTTCAAAAGCGCTTTCAGCAACTGGGGACCAACAAAAAGAATCTTTCCTTAGCATATGGGTGAGAGGTGTAGCGATTTTACCATAATCCTTAACGAACTTTCTGTAGTAACCAGTAAGCCCCAAAAATCCTCGTAGTCCCTTTAATGTAGATGGCTTGGGCCAATTTCGCATGGCCTCAACTTTGGAAGGATCCACCTGTGCTCCTTTGGCCGAAATAAAATGGCCTAGGTATTCCACTGAAGATTGTGCAAAAGAGCATTTTTCTTTTTTGACAAATAAATTTTGCACATGCAGTAAATGGATTACTTGGCCAAGGTGACTCACATGCTCAGTTAGAGTGTGGTTGTAGACTAGGATATCATCAAAAAACACGAGCACAAATTGTTGGAGAAAAGGCCGAAAGATCTCATTCATAAGGCTTTGAAATGTGGCTGGAGCCTTTGTTAGTCCAAAAGGCATTACAAGAAACTCGTAGTTGCCTTCATGAGTCCTAAACGCAATTTTTGGGATATCTGAATCAGTAACCCATATTTGGTGGTAGCCAGACTGAAGATCGAGTTTAAAAAATATCACAGCTCCATGCAACTCATCTAGCAATTCATCAATGATAGGTTTCGGATATCTATCTTTGACAGTGACTTTATTAAGAGCGTGATAATCAACACACATCCACCAATTCCCATCTTTTTTCTTAACTAAAAGAACAGGTGAGGAAAATGGGCTGGTACTAAGTCGTATAACACCGGAATCACGCATTTCCTGCACAATTTTCTCGACCTCATTTTTTTGAAAATGAGGGTATCTATGTGGCCACACATTTGTTGGAGAGCTACCCGGCAAAAGAGGAATTCGGTGATCATGACTCCTGGCTGGTGGCAACCCTTGTGGTTCCTCAAAAATGAGTACTGTTGGAGCAATGTGGAGACAGCCTGGTCCAAGTCAACTTGTACAATAGGCTGATGATCAATGAGGTGAATGTAGAACCCATACTGCTGTTGTAACATGAGATGGTGGAACTCATTAGAGTCCTTTACGGTGCCAAAAGAGAGTCGAGTCCTGTTAAAAGGATGGAAGTGGCACCTTGTTTGAATTGCATAGTCATCTGGTTGAAATCCCAAGTGATAGTCCCCAAAGAACGTAGCCATTCAGCACCTAACATGACATCATAGCCACAAACTGGTAGTAGAAAAAACTTGCAGCTGAAGGTTAGTAGGACATCCTTGCAATGACCAGGGCTCTTCACCGTAGATCCGTTAGCTACTGTAACCGAGATGGGGTTAGACTGTAATACCTTAAGCCCACCACGTTTAGCTAATTTTGGAGTGATAAAGTTGCGGGTTGATCCAGAATCGACCAACACCATGAATGATTGTTGTTTGATATATCCCAATAGCCGCATGGTGCGTGGGCGTTGGGTTCCCAGTAACGAATGAAGGGAGATTTCTAAGGGTGCTTCGTCTACTTCATCGACCCCAGAGGAGTCACTAGAGTCTACACCCTCATCGGCCTCTAAGAGTAGTAGTTGGGGCCTTTTACATTGGTGACCAGGTCGGTATTGCTCATCGCAATTGAAGCACATATTCTTAGATCTCCTCTCTTGTTGTTCAGCGATACTCAACCGCTTGATTCCTTGTGGAATGGATGTTGAAGGATTGTGAACAGCAGTAGTTCACTTAGAAGGTGGTGCAGGAAGTGTTGGAACGAAAGAAGTAGGTGTTGGAGGTTGGCGCAAAAAAGGGGTACGACTGGTGTGGCGTTTAGACACCGTTGAGACCAGAGCATTAACGACTTCCTCTTGGTTTTCTGCCATGGTATAAGCCTGTAATAATGTCTAGGGGCTCATCAAGTTAACACCTGCTCGGATGTCATCATGGAGGCCGGAAACAAAGCATCGAATAAGGAATGGCTCAGGCAGAGTAGGGCTTCGATTTGCAAGTCGCTCAAATGTTGTTTGGTATTCACGAACACCCGATGTTTGACGCAGCTTGGCTAAGGAGCCTTCTGGATCACCATCCTCTTTGGAACCAAACCTGGAGCACAAAGCCCGACAAAAGGCCGGCCAAGGTGGTAGTCCAACAGTTCTTGATAGCCATTGGTACCAAGGAATGGCATCGCCCATAAGGTGTGCAGATGCCAATTCCACCATATTCTCGTTGGGAATCCCATTCAGACCTTGGAATCGTTCCGCACGGAACACCCATCCTCTTGGGTCAGTGCCGTTGAACGTAGGGAAGTCGAGTCGTATGGGTCTTCCCTGAAACCCAGAAAAAACTGGAGGTAATTGTCGATGAGGTTGTCGGGGAAGCTGTAGAATTGGGTCAACATGCGGCGGTGGAGGTGGAGGTGGAGGTGGTTGGATTTGTGGATGGGGGTGTTGAATAAGGGTGTTGAAGGTGGTGTGAATAGAGAGAACAGCTGCCTTGAGTTCAGCCACTTGAGTGTGCAGATCCGCGACTTCTCTCCTATTATTTTCACACTCAACACGCAACTCTTCTGTTGAACTGTTGGCAGATCTTTCAAATCCAGGTGGTGGGTGAGTTGACATGGTCGCAAGATTGGTGCTCTGATACCAAAACGATGGAGTCCAGATCTAGATTATGCTAAGTATACTAATCAGAAGGAAAATATTTCATTGATATCTCTTCTTGGAATCACTCCTACAATTTATTGATAGAATGTAAAGGACTGCAACTGAATTGCCTTGAGACTGGGTCTAAAGGACTCCTAATCTATGTTCTAAAACTTGGAACTCGGACTCGGCTCGGAAGTCCATTGGGCCGAGTCACCTCGATGACTCGGGAGTCGACTCAGCGAGTCATTAAATTGATTATTATTTATTTAAATATATAAAAATAATATTTATTAAGAAAAACTTTGAAAATAGGAAACAAATACAAAAAAACATTTAGAAAATCAGAAAAAAAAAAAATGAGCTTTGACTGGACTCGGCCTTTAAACGGGTGACTCGGCTGAATATGAGTCAACTCGGACGATTTCTGAGTCAACTCGCTAGACTATGCAAATCCAAGTTTGTATGCCGAGTCGACTCGAAATACGATCGAGTCGACTCGGCGAGTTTTAAAACCTAGCTCCTAATAGGACTTAACAATTAAAGGTAAGGACTGCAACTGAATTGACTTGAGACCGGATCTAAAGGACTCCTAATAGGACTGTTAAGGAAATAGAAGACTAGTGGGCTGATACAGGTTCATAACAAAGAAACAGCAAACAAGAAAGAGACTTACCTCACGAAAGGATGTTGCTGGGTGTAGATTCAATTGCGGAGTTCCTCCCGGGACCTTCACGGATGTAGTTCGTCGTAGGACCATCACGCTTTGGCCTGCACGTTGGAGGATGGTCTTGATATTGGATGGAAGGTGCTGAATGATTTGTAGGTGGGGATCTTCAAAGAGTTTTCAGTGCATGGAGTTACGGCTTCTTTGTTAATGGTGGGTTCATTAGGGTAGAAGAGGGTTTGTATGTGGAAGCTGAAGGTGAAGCCATTGAGGGCTTTGGATAAGGATTGATGTGGCAAGGAGTTGCTGCATGTAGTACCTGAACCCACACGTGGTCGAGGAGGTAGGATAGTTGAAGATCAACGGCTGTTGGATGGTAACCATGTAGATTTGCTGAGCTCGTGAAAGTAAGACGTGGTAGTTGTAGCAGCAAGCATCATCATTAGATGCTATACGTTGGATAGGAGACATCATATAAAGGTAGCATATATATATAGGGCTGGGGTTTTCTTAACAAGAAGTTTAGAAAGGAAGGAAAAACAAAGCAAAAGAAGTCTTACCTAGATGAAAGTGGTCGTAGGTGAAGGATCAATATGGTGATATGTGATGCAGATCCTACGGATATCGCCCGCAACTTCTAGAGATGGCTTCTTGATCTTCAAGAGGCCTGGGTGACGAGTGTACACGCTGCAACTTCTGGAGGTGGGTTCTGATTACACGCGAGGTTCTTGCTGGACTATTGAGAATCGTTGAAGTGGATGTTAATGACGAAGATCTGCAAGAAGCGGTATGTCTGAAAGTTGTTGTGGATTGGCAGCACTTCTACACGTGATGAGAAGGCTGAAGTGAAAGGAGGGGCTTGTTGTTGGATGGGAGCTGACAACCAATGAAGAACTTGGATGAGAGTGATCTACGGTGGAGGACAACCAAGTGGGTTGGGTTTGATATTATGTTTGTCAACACACCGAAAGAGGATAAGGGTTGGGTTGGGTGGACGGTTGCATGGTTATATTTTTACCATATGCTTTGAGTCCTATTCATAGATTGGTGTCAAAGGTTAATTAGGTTACACAGTGGGGTTTGAGGAGATTGGAATAAAGCATGTCAACAAAAGTTTTGGTTAAAATATTTTAATGAAAAGTGTTGAATGAACTATGGTGTTAAAAGAGATTTGAATAAAATATAGTAACTCATTGGTTTGAAGTAGGAAGATGTAATTAGTAGTTGTGGGTTTATAAAGAATAATATAAAAATTTAATTTCCAAATATGGGAATGGCTTTGTACGGTTGTTGGGTGTGTAATTTGGGCTCATTTAAAAATAAAAATATAAAACTATAAGGTATAAGTGGGTGGAAAATATAAAAATATATATGATTTGGGTTTTAGTTAAGTATATATATACATCTTAATAGTAAGTGTGGGTAGCATTTATCTATTTAATCTATAATATTATTTGTATGTTGATCACCCATTAATCTCCTAATACATATCTTAAATAAAAATTATAATATTTTTCAGAAATTTAATATTGATGTAGGGTGATGATTATAGGGACCGTGTACGCATGACACGTACACATGCGCACGTACCTTAATGCGCGCAAGGTATAAAAAGTTCATAAAAATCAAAATAAATATATCAATTACATTTAAAATAATGTACTACACATATAGGACTCAAAACAGTCATAAAAAGTGTAGTCCTATTGAGTCCATGAACCCTAAAAATTTATCCGTCTCGGAATCGGTCAAAAATTGACGAGGATGTTCTAACAATTAGATGGTTACGTTTCATGAAGAAAAATAAATGAAAATAGATCCTAAAAATTAAAATCGACCAGAATACCCTTTTCATTATTTTCGGAGTTTTACAGGTCCTCTATATATATATATATAGAATGACTAATGGAATTCTTACTAATGAACATGGGGCCCACATGCGGATGAGTTAAGAGATGATTTTTGGTGATAATATTCTTCTCAATGTGGATATCAACCACACAAAAAATCAGCCCATTCCAACATTTGTAGCCTAATGAAAAGTAGATTGCAAATTGAAAAATTAAGGACCATTAATTTTCACCGTTAAATCTAGGTCCATATTTGGTAGGTTTAGAAGTTTTAAAAATTACTATTTTTTGGTGAGGGTGATCTCCATGGTGAGGAGATCACCCTCAAAAAAATCATCCCTTAACTCATCCGCATGTGGGCCCCACGTCCATTAGTAAGAATATTAGTAAGAATTCCATTAGTCATTTTATCCTATATATGTGTGTGTGTGTGTGTGTGTGTGTGTGTGTGTGTGTGTGTGTATGTCATGTATCATGTATTTTGTAATATAAGGAATAAAAGTAATGAGGGAATTATACAAATTCAATGAGAAAATTGGAGTTGTTTGAGCTGATACTGACTTTATCATTTTCCTAATGAGGTCAACCCAACTCAATTGTGCCTACTAAGGATAGAAAACTAATTCACTTATAGGGTGTTCAGTTACTGTGATTGATAAGCACAAAAAAACTACTACTTTTATACCCCAAATAGCCATTGTTAGTCATTAAATATGATTAAAATGCATTAATTATGATAATTGTATGCTTTTACAGGAATTAAGACGGGAATGCACAAATCAAGCTTAAGCATGCAAATAGGCCTAGTCAAACAGAAAAGAGAAAATAAGAAAGAAAAATGGGAAGCTTAGATCTGAAGCTAATTTGTTCAACACAAGCCCAAAAGAAATGCAATAATGAAGTGTGCTTATTGAGATCATAAAGATGTTATTGGTTAGATAGTTGAGGTGTTACTTATCTTTACACCAGGTCTTTAGTTCGAGCCATGCAAACCATATATTTTTCTCAAATATTTTTAGAGCTTGCTACAGTAGTTGAGAAGTACAAGATCAAATCTTGTTAAGCATGAAATCATTGTCTATATCTTTCTTTGTTTAGACATGCCAACCGAAAATCCATCTTTACATTTTTTGTTCACCTTTTATGTTTTCTCTTTCTTTAGTTCAAAATTCGTTGCCTATTTCCACTTCTATGCCAACTATGCAGCAATTCAATCTTAGCAGTTGATTCGTGAGCCAAAAGTCTATAAATAGTGGGCATATTTCTAGAGAAAAAAAGAGGAGATGAGACAAAAGGGTGATCAAAGTTTGAATTTAATTTTTCAAGTAATTCTTGCAAGTTTCTTTCTAAAAAAAAAAAATAGAGAAATTCTACAATTTGTAAAAGTGTTTATTATTAATGCAATTTATTTTTTATTTCCTTTATGCACTTCTCATAGTTTAATATTTTGTTTATGTAATTCTTTTTATTTCTCATTTAAAGGATCTTGATCTACCAACCATAGTACACTAAGAATAGTAAGTGTAGCGATCCGATTTTTTTTTTTATTAATTCTTAATCTTGTACCTCGAAGAACTTAATTAATTAATATTGTTTTGAATCGCTAGTGATTAGAAGAAGGGATTTAGTGTGTTTCCACTAAGTTGTGATTCATTTAATACCCGAGACTTCTGACAGAAGAACATTCATAACAATTGGCTTTAATTAATAATTTTATTAAATAGTTAATTTATCAAAAGTTAAGTCATTGAGATAAATTCTTTTACTATAAAGAATCTTCAATGTTTAAAGAATTTTCTTTTGTTACATTAACACTAAAGAAATAAAAAAAATTTAATTGCCTATCATTTATTCAAGCTAGCACAATATTAATTATTGTCTTGAATGAAGAATTATAGCAAGAAAAAAAGACTAAACTCAAAAAAAAGATTGGATATTTACCGTTTAATGGTGGTGGGCCCCGATCCTTGATAATTTTCAAATTCTTGAGCTAATCAAAATTAATTAGATTTTCACTTTTCAATACAATTATAAAATCAACAAAATTAATCAATCAATTCTATTCTCTTTTACTTTTATTGAAAAATTTTTGTTTAATCAAGTTTATTCACTATTCTCACCCCTCCTTGTGGTTTGATCTCAATACTTGCACTATACGAAAATCCATAGTTTTGTTTTTCAGATTTTTGTTTGATTTGACAGTAAGTTACAACAATTGATCAAAATACTGTCAATCAGCAATGAGTTTATCTTGAATAGCCTTTATGCTGATATGAAGAAATTTTAACCATTTGATTAAGAGCCCAGAACAATATTAAAAGGATTCTACTGAGGTTCATTGATTAAATGGTTAGAATCATTCAATCAATCGCACTTTGGAACATGGTTGCAATCAAGATGATCACATTTGTTCTATAGAGATTTAACAGTCAACTAAGATTTGCCCAAAATTAGGGGCGGACATACATATAAGTATTTATGTGCAACAATTGTTAATGTTTCACAAATAATGTTTACAACAATATGAAACACATGCATACAACAATAAGGCATTTAGATAAGTATAATCTTAATACATACATATAAGGTTTCACAACAATAGGAGTAGACATGAAATCGAAAAAAGTACAAAACAACCATGTAAGTGATGTGAAGAAAAAAGGATGAAAAAAATTCTCCCGAATTTAGAAAATCTCTCTAAACCACCATATTGGGTTCTCTGGTTACTGGTCTTCATTGTATATATAAGGTTTACACACCCAAAAATTCCAAATAGTTCACAGACCTAGAAACCCCAAAAGGTTAGGATTGGCAGAAGATTCATGAGCAGTTTGGGAAGGAGACAAGGGAAGTAAGGAGGTTGTCCAATCAATTGGGCATCAACCAAAAATGAGATGAGGAAAAAAAGCACATGCACCTAGGGTTCGAAGGTCACAAAGAAGATTTGATAAATGGGTCTTAAATTGAAATTTTGTTTCTCATCATCCTTAGAGGCAATATTTCTATCAAAATCAATAAGTAAAGTTTCTAAAAACTCTAGGAAGATAAGCGGAGGTTTTTTTTCTGTAGACTAATATTTAATGGATGAGTTTTGCTTAATATCTCTCTTTGAGAATGAATCTGCAAATGTTACTTTCTTTTCTTGCTATTTGGTGTATAACTGACCATAACCAGTATATCTGTAAGTTCTTCTCCCATGGTTGATAGATAAGGCAGAACGGAGCTAAGTTCTTCTTATGTATCAATTTATCACAATTGCACACTAATAGATAAACTTGAAAGACAAAAAACATAAAAAATACTCTCATTGAATTGGCATGAACTCATTGATTTTTGAATTATCGTACCACTTTAATCAATTAAACTCTCTATAGTGATTATTAATACACAAACATGTTATGTATATTCAAAACTGAAACAAAGAAATCTTAATTGATACCCTTCAGACATGCAAGCCATCAATCATGTTCACTACCTAATTTTTTATGGAAGACAAATTGAGCAAATCTTATTGATAATGTGTTATGAATATGTTATATTTCCATTCTTTCTTCTTCTCATACATATAGCCCTTTGTCGGGATGTTATAATATTGAATGCGATATTGTAACCGACGCCGAAGAAGTGGTGGTCATCCATCAGTTACAAACGTTTCATATTACAA
This sequence comes from Euptelea pleiosperma, assembly GCA_035048495.1. Lineage (NCBI taxonomy): Eukaryota > Viridiplantae > Streptophyta > Magnoliopsida > Ranunculales > Eupteleaceae > Euptelea > Euptelea pleiosperma. The sequence goes on from CM068541.1 coordinate 13,887,850, forward strand.
TATAAGAGAAATCTTTGGCGACTTTTTACATTCTCTACAAATCTTTAATCCTGCATTGCAATTGCTTGTGAGGAATATTCTAGTTCCGACCTATATATATGAGAGGATTGGAACCCAAGGGTGGAGCCATTGGGCATCCTAATTTTTTGTGACCATGGGGCACAAATATACAACCTCCATATTATCGTTGGTCATTGGACTTGGACCTTGGGCTTTGAGCTATCAAAGCTTAAATATTTTTTTAAAGGGATTGTTGGTTTTCACGCACAAAAAACATGTGTTAATTGTGTGATAGTTTTCAAAATTGTCCATGCAAATTTAAGGCATTTATTTGTTACTATTTGGACTCTTTACTAAGGCCCAAACGGCTCTCTCTCCAAACCTCTATATAAAGAGAGGAGGTTAAAGAAATAGACTTACAAATCTAACTTACAAAAACTCTTTCATCTTCCTCATGCTATTTTTCTTAAGCGAAGTATATACATACAGAGACGGAAATTTCTTTGATAAATCTTTATTGTTTCAAGTTTTAAATTTTTATTTCAAGGAACGTATCATGCACTAGAAGTTCATCAATACTAAATGTCTTGGCGTGCTGCCTACCTTTAGTGGGATGTTGAATCCTGAGGGCAGTCATCGATTAATTGGTAGCAAAACTCACGAAGTCCAACAATGGAATCTGTCTTAGAAAAATGTGTTCAACACGTGCCTCGACATCATCTAAATCGATAAGTTCACATTTGTTTATCGTTTCTCTTCTGGATTTGATTTTGCTGTTTGAGCTAGCTGCGTATCAGGTACACTTCTTTTTTACAGTTTTTTCATTTAACATATACTGCAACTACATCTTCAGTCTTCTCTATTTTCTGTCTTCAGCTACATATTAGGACTTGTGATTTTTTAGAAACTTATATTCCAAGAATTTTTTTATTTTTTTTGTGTTTGGTTATACCATAGATTTTGCTTGGGATTTAAAATAAATTCCAATTTAAGTGCAACTTAGATATCTAATAAAGAATTGGAGTTTCCTATCTCATTTCGCCTTATAATGCCAATAAGGGTCTGTTTGGTTACCAGACATGGATTTAGAATTGAAATTTTAATTTTAGGATTTGTGATTTTTTAGAAACTTAAATTTCAAGAATTTTTTTTTTTTTTTTTTTTTTTTGTGTTTGGTTGTACCATAGAATTTGCTTAGAATTTAAAATAAATTCTAATTTAAGTGCAACTTAGATATCTAAAAAAGAATTGGAGTTTTCTACATAACTAATCTTGTAAATGGTAACTCTATACAAGAGAAATATCCTGTCATACATGCAAATAATTTGTTAAACACTTACAACGAATATAAACAAAACGTCGTTTCACTATGTATGATACATTATTAGCAAGTTCATATCTTTATGCGAAGTTTACAAATGAAAAAAATTATATTATCCATCCAAACTTTTCAAAGATTTGGTAAAATTCATGTATTTTATTTGGAATCGTATTATTCCCATATTATACATTACTGTGAATTGTTAAAAAAAATAACGTTTAATATAAAAAATGCAAAAAGTAATTATTTTATTATTTTATGATAGTAAAAATGCAAAAAAAAAAATTTTATTTGTTATTTTATGCTATTTCTTGACATTTTTATTTAAAAATAAGAATATATATTTGTGTATGTAACCAATTGTCTTCAATTTATACACATGTTTTATTTAAATATAATATATAAATGTTACATATTTTATTTTTATAATTTTATGATTTTTAATGAATGTATATCATTTAATAAAAATTTTAAAGAATATATAATTTATTTTCATTTTTTGTAATTTTTATAAATTTTATATCATTATTATGGCTTTTATTAATTTAAAATAAATTATAATTTTATTAATTTATAGTAGTTTTGTTGAGTTATTATGAATGTAATAATTTATAAACTTTTTAACTTGTTGGGAACATCTCATTCCATATCACAAGTTTTGGGGCTATATCAGTTTTTGTCTATGGGTATTGCTTGATAAAATATCTTATTCAGAAATAAAATTTTATGAATTATAAGTTTTCTCCCCTTCCCCCCTAAAACTTCTAATTCCAGGAAAACTAAGGATTTGGAAATGCACTTCCTGAAAATAGATCCTCCCATACACATTGATTTGTAAATCCAAAAATCACAAATCCAAATACTAGCTCAATTCCAACTAACCAAAGAGACCTTGGAGGAAATTTTTTTTTTCTTATTAGTAAGTTCTGATAAGAGTTCTATATCAAAATTCTGATACAAAAGTCCTAAAAGTGCCACAGGCAAATTCTTTCAGGCCCACTGACCCATAACTGTTTGGGCTATATCATTGGTGGACCTTCACACCAAAATGGTGCGATTGGTGACTTCTAGCCGTTGGATTTCAACACCTTTTAATGAAGGGCTTTCCAAGCCCATAATAAAAGTGCTCAAATCCAAAGGCTATGTAGCATCAATCAAGCTAATTTTTGGTGTATAGGTCCACCAATGTAGCCAAACATTCATGGGTCAGTATGCTAGAAAGACTCTGTCATGTGGCGCTTTGAGGAACTTCCGTATCAAGATTTTGGTATTAAATGACGTGTCATAGATTTTTTTTATTTTTTTCCTCCTCTCTCTCTCTCTCTACATGTTAAATGAGCTCAATTATTACTCTGATCTCTAGTTTCTTGTATCCATCTTAAAAAGGGTAAAGTGTGTGATGTTCTTGTCCTATTATGTTTATAACTAGTTGGTGGCCCACGCCCATGCCCATGTCACTCCCCCAACAAAGCATTTTCCAAAATGGGATTTGAGTGGCTGAGATCCACCATCCAATTGGGGGATACAATCTCAGCCCTTTTTTTTAAGCCTATAAGAGGGGGAGATAACTGAGCTCCCTTATTATATAGACTTCTGGATGGCCCATGCCCACGGCACTCCCGAACAAAGCATTTGCCAAAATCGGGTGTGAGTGGCTGAGAGACACCGTCCAGTTGGGGGATAAGATCTCGGCCCTTCTTTATTGAAGCCTATAAGAAGGGGAGACAATTGAGCTCCTTGTTATAAAGACTAGTGGGCCGCACTCCCAAGCAATGCATTTGCTAAAATTGGGTGGGTGTGAGTGGCTGAGATCAACTGTCAAGTTGGGAAATAAGATCTCAGCCTTTCTATATTGAAGCCTATAAAAAGGGGTATAAGTGGGAGACAACCGCACGCTGTCACTTGTTATATAGAAGGAAAGGTTATATCGGTATAAATGTTACAAAATCTTATCAATCTAGACCGTCAATCATTGGTCCCGATGAATATGACTTAATCACAACACCCTCATCAATTGTCACAACCAGGCTACTGATCTTGTTCTTTTTGGCCGTCCAAAAAAGTACAACTGGTGAGATGGATAGCATTAGCAAGAGATAACTTGTGAGCCCACTAATTGGACAGTCCAGATAAAGTATTGATCAGTGATATTGTTATAAACTATAATAGAACCGAGAAGTACTGAGACTATCCTATTTTTCCCTCTTTAAGATACCAAACATTGTCAGATTTCACAACCCAATTTTACATATAAAAACAGGAATCCATGGGACCAACATCTCTTACCCCTCCCTCATAATCTCTTCGTCTCCCCAATCTCTCATCTCTCTCTGTTTTCCTCTTTTAACAGATTGAAAGATGGGTTTCTGGTTTCGATACTGTTCTTCTTCTGCTACCGTTCTCTTTCTGTTTTCATTACTGAACACGAATATGGGGCAAGCTAAAGACGTAGGTGGATCACAAACGAGTGGCTGTGATTTCTTCCAAGGTAGTTGGGTTTTCGATAACTCGTATCCTCTTTACGATCCCTCGAGCTGTCCGTTTGTCGAACGCGAGTTCAGCTGCCAGAAGAACGGTAGACCGGATAATATGTACCTCAAATACAAATGGAAACCCAGTGGTTGTGATTTGCTCAGGTACCTCTCTGTTATTTAATCTTCTTGTTTTATTCGTACTGTATTCACCGTGGGATGCTATGATGATGATGGGATTGACCCTACCATATTGCAACACAAACCCACAAAAATTCGCTGTTGTTGGTATGATAATCAACGTTGAATTCGACTCTGGTTACCCTTATCACTGAGGTGTTGGTGCGCCAACATTTTATAGGTCCCACTGCCCTACGGTGAACCTACACGCCAAAAACCAGCTGGTTAGGTTACTCCTGGCCGTTGGATTTGAGAATTTTATTCATTATGGGCTTGGACCCAAATATTTCACACCATGAGGCAGTCTATGAAGGCCATGATGAAAATTGTTCAAATCCAATGGTTAGAAATCACTTATCAAACTCCAAACGGCATATTCTAGGCTCTTATAGACTGTAGATATGGTCATCGACTGGGTAGTTGAACTTACCAACCACTGGGACCCACAAACTGATGTGGGAAGTGTGTTACTCATATAATCAAAAAGCAAATAATTAAAGATCTTGTCATATTAAACCTTTTATTCGTCATGTGACATAGATTCTTTATGTTCATGTCCAAGGGAATCAAAAAAATTGACAAACTTTTTTGTGTGTTGATCTCCTATTTTCTTACAAAATGTGGTAGATCAGATGGTTGTGATCATCTGATTGCTATGAACGTTGACATAAGTCATGGAAGATCCTGCAGGTGTGAACCATGGAATTGTTTCCCATTCCCTGACCTGCATTGCTCCTACAACTTTACCATTTGTGGACATTATTAAAAGGGCAAAGGTAGCCTAGCTAGGATGTGAGTGTATACTTGGAAGCCTGCAATGGCAGGTGGTACTGTCCATCCACAACCTAATGATCGATCTTAACCAAACACTCCCTTAATGTAGGTTCGACGGTCAGGATTTCCTGCGGAGAATGAAGGGGAAGAGCATCATGTTTGTGGGGGACTCTCTAAGCAAGAACCAATGGGAATCGCTAACATGTATGCTTCATTCTGCAGTGCCACACGCCAACTTCACACTAGAGAGGAATGATCCTATCTCCACGTTCACGTTACCGGTGAGTTTCATTTACTGATTTTGATAAGACTGATGACGGACCATAATAGACTTCACACTAGATACCACTAACCGTATGATTAGGCATTATTTGGGATACTCAGATCCAAAGGTTAGAGATCAATAATCAGGATGAGTTTTGTACGTAGGTACACCTAGGGATAGGCGAAACATCAATAATTAGTGGATTGTTGTCCGTCATTTTCATCATCAAAGATTTAAAGATTAAAGAAGACCAATTGGGTGTGAGTGGCGACAAAATCTTTGTCTTGACAGGGAGAAGAGGGTATTGGGAACTGTGTAAGTCCCATGCAATTAAGTTGCATCCCGACATGTGAGCTTTTTTATGGGACCACCACCGACACTAAAGGAATTCCTTAGATCTAGGCCGTTGGATGGTATTTGGATTTATTTTTGTGTCAATCCCAAATATAATCCAGCTGTTGCAGTAAGGGACACCGGCCACTAGGGGTGGGTGAAAGAAACTTGGCTCGCCAATAAAACAACAATTAATGGTAATCTAGCCATTAGATTTTAGGGAAATTCTATTTGCACCCCACAAATTCCATAAGCACCCCACCCCATTTAGGTGCTTTTGGCCAAAAATGCCCTTGACCAAAAAATAAAACAAAAACCCAACCTCCCCACCCCATTCTCCGTCTCTCCCTCTGCACCTCTCACCATCATCTCTCCCTCTCCACCTCTATCTCTATCTTATCCGGAAAAAAACCCAAAACAAAGAAAAAATAAATAAATAAAAGGAGGAGGAGGATGATGTTGCCGCCGCCACCACCTCAGGTATGTCTCTCTCACTCTCTCCTTCTCCAACCCCCCCAAACAGTAGTTAATGCCCTGGGGGCCCACGAGAGGGAGAGAGGTGGGGTGCTTGGGTTTCTTTTGGTCCAAGGGCATTTTCGGCCCAAAAGCACCCAAATGGAGTGCTAGATTTTATTACTTTAATTTTTAAGCATGATTGTAGCCATTGAATTCAACCATTTTTTTTTCAGTACTAAAACCAACGGCTAAAATTATCAAGCAATCAATTTTTTTTTATGAACGGGGTGGTCTAAGCTAAACATCCATACGGTCAGTGGGTCCCACATGGTAGCGGTGGATTAAGCTACAGCTTGTTACGTCGTGAACCGATAGATATTAGGAAACATGAAGTTACGCGATTCACGCTATAGAGTCACGTGTGGGCGTTTGGAAGTACAATGAATAGCTTTCAGCTATTATACATGTACTGAGCTTGATGCATAATAATTAGGTACTCTCACTCCTCCTGTATCCTCACACACAGTGTATCAACTGGATCCCATGTGTTCGGTGGGCTCCACACAATCAATGCCTCGGAGTGGTACACTGGTACATACTCACATGGGCCTTATGTATTATATCAACCAAATATCCAGTGGGTTTCATTTTCATTTGCCATGTGGGCGCCGGTAGGGTCCATCTGATATAGCATATGCCATGTGGGCCAACGGTCCACATGTGATCAACATGTCACGTACACCCTCATATGCTTACAGAACTCCCACTTGCCAACTGTCAGTGTATCCACATCAGCACTGTACCTGATAAGAAAACCACGTATTGAATTGCAGGATTATGGAGTTTCAGTGATGCTGCTTCGCAATGTGTATCTAGTGGACGTGGTAAGCGAAAAGATAGGTAGAGTATTGAAGCTGGACTCGATCGAGGGAGGAAAGGCATGGAAAGGAATCGATACATTGATCTTCAACACGTGGCATTGGTGGAACCGGAGAGGGTTAACGCAACCGTACGAACTCTTGAAAACTGATCACATGCCTTTGAAATTGAAGAGCACTGAATTATAAATTCCCTGAACTGAAGTAGATAAATTGAGATGCAGGTGGGACTATATTCAAGAAGGAGAGAAGATATACAAAGACATGAATCGCTTGGTTGCTTTCGGGAAAGCGTTGACCACATGGGCCAAATGGGTTGACTCCAACATTGATCCTACTAAAACCCAAGTTGTTTTCCAAGGCATCTCTCCATCCCATTACAAGTAAGCTCCGTGCTTTCTCAACGAACTTATTCATCTTCTTCCCATGATAAACTTGGCCTCGCAATTTGGCCTGACGAGACAGTACGGGCTTGGGCTGGGCCCGCTAGGCCATTGCTATAGTGTCGTGTCATGTCTGGCCGGGCCACGGGCTAGACCATGGTTGGGTTCGGGCTAGTCGGGCTTGTCAGACAGGGTCTCAAAAGGTTAGACATGGGCCCGGCCCGTGGACTACATCGGGTCGCGTCATTGCCAAATTGCCAGACTGATAATTAACAAGGATAATTATAGTGTCCAATGGCATTTGACTCAAAGGAAAGCTTTGTGGCCCACATGGGTGAGCCCCTATGATTGATTTTGGTTGAGGATGATCTCCTCACCAATAAGATCATCCTGCAAAAAAAAATCAGGCCAGCCTCCTGAGTTTTTGGACCCCATCAAAATTTGTTCTTCATTCTAAGCTGTTCATTTTTTGAAAAGCAAATTTGGTGGGGTCAGGAACTTCAGAATGGTCTATTTTTTTAGGATGATCTCAATAATGAGGAGATCATCCTCACCCAAAATCATACCTAGGGGCTCTCTCCCATGTGGGCGCTACAGCAAACCATGCGGCGGTGACCGTATCCTGGCATTTTTTTTATCCACCGTCATACCTCAAAATGCCACGTGGAACATTCTTTGAGATCAATGACTGTATGGATGTTTGAATCATCACTGAGTGGACAGACTAAAATTCAGCCTGATTGGTGGTTTCTAACCATTGGATTTGAATCATTTTCATGGTTTCTAACCATGGGTTGATTTTTAACCATGTGTAACCCAAATAATTCTCGACTCCCATAGTTGAAAATCAACCCATGAAAACGATTAAAATCCATTGGTAAGAAACAGCCAATCGGTCTGATTTTTAGTCTGTAGGTCTATATAGGGATGTTTCAAACATTTGTACCGTCATTGATCTCTAAGAGTGTACATGGCAGATAAACTAATAACCTAAGCTGTGAAATATTTTCTTTGATCAGCGGTAGCGAATGGGAAGAGCCGAATGTGAAGAACTGCTTGACGGAGAATGTACCAGTTAAAGGGTCGACGTACCCCGGAGGTTCACCTCCTGCACTATCCTTGCTGAAGGAAGTGTTGAGTACAATAATGAAACCGGTGTATTTGCTGGACGTAACGACGCTATCGCAATTGAGGAAAGATGGACACCCATCAATGTATGGCTACACTGGGCAAAAGGGAATGGACTGCAGCCATTGGTGTCTCTCTGGTGTCCCTGATACTTGGAACCAACTCCTATACAATGCTCTTTTCCTTTAATTCAAGGGAAGGAAGGAGCCATTCATTTGATCATTGATGCATTTTTTTTCGCTTATTTGTATTGCTATTTCAAATTATCAACATAAACACAACCCATATAATTATTGAAATTTACCCTCAAATGTGCACCACCAACTCATGATGAAAGCAGTGTTAATGGGACCGGGCTGGCCCAATAGGCTTAGGTCCATCGATCCCGAATGGATCGAAGATTCATTTGCATTTATAAATGGGCTGGGTTTGGGCTTTACTTTTAATAGAAATTAGCTTATAAAATCACTCAATTTTGATTTAAAAATGATCGCGTTATGATTTTTGCAAGTTTACTAGGTCAAGTTATGTTTTATAAAAATTCTATTTTTCTTTAAATTAAATGGATTCTCTGAGAAGTGGGTTATATCGACCATGACATTAACCTTGTTGACTCTTTGTGAACCCATATCCACTAAGTGAATAATTATATCATAATTTTACATATTTAAAATCATGAATTTAGTACTTTATGTGGATTTGACAATTTTAACCTTTTTACTTCATATTGCGAGTCGACCCATGGATAGTGGGGCCAGTCCTTGACCTCCAGGATTAGGGTGTAACATGTCATCTATCTATATATCTATACTATAGCAGAGAAGTGAGCAGCATTCCTCTCTCTCCTCCACATCAAGTTGACGTGGCACTCTCCTCATGCAGAGTGCCATGTCAACAAGTCTCAGTGCCATGTCAGCCACCTCTAATTACCTCAACCAAAATGTTTCTACTTCAACTAAATTTAGAAACTTAATTTAAATAAAAGAATTTATTTCTCAAACCAAAACGTCTTTCATTCTTCATTCAAAATTAATGACATGAAAAATATTTTTAAGATCTCTCTCTCGGTTGCCTAAAATATCTCTACAAGGGAAATCAAAATAAAACAACTCAACTCATGCAGAGCGCCACACCAGTGACCTAATTAACTTTCTATCCCCTCCATTCTCTCTCAATAGACGCATTAAAAAAAAAAAAAAACTATTGGCATTTCAAAATCCTTACATTAAATAGAAACAATCACTACAATAAAATGGAGCATTAGCGGCGGACTTATAGCGGCGGCCAAGAAAAACCGCTGTTAAAAGTAATATTTAGTGGCGGCCAAAGATATACCACCGCTGATAAAAGTTGAGGGAAATTTTGGGGTCCATTTACCGGCGGCCAATAAAAAAACCGCCACTAACAATATTTTTACCGGCGTTTAGATATAAAACCACAGCTATAGGTGTGCTATTAGCGGCGGCCAGATACTTGACCGCAGCTAATAACCTCTGTAGGGGCGGTCAATACTTGGCTACCGCTAAAACTCTTATATATGTAAAAGAAATTTCACCGATCTCTACTCTGCCTCTCTCCACCCGAACTTCACTTCTCCTCTCCACACCCTTTCCACCCGAACTTCACTTTGCCGTCCGAGGACCGATCTCTACTCTGCCTCTCTCCACCCGAACTTCACTTCTCCTCTCCACACCCTTTCCACCCGAACTTCACTTTGCCGTCCGAGGTTCGTTGCTGCTGCTGTCCGACGTTCGTTGCTGCTGTCCGACATTCGTTGCCGACGTCCGTTGCTGCCATCTGTCGCCCCTTTCTGCCTCTACCCTTACTTCTCTCTATTAGGTAATTGTTTTTAGGGCAAAACCCTTTTTGAGAATGGATGTTTGTTCCCCAACCCTAGATGGACATACAGACCAAAACTTAGCCTGATTGGGGGGTTTGCACTCTCTTTTTCTCTTGCTAGGGAGGCAAGAGGGTTTTGAATCATCATTTGGGGTTTTGCAAGAGGGTTTTGATTCGTCATTTTCTTACATAGGTTTTCTGCTTCACACCTTCTTTTGTTACTTGTTCTATCTATTTATTGGGCTTGTATGAGACTCAAGATTTCTAGTATTGAAAACTCGAAACGAACTAGGTTTTTGTTCTACAAACTAACCCATATTTCTTGTCTGGGCTTGTCATTGTTTAATCTTCTCTTAGGTGTTTTAAACTTCTTTTATTGGTATAGAAATGGTTGGTCTGATGAAAATCTAGTGACCATGTTTGATTTAGTGCTCAGAATACTTGCTTGGGTTGCAATCTTTGCTTACTTGCATTTCCAATTCTCTCATTCAAGTGAATTGACGTTCCCCTTCTTGCTTATGATTTGGGTGGGTTACTATCTCCTTATGTCTGGTTCTTGTCTTAATATAGACCTTGTTTCGTATCAAAAGCATCAATTCTTACCAACCCATTTCTGGGTTTCAGATGTTGTGTCCCTTTTTGCTACTATGTTCTTCTTTTATTCTGGATTGTTCGGCAAGGAAGGAGAAGAGAGCCTTTATGTAAGTGTTTGCAATGGGTTTTGAAACTAGGTATATTTTTCCCTACTTATAGACCTTACCAACTGTACAAGCATGAGTTGATTTAAATGTTTGGTGTGACCACCAGGTTCCTGTTTTTAACAAGATCAGTAGGTGAAAGGTGAAAACAAGTTTTGCACCCAAGTCCAATCACACAACAATACAGTCCCTTACCAACCTAGACAAATAGGCATTTGTTTCCTTCTCTATTCTTCCATCCCAAAGCAAACTAAAACTGAGTGAGTTATTTTAGGAGTATAAATTTCTCTTTCACTAAATGAGAACTTTTTGTCAAATTTCTCCTTTAGAATCAAAGTCAACGACGAAACGCCATATTTGCAATTGTTTATGAATTCTAGAAAATTTAATTGGAAATTTTGCTGAGATTTGTCGGATGTTGAAGTTTTTAGGATCATTGGAAATAGTGGTTTCCTCACAATTGTGTTATTTTTCTCTTAGTAATAGAGAATAATTAATTAAAGGCAGAAAGAAAAGAGTATCCATAAGTGCCCTCTTTAGCAAGAGTCTCCACTTTCTCGTTTTCTGCTCCTTAACTACACAAAATATTGAGATAAGCAATTATATCCCCACTTTTGCCCATTTTCAAAAGACAATGCTTCCCCACTTTTGCCCTTTGCATGTTTAATTCTACTTGATTTTTTGGTTTTTATATTTATGTTTTGCTTAATGCTCTTGAATGTTCGTGTGATTCCATCATGATCTTTTTTCTTTACTTTTATCTTGATTATGGCTATGTTTTGGTGCAAATCAGTGTTTAAGTGGAAGATTTTGATGCATGTTTTGTTAATTTTGTATTTCTAAGTCTACGTGTTGAAGAATAGGGCAATGTGTGTTGTTTTTGTTGATTTTGCTATGATTTGATATATTGCTAGTTTGGAATATTTTCCTAGTGTCGAATCCTGCTTTTCTTTGTTCTCATTTGTATACAATCACGGGTGAGACATTTTAGGGAAAAAAGTAGGCCATGTCATTGCTTGCCATTTGATTGATCCCAATCGAGGGTGGCTATTGATAATTTTAGTATCTAATTTATCCTGGGTATGCATACTAAAAGGAAACACAAAATCAGGAAATGCTTACTGAAAGTACTTCATTACTTTAACTGTTCGTTTGTAGTCAAAGATGATGCATTGTCACCAAATCTCTAAAAATTTATCTCTCTCTCTCTCTCTCTCTCTCTCTCTCTCTCTCTCTCTCTCTCTCTCTCTCTCTCTCTCTCTCTCTCTCTCTCTCTCTATTAACATAAGAAAAATGACTTGGATGTTCATATTGGTCATGTTGTTTGCATGGATCTTTTCTATCCTTTCATGTGTCTTCTTTCAACTACATGGATCTTTAGTACTGTTTAGGATGGTATTGTAGAATTACCTCTTTGACTAGCTGATTGTGGCATCTTGGATCGGAATGAAGCTAGTGGTGCACTCACTAGATTAACACATGGTAGGAGATATCAGCAGGTATCTTTTTGGTTTTTGGTAGTACATTTGCATTTAATTTAGGAAATTAATTTTGGAACTAGGCCAGATTCTAAAAATTGGGGACCTTATTGTTTGCTGAATCTTTTCTTTCTCCTTCTATTCGTCATTTGGTTTTCTATTGATAATTCATTTTGTTTCTCCTTCTAGATGTTTTTTGTTTAGATGTGCTATATAATGCATGGATATACGGGTGGTGAATAGGACTTTTTCTATGTTGTAACATTGTTGGATATTTATCAAGAAATTAACTAGAGTTTTCTTGTGGACCTTTCCATCTACATATTGTTCATGGCATATGTTTATGAGAAGGGATATTCCAGATGCCATTGACTTCACCATCTCCTTGGCCCATAAGAGAGAAACTGTTTTACTTTCCAGGCTAACTTGATGATGTCATAATAGATTATGGTTGTGGTTGAGTTTTGGCTCACTAAGACATTTTGATCATCAAGTTTCCATTGAATTCCTATAACCTCGAGTTTTATAAATATCCCGTGTACACATATGCCAAATTAACTTTCTTAATCGTGAGGAAAAGTTTGGAGTTCTTTTTAGTCACAACTTTCAACTTTTATCATTGTTGCCTTATCACTTGTGTCGAATGTAAGGAAAGTTATAAAACAAAGAACCATGTCACCTATTGTAGGTGTGGTCTATATGTTGAGGAGATCACCCTAATCACAACTCTAATGGGAAGGGTTTCACTTATAAACCATTCCATTGGGTTTCCTGTCGAATGGTTTTTATTTTTTTGGTAATCTAATAGATATTGTTTCGTTCAGGAAATTGAATGTGAGTATCAGCATAGTGAGAGTGTGAGGCTCAATCTTAGGGATTTTTGGTATTAGTTGGCTGGACTTGTGCTTTTCGACATCTAGTGAGCCTTTCATTCTATTTGATATATCTTATTTTCTTAAAATCAGTCTAATTAATGATTTATAAGCATTGACATTTTTAAATTTATAGATTTTTTCTTTGCTAGGTTTGTTTTATCTTTTAAGAATCTGCAGTGTAGTTATATTTACTAGATGAAGAATTAATTAAGTTTACATTGCATTAATTTGTTAATTAGGTTTACTTTGTTCTAATTATGTTTAATTTATAGTCAAGTAATTGCATTCATTATGTGATTCATCAACCTATAACAACCCTGACCCCGCTCTGCTATACCCATGGTATATTGAATGACAGGTCCTCGTGGTCTATGTTATATGGCTTAGATTGATTCTAGGTTGTGCATATTTTTTTAAAATTTCTTAAGTATAGGGTTGACATAGAATACATCATCCGATAAATAATGTTTCAGATGTAACATTCAAATGAAAGATAAAGAAGGATGTCAGGAATACAAGGAAGATGTGAAGAAGTTGGAATGGGTGGAATGGGAAAAAAGGTTTTTGTCATTAAACCAGTTGCAGATAGGCTGATGCATGGCGGTTGGGAAATGGGATTCGATACAAAGAAAAGTCTTCTGTTAGCTGTTATAATTGGGATGCAATACAAAGTCCCAAAATCAGTTTGAAAGTCATCCGGTATAAATACATCTTACTTTCTACACCTATTGAATTTTTTCACTGCCCGGCATCGATCCACCAAGTTGATTTCTTTGCCACATTGCATCAATCCACCAAGTTGATTTCTTCGCCACATTGCATCGACCAACTAAGTTTATTTCTTCACCTCACCAACTGAATTCCATAACCAGCAATAGTGATAACACACAACCTATGGATGTTCAGACGTAGTCCCAAAATCAGTTTCATTGATGATTTCTGAATGTATGGATGTTTGGTCGATTCGTAGATGGAGATATAGACCCAAGATGATTGTGCTTAGTGATTTCTGACCGTATGGATGTTTGGCTAAATCGTAGATGGACATACTGATCGAAGATTAGTCTAATTAGTGACTTCTGACAGTTGGTGCTTCGTTTGTAGTTACAGGTACGGTTCTTAGGACATCTTGATATTAAAATATAGGATTTGTTCTTCATGTCTACTATATGCATGTGTTTTTGTTAAATTTTTCATGACCTGTTATTCTATCTAATTTGATATTCAATTTCTTATGATAATGTTTATTTCATTATTTTACCACCGAATTCTTCATTGTATGCTGGTAGTATTGTATATAATATAAGACTAGTATTGAAGTGCAAACATTTTAATTTACTTAACATTTTAAAGTTTCAATCATTCCTCACTTTATGTTGTATATCATGTAAATAGTTGACACACACATCATGCATATACATGCATTGAACCTTAGATCTCCCGTTCAAGAATCATTGTGTGACAATTGTGCTTTATCACCTACATGTGACAGATTAGTTGTACAGTGAACAACTTTTTTGTCTTGTTTGTGGTGAAGAGTAATTGTCTACTGTTGATTCTTGAATTGTCCAGTTTGGACATGTTTGGGAATGCATAATCTTTAGTACAATCAGTAGCTAAAGTGATTATTTCTATTTGAAGGACAGTTTCAGCAAACATTCCTTTTGTTCTCTGGGTACATATTTAGACAAGGTGACATATTTGTCCCTAGTCTAAATCGTGTACTTGGAGAACTATAGGGAAATGCTACTGAAATTTTCCTTCAGATGAAAATAACCACTTGGCTATTGAGTGTAACAGAGATTATGCATTCCTGAATGGGATAGGAACCACCCACTCGTTAGAGAGGAGATAAGAAGCATGATGCATGCATGTGCCCTTGAGTCGTGTGTGATAATGTGCTTTCCGGTGAAGGTGACTTCGCTCTGAAGGGATACGCCGATAGATAAAAGTTAGATTAAGAAGCCAAGAAATGCCCATGAGTATCTAACTAGAGTCGAGCAATTCTTGGATTTTGCATTTGCTAATACAAGGTTTGGGGACAAGATTTGGTGTCCTTGTCTTGAATGCAAGAATATGATTGTAAATGATAGAAAAGATGCGCATGGTGACTTACTATGGTATGGAATTAATGACAGATTACACCATCTGGATTCGCCATGGGGAGGCTCTAAATGCAGGTGAATATATGGGAATGAGATTGATGAGGGTGGTGAGAGTGAGGTTGAAGGTGAGGCCGATGATATGTAAGGAATGTTACAAGATGCATTTGGAATATCCCCTCCTGATCATGAAGAGGAGAATGAATCAACTGAGACTGGACCAGTTGAGCCAAATCATGAAGCAAATAAATTTTATGAGATGTTGAAGGATGCCGAGACTGAACTGTATCCAGGTTGCACAAAATTTTCGAAACTATCTTTCCTTGTACGGCTATTACACCTGAAGCGTCTAAACGGATGGAGTAACAAATTGTTCGACATGTTACTTGAATTATTAATAGAGGCACTGCCAGCTGGTGAAAAGTTGCCAAAGAATCATTACGAATCAAAAAAGATCCTTCGAGATCTTGGTCTGCATTACACGAAGATAGATGCATGTCCGAATGACTGCATGCTATACTGGAAGGAGCATGAGAATGCAAATGAATGTGTCGTATGTGGTGCGTCCAGGTGGAAATCAGTTACAGGTCAGTCTGTTGAAGAAGCTTCCAGTTCATCTACAGAGGGTACCAAAATACCTGCGAAGATTTTGCGTTAGTTTCCGTTAAAATCGCGATTTCAGAGGTTGTTTATGTGTTCAAAAACAGCCAAGCAAATGAGATGGCATGATGAGGGTCGTACGAAAGATGCTGTGTTGAGACATCCTGCAGACTCTAAGTCATGAGAAACTTTGGACATGCAATACCCGGCATTCAGTTCTGAATCGAGGAATGTTCGACTTGGAGTAGGGAGTGATGGTTTCACCCCATTTAGTTATACGAGCACTCCGCACAGCACGTGGCCTGTAGTTCTTATTCCATACAATTTGCCACCGTGGATGTGTATGAAGCCAACGTCTTTCATGTTGACGTTGCTTATTCCTGGTCCCAAAGCTCCCGGGAACGACATTGATGTGTACTTGCAACCATTAATAAAGGAGTTGAAGGAATTGTGGACAGATGGATTTGAGGCATACGACGCCACTTTAAAGCAAAATTTTCGATGCCGTGCAGGAGTTATATGGACTATTAATGACTTCCCTACATTAGCGAACTTGTCAGGATGGAGCACTAAAGGAAAACTTGCTTGTCCCTCTTACCACATAGAAACATGTTTGGTAAGATTGACAGAAGGACACAAAGAATGCTGCATGGGACATCGTCGATTTCTTCCACATGATCATAAATTTCGACAGAACAAAAGGTTGTTTGATGGCAAAACAGAAATAAGGAACGCGCCCAAACCGTTGACTGGCAGGGATGTGCTCGATCAATTATATGATTATGAGCATATCACATTTGGCAAGGCAGATACAGATATCAGTGGGAGGAAGAGAAAAGAGGATGACTGTAATTTACCAAAGAATTGGAAGAAGATGAGCATTTTCTTCGAATTGCCATATTAGAAAGATCTTTTGTTGCGGCACAATCTGGATGTTATGCACATTGAGAAGAATGTCTGTGATAATGTGATTGGGACACTATTGGACATGGAGGGTTCAAAAGATAACTTGAAGGCTTGTCTAGATATGAAGAGAATGCGTATAAGGAAAGAACTTCACCCAAAATCGGATGGGAGAAAATGTTTACTACCTCCAGCATGCCACACGATGTCGACTATTGAAAAAATGAAGTTTTCTCAAGTGTTAAAAGAGGTCAAGGTTTTAGATAATTATTCGTCGAACTTTTCACGATGTGTGCAAGTCAAACAGTGCAAGATCTCAGGGCTGAAGAGTCACGATTGTCATGTTCTTTTGCAATAATTTCTACCGCTTGCAGTACGAGGTATCTTACCTAAGAATGTTTGTTCAGCATTGATTGAGTTGTCCATGTTCTTCAGGCAGTTATGTTCAAAAGTCTTGAAGGTGGGAGAACTGGAACAACTTGAAGCGCAGATTGCAGTAACACTTTGTAAATTAGAGATGATTTTTCTGTCGGCTTTTTTTGATATTATGGTGCACTTGCCCATTCATCTAGCTAGTGAGGCCAAGATAGCCGGACCAGTGCAGTACCGGTGGATGTATCCCATAGAGAGGTACTTGCACAGGTTGAAGACATATGTCCAAAATAAAAACTATCCTGAGGGTTCAATAGCGGAAGGGTATATATGCGAAGAATCCTTAACATTTTGCTCGAGATACTTGCATGGGGTTGAGACAAGGTTCAACCGACCAGAGCGAAATAATGACGTTGTTGATGCTGAATCACCTACTAAGGTATCCACTTTTATTAGAACTAGCCATGCTGTTGGGATGGCTACGTCACGCATGCTAAACAACACTGAGTGGAAACAAGTTCGTCTCTACGTGCTCATCAATTGCGTCGAAGTCGCTCCATTTAGTGAGTAAGACTAACTGTTCAAAATCTACAAAGATTATGTTATTCATATATATTAATACTTAATGTTTTATTTAGGTTTGGATTGTAATTTAATTATTTATTGTACAAGAAGCACAAAGAAGTAATCAAGGAGACTAATAATCGTATACTTCTTAGGGATCTGGAACGGAAACATAATAAGGAGTTTGCGCAATGGTTTAAAAAACATGTAAGGTTTAGATATATATAACAATTTTGCTTTTTAACTGTAATATCATGTGATGTAAATTTAAATATGTAAAAGGCATTAATTTAAGTTTTATCTGAATAGGTGATGCAAATGCGATATAACGGTGAAGAAGTAGATAAATCACTCGAATTGTTGTCTGTGGGTCCTGGTTAGACAGTATAAGATCATTTTCAGGGTACATTGTCAATGGCTTTCGATTTCACACAAGCGATAGGGAGCTACGAAGGAAAACTCAAAATAGTGGAGTTTTCGTAACTGCAGAGACAAATAGCTTCACTAGCGCGAGTGACACAAACCCGATGATAGGCAATGTCGGATACTATGGCATCTTAAATGAAGTTCTGGAGTTACAGTATCCCGGCCAGAATACTGTTGTGTTATTCAGATGTCATTGGTATGATGTCATGAATAGTGGGGGATTCAAGCAAGATGAGTATGGGTTCAACTGTGTTAATGTCAGACAAACCTTAACTACAAATGAACCATTCATTCTTGCAAATCAAGCACAACAAATATTTTATATCCAAGACACCCCAGTGATGATTGGCGCGTCGCAATAAAGACAACACCACGAAACACATACAATATGGCATCGACAAATGAGCTTCAAGAAGAACCTTTCCAAGAAAATGAGTCTGAGTTGCACTTTGATTATTCAATCGACACCAATGATGAGGTTCTCACTTGGAGTAGAATGATATCGACGAAATTGTGGTTGAAGGACAGTTTGCAGCAGATGAAGCCTTTATTGATGATGGAGATGATTATACTTAGTATAAAGTTGAATATCAATTGTTGTAATGTTCTTTTTGTAAGATGTTTAATTAATAAAATTGAGTATTGTTGTATCAATTATTGTAATGTTCTCTAATGGCTATATTTATTTATTTATATTCTTTATGTATTTATTGGGATCTCTATTCATTTATCCATCTTGATGATGTTGACATATATGTGTATATATAATTCATGATTCATGTAGGAATTTAGAAATGTCTAGTCGGAGTCAAAAATCTGCAAGAGCTAGAGCGCGACAGTTTGCTCCTTCCACATCGGGAGCATAGCAACAGGCCCCCCTCCACCTCGGCACTACAGCAGCAGACGCCCCATCCACCTCGACACCACGGCAGCAGGGGCCCCCCTCCACCTTGACACCATAGGAGCGGGGCCCCCCCTCTACCTCGGCACAACAGTCGCAGGGGGGCCCCTCCCCTATTACTCAGCAGTCCACTGACACCACTAGTATGTTCAGTTGTTTGTTATTGTATATATTTATAATTGTTGTATACTCATTAACGTGTATGTATTTTATTCTTATTTTTGTATTATTGAAACAGCTTCGAGCAGCATCGGCGACGAGGGCCCACGAAAAGCCTGCCCGTGGTTACAGGCTCTATGACAAAAGTGCCCATGACTTGGAATGAAACAAACCAACCCATAGGCGAAACGGCATCTACATTTGCCAATCAATTAGGGGTGATTGTCCGTACTTCTGGGCATGCCCAGTTACAGGTAGAGACATGGAGCAAAATGCCTCCCCACAACAAGGAGCTATTGTGGCAAGAAGTCAAGGTAAATGTGTCTGATACCCATCGTTTGGTATAATTTGTTTATATTATTTTCATGTACATAACTAATGTTTTTTACATACTTGGCAGAGTAAATTTGACATCGACGAAGAACGAAAAAGCTATACCTTGCAATCAATGGACAAGCGATTCAGAGATTGGCGAGGTGATTTGAAATGCCAATATTTCGATGTCATAGAGACACGTCAGGATCGAATCAACAATAAACCTGATGGTGTCGCAGAGGAGGATTGGATCTGGCTTGTCGACTACTGGAGTAGTGACAACTTCAAGGTATGAAAAAAAGTCATACTTAATTAACTATCCATTACCCATCTATCAAGATGTTAATAATAAAATCAACGCATTTATGCAGGCGGTGTCGGCAAGAAACAAAGCGAACCGCAAGAAACAAAGAATAAATCATACTGGGGGAACAAAGACATTTGCTCGTTACAGGGACGAAGCGGTAAATTATTTTACTTTTTTAAATTTAACATTCACATATAACTTCTAACGATGGGTCTATTTTCTACAATGATAGATTCAGAGTAATGACGGTACTCCACCGACTCGGGTAGCACTATTTATTACGACCCATACATGGAAAGATGGGTCACCAGTTGATGAGGGGTCTGCTGAAATAATTGTATGTACGATTCTTATTATACATAATAATATATAGTTGGTTGTGTACTAATTAAATATTTTTCATGCAGTCAAAATTTACGCAGCTCTCACAGATTGGAGAGTCCTCTACTCCCGACCCCGATGCTATCTATACCGCTGTGATGGGTCCAGAGAGACATGGTCGTGTACGTGGCTACGGCTTAGGTCCAACGCCTTCTACTGTATTTGGTACTTCCAATACCTCCAGTCGGAGCAGCAGCAACAGTGCCCTTCAAGAGGAGTTGACACGACTGCAAGTACAGATGGCAGAGCGTGAGACTCGTCATCAGGAGGAGCTGACTCGTATTCATCAGCAGATGGAGATACGGGACCAGCAGCAGCTAGAGAGAGAAGAGACGCTGCGGAGGGATTTAGAGATGCAGTTTCATAGGCAGTTTACAGATTTTATTCGAAACATGCAGCCTCCCAGCCATTCTGATAATGAGGATCTGGGGCATGACGATCTAGTTGATGACGATGAGGTATGTCCACATTTAAGTACTTTCTGTTATGAAATTGTAGTTACTTGTAGGTTTAGGCATTTAAGACTTAGAACTGAAATCCATTTCGAGACTTCGATGCTCAAATCGGGCAAACGAGGTCGGAATCTCCTGAAACTTCTTCCAATACTTCAAATGTATTGAAACAAATGTGTTGAAGAGACGGTGTCAAATTTCGACGTTCGGTTGGGAGATTGTAGTTACTTGTAGGTTTAGGCATTTAAGACTTAGAACTAAAATCCATTTCGGGACTTCGATACCTAAATCGGGCAAACGAAGTCGGAATCTCCCGAAACTTCTTCTAGCACTTCAAACGTATTGAAATAAATGTGTTGAAAGATACGGGGTCAAATTCTGACGTTCGGTTGGGAGATTGTAGTTACTTGTAAGTTTAGGCATTTAAGACTTAGAACTAAAATCTATTTCGGGACTTCGACGCCTAAATCGGGCAAACGAGGTCGGAATCTCTCGAAACTTCTTCCAACACTTCAAGCGTATTGAAATAAATGTGTTGGAAGAGACGGGATCAAATTCCGACGTTCGGTTGAGAGATTGTAGTACTTTGTAGGTTTAGGCATTTAAGACTTAGAACTAAAATTCATTTCGGGACTTTAACGCCCAAATCAGGCAAACGAGGTCGGAATCTCCCAAAACTTCTTCCGACACTTCAAATGTGTTGAAACAAATGTGTTGGAAGAGACAATGTCAAATTCTGACGTTCGGTTGGGAGATTGTAGTCACTTGTAGGTTTAGGCATTTAAGACTTAGAACTGAAATCCATTTTGGGACTTCGATGCCTAAATCGGGCAAACGATGTCAGAATCTCTCAAAACTTCTTTCAACACTTCAAACGTATTGAAACAAATGTGTTGGAAGAGACAGTGTCAAATTCTGAGGTCGGGTTAGAAAATTATAGTCATTTGTAGGTTTAGGCATTTAAGACTTGGCACTAAATTCATTTCAGGACTTCAACGCCCAAATCTGGCAAACGAGGTCGGAATCTCCCAAAACTTCTTCCACCACTTCAAATGTGTTAAAACAAATGCGTTGGAAGAGACGGGGTCAAATTCTGACGTTCGGTTGGGAGATTGTAGTTACTTGTAGGTTTAGGCATTTAAGACTTAGATCTAAAATCCATTTCGGGACTTCGACGCCTAAATTGGGCAAACGAGGTCGGAATCTCTTAAAACTTCTTCCAACACTTCAAACGTATTGAAACAAATGTGTTGGAAGAGACGGGGTCAAATTCCGAGGTCGGGTTAGAAAATTATAGTCATTTGTAGGTTTAGGCATTTAAGACTTAGAACTGAAGTCCATTTGGGGACTTCGACGCCTAAATCAGGCAAACGAGGTCGGAATCTCTCGAAACTTCTTTCAACACTTCAAACGTATTGAAACAAATGTGTTGGAAGAGACGGGGTCAAATTCTGAGGTCGGGTTACAAAATTATAGTCATTTGTAAGTTTAGGCATTTAAGACTTAGAACTATAATTCATTTCGGGACTTCAATGCCCAAATCGGGCAAACGAGCTCAGAATCTCCCAAAACTTCTTCTGACACTTCAAATGTGTTGAAACAAATATGTTAGAAGAGACAGTGTCAAATTCCGACATTCGGTTGGGAGATTGTAGTCACTTGTAGGTTTAGGCATTTAAGACTTAGAACTATAATCCATTTTGGGACTTCGATGCCTAAATAGGGCAAACGAGGTCGGAATCTCTCGAAACTTCTTTCAACACTTCAAACATATTGAAACAAATGTGTTGGAGAGACGGGGTCAAATTCTGAGGTCGGGTTAGAAAATTATAGTCATTTGTAGGTTTAGGCATTTAAGACTTAGAACTGAAATTCATTTCGGGGACTTCAACGCCCAAATCTGGCAAACGAGGTCGGAATCTCCCAAAACTTCTTCCACCACTTCAAATGTGTTGAAACAAATGCGTTGGAAGAGACGGGGTCAAATTCCGACGTTCGGTTGGGAGATTGTAGTTACTTATAGGTTTAGGCATTTAAGACTTGATCTAAAATCCATTTCGGGACTTCGACGCCTAAATCGGGCAAACGAGGTCAGAATCTCCCAAAACTTCTTCCAACACTTCAAACGTATTGAAACAAATATGTTGGAAGAGACGGAATCAAATTCCGAGGTCGGGTTAGAAAATTATAGTCGTTTGTAGGTTTAGGCATTTAAGACTTAGAACCGAAATCCATTTCGGGACTTCGACGCCTAAATCGGGCAAACGAGGTCGGAATCTCTCGAAACTTCTTTTAACACTTCAAAAGTATTGAAACAAATGTGTTAGAAGAGACAGGGTCAAATTCCGAGGTCGGGTTAGAAAATTATAGTCATTTGTAGGTTTAGGCATTTAAGACTTAGAACTAAAATTCATTTCGGGACTTCGATGCCCAAATCTGGGCAAACGAGGTCAGAATCTCCTAAAACTTCTTCCGACACTTCAAATGTGTTGAAACAAATGTGTTAGAAGAGATAGTGTCAAATTCCGACGTTCGGTTGGGAGATTGTAGTCACTTGTAGGTTTAAGCATTTAAGACTTAAAACTGAAATCCATTTTGGGACTTCGATGCCTAAATCGGGCAAACGAGGTCGAATCTCTCGAAACTTCTTTCAACACTTCAAACGTATTGAAACAAATGTGTTGGAAGAGACGGGGTCAAATTCTGAGGTCAGGTTAGAAAATTATAGTCATTTGTAGGTTTAGGCTTTTAAGACTTATAACTAAAATTCATTTCGGGACTTCAACGCCCAAATCGGGCAAACGAGGTCGGAATCTCCCAAAACTTCTTCCGACACTTCAAATGTGTTGGAAGAGACGGTGTCAAATTCTGACGTTCGGTTGGGAGATTGTAGTCACTTGTAGGTTTAGGCATTTAAGACTTAGAACTTAAATCCATTTTGTGACTTCGATGCCTAAATAGGGCAAACGATGTCGGAATCTCTCGAAACTTCTTTCAACACTTCAAACGTATTGAAACAAATGTGTTGGAAGAGACGGGGTCAAATTCTGAGGTTAGGTTAGAAAATTATAGTCATTTGTATGTTTAGGCATTTAAGACTTAGAACTAAAATTCATTTCGGGATTTCAACGCCCAAATCGGGTAAACGAGGTCGGAATCTCCCGAAACTTCTTCTGACACTTCAAATGTGTTGAAACAAATGTGTTGGAAGAGACGGTGTCAAATTCCGACGTTCAATTAGGAGAATGTAGTCACTTGTAGGTTTAGGCATTTAAGACTTAGAACTGAAATCCATTTCGGGACTTCGATGCCTAAATCGGGCAAACGAGGTCAGAATCTCCCGAAACTTCTTCCAACACACTTCAAATGTGTTGAAACAAATGTGTTGAAGAAACAGGGTCAAATTCGACGTTTGGTTAGGAGTTGTAGTTACTTGTAAGTTTAGACATGTAAAACTTCAATGTAAAGTGTATTACGAGTTTTTAACGATATATTTATTTTATTATAACTTATAACATATTTTATTCTAATAAGTTTACTAATTTTTTTTTGCAGGACCCAGGTGATTATTGATCTGATGCAGACCCAGTAGATGTTTGAGCCCTGAACTTTTTTATTTCATTTATGGATGTTTTTGAACAAACGATATTGTATTAATTAATTTTTGAGTTTAATGAACATATTATTTTTATTTTTGTTTATTTGATTTAATTAGTATTATAGTAATCAAAATGCTACAAGTCTACAGGTGGTACAGGGCAGGTGGAAAAAAAATCAAATAGTAAATCTGTATTAGCGGCAGGTCAGTAACCGCTGCTAAAAGAAGTATTAGCCGCAGCCAGATTCTGGCCGCTGCTGAAAGTGTCTTTTAGCGGTGGTCAGTGACCGCCGCTATAAGTATGCAATAGCAGCGGCTAAAGTTTGACCGCCGCTAAAAGGAGACAGTAGCAGCGGCCACTCGCGCCACTAATACTCTATTTTAGCAGCAGTGCTAGTCTGACCACCGCTAATGAATACTTTTAGCGACTGACCGCTGCTAATAGACACTTTCAGCGGCGGGCCAAACCAGGCCGCCGCTAATACTTCTTTTAGCGGCGGCTACTAACCGCCACTAATACTGATAATCCTACCTCTAATATTGTTTTCCACAACGACTGTACCGTCACTGGTGTGGTACTTTTTAGCGGCGGCCGATTTTCACCTGGCTGCCACTATAAGTTTCAGCGACCAGGGTATCAGCGGCGGTCTGCAAACGTCGACGTGGTCGCCGCTGAAAGTTTTAGCGGCGGTTTTTATGACTTTTACCGGCGGTCGAGACCGCCGCTAATACTCTATTTTCCTGTAGTGAATAATGAATAAAAGTCCTATACATTAAATAAAAAGTTAGTCAACCCCTACCATTTATTGAATTGCAACCATGCAACTTACTAAAACGTGCCTTTTATAATTTACATTAAATAAAAAGTTATTCAACTACTGCCATTTATAAAATGTCAACCATAGACCTTACCAAAATGTGGATTTTATAGCTTTTTATTTCCAAAATGGCTTTTCCCTTACCCAAACATTTCATTCTCCCATAAACGTCTCTTGCCTTTTCGGTAGCATCTCTCCCTTGCCCAAAGACGTTTCAAGTTTCAACACGTCTTTTCATCTCCCAAAACTAATCATGCACGTTATATAGAGTCATCCAGAGTTGAAAGGAGAAGCATGAGAAGAAGAGCAGAGGCTCATGTACGAGCTTGAGAAATGTTGTTAATAGCATACATGCACAACAAGTGAGTTTTCAAAAAGATTGAAGGCTTTGAAAAATCTAATTCCTACAAAAAAATAAAAAGAGGTGAGGAATGGTGTATTCAGTGGTGGTGCTGTTGTTATTGGTGATGATGGGCAAAGTTGTGCTTGAGATCAGTCTCTGTCATTGAATGACTTGTTTGTTGATTGGAGGATTTTTTTTTTTTTTTTTTTTTTTTTGTAGATGAAGATGTAAGTTTTTTGCTTCTGTTTTTCCGTTAACAGAGATACATGTAAATAAAATGTTTCATTTTTCTGGAGCGTGAGAGTATGGACATGAAATAACTGTAAAATTTGTAATCTCAAACCATTTTTTGAACTTCACTTTTTTCTCTTATTCTAATATTTTTGGTGGTTTATAGTCTGTATTTTTTTTCTCGGTTATGATATTGTGTAGTTGCAAAGCTTTCAATTTCTTGAGTCCAACAAACTGAATGGTGTGAAAATCCACATATCTCTTTATTACTGTTTTGTTTTGGAATTTTTTCATGAGCATTACAATTCATCATTAGACCATTAAAATCATCGTCCAATGTATGGGGTTTCGACATTAATTTGTCATCTATTTAGAAGTAGTATTTTATAAATAAAAATAATACTATTATTTCTCACACTTATATTTATTGTACATTACTATTACTATTTTTTATTTATTCGCCCGTGCTTTAGCACGGGCCAATGACACTAGTTTATCTATACTAAAGTAGAGAAGTGGGTAGTATTCTTCTCTCTCCTCCCGATCATGCTGCGTGGTACTCTCCTCGGGTAGAGCGACACGTAAGTACGCAACTATGTCTCTACGTGCCTTCTCCTACTCTTTTTCTACCAAAACGTCTCTATATGCATTAAAGCCCTAAAATCTAGCTCTAACTCCCTACTCTCTTTTTTATCAAAACCTCTCTATATGCATAAACGCCCTGAAGCCTCTCCACTATCCCTTAAAACTCGCTAACTCCTTTACAATAACTCACCTTCATTTCTAATTATATCTTTCTATCATCTCTCTCCTCACTCATTCTATTAACCATTTTCTTAAATCGGCTCTTACCTTCCTAAAGCATCTCTACACCTTCCCTTTATAAAACTATTCTTGCTTTCAACTACTCTTACAAAAAAGGCATGAACAGAAACAATTGTCTCCAAACGTTCAAATACAGAGATCAAAAGGGTAAAAGCAAAAATGACTTTTTTTTTAAATTATTGTTATGGTTAATATTTTATTTTTTATTTCTTTGTCCGTGCTTTAAAACGGGCCAATAACACTAGTTTACAACAAAGACCAATAACAACACCAACGAAGAGGCATGTGCAAATCGAATGGTCTAAAAGGTGTGGAGAAGGACAAAATAAATGTGGATTGAGGTTTTGAGAGGGGCTTCTAAAAAATTATTTTAACAAAACATGACTTTAGACAGAATTGAATGGAGGAATAAGATTTGTACAGCCAACCCCATATCATTGGAATAAGGCTTATGATGAAGCAAACCCAATTCTTCATCAATTAAGATTGAAAAATGCACTCCGACAACACTTTTTTCCTACAGATTGGCCATGTATTTTTTTTTTCGTGAAAAAAAAATCACACCAAGGCAAAGTATTAGTCTGTCTAGAGCTAAGTACCCATTTCTTACATCCAATTCTTACACCCAGTGGTGGGACCCCACAAAGAGAACAATCAGACCGCATTGTGAGTTGTTCACACTGTGTTGATCATGTTCACAAAAATAGTCCATGTCGACATTCATAACCTCATGAAAATGGACCTTAATTTGAAAAATCAAGATCATCCAATTAAACCATGACTTTTAGGTCAATTTTTTTATATGGTTAGCAATGTCGACAAGGAACAGTTTTAGGTGATGGTGATAATCATGGCAATGAAAACTCATTGTATGGTTGGATTGTCCACTATGATGTCTATGTGGGCCCCACCACTAGGTGTAAGAAATGGGTCACTATAAAAACAATAGAAATAATTTATAAAACTTTATAGTACTATCGAGCCATCAATCTTGACTATGGACGGTTGTAATGAAGAAATTTTGGTTGTGGGCAATAATTCAAAGGTGAAGTGGCACCAGCTAAATGTCCTCAAGGTTGGCAGCACAGGCAACTTTAAATTGTCATTCTCACAACCTAAAATCCATCTACTCAGTGTACTTGTCCTTGCTAAGGTTACACTCCATATACTTACTTTCGAACTACCCAGAGGTTGGCAACTGCAACATGGAGGACGGAATTTCTAAAGCTACACACCATAAATCTTGTTAATGAGTGGTGGGTTTATTTACACATCTACTAGCTAAGGTGGTGGGGGTGGGGCCCTTTACAACTCTGCTAGCTAAGGTGGTGGGCCCAAAGTAGCCCACTGTAAGGATAACAAAGGATAACAAAAAATTGGCGTGGGCCAATATATAAATTAGAAGTTTTGGAATGGGATGATTTTTTACGAGATGGTCTCTTTGGTGAGGAAATCATCCTCATAAAAATTCAAATCATTCTGATATTTCTAACTTGGTTTACAAGTTGAAGATTTTATGACCGTCTATTTTTACCGTTAACTTGAAAACTACATTTGATGGGCTTAGAAATTTTATAATGGGCTGATTTTTTTATGCGGGTGTCGCCAAAAGTTGTTGTCAATTTTTTTATTAAAATTGTTGTCCCCTGATTCTGACATGTATATGTCAAAATGCCATGGTTGCAATATTATCCAAGTGGCCAATCTAGAGGCATGTCTATCAGATGGATAAGGTAGACTAAACCATGCTCAAACACAACAAAACCGAAAAATCTTAGATGCAGACGACTTTGGATGTAGTCGATATCAGAGGACTCTTGTGGTCCTACATAGCCAATTTTTTGGGCCCATTGACCGCATGGATGTTCAGCCCACATATTAGTGGATAAATACAATAAAAATCATCTTCATTGATGATCTCTAGCCATTGGATTTATTACCCAAAAAACATGCTTGAAACAAACGGCTAGAATCAATCCTAAAAAAAGTACTAAAATATACAGCTAGAGATAACCAATCAGGTTGATTTTTGGTTTATACAATCTACAAGGGGTGGGCTAAACATCTATACGGTTAGTGGACCCAAAAAGTGCTTTGTAGGCCCATGAGAGTCCTCTGCATCCAAAGTCATCCGCATCTAAAGTTTTTTCCCAACAAAACAATTGATAGAAACGTTTTCAAAGACCGCTACCCTAATATCTAATCATAAAGGAAGGATTTGAACTCTATTCAGACATGAAGGAGTAGAGTCTTTTCACCTTCTTTTCTCTAACTTCTTCAATGGGGGCATTTCTAGTTAGAACATAAGAGTAAGGACTTCCCTGCATTAATCCTTCTCCCATCATTAGGTTGAAAAAGGGGATTGCACTTATGGTCATGCCACAACCGTGTAGCTAACCTTCTTTATTCATCACAAACTCTTTACCTAGTTTCGGAAAAATTTATGATACAGAATTCTGTTTCAAAAGTTTGATACAAAAGTTCCTCGAATTGCCACGTGGCAGTTTTTTGGCCCACTGACATATGAACGTTTGTCTCAATCTTTGATGGACTTACTTACCAAACATCTGTGTGATATTCGATGACTTATAGCCGTCGAATGTGAACACTTTTTCATCATGGGCTTGAAACCAACACATAAGCCTGCTCATGAAGCCCACGATGAAAAAGCCTGATTGAATCCACAGGCTGATTTTTTGTGTGTTGGTCCACCAAGTTGTGGGACAAACATTGATGGGGCCAGTGGAGCATATACTATATGGCAATTTTAGGGATTTTTGTATCAAATTTTTGATACAGAATTAAGGCTCTGTACGGTGATCAACAAAAAGTTTTACCGGAAAAAAGATTTGTATGTCAGAAAATCTTGATATAGAAAAAGTTTTATGACATTTATATGCAAAACCTCATTTCTAGAAAACTTATTCAGAACAACCATACAAACCCTAAATATAGAAAGAAGTTTCGACCCCCTAGTCTTAAGAATGTGCCACGTGCCCTTCTTTCTATACTAAATATCCTATTTTTTCAAAAATACCCATCCAAAAATACACTCAAAGTAGGGCACAACACAAGAGGAGGAGTTTGCTCTCCTTTTATTCCTATTGGGAGAGAAAAAGAAAAACTTTCGCATTGCTACAAGGAAAAGGTGACGTGGCAGCATTGTAAAACGACAAGTAGAGGTGGAGTCCACGTCACTTTGGGATATTTTCTTTTTTTATTAAAATATGGGTCATACATGTACATGTGGTATTGAATAGTGCTACATCAAATTTTGCTGGCGCATTACAATGCGACAGGTAAGATTTGCAAAGTGTCGGTGCAGTGAGAATCAAGTGGGAATTACTTGCGTGTGTAAATTACGCAACTCAAGAAAAGGGCAAAAGATTCGAGAACCGAATGAATCCAAACAAAAAACAGTTGTAAGAAAAAAAAATTTTGAGAAATTAGCTTTGCGTCACGGGTGTCAAGTGCGTCCCACCACACAAGATATGCCTCGTCTGCAATTCAACGCAATACAAACCACCATCTGCAATATAACACCATCTCTCTCTCTCCCTCTTTCTGCACCTTCTTCCCCACTTCGCCAAATGGGTTCTGGGATTCACAGCGGCTACTTTTCTTTTGCTTCTGCTGTATTGCTAGCGTCTCTAATTTACCAAACAAATGTGAACGCGGCTGGTTGTAATCTCTTTCAAGGGAGTTGGGTTCCTGATAATTCTTATCCTCTTTACGACACTTCGAGCTGTCCGTTCATCGATAAAGAATTCGATTGCCAGAAGAACGGACGGCCAGACAAGCTCTATCTCAAATATAAATGGAAGCCCACCGCCTGCGAATTGCCAAGGTACTTACCCTTTTTCTTGCTCTCTTCAATAATCATACTGGTTTCGGTATTGGGTCCTACTGCTCATGCGACGTACAATAACAAAATGTACACTGACGCGCGAACAGCTAATTATCACTGGTCTATGATCATCTTTTGCGTAATCCAAGCACCTCGTCCTTTCCATAGAGTCGGCCCACAACTCGGTTGTAGGGTTCCCAGCTTCAACATGGTCCCCGTAGGGCACACATCTATTCTGCACGCCTCTCCATAAAAATTGTGATTAGCCTTATCACTAGGTAGAACAAATTTTACAGTTTTTTTTATTTATAAATCCAAGCAAGTATATCAATAGAAGGAGATTGAGATGATCTCAAAAAAGAAAAATAAAAATTACAGGAAAGAGCGGAAATCGATAACAAAAAAAAAAAAAACCTTGCTACAATTATTCTGATGTTCTTCAAACTTGAACACCATATCGCTAAAGAATGTGCCTCTCAAATCAAAATGATACGCAACTAAATAAGAAAGCCTTGATACTTAAGAGAGTATCCTGGAAAGAGTTGTCCTTCCTGTAAAGATTCTCTTATCAAGAATATTATTAGCAGATGGTGTATTCTCACGCACGTGTTGTGTTTGCCCGACGACCCATTAGTATAAATAGTTATTTCATCTTTTTCTAAAAAGTCAATCTTTAGGGGGTAAATAGTTGTTTAACATGGTATCGGAGCCTTAAGGCATGGGAGGTCGTGGCTTCAAGTCTTCAGCAGAGTATACTCCTAATGAGAGGGAGTGTCAACGGATGGTGTGTTATTGCGCACGTGTTGTGTTGGCCCGACAACCCATTGGTATACATAGTTGTTTCGCCTTTCTCCAACAAATATGGTCGTTATCTGGCAACTAAACACTACCTTAGTTGAAAATTATTTGTGTGTTTATAGGGTTAGCAGAAAAGGTCTAATCTACCAACAACAACCTTAGAAATCTGCTTGTTGATATTGTGATGCAGATTCGACGGTGTGGATTTCTTAAGGAGGTTCAAGGGGAAAAAGATATTGTTTGTGGGCGACTCTCTAAGTCTGAACCAATGGCTATCACTCGTATGCATGCTCCACACTGCAGTGCCACAAGCAAAGTACACCTTGGGGAAAAAGGACGGCTTCTCTACTTTTACATTAATGGTAAACAATTCTAAACCTTTCCTGCAATCTTCTCTTCAGAGTATGCGCCTACTCTTATTCGAATATTATATGCTTGGGACTTTGGATAACGACATCTTACATACAAACAAACATGCCCTTATACTAAGTGCCTCGTGAGTTGTGCCCCATTTCTAGCAGAGAAAAACTTTGATGTTAAGCGCTGACACCATGGATGTTTGGCCAGTACCGATTTTTGGACCTACACAGCAAAAATCAGCCTGATTGGTGATTTGTAGCAGTTGGATTTGAGTAACCCCAGAAAATGATTGGATCCAATAGGGACTAGAAATGACTCATTATAGCAGTTGGAATAATCCAATGGTTAGAAATCACCAATCAGACTGATTTTTTTGTGTAGGTCGACGAAGGGGTCAGCCAAAAATCCATTTGGATTAATGGGCCACGTTTCATTTTGGGAGGGGGGCTTCAAACCGGGGACATGAAATACCTAGCAGCAGTGATCAGTGAGTTTCTTGAGTAGTGACCCATCTCAATCACTCAACTTTCTACACTTGACACGTAGCCCTGAAACTTGGTACGTGTCAAGTGTAGAGGACTGGGTGATTGAGATGGGTCACTAAATTAAGTGGCCCACAAATGGACTGGAGTTTCTTGAATAGATTATTAATGTAGCGTAGGGTCAAGTGTAGAGTGATTGAGATGGGTCACTAAATTAAGTGACCCACAAATGTGGACGACTCGAGTTTCTTGGATAGATTATTGTAGCGTAGGACAGACGTGGACTGACGTAAACACACATGAGGTCTATAGTCTATACATAGTCCTTTTTATGTTTCTACCAAGTTGGTGGTTGGACCTCTAGTTCACACTTGGAATAATCAAATATGATCACTGATGTCTTTTAGATTCACAATTCATGCCCAAAATTTTTGATCCTGTAACTTTTTGATCCAATGATCTGCCGCCTATAGTTAAGCACCACCTGTCCTGGGGTTAAGGTGGTCCATTTGCTTTTTCTCCATTGTTAAGGGTAACTACAGTTAGGCCACCTTAACACCAGGACAGGTGGAGCTTAACTATATGTGGCTGGATCACTGGATCAAAAAGTTGCAGGATAAAAAATTCTCCATTATACTCTCGTGAATGTAGGGGTATTTTAGGAAGAAGAGGCAAAATAAGACTTGTAGTTCCGGGTCAACATGGACTGTCTAATTTGTGGACCCCATGTAGCTAGAAGACCTCATTAGCTGAAATTAATTTGATAGAATTAGTTTAACCACCCAATAAATTGTGGCCCATACATTCTAGCTGTCCAGAAACAATACAATTAATTGGGTTGTTAAGCTCACATTATAGCCTGATTACAACAACAACAAAAAAATCTCAAAATCCAACGGCCATAAACCACTTCATTAAACCATCAAGTAAATTGCATATGGGCTACACCTAAGCCTTCTAGCCAAGCCCTGCTTTTAGCTTAGATAGTTAATGTGTAGTCTACTCTTACGAGAGATTGTTGTGATTCGAGGAGCATATTCTACTTCCATCACATTGTACGTAACCTCATCTGTAAGATAAAGTCGAGTCGTACGTACTTGTGGCCTTCTCATCGAGTTCTTCCCACTCGTCATCCTTCATTAATTCGGATTTATTTTGCCTTGCCATACAACGCATTGCTCAAACCTGTCGTATATACACATCTTTCATTCTCCGTTGCCATAAGTCGAAGTTATTCTTCCCATCGAATTTCTCTACTTCAAACTTGATCCTACGCCTTTTGTTGCGATTGTGAATAACCAAAGATCTGATACCAGAATTTTGACAATCGACCTCTCACGAACCAGCAAAAATAGAACTAAAAGAAAATCAATTACAGAGATAAAACAGATTTACATGGTTCGATAGTGTGCTTAGGTCCACAGGTAAGATAAACTTTTTCAGTATCTCCAAAGAATTAGAGTTATAATAATTTCTTTCACTCTCTCAATGCACGCTAATGCCTCTTTAGAGATACAAGTTGTATCCAAACACAAACTGTACGGATATGTACACCTTTTCACAGTTTGACCCACAAAAGTTTTCTTACTTAATGGTAAAATTCCTTCATAACACCCTTCATAAGTCATAAAGTATACATATCTTCTAACTACTAAAATGAAACAGCTTCTTGAAGCACATGAAGCTGTCCTTACGTGTGATGTGACCCCAAGAATGTTCGGCCCTTCCCCTAACTATTAAAATGAAACAGCTTCTTGAAGCACATGGAGCTGTCTTATGTGTGATGTGACCCCAAGAATGTTCAGCCCTTCCCCTCGTGAATCCACAAAATTTCATGAGCTAGCCTGGATCTAATACTTTTTCATCCATTGGTTCTTTTGGCCTGAAATCACTCAAAATCACTGATTCCAATCCACTGATCAGGCTGATCTTTTGATGTAAGTTTACCAAGGGGTAGGGCCAATAATTCATGCGGTCAACATGCCCAAAAGCCACGTGCGGCATAGGTTATGACCCCTTCTGCAAGGTGTCATAAACTGATTGGACTATCCAAATTCATGTACATTTGCCCATTGGATACCTAGTTACGTTTTATTGATTGGTATGAGACTTCCATATTTCGCTTTCATCTTCAAAGAGAGTCCAAATTTAGATTTGTACTCGTGTAAGCTTCTTGAATCTATTCGGTCCATGAAAGACAAACACTCTGAACAAGAGGACCCATTTGTTGTCCATTTCTTGAATTTACGACAATGGAGCATTAATTGTTCTTTGCAAGTTGAGTCTCAAACATCTGCGGCTGTACAATCGGGCCCAGGCCAAAAACCTGGCCTGAGCCCGGTTGTTTTATAGGGAGAAACCCGGCCCGAGCCTGAGTTTTGGGCTAGCTCGGTCCGGCCCAAAAATATTTACCCTATAAGTACACATATTTAAATTTTAAACCCTTTACTCGCACTCTTTGCAACCAAAATTCTAATCAAGAAACTATGAATTCTACAGGATTATGGGGTTTCCGTGATGCTCTCTCGTAATCCATTTCTAGTTGACATTGTAAACGGTAAAAATGGCCGGGTTCTGATGCTCGACTCCATTCAAGGCGGCAGTGCATGGAAAGGTGTCGACATGTTGATCTTCAACACCTGGCATTGGTGGCTTCACAAAGGAAGCAAACAACCGTGCGCGCTACAGATTAAACTCACAAGTTTAATTAGCCTTTAATTATAACTCTCCATAGTTCAATTTCTGTAACGTACTGATTTAGATTGTTGTGTTGCAGATGGGACTACATTGAAGAGGGAAACAAGACATACAAAGACATGGATCGCTTGGTTGCTTTTGAAAAAGGGTTGACTACATGGTCAAACTGGGTTGATTCGAACGTCGATCCAACCATCACAAAAGTCTACTTCCAAGGGATTTCTCCAACCCATTATGAGTAAGATTTGGAATTACTTGTGATATTAACTTAATGGTCAGGATCAGGGGACACAAAATTACATACCAAAAAATTAACGGGGGCCAATATATAAATTAGAAGTTTTAGAATGGGATGATTTTTGGTGAGGATGGTTTCTGTTGTGAGGAGATCACCCTCACAAAAATTCAAATCATTCTGATATCCGTAGCCTGGTTTACAAGTTGATGAATTATGGACCGTCTATTTTTTACGGTTAAGTTGAGACCCACACTTATGGACCGGGGTTAGAAATTTTAGAATGGGCTGACCCAACCCATTAATGAAAATTTTAAATAAAATACAAAATGCCGTCTGATAGTTAAGTGGGCTAAGTGGTCAAATTGGATCAGAGAAATTGAGTCACACTTTTGCTCAACGACACCTCTCCATGTCTGCACTATCCAAGTTTGTGTACATGTCTTCTCAAATTTTCTTTTCTGATTGCTAAATTATCAGTGGTAAGGAGTGGAATGAACCAAAGGCGAAAGACTGCAACCACCAAACACAGCCCGTCAGTGGTTCAACATACCCCGGTGGTTCACTTCCGGCGGCAGCAGTAGTGAAGAACGTACTTAATAAAATGTCGAAACCCGTCTATTTGCTCGACGTGACAACCCTATCACAGCTGAGGAAAGATGGACACCCGTCTAACTACGGCCTCGATGGAGCGGATTGTAGCCATTGGTGTCTTGCAGGTGTTCCCGATACTTGGAACCATCTCTTATACGCATCTCTGGTCCTTCCATAAGATGGAAAATAGTAATTCTTCTCAGAGTGCATATTAAACAAGGGGAATCTCATTGATTTGCTTTGTAATAATCCTTAGGCCTTAGAACTATGAAGATCTTATAGTACGACCAGTCCCCGAAATCAAAGTGTTCACCTCCAATAAGATTGTGCCATGTGGATTAGAGAAAAGTATTGTAATAAGTTGTACAATGCACCATTTTATTATTGATATATATCTCATCACAAATTC
Source organism: Euptelea pleiosperma (assembly GCA_035048495.1). NCBI lineage: Eukaryota > Viridiplantae > Streptophyta > Magnoliopsida > Ranunculales > Eupteleaceae > Euptelea > Euptelea pleiosperma. Next base: position 13,923,648 of record CM068541.1, read on the forward strand.
TCCAACTAAGCCTGCTTTCGTCCTAATAGGCCCTTAGCCATTTTCATTCAAGCAAGTTCATATTCTGTGATTGATCACGCTTGTGTTGTGATCATGGTTGGATTTGACATTCTGATAGCTTGCCCTGTATGCATATTATGCCATGATTATACTACTTTTAATCATGCCATGTCTAAGGATGGTCGCCGGTCTACCTCAGCGGGTCGTTTTGTCTATGTTTCTTACAGAAAAAAGAAGCACATGGAGTTGTCCTTATGTGTGATGTGCGCATGGTTTGCTTTCCTCTTCAAGAAGAGTCCAAATTCATGCTTTGTACTTATGTCTAAGCTTGTTGAATCTATATATTTGGTCCATGAAGGACAAATACTAGTGAACATGACCCATTTGCTGTCCATTTCTTGAATTTACGACAATGGAACATTAATGTTCTTTGCTAGTTGAGTAATCAAAAATCAGTGTGGCCCCATGCCTTTCCTGATACCATGAGAAATTGCGTAGGGGGTGTTTGGATCACCATTTTTAGACTTGAAAAAGTTCTTTTTTCCAGAAAAAAGACTTTTCCAAAATAATAGATTGTTTGGATTACCATTTTTTAATTATTCTATAAAAATATATTTTTCAAGCCAAAAAGTCTTTTTATAAAAGTAAAAAAAAAATACTTTTTTAAAATTTGCTAGCTCAATGAACATAATAAACAAAGAAACAGTTTTTTGTAGAACTCCCCTTCAAAAAAAATAAAGACATTATAGCAGTGGGGCCCACTAAGAGAAGATAATGATATTTTGTATTAATGATGATCCAAACAACCTTTTTAAGAAAGGAAAAAGATGTAACAAGGTATGCCTGAAACTGTTCATTTGCGGAAGCGGCATTTTTGGTAGTCACCGCTGCTATCTGGGCCCACTGACCGCTTGGATGTTTATCTCACCCCTCGGTGGATATACATACCAAAAATCACCTTGATTGGTAATCTATAACCATTAGATTTTAACACTTTTTAGTACCATTTAAGGCATTCTTATAGCCGTTGAATACAATTATCATTTGAGTACTAAAACAAACGGTTAAAAATCATTAAACAAGCTGATTTTTTGTATGAATGTCTATTAAAGGGTGGCCTAGACATCCATGCGGTCAGTGGGCCCAGATGGCAGTGGTGACTACCAAAAATGCCGCTTCCGCAAATGAAAAGATCTCAGGTATACCTTGTTACATCACGATCCTTTAAGAAATACACATTTTCAAAAATATATTTTCAGAAAAGTAATTTTTTTTTAAATAAATATTTTTTGAAAAATGGTGATGCAAACACCTCCTTATCTCATTTTAGCATAAAAAATAAATAAATAAAGTGGTGACTCGGGTTGACTTGACCTTTAAACTCACCAAGTCAACTTGACTCCCCAGTTAAAAATTAAGATTTTTCTCCGACTCAATTCTTTATTCTTTTTTTTTTTTGTTATGATAATTTTCGTCCAAATTCAATTTTTTCCATATGTACTCTACTTCTTATTTTTTAAACATTTTATGACTCACAGTGTCAATTTGAGTAGACGGATTTTGTGTCTGAGTCAGTGATGCTCTCTCGTAATCCATTTCTAGTTGATATCGTAACCGAAAAACATGGCCGAGTTCTGAAGCTCGACTCCATCAAAGGCTGTAGTGCATGGAAGGGCGTCGACATGTTGATCTTCAATACCTGGCACATGGGACTACATTGTTGTGTTGCAGATGGGACTACATTGAAGAGGGAAACAAGACATACAAAGACATGGATCACTTGGTTGCTTTTGAAAAAGGGTTGGCTACTTGGTCAAACTGGGTTGACTCCAGCGTCGATCCAACCATCACAAGAGTCTTCTTCCAAGGAATTTCTCCAACCCATTACGAGTAAGATTTTGAATAACCAAGAGGCAACATGGATTATTGGAAATTTTTGAAATTCTTAAAGCGGAAAAGATAGATATTAATCTTCAAATTAAACTTTTTAAGCAATTTGTGTACATGTCTTCTCACATTTTCTTTTTTGATTGCTAAATTACCAGTGGTAAGGAGTGGGATGAACCAAAGGCGAAAGACTGCAACCACTAAACACAGCCTGTCAGTGGTTCAACATACCCTAGGCCATTTACTATTCTATATAACAAACACATTGGTTGTCTCCCTACTTATATACCTCCTCTTATAAGCATCAACAAAGAAGGGCCGAGATCTAATCCTCCCCCAAATGTACGGTGGATCTCCGCCACTCACCTGATTTTGGCAAATTCTTTGTCGAGGAGTGCCGATGGCACAGGGCACCCACTAGTATCATTACATAAGTATATATCAATTGATTTTAATGGAATTGATGATACATAAGTATATATCAATTCAAAACCTGATAAACACTCGTTAAACCATTACATCATACGATCATTAAATGTATCATCCTTTCTACATCGTCTTAGGACTCCTCACCCACGACCAGTCATCCGTCATTATCTTTATCACATAGATTCAAGGGGGTTTGGGGCCTTTCACTCTAAGACACCGAAGTTAGCTTTAGAATAAAAAATATAATAAATTTTTCATAATTTAAATCATGCAACAATAGATCTTAGTAATACAACAAAATCATGATGAAGAAACAAAATGATAAAATTAGTTCTCTACTTGAAACATGCCTTCAAATTCTACAATATTTTATGATGCAAAGGTATAAACAAATAGAGAGGGTTTAAGTGAAGGTGGTTTAAGTGAAGGTCTCTCTCTCTCTCTCGCTCTCTCTCTCTCTCTCTCTCTCTCTCTCTCAAATTATTAAAAGATAGGGTGGAGCAGGGTCTAATCCTCCCTCTAACGATTTTGTCAAATTTAAGAGAGGGAAGGGTTTAGGTAACCTTGGGAGAAAGACATGGGACCTAACTCATTTGGCAGTTATTTGGGGATTGTAGAGGGAGAGGAATAATAGGGTTTTTGAGAGCAAAAGTCTTCATCTGGATCAGATTCTACCAGAGATTAAAGCATTGGTCTATTTTTGGGTAAAGTTGTTCGAGGAAGTAAAATGTATCTCGTTTGAAGATATCGTTTTTAAATGGGTGGAACTAGTATGCATAGAGAGGGTTTAGGTTACCTTGGGAGAAAGATTTGGGACTTAACTCATTTGGCAGTTATTTGGGGATTGTAGTGGGAGAGGAATAATATGGTTTTTGAGAGCAAAAGTCTTCAACTAGATCAGATTCTACTAGAGATTAAAGCATTGGTCTATTTTTGGGTAAATTTGTACGAGGAAGTAAAATGTATCTCGTTTGAAGATATCATTTTTAAATGGGCAGAGCTGGTATGTATAGACTTTAGGGGTGGGGGGGTTTGGGAGGTTTTTGGTGTTTTTGGGTTCTTTTTATCTCTGTTTTGGGTTTTTTGTGTAGTTTGTTTTGGATTCTTGGTAGGCTTTCTTAGCCTCTAAGGTCCTTTTATAAAATCTTTGTACTTATCAAAAAAATAGGTCTCATCAAAATACAAGTGTTTAGGACTTTGAAAAGTGGTTAAATAGACGTATTACACAAACGTATTTAAACCCTTAGGCCGTGTTTGATTGCACAGAAAAAATTTTCGAGAAAATACGTCTGGTATATGCCTTAAATGGCTGATTGATTGCAACTGAGAACACATATTTCAATCATGTTAGAAAATAAAAGTGTATTTTCAGGTGGAAATGAATTCCGGGGTTAGTAGGGAAAATTATCCAGATTTAAATTGTTTGTTAGGGAAAATTATACAGATTTATACTGGCTATCTAACAATGGACAGTTGTGTTTTCTTGAGTAAAATGCAATTTTCCCACTTGGTAATCAAACACAGCCTTAGTCCTTTGTTTTTCCCGCCTTTTGGTGCTGTCGATAGAGTGTTCATGTATTACACAAACGAATTTAAACCCTTATTCCCACACCTCGTAACCAAAAATCTAATCAAGAAAATATGAATTATGCAGGATTATGGACTTTCCGTGACGCTCTCTCGTAATCCAATTTTAGTTGACATCGTAACCGAAAAAAATGACCGGGTTCTAAAGCTCCACTCCATGGAAGGCGGCGGTGCATGGAAAGGCGTCGACATGCTGATCTTCAATACCTGGCATTGGTGGCTTCACACAGGAAGCATACAACCGTACGAGCTACAGAAAAAACTCATAGGCTTAATTACCCTCTCGATGATTCAATTTCTATAACGAGTGACTCTCTAATTGTTGTGTTGCAGATGGGATTACATTGAAGAGGGTAACAAGACATACAAAGACATGGATCGCTTGGTTGCTTTCGAGAAAGGGTTGACTACATGGTCCAACTGGGTTGACTCCAACATCGATCCAACCATCACAAGAGTCTTCTTCCAAGGGATTTCTCCAACCCATTACGAGTAAGCAGAAGTAAATTGGTAAAGTCACACACTTACCCACTGACCAACCCACTTGCAGCTGACCCAATAAAAAAAATTGCAAAAAAATAAAAATCTCTGATAGTTAAGTGCATGGTTTAAAAAAACGGCCGATATAGCGGATTCGGACCTCTGCCATTACGTTATGTACCATTTTAACGCTTAGAAAATAACAGCCATTATTTTCCCGTTATAACCAAAATAACAACCCTTAATTTCTGAGATAATTTATGAAAAAAATATGCTCGTTATTTCCATTTTTTTATTCAAATTTGTAATTTTGAATTTTGGCGCCATTTTTTTTTTCTGCTTTTCCCCCAGCATTATAATTCATTATAACAGAAAAAACTGTAACGCCCCCAGTCCATTATACCGTTATAACGGCCCCTTTTAAACCTTTGTTGAGTTCACTTTTGCTCAACAATGCTTCTGCACTGTCGTATATCCTTACAACACTGTCTTTTAAATTTAGAATTTTTTTTTTTTTTTCAAAACAGTGCAAAGACGTAATTGAGCACTTTTGCTCAACAACATTGTTGAGCAAAAGTGAACTCATAAAACTTGTGGACTGGGGTCCATGGGTTTTGGTACCCACAAGACCATATAATATGGTAAGCGTGTAAGCTACCAAATGGTGGGTCCTTCCCAAGATTCTTAAACATGATATTGATTGCAACCCTCAAACCACCATGCACACATGATTGTAATCATCTTGATTTTATAATAAAATCATAACAGCTTTTGACGCAGAGCTCCAAAAGACGGAAAAAATAAAAAATAAATAAAAAATAGATGTAGACAACTTTGGATGCAGAGGGCTCTCGTGGCCCTATATAGTTCATTTTTTGGGCCCACTAACCACGTCGGTGTTTAGCCCACTCCTGGGTGGATATGCATACCAAAAATCAGCTTGACTGATTAATTCTAACCGTTGAATTAAGTACCATAAAAATATAAGCAAAATACAATCCCAAAAAAGTGCTAAAATCAATGGCTAAAAAAAACCAATCAGACTGATTTTTGGTATGTATATCCACCAACGGGTAGGGCCGCTAAACATTCATATGGTTAGTGGACCCAAAAAAATGAGCTATGTAGGGCTACGAGAGCTCTCTACATCAACTACATCCGAAGTCCTCTGCATCTAAATTTTTTTCTCAAAAAAACTACATCCTAGTATATAGGTTGCAATTCCAAAATGCTCCATGCACGACTTCGATGTCGTACTGCATCATCTAAAGATTTTACTGATGTTGGTTGATAACACATCGGTGAGGCAACATGTATGCTCATATTCTCTTTTTGGATTACTAAATTATCAGTGGTAATGAATGGAATGAACCAAAGGCGAAAGTCTGCAGCCAACAAGCACAGCCTGTCAATGGTTCGATCGATGTACCCCGGAGGTTCAATTCCGGCGGCAGCAGTAGTGAAGACTGTACTGAGTAAGATGTCGAAACCCGCTATCACAACTGAGGAAAGATGGACACCCATCTAAATACGGCCTTGACGACAATGGAATGGATTGTAGTCATTGGTGTCTTGCAGGTGTTCCTGATACTTGGAACCATCTCTTATACGCATCTCTGGTCCTTACACCCAGCTCTCCTTTAGTTAAAGCTGCATATCATCAGAGCTTAGAGGCACCTTTTTCTCCCATATGGTCTTTAGATTTGACACCCTCTTCAGGAGTTAGTTTGGTCTGTCTTCTGTTTTTTCATTTTTCTACAGCGTTTGTCACCTTTTTTGTTCTCTTTTAATTTGTGCTCCTTTTTGAGATATTCTCGATCTCCCATTAATATATTTTGGACTTATCTAAAAAAAGATGACTAGAATATATAATATAACATCAATTATATCATTTGCACCTTTTTGTACAAGAATAAGAGGATTAATTTAAAGTGATTTTGGGGTTGAAATGGTTCTTTTACCAACGATCCAAGAGGAATGTTGTTACGATCCTAAAGGTTAAGACTTAAACTTTTCACACCTCTATCACCTAGGTGCTTTTGGTGTATTGATTTGGATCTTAACATTTGGTATAAAAGCTAACCCCACGTTATGGGTTCGGTTCAAGTCACGAGAGGGGGGACCTAAGGAAAGGGCTACCTGGGGGCTCTCTCAAAAAACATAGAAAATAGGGATACCAGAAAAAATTTTGGGGGCTCACTTACAAAAAAGTGAGAAAATAGAGGTATCAGAGTGAAAGTCGCGTCAAAGTGGGCCACCATGGACATTGGCCTGGGAAACGTGGTGGAATACTACAATCCTAAAGGTAATATTCAAAGAGTAGGTAAACTTCATATGTATTTTAGGAACCATATATATTATACGTGTATTAAACATTTTATATACGAACTTTTAAATATAAAAAATGTAAAAAAAAATTTATAATAATAATAATTAAACCTTGTTTTTTTTTTTAATTCTTTGCCAAATTTTAAAACGTTTTTTTTTTCTTTGTCGAATTTTTAAAACGTTTTTTTGAATTACAAATCTGAATTATACTTGACAATAACTAGACATGTTGTCATACCCCCAACATTTGGACGACTCGAACTGAAGACCAAGCCTAACACATGTATGTTGAGAAATCCATGTGAGTAGAAAATGTAGCCAAGATGGTCCAGAAACAATGTCATTTTCCATTAATTTAGTTTTGGGCCATCTAAACTTACTTCTGTCCAAACAAGCCCTTAAACCATTTTCATTCAAGCATGTTCCCAGACATTTGTTGATTTGGTAATTTAATGAAATAAAATCACAAAAAATCCTCAGTCATTGTATCAACCGTATCAACTCAACCTGCTCAGTCCCCAACATGGCTCGAAATCTCGGGATCGGAGTCTAGATCGGTGGGCTCCAATCCCAATTTAGATCGATCAGATCCAAAACGAGATTGGTGCATCTCGCTCGAGACAACATGAGACTTCTTTAGGAAACAGTGATCTCAAGTGAAATGATCCATTTATTGGATCAGATGGGTGAATACCTATCCCGATCCGAATCACCTGATCCAAAACGGGATCAGCCGAGACTTTGGTCCCCAATCAAAATGTTGGGGTTGTGTTCAATTGTTTCAAAACCGGACCCTTCATTGAACCGGAAAGCTGCCGGTTCAGTTTCAAATGGTTCAATAACCGGTCGACTCTCAATCTTCTGATCCTCTACTCCAGGGTGTTGGATATATAACTTACCCAACTCCCACATCTATTTGTTTGCCACGTGTACGATTTTGTTTTACAGACTGGAAAAGATAAAAATTGAAAACTGAATTTAACGTGAGAACGTGATTGAAGAAAGAGGCGTGGAAGTTAGGCACCAGCTCATGGCCTACAGGATCCGGTAACGTCCTAACCGTCAAATCTCTCTCTTCTTTCTTTCAAAAATTAAAACATGAACCTTCTGAAAAGGATTAAGAACTTTCTAGAATCTGCAACTGCAAGAAAAAAAAAAAGAGCAGTTTTTTTGCAGAAAGAAGGTTCGAAAGAAAGAGCAAAGAAGAAGAAGATGAAGCGCTTGAACCCAAATCTGTAGCTGCATAAACTCCAAGCTATCCAATCACAATCAGTCCTGATCCAGGTCAGTTCCGGTTCGGGTATCAATAATAGGTTCTGGTTTCTATTAATGGTATCAAGGTCATGGTTTAAAAACGGCCGTTATAATGGATTCGGACCTCCCCCGCTACGTTACCTACCGTTTTAACGCTCAGAAAATAACAGCCGCTATTTTCTCTGTAACGACTGTTATTTTCCGTTAAAACCAAAAAAAAATTAGAAAAAAATTTGTACGAGAATGCCCGTTATTTCCATTTTTTTGTTTTTTTTCCCTTATAAATGAAAATTTTGAAATTCAAATTTTGTTTTTTGCGCCATTATTTTTCATTTTTAACCCTGTGCATTACAATCCACTGTAACAGCCATTATAATGGAAAAAAAGGGTAACACCCCCAGTCCGTTATACTGTTAATAACAGCCCCTTTTAAACCTTGATAGGGTATATGTTATAGAAAAATGTGAAAAAATGGTCGAGATCGGGGGACCCACCAAAAATCAGCTATGGATTCATCTTCTATGTGGGTACACCAAAATGGAGGTCCCCCGAGCCCGACCCATAAAAAAAAAAAAAGTGGAATCTAGAAACAAAAAAAAAAAGGAATTTTCGACATACCCCATGTTATACCCCCACCACCATCACCGGCAACCAACCCACTGGAGTCTCATGGCCAGCCGGCCACCACTTCGGCAATAATTTAAAACTTAAGGTTTAAAAAAGAAATAGCATAAGATTTAAAATTTTCATTAACATAAATGAAAAACAAGACAAAGCGATTTATATTTTAAGCTTTTGAGATGTGAATTTTGGAAAGATGGGTTCTCTCAATTTTAAAATATTTCTTTATAAGTTTTAACTATATTTTTGAGGTTTTTTCTACTCAATATTTGCTTAATTCATCAAAAAATCAAAAAAAAAAAAATCCCAAATTTACCAACATGGTTTTTAATTTTTATTTTTAATCTCCTCATTTGATTTGGGGTTTGGTCTAAACCCAGACCAAACCCTTGTTCTAAAGTTGAAGACACGGGCACTTTCGTCCTTTAATACAAAATTAGGTAGTCAACTCGGGTCAACACTGGTCAAATGACAGTGGACCGAGTCATAAGGGGGTATGTCAGCTTTTTCAAATTGTGGGGGGTATGTCAAATTTTAAAGATAACATGGGGGGTATGTCAAAAATTCCCAAAAAATAAACCAAGTTGTAGCAGGATTATTTTGGCTCTATTTTAGTGAATCACATTTTTCTGTCCTCGTTTAGTGGTCTACAAACATTTATTGCTCTCTATTATCCTTCCTATTTTAGAACCGATTTCTTCAAAAATCCATTAAAAAAGGGATCACCAATAATCTCTTCCCTAGTTTAGTAGGTTCCTTTCACGAACCTAACATTTTTCGTTAATAAAACCCCCCTACTTTCGTGAACTCTTCCAACTCTCTCTCTTTCTCTTTCTCTTTCTCTTTCTCTTCTTCAGCGAAATGGGTTTCTGGTTTCTTTTCTACTCTGCTCTTCTCATGCTGCTGGTTTCTCTTCTCCACCATGTCAATGGGAAGCAACTTAATAATGTCGCTAGATTGCAAACGAGTGGCTGTGATCTTTTTCAAGGGTCTTGGGTTCATGATGATTCTTATCCTCTTTACGATGCTTCTACTAACTGTCCGTTCATCGAGAGGGAGTTCAACTGCTTACAGAATGGTCGTCCTGACGAACTCTATCTCAAATACCGATGGAAGCCCACTTCTTGCGATTTACCCAGGTTTTACCCCTTCTCTTCTCAGCTCTCTCTTTCTGTAGCAGTATGAGATATGTAGTCTTAAATCTGATGGTTGTGATGATTCAATCATGTTGATTTTAATCATACAGTGGGTCCACTACTGACCAGCACGTTCAGCACATGTCCTAATGTCCTTGGTTGGGTTCCAGTGTTTCCTGCCCTTTACTTACTTTACTTTGTTCACACGTAATTAAGAGAGTAAAACTTTGATGACAGGGTCCTGTTATCAAGGCCCAATGACAACAGGGCGGCGCAGTATGAGTCACGTGGCAAATTCTCAGAGGACTCTAACTGTATGGATGTTTGGCAAAACCCTAGGTGGACCTACAAACCAAAAATCAGCTTGATTAATGATTTCAAACCTTTGGATCCTTGTTGTACCTCAAATAATGGTCAAAAATGCTCAACATCACACGGTTAAAATCAACCCATGAAAATAATTTCAATCCAAAGCCTAGAAATCACTAATCGGACTGATTTTTGGTTTGGCCAAACATCCATACGGTTAGAGTCCTCTAAGAGCGTGCCATGTGGCTCACTCAATGATAGGACGCTGACATCAAAGTTTTACTCTAAATGTGATGTATGTCGAATGATAACATGGTGCCGCCTATCACGGCAATAAAATGATAATGGTATTGCGTGGACTTTCAGTTTCAAGGGGACCCACGACTAACTCAAAAAAAATCCTTTTGTGGGGCCCAATACAGTTGGATTTTCAAATCCAACAGTGACACAAACAGTGACACAACGCCAACTATCAAGATCCTGACAATAGTGTTGCTTTCTTGCTTCCGTGTGCTGGTGATCCCATGATTGATGTTGTGTGAAACCGTTTGCATCCAATGATTGTTGTTGTGTGTTGGACGGTTGGACCCACTAAAAAATATTCTTTTCTTTTCTTTTTCTTTTTTTAATATACACACGTGATAGTCGCCTTTATAATACGAATATTAATTTTTTTGTCCTCTTTATGGAAAAAAAAAATGAATTGGGTGGTTGATCTTGATGTAGGTTCAACGGTCAGGATTTCTTAAGGAGATTTAGAGGGAAAAAGATCCTGTTCGTTGGCGACTCACTGAGTCTGAATCAATGGCAGTCACTCACATGCATGCTTCACGTGGCAGTGCCACAATCCAACTATACCTCAGTCGAAGGGGAGGGCTTTCCATATTCACATTCCCGGTTTGTTTGTTTTTCTTTTTTCTTTTTTCTTTTTTCATTTTTTATTTATCTTATATTTATAGAAAAAAATGGGCGGCTTTCTATATTCACAAAAATCAGTCTGATTGGTGATTTCTAACTGTTGGATTCGACTTTTTTCATCATGGGCTTAGAACCCATTCATGGGCCTATTTAAAAGCCAGTGTTGAAAAAATGATCGAATCACATGGCTAGAGATCTCCAATCAAGATAAGTAATGGTATGTAGTTCTATGTGGGCCGAGCATTCATGGACCAGTGGGCCTGAAAGTGGGTGCAACATGGATTTTTTGAAATTTAAGATAGTGAATATTAACACAAAAATCAGACTGATTGGTGATTTCTAGCTGTTGGATTCACTTTTTTCAACATCTGCTTAAAACCCATTCATGGGCCTATTTAAAAGCCAGTGTTTAAAAAATGATCAAATCCCACAGCTAGAGATCACCAATCAAGATAAGTAATGGTCTGTAGCATGGTTATAAAAACGGCCGTTTAAACGGTAGCACCCCAAGCCAGTTCGTTTTTTAATTTAACGGCCGTTAAAATTGTTTAAATGGCCGTTAAAATCGTTTAAACAACTGTTAAATTCTGAAAAAATTGTGGAAAAAATGGCCGTTAAATTCCGTATTCCATTTTTTTTTAATTTTAAGTTTCAAAATTTGAATTTCAGTGCCTTTTTTCCATTTTTTTCATATTTTTTTCATTTTTGCCCCTAGCCGTTTCAATCTGTTTTAACGGTTTAAACGGTAACGCCCCAGTCCGTTTAACCGTTAAAACGGCCTCCTTTAAACCTTGGTCTGTAGTTCTATGTGGGCCAGCCAAGAATTTATGGGCTAGTGGGCCTGAAAAAATGTAGAAGTGGATTTTTTGAAATATTGAGATATTGAATATTAACACAAATCATGGTTTGTGAGAACTAAGTTCTAGAATAAGTAAATTTTGCGAGATTACAAGTTCTCGACGATGCTTTTCGCAGGAGTACGATGTTACAGTCATGTTCTCTCGCAACGCATTTATAGTCGACATAGTAGGCGAAACGATTGGTCGAGTCTTAAAACTCGATTCCATCGAGGCAAGCAAAGAATGGCGAGGCATCGACACGTTGATCTTCAACACATGGCATTGGTGGCTTCACACAGGAAGAAAGCAACCGTGCGACCTCCTAACACCCTTTTTTTTCAGATTTTATGTTGAGAAGAGAGTCCAACAATGGCTATGTTAACTGTGTTGCAGATGGGATTTCATTGAAGAAGGGAACAAGTTATACAGAGACATGGATCGCTTGGTTGCATATGAGAAAGCGTTGACAACATGGGCCAAATGGGTAGACGCCAATGTTGATCCTACAAAGACTAGAGTCTTTTTTCAGGGCATTTCTCCAGATCATTCCAAGTAAGCTCTGCAACTAGTTAATGAAGAACAAATTAGGAGTTTTAATTATTTTTGTTCTTTTATCCCGCACTCAACGACTGGGCTTTTTCTTTATAGGCCCGCAAAAATGTGATTGGTGCAGCCCATTATATCAATTATTAGGCTGAGCTTGGCTTCATATGTTTAAAAACCCATAATGGGCCGGGCTGGACTTGGCCTAGCTACATATATTCCAGGCCATGGAATGATTTAAGTGGTTTTTTTTATCGACTCCCCAAGGTTTTATTGTATTTCTCTATTTCCCCGTAGTTTTTTGCAAATTTATCCCTCATCGTGTCGCCGTAAACAGAATCACTATAAATAGGGCGACGTTCCATCGTAATTGAGGGAGATTTGGAAGAAATCTAGACCATGTAGGGGGGATATTTGCAAAATACCAACTGCAATGGAATATATACAAATATAGTAAAACATATGGGGGTCAATGTAAATATCTCGTAATTTAATTCCATATATTTTTCATTTCTTTTAAATAATTTTCTCACATTATCTTATTTTCTTCGTGTAATCGAATTTAATACCATTTTAATTATCAGAGTTTATGAATTTTATTTTTTTTCTTTGTTAATCAGTGGAACAGATTGGAAAGATCCAACGGCGAAGAACTGCAACGGGCAAACGGTACCATTTAGTGGATCAACATATCCAGGAGGTCCACACCCGGCGGAACTTGTGGTGAACAGAGTGCTGAGCACGATGTCGAAGCCCGTATATTTGCTCAAAGTCACCACACTTTCACAATTAAGAAAAGACGGACACCCATCAGTTTATGGCCATGGCGGGCACAATGACATGGACTGCAGCCATTGGTGTCTTGCCGGCGTTCCCGATACTTGGAACCAGCTCCTATATGCAGCTCTTTGAAGGGAACTAAATAATAATTATTAAATTGGCATAAAAATGGCCATGGTTTTTATATATAGATTTTGGTCGCAGTTGTACTTTTTTTCTCTTTTTCTTTTGAAGTTGGAAATAAAACAATTTGTGCGAATTGGAAATTCGAAATGATAAAAAGAGGAGTCCCCCTAATTTGGGATTTTTTTTTTAATTTCCCTTTATTAACTGTTAAAAAGTGCTTAATTTTTATTTTTTTTCAATTACCCAAAGGAGGTGGGGGTTAGGCGAACCCCTACATGTTTCTTCAAAGGAAATACTTAAATACAATGGGGGGGACATAATACCTAACCCTAAAAACAAAGAGCTTACAAGCGATAAGTGCCTAAACCAATTTTGTCCAAGAATGCACTGTTTGTAAATCATAGTTTAATTCATACCTCCCATTGATTGGACTATTATTGCCGTCTGATCAAAAGCTTAAAGCAAGAACATGTTGAAAACAAATAGTCTGTAAAAGGCTTGATCAGAGAAAAATGTCTATACAATGGATGGCTAGGATTTTGATTGGTGCAACTGATCAGTCTATTTGTGGGACCAATTGATCTCATGGGTGCTTAATGGGAGAGCTCTTTCTGGCTTCACATCTATCAAAGAAAAAGAATAGTTCACAAGACCCTTTCTCACTCTCAATTTCAATTCTCTCTTTTACAGTAGACATGACACTCATAGATGTTGGGCCAGAGCCCATGCTTATTTGGCCCATCCCTTGGTGGACCTATACACCAAAAATAAGTCTGATTGGTAATTTCTAGCCAAGCCATTCAAGTATTTTTCTTGGGTGATTTCCAATCAGGCTAATTTTCGTTGTGTAGGTCCACTAAAAGGTGGGCCAGACATTATAAATGCTGGGCCCAGCAGTTGCCACGTGGCATTCTCTCAGGCCTAAGAGAGCGAGTATGATCTCTTGGTAAGAGAACCATTTCATTAAAGGCTGTATAGTTGACACTTGACACCCATGTTTGTTTTATTTTTGAAAAGTACTTTTTAAAAAAAACAGTTCTTTCAGGGTTTTGAAGGGTACTTGTCCAGTGTACAGGCTTTAGTGATTGAGATGGGTCACTAAAGCAAGTGGACCCCAACATCAGGGACTTTCTGAATTCGCCAGCTGTTGTTCTTTGTCGACGAGCGAAGTACATGTGTCGAATAAGGAAATCAATCAATTATCAACCAAGCGATCAAATAAGGTGATGATGCTGCTTTCTCTCATTACTACTTTCTCAAAGGAAAACGCGTTCCCACCACAGCCGTCTCCGCACTGCGGATTATTTTGAAGAAATTTTATTCTGTGGAGCATTTTCCCTGTGAAACTGTGGAGTGAATAAAAAAGTGCCACCTCGCATAACATTTTTGGGCCCACTGTTGTATGAATGATTGGCCATCACTTGGTGGACGGACCTACACACCAACAATCAGCCTCATTGGTTATCTCTATATGTAGTTGGGCTGCGTTTGGATAAGCTTAAAACCATAGTAAACCGGCTTTAGCAGTTTTTAAGCAATTATCAAAGAAACATGCGTTTGGTAAATTTTAAAAAAGTATTGTTTTAAAGCCCAATAATCACTCAAATCGCCATAAGTGGGTGGCTTCTGCTAATTGCTTTTGTGGGGAGTCGTTCTTAAAAATATCTCTAAACTTTGAGCTAAGCCAAACGCAACCTTCAAGGGGTAATTTCTAACTGTTGGATTTTAACATTTTTGGATACTCGAATTGAATGGCTAGAGATCACCAATCAGGCTGATTTTTTTTTGGGTGTAGTCCATCAAGTAGTGGGCCAATCATTCATGGATAAGTGGGCCCAAAAGAGTGTGCGAGTGGCATTTTCTATGCGCTCCACAACTCTACAGAGAAAAATGATCCACAGAGTAAAATTTTCCATTATTTGGCTTTTTATTCCATAAAGAACTTGGGAAAGACTAGAACTAGAACCATCTTTCGTGCATTTTTAATGGGGTTTTCATTATTTGATTCAAGAAAATTTCTTTTTTGTGTGCTCAGATCAAACGGCTAGAGATCACCAATCAGGCTGATTTTTGGTATCTAGGTCAGTCAAGAGGAGAGCCAATCATTTATGGTATGTGGGCCCAAAATAATGTTACTTACGTGGCTCATTTTTATGGTCCCCACAGGACCACAAGAAAAAAAATTGGCCTCAGGCTAGCTGGATTTTGTCAATAGGAGTTCAACTTCTACTATACAAAAGACGAAGCTAATTGCGAAAGCTTGACAGAACTGAAACCGACGCGTGTGGGTCTTTTTTTTTTCGTTTTTTGGTGCAAGCAAAGCGTGTGGGTCTTAAGAGAAGGTATACGTACGCAAAGCTATCCACTCTTTTATTTTCTATTTTCCTTTGTGCAAAGGATATTATTATACTATTTTATCATATTTTTCATATACAAACCAACAATCAACATGTTTTTGTGTTGTAAAATCAACGGTTAGAAATCATCGATCAAGTTGATTTTTAGTGTTTATCCATGCATTTAGTGGGCCCAAAAATGATCTATATAGGGCCACGAGAGTCTTCTGCATTGGGAATACTCTACATCTAAAAATTTTCCATCAATAACAGATGTTGATCTCCAATCAACAAGTAAACAACCATGAATGAAGAAGAAAAAAAATAAAAAAGAACACAAAGCTTCTCATTTTTTTTTTTCTCTTCTTAATTATTATCTAACCAGACTCTCTAGCTAGGAACTTTCTCTGAACTCTAAAACTAAACCGATGGACCAATTGAAAAAATTCAAGGACAATATCGATAAAATACCATTGGTTCAGATCAGCTGATTAGTCTATTTGTGGGACCAATTGAAATTCTCCGGCTTTGATCTCTTGTGTGGGACCCATTGATCTCTTGGACGGGTGCTTAATGGGAGAGCTCTCTCTAGCTTCAAATCTATCAAAGAAAAAGAAAAACTCAAGGTCCTCACTCACTCTCAATCTCAAGGATCTCTTTTGGAGTCGACTTGACACTCATGGATATTGGGCTCATAGCCCATTTATGTTTGGCCCATACCTTGGTGGACCTATACACCAAAAATCAGCCTGATTGGTAATTTCTAACCATAAGAGAGCGAATTTGATCTCTTAATTAGCAAGAGAGCCAAAAAAAATTCCCACATTTTTTGTTCAGATTAAATTACGTGGGACCCACATTAATTGCACCACCTGGCACACTCTTTCAGGCTCACTAGACCTACACACCAAAAAACAGCCTCATTGGTGATCTCTCTAGCCTTACTCAAAAAATAAAAAAAAAATTGAAGGCTAGGGATCACCAATCATGATGATTTTTGGTGTGTATGGGTCAATCTTTCATGGTTCAGTGGGCCCGAAAGCGTGTGTCAATGTCACGTTTTTATGTGCTCCACAAGTGAAAATGCTCCGCACTACATTTTTCCGTAGTGCGTTCTCCCATGAGTCATGACTACTTTCTCAAAAGACAACGCGTTCCCAGCAGCCGCCTCTGCTACGCGGATTACTTTTGGTATTTTATTTGAGTAAGAACTTGGGATGGACTAGATTCTCACTTACTATTTTTTATTCTTTTCTTGCTCTTTCTGAAAAGCACTCTTACGATTTTCCTTCTTAACCTAAAGTGTATATGCACATTTTTAATGATAACCATGGTTTAAAAACGGCTGTTTTAATGATAACGCCCCAACCCCATTACATTATTATATCTTGTTACAATGGTTTTTTACTGAAAAACAAGATATCTGTTATATATAACTGCTGTTATTTCCGTCATACGTACCGTCTGTTAATTTTGAAAACTCATTTTTTTACCATATGGGCCCGTTAATTATAACAGACCATTATTAAAATAATAAATAAAAAATAAAAAAGAGGTCCCAGATAAGTTTCATGAGGCGTATCCCGGACCACAACACAGTGAAGGACCTAGAAATGTCCCATTTAATGAACTTCATGTTATTGAAAGGCATTTATGGATAGCGATTGTCGTACCATAAGAACAATCATAGTTGCTACAGACAGTGGGGGCGCTCGCCTAAGGCCCCTTGGGGTGCGAACACTGCAAAGGCCCCCAGCTCAAGTCCTTAATAGCACATTTTTTTGGGCCCACTAACCCTATTGATTTTTAGGCCACTTATTGGATATATGAACCAAAAATCAACTTGATTGGTTATCTCTGGCAATAGATTTTAGTACTTTTTAGGACATGATTCATTCTTGTCGTTGAATTCAAGCATGTCTTTCGGAATAACGGAAAATAATGGCCGTTATTTTTGTTATAACGGCCGTTACTTTTTCGGCGTTTTAATGGTCCATAACGTAACGGGGTAGGTCCAAATCCGTTATAACGGCCGTTTTTTAAACCTTGGTTCTAACTATGCTCATTAAAAATTCGACCAAACCCAAAATTTTCAAATTTAAGTTTTAAAAATAGTTAAGTAAGCTTTTTATGAAAAAGTTTCCATAAAAGCTGTCCTACATGACATTATTTTTATCAAATTAGATAAAATTTTTGAAAAACTTTATATTTTTGACTTTTTAAGCTTTTCGCTTCCACAAGATATTGATAAATTACTCTTAAAATTACAAAGTATACTTTCAGCCTAGACGTATTTACAAAAGTTATTTGTAACAATTTAGTATATTTTAAAAAAATATTCAAAACCTTTTATAATTTAAATAATTTTACACTTGAATTTGGATAAATGAGTCGATTCATGGGTATTCTGGTCGGGTCATGGATCCCAATAAGCATTATTACAGGCTTATTTTATGCTCTGTTTAATTCGTAGATAGTAAAAGCTTTCAAACGTCGCAAGTGACGTAGCTCCTATTGTTGTATCATGTTAATCTCTGTACATATAATTGTTTTTTTCCTCTTGTTTGCATTGTTATCCATTCTAGTCAACTTACACAGCAACAAAAAGAAACATCTTAACAATTTCTTTTAGGCTGCATTTTGGTAAGCTTAAAGATTATCTTTAGTGCTTACCCAATTCCACATGTATGTAGATTGCTTGAGTCAAGTTGTTTTGGGCCTTTTGGCTGTTTGGTAACCATTCAAGAAAAGTGCTTATTTATTTTCTTAAAAATCTCTTGTATGGTATTTAGTAAAAGAGTGCTTTTTTGGTGGTAAAAGCAAAAAAAAAAAAAAATAGTTATGGTATTACAAAAGGGTAATTTTGGTATGATGAATTTTTCAAGGATAAACTTGTATAGAATTTTTTTAAGAATGGCTTCCCACAAAAGCAATTAGTAGAAATCGTTTAGATACAATTTCTTTTTATAGCGATTTGGAAGCTTAATTATTGGGCTTTTCAAAAGTGCCTTTTAAGTCTTACCAAAAACAATTTTTCTGTAAGTGCGTAAAATCAGCTAAAGATAGCATATTGCTCAGTTTTTAAGCTTACCCAAATGCAGCCTAGTTGTAATACCCTGAACTTTCATTTTAAGGTATTATGATAAATTCACCTAATAATGAAAACCTGAACATTTTTCAGACTTCTATTATTATTTTTATAGTTTAATATCATGCTTGAGTATGTATATTTAATTTGATTTCATTCTGACAACTTTCAAAAATCTGCTATTTTTTTAAATTAATTTTTAGGACTAAATTCTTGCTAAAAATAATGAACCATAATTTGCATGGGACTTTTCTTTCCCCAGCTAACATTTCAGAACTTTTATAAAAAAATTATTTTGTAGGCCCGAGACTCCAAAAATATTTTTATTTTATCCTTATCAACTTACTTGTGAAATTTGAAAGCTTTTCTAAGACAAAAACTCTAGTTGAAGATTTTAGGAGATTTTGACAAAAATAGTATTTTTATAATTTTTGAACTTCCTACTATTCGTATATTTTTTAAAAATAATATTTAATTATATTTTATTTATTTAATAGGAGTGTGGGACCCACGAATCACTTTCGGGTCATTCCGATGTCACTTGACACTTTTCCGGTGCTTTGAACATTTTTTATGATTTTTATGTATTTAGACTACTTTTATGTGATTTGTGTGTGTGACATGTGTCAATACCTTGTTGTATGCACTTTTAAATTATATAATATAGTTTAATTGAATTAATGTATAATTATTTGTGTTATGATTATTGAGTGGGCCCGTATGGCCAATTTAAAGACCTTTAGAGCTTAATAATATTCTTAAATGAAGCCTATTGATGTAAATGGGCCTTGGGCCCATTTCTAACCCATTAATAGTGTAAAATATAAATTTTTGAGGGTTGAAAAAGTCATCCATTTGATAGTTACGAATTTCACTCAAATAGAAACTCTAATTCTTCCCTAAACCTATTTATGAAAACCCTAAAGCTTTAGAAGTTTTCACAAATCCAACTCCATTGAAGAATAGAGAAAGCTCTATTAAACATTCATCCGGGCATCGATCGCCCTCGAACAAGAAGGGAGAATTGACGGAGACTCCGATTTGAAGAACATACTCCGAGGAAAGGACGATCCGACGACTTTCAAATTTGAAGAAACTTTTAATTTTCATTAAAGTTCAAGAAACCTTGAGGTAAGTGTGTTTTGATCCATCCTATACTTATTTTTCTTCAAGATTTTATTTTTCTTTCATTAGATAATGATTGATACTCATTATAAATTAATTTAAACAATATTTACTTTATTCTTATTGGATTGATATTTATTTTGAGCCACCATGATAGGTTTGGCCATAATCTATTTTGTACCTATAACGGATGACTATGTTCTTTATCAATTTCATTGTATTTTTATGAGTTAAATATTTTTATAATTATTTTTCTTAAATACTTCTATGAATCTATTTTTCAAAACCGTTAGTTTATATTTTTCTGATTTATATTTATTTAGTTATGATTTTTCTAATTTGTTGGACTTTACTAAAAAATCTAGAATTTTAGAAATTTTAGATTTTACATGGTCCAGTACACTTAGAATTTCGATCTCTATTTTTAACCTAAATATTTTTCTAATTATTTTTCATAGATACGTCTATCAATCTAGTTTTTAGAACCTTTGAGTTTATATTTTTCTGATTTATATTAATTAAGTTATGATTTTTTTAAATTGTATGACTTTACCAAATAACCCAGAATTTTAGATTTTATATAATCCATTTCACTTGGGATTTCGATCTATAGTTTTAACTAAATATTTTTTAAAATTTTTTTCACAGATACCTCTATCAATCGAGTTTCTGGAACCTTTGAGTTTGTATTTTTTTGATTTGTATTGATTAAGTTATGATTTTTCAAACGTGCTGGACTTTTCTGTAAAATACAGAATTTCAAATTTTACACGATCCACTTCACTTGAGATTTAGATCTATATTTTTAATTTAAATATTTTTCTAATTATTTTTTTTAGATACCTCTATCAATCTAGTTTCTAAAACCTTTGAGTTTGTATTTTTCTGATTTGTATTAATTAAATTATGAGTTTTCAAATGTATGAGACTTTTTTATTAAACTCAGAATTTCAGATTCTGTCCGGCCCAATTTATTAAGGGTTTCGACCTATATTTTGAATCTGAATGTTTTTCTATTTATTTTTCTTATAAACCTCTATGAATCTAATTTTTAAATCCATTAAGTTTGTATTTTTTTAATTTATATTTATTTAGTTATGATTTTTACAAGAAACTATATTTTCTGTGAATTACTTATTTCTTAGATTTTGGACGATTAATGGTCTTGGGAACCCTTAGTGGTTCAGTCATGACTTATTGAATATTAAGGGGTTTAGCCCTTGTTGTTTGACTAAACCCGAGATTGTTTGACCTATACTTGTATGCATGGGGATCCCACACATGTGTCTTGGATCTCTCATAGAGTTCGGCCAAGTGTCTTGGATCCCTCTTTAGGATTCGACCTTGTGTCATGGATCCCTCATAGGGTTCGACAATGGTGTGTTGGATTGTATTGTGATTTCCACTTATATTGTTATCCATGTTGATCGTGATCTTCGGTGATTGTTACATGTTATTCGTGTTTAATCTTAATTCGTTCCTATTTTATTACTCCTGATAATCATGTGTTTATTTTATATTCTTATTTAAATGTTAAATACATGTATACATATGTCATGTAACCCTAGTACCATATTGTTATCATATTATGATCATCACGCCATTTCATATAAAGGGTGCATAAGGGAACGGGATTGAAGTATATTATATACGTTTATATTGGTTTTATCAATTAATCAGGGTTCGGTACCCTAGGGTGAAAGGCCTCAGACGTTATTATATCCTGCAGATAGGTCAATGAGACCGCTCCCAGTGCGGGAAGGAGATGGAGACCCTATGTGGTTATGGGTACTAGTTGCATTTGCATCCCATACTCACTTGCATTCACCCTCATATTCATGTCATCCTTATTATATGATTGAGATGCATATCTTGGTTTAAAACTTGTATAGTATGATATCATACCATGCACACTGTTGTATTACTAGGCATCGGCTCACGGTGCTACACCGATACCATTTTCAGATTTTGAGGAATTGGGTACGTGTGATGATTTTGAGACGGAAGACTCCGGTGCATTCGAGGAGATCGGCGAGGATTTGGGAGTCGATCCCCACACTTTAGAAGACTTTATTACTTATTTATTTTCATGGGCATGTAGTCATTTGATTGAGAGCATGTTATCACCTTCATCTTTCCATACTTAATTAATTGATTGAATTATGAATTATTTTAATTATTTATTTTCTACATCTAGATTTTCTTTTTTTACTTAGTGGGTTTTCGAATAAACCTTAGTAGTCTAATTGACCTAATTTGACCATTAAGGGACATTCATAGATCACCTCTGGATTCGGGTACGAGTTGATCCACGGATTTTCGAGTCGTATCTGAGTATCCGGATTCGGGGCGTGACACTAGTGTATTATTATTTTTTTTTTTTTATGAGTAGTGTTACTATCATGCCTAAGTTGTTGTAGTCCCTAAGTCGACGATTCAAATCCTGATAAAAGATCGTCCAATGGTCTAAAACGTAGGGAGCACATCAGACGATAGTATTATTATTCTTTCTAGGATTTGGCGAGGCCAAGGGGCAGTTGTTTTCCCTTAAGGAGCAGTGGTTGAGCCAGGGGCCACAGTTGCCCCATCCGCTCCCTCCTCTCAATTTACATTAATTTGACTCGGAGAAGTGCATGTCCAATCAGTGGCGCATGGGGCCAGAGGGCAGTTGCTCTCCTTCAACTTTCAAAATCACATTAGGGAGCGGTGGTTGCAGGGCCGTCTTAATACAAGTTGAGGCCTTAGGCAAAAACTCTAAATGGGGCCCTTTTTTTTTCAGAAATACGTGTAAATCTAAGTAAGATGTCCCTTGAAAAATGTGTTATTTCAATGTTTTCAAAAAAAATATTTTATAAATTAAAAACTCGTTTTTGAAAGAGAATTCAATGGTGGGTACAATGTTTGCATACTTTAAAGTCTGCAAACAATTGCAGACTAGGTTTGTCTGGCTGTAGCATACTTGCAAATGGACAAGTGGGGCCTTTTCATAAAAAATATTAAACACGCTAGTAAATTTCTGAATTTGGGGGCCTTACCTGTCAGGGGCCTTAGGCAACCGCCTCATCTGCCTAATGGTCAAGCCGGGCCTGGGTGGTTGAGCCAGCCAGGGGGAGGTAGTGGTTGGTTTTTAAGGAAAGCTTTTTACCTCTTCTAGTCAAGGTTGTTCATATTTAACAGAAACACCTCCTCTCAGTTTACATTAATTTGACTAGCTATCATGAGATGCATGTACACGTACGATCAGTGATGGGGCCAGGGCCAGTTGATCTCCCTCAACTTTCAAAATCACCTTAGGGATCGATCCCCCTCAGCCTTCCTTTCACAATAATGCAGTTCGCAATCTCTCACTACAGACGAGAGTGAAGTGAGACCACTGAAACCGCGTATGCCTTTAAAATAGTGTTGTCGATGCCTCAGCCTTATTCTCCATAATTAAAATAATAGTAAATAATTATAAATATATAAACCAACCTTAGCTAGCTACGTTGTGGTTCACGTGGCACTCTTTCCAGTCCCATTGGCAGTAGGAATCTTAGGCCCATCTCTATTGGTCCAATTAGTGGTTTCTAGCATTGTTTAAAAAACGGCCGTTGTGTACCGTTAAAACACTCAAAAAATAACTGCAGTTATTTTTGTTACAACGGACGTTATTTTCCTGTTATTTCTCCATTATAACGAAAATAAATGACCGATATTTTCTGGAAATAAAATTTGTGAAAAAACAGCAGTTGTTTTTTGCTTTTGTAAATTTTGAATTTCATCACCTTTTTCTTTCTTTCTTTTTTTTTCTGCCCATGAGTATTACAATTCATTATAACGGAAAAAACGGTAATGCCCCGAGTCCGTTATATCGTATAGCGGCCCCTTTTAAACTTTGGTTTCTAGTTGTTAGATTTGAGTCTTTTTCCTGGGTTATTTTTTAATTGTGGGATTCAATTATTATTTAGGGTACTCAAATCCAATGGGCAGAAATCACCAATCAGGCTGATTTTTGGTTAGTAGGTCCACATAAGAGGCCAAGCTGCTAAGGATTTTTACTCAACAATGTCGTTGAGGCAAAATGGACTCCAGAATTTCATTTACTAGCTAGTAAATGGCCTGCGCCCAGGGCACTCTCTGACAAAAATAATTACAAAAATTGGGTGCCTTCAGCACTCAAACGGTATAAATTATAACGGACTGGGGGCATTACCATTTTTCCGTTATAACGGATTATAACGAATGGGAAAAAAATGGAAAATAACGGAAATATCAGAAAATAATGAAAAATAATGACACTAAAATTCAAAATTAAATTTTCAATCTATTGTGCCGGAGGTCAAATGAATGGGAGCTGAGTGACCGAATAAATGGAGGGGATTGAGTGGCTGAAATCTAACCGTCCAAATTGATCTCAACCACTCTATATCTTATGAAGCAGGATAAGATAAGAGATAAGACAACTAAGTTGAGATCCAACTGTCCAACCTAAATAGATGGATTTGATATGGGCCATCTATGTATGAAGCCTATAAGAAGGGGAGAACCGCTATGTTTTGTTATATAGATTCTGATTGTTATTCGATGCGTAAATGGTTTTTGAATGTTTTAAGTGAAGAGTTTGACTATTGGGAGTCAAACATGCACGTATGATCTTTACTTGGTGGTCCCCATCATAAACGCTTCATTCACAGTTTCACACCCTGCTCACCGGCTAGCATTTTATCATGTCTCGTATCACGATAAATTAACAAATGGATCAGTCTCAGCCATAAGTTTAACGCGTCAAGACGACTGTAGCTTCAGACGGGAGTGGATCCCACCATCGTATGGGTGCCAGCTGGTCTACCATGGATGTCAAAATCAAAGTCAAAGACAATCGAAGAGAAAGTGATAGATTGAATGATTATGATCGTTCGATTGGATTAACTCTAGCTATATATGTTAGACCAATGGATAGGTTGTCAATCTGAACTGTTCAATTCCTATGCCATCTCTTGAAACTTCTCAGTTTCTAGATCATAGATATTAGGCTTCATTCAGAAATGATTCCTCCATCCAATTTAATAGTCAAAATTGCAATTTGTTTTTTGGCCAGGCAACACGGTTGAGGGTGGGCCATAGTTAGTAAATTCTTGAATTATCCGTGTTTAATTCACGATCCGTACGAATTATTTAAAAAACTAACCAACCCAAGTTTTAAAGGGGCCGTTATAACGGTATAACGGACTGGGGGCATTACGGTTTTCTGTTATAATGGCCCGTTATAACGCTCAGGGGCAAAAATGGAAAATAACAGACAAAATGGCGCCAGAATTCAAAATTTGAATTTTTAAATTTGAATTTCAGATTTTCAAAAATGAAAAATAACAGAAAATAACCGAAATAACGGCCTTTCTCCTCAATTTTTTTCAGAAAATAACGGCCATTATTGCCGTTATTTTCGTTATAACGGAATTTTCTGGGCGAATTAACAGTACGTAACGTAACGGGGGAGGTTCGAATCCGTTATAACGGCCGTTTTTTAAACCTTATGAACCAAACATCCTCTTGAAAGGCATGGAAAAACTCGAGCATTTTTTAATATGATCGAATAATTCGCAAACTTTTCCAAATTATATTTAGAGTATTCAGTTTTGAACATCAAAAATCATTTTATAAGACAAAATGTGGTCCATATTTTCCTTTTTTTGTTTTATTTTATTTTCTAAATTATTTTTTCCGGATTTTTAAATCACAAATCCAAATTGCACTCGAACACTTGCCATGCAATTTTTACTGCACTCGGAATTGTTAACTTTGGGGTGGACGACAAGGGCTGTAGGGACCATGCTAGGCACGGGCAGGCTAAGCCTATGATTGAATAATTCACAAACTTTTCCGAATTATATCCCGGCTACGTCTATTTAGTTGATTTCGACTGCCATGTAGTCAATATTGCATTGATCCTTGACGTAGTTTAATGGGTTGGTTGACTTGAGTTAAAACGGACTTGAATTACACGTCTTTGGCATTGTACTTGCGATATTATGGTCTTTTCTTAGGTGCATTAACAGACGCACGATGCATATCTAATCAAATTGAGTAATCCTAAAGTTTGAAAGCATAAGGGGTATTATTAATTATGTTTAAATTTCAGGGGTGTTATACTAGTTAAGATAATATGAGCCACATGGTACATTTGTAGAGGATACTGACCATATGGATGTTTGGGGAATCCTAAAGTGGGCCTACAAATTAAAAATCAACCTGATTAGTTTTTTCTCTAAGCGTTGGATTGGAGTCATTTTCATGGGTTTATTTTAGCCGTGGAATTTGAGCATTATTCGCCATTATGTTGGTACAAGGATCCATATAATCAGTGTCCTTTAAAAATGTGCCATGTGGCTCATATTGTGGGCGGCATCGTGGGCGAGAGTTTTACTCAGAAGAATCCGACAAGGTTTTCTTTATGGATCAACCTAAAAGCTTGGGATCCCAATGCAAGACTAAGAACTGGTTTGTCGCCATTGTTCCACTAGAAAATATATTTTTTTTGCACGGGAAAAGCTATCCCTAATCCCAACCTGATAAGGATCCGTGGACCTACAAAAGTGAATTGTTCACTAATGTTATGGGCCCGGATTCCGAGAATCCAACGGTGGTTGTGTTTTGGCAGAAGTGCTGAACTGGCATTCACTTGTGCCAAAGCACAACCACGGTTGGATTCTCGAAATCCACAGCCGAGTTCACTTTTGTTGATCCACGGAGCCTGGTCATGCCAAAATAGTGGTACAAACCAAGGTTTAGAGGAGGCCGTTTTAACGGTTAAACGGATTGTGGGTGTTACCGTTTAAACGGCCGTTAAAATGGATTACAACGGCCAGGGGAAAAAATGAAAAAAAAATAGAATTTAACGGAATTAAATGGGTTTTAACGATTTTAACAGAAAAAATGGCGCTGAAATTCAAATTTCGAAATTTGAAAATTAAACAAAAAATTAGAATTTAACGGATTTTAACGGAAATTAAACAGATTTAACGGAATTAAACGGATTTAACAGCAGTTTTTTCACAAAATTTTTCAGAATTAAACGGCTGTTTAAACGATTTTAACGGCTATTTTTTTCAAAACCAATAAAATATGTTTAAACTGTTTTAACGGAAACGGGCTTGGGGCGTTACCATTTAAACGGCCGTTAAAACCGTTTAAATGGCCATTTTTAAAACCATGGTTTATTGCACAAGCATATCTGAGAATTTTTATGCTTAGAGCCTCCTTGAATGTTGGGCCATTTGATGAAGATAAAAGTACATCAAACCCATATAAAGTCTTGTCATGAACAGTTTTTACAAGAGAAAAAAATAACATTATGTTCAAAAATTGGCATTTCAAGGGATGTGCCAAAATTATAGAACAAATACAAGCCCCGTACATGTATTATGTTCACTAGCAACATGTATTATGTTAGGGGCTTTCACAAACTCCACGATAGTATGCACAGCTTCCTCTTTAGCTTCACTGAGGTCAGGAAGTAGAATAAATATGAAAGGCATTTCTAGTTTGCAGAACTCTGCTACCTTAAGTTTTAAAAAAAGAAATACTAAGTACTTATTTTTATGACAAAGCAAGTACAAAAATGTTATTGCTACTGTCATTCTTCAATGATACACTTAGGGTCAATCACTTATGTCAATGTTGCTACTCATCCAGCTTCATCTTAAGAGATGGGTCATGGGGCTCAACCCCAACACACAACAAAATTAAACAAAATTTGACTTGGTACATGCTACTTATGCTTTAGAAATTCATTTTCTTTTTTTTGATCGGTAGTAATTCACTTTTGATCGATAGTAATTCATTTTCAGTGTCAATCAATTAAAATTTTTGATGGTTCTTTCAATTGCAACCTATCCTACTTAAAAAAATAATCCATAAAAGCTTAAATTCAATAGAATAAAGAACAATATTGCTACAAACATGTTCAAATCCCTAATTCACTACACTCATTTCATTCTAACAATATCAAAATTAACAGCTAGACCCATTCCCATTATAAGTCATCTATGAACAAACCCCCAAACCTAATAAAAGTGTAGCCAAACCACAAAAGTCATTTACAGCAACACAAAAAAAAAATGAGAAAATAATATAAATAACAAAAAATAACAGTGTTAACATTTTTAATAAATATATTGAGGTCAAATGAGTGGGAGTGAATGAATAAATGAGGGAGATTAAGTGGATGAAATCTAACTGTCCACATTAGATGGATGGATTTAATCTCAACCACTCTTTATATATCTTATGAAGCAGGATAAGATAAGAGAATACGATAAGAGAATACAACTGAGTTGTTTTGTTATATGTGTAGGTGGCCCGTGTCCGTGGTACTCTCTGGCAAAGTGTTTGTCAAAATCAGGTGGGAGTTAATCTCAGCTATTGATATAAAGCATAGTGGATCTCGGCCTCTCATTATTGAAACCATATAAGATAAGAGAGGGGTATAAGACAACCACTGTCACTTGTTATATAGATAGTGGGTGGCCCGTGCCCACGGCACTCTCCAACAAAGCCCTTGTCAAAATTGGGTGTGAGTGGTTGAGATCCGTCGTCTATTTTGGGGATAAGATATTGGCTCTTCTTTGTTGAAAATGTAACACACAAGCTGAGTCCAATTAGAGACATTGACGCACGAATGTAGTAAACTTGTTTCGACTGTCCCCAATCTTGTTCCAACACTTTAAATGTGTTGAAACAATTGTGTTGGAAGAGAGTGAGTCAAATTACAAGATCCGCACTTGAGTGCTTTGGGATCTAGTTTTGTGCGATGAGGACCAAAGATATGTACATAATATACACACCCAAAGATGCGAGGAGCAAAGATTTAATATCAGTAATGAGGCTCATTTTTGGTCTGTAGGTCCACCTAGGAATTGGCCAAACATCCATTCAGACAGTGTCCTCTAAGAGTGTGCCACGTGGCTCATATTGTGGGCGGTCAGCAAAGTTCTACTCCAAGGGAAAGCAAGCATTGTCTCCTCAAACATCATCATGTCAGCTTTTTCAAATTGAATGTTCTAGAAACAAGTGTTTAGGATGTATTGACACACATCCAAACAAGTTATGTGTATTCCCTAAATGTATGCACATTAATAAAAGTAAATAAATAATTAAAAGTATAAGTTAAAATGCACATGATTAATAGTCAAATGCAACAACAATATTAAAAAAAAAATGACGCTGATGTGTGAATGTTTGGCTGATCCCTAGGTGGACCTACAAGCTTGATTAGTGATTTCTAAGTGTTGGATTGGAGTAATTTCATAGGTTGATTTTTACCCATGGATTTGAGTATTATTGACCATTCTTTGGGTTACAAAGCTCCAAAGGTTTCAAACCACTGATCAAGCTGATATTTGGTTTGTATAATCGCATTTCATTGTATAAAATTATGCATGCATGTTTCTGACGGCCACGTGGACTCGATTGTTATTTATTTATTTATTTTTGTTTCTAAATATACATATAATATTATATAAAGTAGGTTTTATTTAATACAAATATATTTTTGACCAAAATGCCGTATGGCACTTTAGAAAACGAACGGTTCAAAATGAATAACACATTTTGGTCTATACTAACCTCTTACGGTTCCCTTGATGATAAACAACCTTTTATTGTACTATAGATGTCCTTCAGATGAAATCGAACCGCCAAGATTCATGGAGCTATTACATGATCCATGGATATTTGACTTTTCCACGATCTTAACAAAATAACAATATGGTTTTCCTATACATAAATAATTCTAAGGAAATAACATCATTTCTATGATCATGTAATTATTTTATTTATTAATAATTAAGTTTAAATAGTGACAATAACTTCAAAGTTCAAACGTATATTTGTGGACCTAATATTTTACATGAGTTTAAGGAATAAATAATAAATTTACAATTATTTAGTAGTTCTATCTGTTAAATAATAATTTCATAACTAAACCATGGTTTTAAAAATGGCCGTTTAAACAGTAACGCCCCAAGCCCGTTTCCGTTAAAACCGTTTAAATACATTTTATCGGTTTTAAAAAAAAAGGCCTTTTTTTTTGTTTTAACGGCCGTTAAAATTGCTTTGTGAAAAAAATGGCCATTAAATTCGTTTAATTCCGTTAAAATCCGTTAAATTTCCATTAAAATCCGTTAAATTCTATTTTTTTTTAAATTTTCAATTTTCAAAATTTGAATTTCAGCGCCACTTTTTCAGTTTAATTCTGTTTTTACCATTTTTTTCCATTTTTGTCCCTGACCGTTTCAATCCGTTTAAACGGTTTAAACGGTAACGCCCCCAGTCCGTTTAACGGTTAAAACGGCCTCCTTTAAACCTTGGTACAAACTACAAACCAAGGTTTAAATATGGCCGTTATAACCGCAGCGCCCCGTCTGTTATACCGTTATAACGGTCCCCTTTAAACCTTGGTACAAACAGACCACGAAGCTTGACTAAGCCTGGATGGTCAGTCCAGAAAACTATACCCCTTAAAATATCCCCACATCTCCCTATTGGAGAAAAGTTTTTTGCTCTTATCAGAGTCCATTTGTCCTCAACGACATCTATATGAAACACGTGGCTCACTCTTCGGAACCACTGATCATATAGATGTTTGGCCCATCACGAAGTAGACCCACAAACCAAAAATCAGATTGATTGGTGATTTCTCTTTACTACCCAAAACCTATGAAAAAGACTAAAATCAAGCGGCTAGAAATCACCAATTTGGATGATTATTGGTCTGTATATCCACCAAACCAATGGCTAGGCCAAACATAGAAACAAGGACTCCTCCTATAGTCCCATCCCCTCCCAAAACGACACATATAAACTCGTTTGGGCCACTGACCATTAACCCCCTCGGTAGATCTACAGACAACAAATCAGCCTGATTGGTGATTCCATAATCAACCCGTTCATGAAGCCCATGATTAAAAATGCTCAATCCAACCCTCAAAATCACCAATCATGCCGACTTGGGTGGGTCCACCAAAGGTAGGCCAAACAGTCGTGGGGGCCAAAGAATGTGACACGTGGCATTGTGTCAGTAACTTTTTTCCCAAACTGATCTCTCGAGATATCATCAAATTCTCGCATCACAGCTTCTCAGTCAACCACGTCCACTTGCTGACACAACGAAAAAAAAAAAGAAAAAAGTAATTGGAAAGGAGAGGACACATTACTTCCTGAAATCAAACTTGGCTATTATAAACACCACTTAATGCATCTCTCTCATATATTTCACTCTTGCTTGGGAGATTGGTTCTCAGAGAAAAAACGAGGGAGAGAGAGTAGGTTCGAGAACAAAATGGTGACTCAAAAACTACTTTCTGGATTTCTCCTATGTTCTCTTCTGGCTTTGAGCTGCTTTGGAGTGGGATCGACAGCAAAGCTTGTGAGCAATGAAGGTAGTACAGATCATCTCTCTTTGATTCCTTCCTTTGTTTACATAAATTTTATTGGCGCGCCAAATCCTACACTACGCGCCTTTGTCTAATGCGCATACTCTGTTTGATTTAATTTTGTACAGTGAAGGCTCTAAGAGAGATAGCGAGTATATTGGGGAAGAGGGATTGGGATTTCCAGAAGGATCCGTGCAGTGGAGAAGGGAATTGGACTGTTCCTGATGATAGGAAGGGATTCGAAAGCTCTGTTACCTGTGACTGCTCCTTCAACAACAACAACACGTGTCACGTCGTAAGCATGTATGATGTTATTCTTCTTATATCCAATGGCTGGCATTAAGGTGATATTCTTTTATGCTATGGCATCACTGTCCTTTCCTATTTCTTGTTCTTCGCAACAAGATTGTTGGAAGAAGCTCTCAATGAGTAGAACTTTGCTGGCCGCCACCGGTCAGCAAAGTTACTTACCACCCATAATATGAGCCACGTGGCATATTATTAGAAATTTCTTTCCTTATGGATGTTTGGCTCACCCCTAGATGGACATACGAACGAAAAATTAGCCTGATTAGTGATTTCCAAGCGTTGGATTGGAGTCGTTTTCATGAGTTGAGTTTTAACCGTGCAATTTGAGAATCATTGACCATTATTTAGGATACAAAATACTAATCAGGCGGATCTAAGTATCTAGGTCCACCTAGGGACTGGCCAAACATCCATACGGTCAGAGTCCTCTATGAGTGTGCCACGTGGCTCATATTATGGGTTGTCAGTAACTTTGCTAACCCGCAGTCAGTCAGCAAAGCTATACTCGTCCATCTAGATCCAAATGAGATTGGTAATTGGAGGTAGCTGCTTCTACGTGTGGTTAGTGGCCCCAGATCCTAGCACGTGTGTTGCTATAAAGATGGTAGACTGTCCTTTTGGGTTCCCCGTAGATAATCCAGGGGATCATGTATCAGATGGACGGTCTGTATTAACTACTTTAGCCCTGCAATACAGGAAGAGTTCTGGACCGTTGTCATTTCTAACCCGCACGTGAGTTCACAGAAGCACGTGCCTAA
The DNA here is from genome assembly GCA_035048495.1 of Euptelea pleiosperma. Classification (NCBI taxonomy): domain Eukaryota; kingdom Viridiplantae; phylum Streptophyta; class Magnoliopsida; order Ranunculales; family Eupteleaceae; genus Euptelea; species Euptelea pleiosperma. Next base: position 13,955,912 of record CM068541.1, read on the forward strand.
TAAAAAAAAAAAACTCTTTTTTACTGCTGCAGAATGTTAAAATCCCAAAATCTATCGGGGGGTCTCCCGCCACAACTGCACAAGCTTCGCTTCCTCAAACAACTGTAAGCGATTTTTCCCTCAACTTACTTTCAAAATTTTCTTCACTATCTTACACTGGAGGGTGATCCTTTTAATCCTGCGCTCCTTCCTCTCCTACAGCGATCTCAGTCGCAACGTCCTCAGCGGCTCCGTACCTCCCAAATGGGCTACCATGCGCTTGGTCGAACTGTAAGCTCCCTCACAATTCCCAATTTCACTACTTAACTAACCAACTAACTAATTAACTAACTTACCAGAATTACAACTTGCTCATAATGCAGCTCTGTTATGGGAAACCGCTTGTCAGGGCCATTCCCCAAGGCCATAACAAACATCACCACTCTAAGAAACTTGTACGTCGTAATTTCCCTAATTCTTGTTCTTCGGATATCGATCGCAAATTCCTTTCCTGTTTGTTTTGTTTCCAATGACGAATTACGCATTGCAGGAGCATCGAAGGAAACCACTTCTCCGGTGCCATTCCTACGGAACTCGGAAAATTGATCAATTTACAGAAACTGTAACAATTTCCGCGTATTTCATTTGTTATTACATCTCACATTTTCTACTTTAAGATCACTAATAATTAAAAAAAATAATTCTCTCTTTAGTGTTCTATCGTCGAATGAGTTCACAGGAGAATTGCCTGCGGCGCTTGCCAAGTTGACTAATTTGAATGATATGTAAGTGGGGACACTCTTTCTTATTGAACCTCATGGATTGCTTAAATCTGGTATGTCTGCTATAGCTCTGTTTCCGTAAATTTATTGTAGGAGGATAAGTGACAATAATTTCTCGGGGAAGATACCTGATTTCATACGGAATTGGACGCAGATAGAAAAACTGTAAGCAATTACTCTTTGTATTTTCCGAAAGTATAAAAGAACTGTATAATTGTCCTTCTTATTAAACGCTTCGTATGATTCTGTATGTTACAGGCATATACAGGGATGCTCTCTTGAGGGGCCTATTCCTGCCGGCATTTCTGCATTGACAACCTTAAGTGATCTGTATGCACATCTTTGGGTTTATTTTCTTGTATAAATTTGGGTAGTGTTTTAGTTGATAATATTTAAATATGACTGTTGATCTGTTTCTCTTATTTAGGAGGATTAGTGATTTAAATGGGAGGGGGTCGGATTTCCCACAGTTGAGTAAAATGAAATCCATGAGGACATTGTGAGTTTAATTAATTAAGAGTTATGTCTCTTTTTTCTCTAACGATCCTCTGTCTTAAATATCTTTGCTTGACTGAAGTTTTAAATTTAATTCTGCAATGCAGGATACTGAGGAAATGTTTGATTTATGGAAATATCCCTCGATATATTGGGGACATGACGAAGCTGAAAAATTTGTAAGTAGATTTTTTTTTTTTTTGATAGGTATAACTTTATTCAATATAAAAGCAGAAGAGTACAAAGGTTCCAAGGAGGTTGAGAAAACCACCAAAGGGAACAAAAGACAAAGAAAAGAGCCAAAACAATAAAAGACCTACTCGATACTACCCAACAAGGACTCCCATCTAAAAACAAATTAAATCTTCAAAAAAGACACCTCTATATTCTTTAAATAGGGTTAGACCACTAGAACATAAAAGATTTAGCTTCCAAAATGATGCATTGTCGGTATTCCTCCCTACCATCGAATGCCCTCCTGTTTCTCTCCTTCCAAAGTGCTCAAATCACTACAAAGGGCAAAACCCTCCTATTTCTCTTACTCCACCCACTGAACATGCCTTTCACCATATTAGGCATGGCCCACGCCATCCCAAATAAAGAAAGGAAATGACACCATACCTCTTTGGCTACGCTACAATGAAGGAGAAAATGGTTGCCTGACTCCCTACTTGCTTCGCACAAAGAACAATAATTCACCAAAACTCTTCTCCTCTTAATTATATTGTCAAAAATCAAATTCTTTTCTAAGGAAGTGCAACAAGCAAAGAAAGCAACTTTAGACGGAACTTTAGAACCCCATACCACTGATGCTAGAAAGCAGTCGATTGAATCCAAAGCTAAGAATCCTCCAACGAGAGGTCAATCGGATAATTATTGATTCTCTCCATCAAGGCAGCCACCATGCCCACCTCCAAATCATTCAAGCTCCTTCTAAATCCGAAATCTCAAGATTGTTTCCCGCCACCACCTATCAAAAAGGCACTTACCACTTCCTCTTTTTTGTCTGAGATGCTAAACAAGATCGGAAAGTCGTCTTTAAGAGTGTTATCACTACACCACATGTCAATCCAAAACCGGACACGATCCCCTTTCCCCACTTTGTATTATACTTCTTTGGAAAAGTCCAATGCCATATTAGAAATCCCCCTTCCAAACCGTACACCCTAAGGAGATCCGACTGGACAACTATCCACCCCGAGTTCCTATACCCATGTTTTTCCACCACCACCTTCCTCCAAAGACTATCCACATGTTCCCCAAACCTCCATAGCCACTTTCCTAAGAGAGCTTCATTCAAGACTTTTAAGATTCTTGATCTTGAGGCCTCCCTTACTCTTAGGCAAGCACAACTGCTCCCATTTTACCAGGGGTTATTTCATAAGCATGGACCTTATCAAATATGAATATCTTTCCCTTTCTTGAGATCTAAAGCAAAAGAAAGAAAGAAAGCAAATAATATGGTGGAAAGATCTTGGGAACAAAAGCGATTATCAACTTTGGAGTTAATAAGGAGGAATATGGTCCTAGTGTTTTGGGGTGGGATTCACACGAAGGGCAGCTCATGTCATCAATTTGAATAAAAAAATTCAACCATAGCTCAAGTAGGGAGAATAGTGTCTAAACACTTCCAAACAATAAATTGAACTCTAAGGATGCTTTGATGTGCCACACTTGCTGCTAAAAAAGTTTGGGAACTTTTGACATACCACCCCCCCAGGTTATCTTTGAAATTTTACATACCCTCCAGAATTTGAAAAAGATGACTTACCCCCCTATGACCCGGTCTACTATCTTTTGACTAATGTTGACCCAAGTTGACTAGCTAATTTTAAGTTAAAGGACAATAATGTCCTTTCCTTTAACCTTGGATCAAGGGTTTGGGCCAAAACCCTAACCCCAAATTTGGTGTGCGATGATTTTTATTACGGTGTGGTTTTTCAATTTTTTTGTCATTATCAATTAATTTCTTTCACAATTCCTCTGTTAGTGCATAGAGGCATAAAAAAAAGTGCTTCAAACTCGTATAAAATTCATCTACAATTTACTTGTGGATGTGGGAACCATGAAGTTTTGGATTGGTAAGCTGAAAATGGTTCTCTCTCTCTCTCTCTCTCTCTCTCTCTCTCTCTCTATGATTGAAGAGGTTTGTCGTAGTCGTCGTGCTGTTCCACTACCAACCAAGCAAGTAAAACTACAATCTCGTGTTTCCGTTGATGTTTCCACTGTTGGGTATTGGTTTGCTTCTAGTTATCTTCTCGTATTCTCTAAATTGGTTTATGCAAATACACATATAATCTCTTGAGAAACCAAAAAATACATCGTTCTTTTAAGAAGAAAAACAAACATGTGGATCTTAAGAAGCCAAACAACCAAACAGGGGGTTGGAATCAATACCTACTCTACTTAGAATACTCTAGAAAGCAATAGAATGTGTTACAATGTTGAATTTATGTTAGATTAGTTAGAAATCTTCTAGAGTACTCTAAGAAGTCATTTAGAAGCTAGAAGATTATGTGTCATCATGAAGAGGAGACCTCCAATCATTTGCTCATCCATTGTTGCTTGTCTAAGGAGATCTGGGAGCGATTCCTTCAACTTTTTGGGATTTCTTGGGCTTTTCCGTTGTCGATCTTTGATCTATTTGGCAGATGGAGTTCCAATGCATTTTCAGCTTGTGGTCAGACTCTATGGAGGGTTACCCCTTTTGCTATCTGCTGGGAGCTATGGAAGGAATGGCATAAAAGGATTTCTGAAGATAAGGAGGCCATAGTTGAGGAGATCTTCATGAACGTTAAAGCCACTCTTTATTACTGGGCTTCGGCTATCCCCGATCTCAAGCATTTCAGATTTGATGATTTTGTTTTTAGGTGGAATCGATTGATTTCCTAATCGTGTGCTCTATCGGGCTGTAGGGCTTTGTGGTTTCCCCTTGGGGCTCTAGTCTTTAGTCTTTTTGTTGTATAGCTTTCAGGGCTTTGTCAGCCCTCTTTTAATATATATCTTTTACCAATAAAAAAAAAATGAAGCTAGAAGATTCTAGATAGTTGTAATGTCTAGATGTAAAGGAGAGTGTATCTAGAACATGTCTAGAAATGTCAAAGAATCTAAGAAGATGTAAAATGTTCTAGGATGTACTACACTCATCCTCCCCAAGCCTATAAATAAGGGAGACCTCCTCATTTTGTAAGGCAGTCCAAAGTGATTCAAGTCAAGTGAAGTCTTTAAGTCATACACCTTGTGTGCAGTTCTCTAGTTGTAATAAAATTCTTCCCAAATTAGCTATACTCCAACGGTTCGTTTCAATCCAAGTTTTCAACACAGGGGAAATATGAAAAAAGAATCTGTGAAAATAATGATCGTGATCTCCAAGTGGTTGTGTGGATCACCCAGAATTTCTTAAAACACTATAGAAATGAGGTATAAGCATGCCCGTCGGATTGACATGCTAATATTCATAATCAATTCGTAAAGAGGAGGAAGAACAAAAGTTTAACGCATGAAGAAAAATTATGATATCTTCATGTTCCAAGGTTGAGGAAAAGGACATTTTCGTCCTTCAACTTAAAATTAGCTAGTCAACTTGGGTCAACACTGGTCAAATGGCAGTGGACCATAGGGGGTTATGTCAAATTTCAAATGAGTAGGGGGGTTGTTGTTACATGCAAACTTAGATCATTTTTTTTCCCTTGGGACCTCTTTCTATTTTCTATTCACTCACTAAGTATTTGCAATGTCTTTGTCCAAAATGAATAACTCGATTAAGTACCAAGCAACTTATGAACACTGCCAGTAATATGTTTCAACCTTACATGTATTATAACTGGTGCTGTTAACTATCTTTGTATGGAATTTTACTTTCAAAGGGACTCTCTGGATAGCATATATCTTATTAGTCAATTTGTCATAGACTCTTTTACTAATTTAATTGTGATAATAATGTCTTAACTCTCCCAATTTTACTCTGGCCTCTTCACTTTTATTAATTCGCTGCTGCTATTAGCTCTGTTTTGTTTTTGCATCTCAGTGTTTAATTGGTGTCATGGAGATAAGTCTGCTACGTGAGTTTTAAACCTCTGTCGCAGGAGGTTTTACACCTAATTGCCATTGTTTAAGTTCATGACGATTGATTTCCCTATGTGATGGTCATTCTGCTTTAAAATTACAATCTGGTAGTCTTTTTCTATTTTTCTAAAGCTTTATCACTAATATCCAAGGGAAATGCTTCATTATGTAACATTTTTTAATATCATATGAATAGATAAAACCCACATTTCTTTTAACCTGGATTTTGGAACCTTATTTGTATCTCTAACTTATGCTTTCCTGATGCAGAGACCTCAGTTTTAACAACTTAACTGGTGAAATTCCAATATCCTTCATCCAGCTAGCAAAAGTAGATTTCATGTAAGTGGATCGTCTGAATAAATTTCCGTCTTAGAATTAGTGTATATCCTCTTAACATTGAGCAATATTGTTTTTCATTTGGTATTTAACTGGCAATGTTGTTTTTCATTAGGTATTTAACTGGTAACACGCTTTCTGGACCTATACCCGGATGGATCCTGGGTAGAAACAAGAATGTGTACGTATCGTTTTTTGATAATTATGATCATCACTTTCCATTCCATTTTGGTCACCAGGAACACCTTTCCCTCTACATTTACACAGCTTTTTAGCTAAAATTCTCTGAAGAATTTTTCCTTGTTGATGCTTTGAAGTTCCTATGTAACTTTTTGGTTAGCGTAGATTCTGTTTGATTTTTTATTTATTTTTGGTATGTTTGTGTGTGTGGGTGGGTAAGTGAGTGAGGAGGGGGCTGGGAGTGGGAGGTAGGTGTCTTATGCCGGAGACTTGTGGTTTATAGTGAAACTAGTAATATATAGTCATTAAGATCTTATGCCGGAGACTTGTGCTATTTTTTCTTCTCTTTTTGAGTAATGAGAACACTAATGTTCTGTGTCAGTTCTGAAACTCGTATTGGAAACCAGAGACAAATAATAAAGTGAGGATTCTGAGTTATATAATTTTTGGAGTTACTGTACTAAGGATTCTTCCACGCTTGGGTAGTATCAACTCTTTGAGAAGCACCTAAAATGTGCACCTATGGGTCAAAGGATCCTGATTTTGTTTCCCATTTTTATTTTAGGTGTTTGATTTCCAACAAAAAGTATTTACATTCATGAAGAAATGACACAATATCATTATACTTGGAGTAAATCTGTTTTATGCTTATTTGTAAAATGAATGTGAATGTTGTCACGCAGGGATATTTCTTACAACAATTTTACATGGGACAACTCAGGTCCACTTGAATGTCCTCGAGGGAGTGTGTAAGAATACATCTAGTTTTGTTCGTTTTTACCCCGTAACTTTACATAGGTTTTTATTTTTCCGACTATAACCTTTTTCATTTATTTCTTCAGTAACTTGGTGGAAAGCTACTCCCCAACACCGGACAAGTTGTAAGATTCTGTTGCTCTTGTAATGAAACTTCATACTAAGCTATTAGAGAAGATTGCTATTGCTGTTGAACTTGAATGATAGCTCTGGACCTTTAGATGGATCTCCAACAAACAAGCTTATCTGAAACCTACTGATAAAGCCTAGTTATTCTTTTCCTCTTCTATGTGTAGTGGCAGAGTTCATCCATGCCTAAAGAAGAACTTCCCCTGTGCTGCTCCAAAAAAGTTCAGTGAGTATATCATCTTGGATTTACAACTTGAATTTCTACCTTGGAATTTCTCTTTCTGATTGAAATTATTGTTATTGTTTTTTATAATGATTTTCACTCACTTTGCAATTTATTATTGAAAATAGTCATGAAGCTATCATCCTATTCAATTTGGATATGCATAATATTCGAACAATTAACTTGGTAAATGAAATAAGGAAAATGGTTGTACAAAAGTTACGTGAAACTGACCATATGCCAGACATGGGAATCCAATGTTAATGGCATAGTCACCATGTACTTATAGAACAGAACAATATCTCATCTAAAAGGATGAAATGTCTTTGGAAATTATTGCTAAAAATAAAAACAGATATTTATTCTTCATTTATAAGTAATAAAATTTGCAATTTGATTCCAGTCATTTGACTCATTTCACCAACAACTAGAGAGGTTCCAATTACCCCTGTTCTCCGAAAGATAAAAACTAGTGACGGAAATGCAAAAGACACTTGTATATGATAATTGGTATAAAAGTACTGGCTTGACTTGTCATGCCTGCTCTACAAACCACTTTAATCTAAAGTTCTTCATAGATTGATCTTTCTGATCCCAATTGGTTTTAACTTCTCACGTCACTTAACAGATCGTTATTCCTTGCACATAAATTGTGGCGGTAAGGAGGCAGTTATCGATGGTGACACCAAGTATGAAGCAGATGTAGAAGCAAGAGGTGCTTCAATGTTTTACTCAAGCCAAAACTGGGCTTTTAGCAGCACTGGGAACTTCATGGACAATGATGTTGATTCGGACGTCTATATTGAAACCAACACTTCTGCTCTTTCCAATGTCTCCGTGCTCAACTCAGAATTGTACACAACAGCACGCGTTTCTCCTCTCTCTCTCACTTATTATGGACTTTGTCTTATAAATGGGAATTACACTGTGAAACTCCACTTTGCAGAAATTATTTACAGAAATGACAGTTCATTTACCAGCCTTGGGAAACGTATGTTTGATGTTTACATTCAGGTAACTAAACTATATACAAATGCCTTTCTCCTTTGCATTTTATTTGAGTGAATTATGAATCTTTTATTGTTCATTCAAATAATGAGTAAGGAATCTTTTCATTGATGATTAATAAATAGTTGGGATAAGGCTTAGATGATGATGATGAATAATGAATCTTTAACATTTGTTCAATTCAGGGAAAGTTGGTCTTGAAGGATTTCAATATTGAAGATGAAGCTGGTGGGCCTGGTAAGCCAATTGAAAAGACTTTTCCTGCAATTGTGGCAAGTAATACTTTGGAGATCCACTTTTACTGGGCTGGAAAAGGGACAACAGGAATTCCGAATAGAGGAGTTTATGGTCCTCTCATATCAGCTATATCAGTGGATCCTAGTACGTTATTCTAGCTTACTTTTTTCGGTGCATTTTTTTATATCTCATGGTTAAAATATCTGACCTTGGAACACCTAAACTTGGTATGTTAGCTTGACCAATGCAACAGGTCATATGTATTTGCTGCATCATACTGCTGACTATCCGAATTTAATCACCAAGGCTTGTTAAATATGTTCAACTGAGACTTGGCTCAAGGAAAAGAACAGAAGGGACGTATATGATGCAATTAGAAAACTTGCAGAAATTAATATTTTACTGATGGAAAGTAAATGTAACAAATTCCTCAAAATTAGGTTAAAATATGAAATAAAGTGAAGTGCAAGATCATTTCTAATTAGGCTGGATAGAGAGTCGATTTTGTATTTGGATGACTCTTTATATTGGTTTTCTTATGTTGCAATGTTATAATTTAAAAGAATTTTAAATGATTTTAAAATGAATTAATAATTAAAATTTATAAAACATAATTTGTAGTTGTGGCATGTTGAACCCCAACAACTTAAGTATATTTTTTACACTCATGTGAGTATATGTTGTATCCTTGTGAGTTGGAACAATCCCACATCGACCAAGTATAAGATCGAGAAAGAGTTTATAAACTTTCCTTTAAAAGTAAGGAGTAAATTTAGAAGCTACTACTTCCGATACAGTGTAGTGAGTAGCATCATGCACGTCATGAGTATGGGCTCGGGACTGGTTGCGATCATGTTCGCGATTAGGCGTGTGTGCGGCACAAAGGTGTTCAATCTATTTTCAACTGTTGATCAGGTTCTCATGATGTTTATACCATAATGCACCTGGGTTTGTGAACCGGGTTATTGGGTTCCCAATGTGGGTCATGGGTCAACCCAATTGGAATGTGTGTTGACCCAATACGAGTTTGAATGATGCACTTGGGTTCATGGGTTGCCCTAGTCTGGAGGTCATCAAAAGGCCCAGAAGGCTCTGTACAACCTAGAATTGACCCACAAGCCTGTATAGGCTCAATATTAAGCCCATAGGGGTTATTAGTTCTTCCAAGGGATTGTGTGCCCATATTAGTTCATCTAGGGACTCCCGAAGCCCATTAAGTCTTGTAGAGGACGTTTTCTGTGAGACAATTTGTGTGTGTTATACAGATTCATCTGAGTCAGAGTTTTAAACTCCTCTAAACTAAGAAATTAGACTTTACTAAGTCAATCACTTCAACTCTAAAAGAATATTATTTTAAGTTATTTTAAATTAATTAATTGGGCATTTTGTAAATGAAGTCAAGTACCTTGTCTCTTGAGCACAATGCACCTGAGATAATGGCGTTTTTTGCCCGTACAAGTTCATACGGTTTGTGTTGGAGTACACCTTGTATTGGGGGTACTTAGGGTATTTTATTGTACCAGAGATTATATATGTTCTCTAAAGGGGCATTGAGGTTTCACTCGTATATTGAGAGAGTGAGAGAAAGAGGAAACTATTGTAACCCTAAATCTTTAGAGATATTGAAAAATCTCCTCACCTGTGGACATAGGCACACTGCCAAACCACGTAAATTTGTTGTGTCTGTGTGATTGATCTTTTTGGTTCTCTTTATTTTTGTTGGTTCGTGAAAGGTCTATTTTTCAACAATGCAAGTGTCATTAAAGACTAGAATCGAGTCCAGGCTTAGTTAAATCCCGGGGATAGGGTAGTCACATCCATTGTACGTTTGCGCCTGGGGTTGGATGAAAGCTCACTCCTCCCTCCTGTCGCCTCACCTGTTTCCGGAGGCTTCAACTATCTTCAAGAAGCATATAACACACCTCTAAGCAAGATTCATTTTTAATCATAATAATTAAATTTTTGCCATTTTGGACGTGCAAGAAATTCACAAGTTTCCAACATCTTGTCGATATAGTTCTAACTTTTTATATAATCTTTAATGGATTTTAATTTGGCGATCTCTATTGTAAAATTCACTGAATTACTTTACCTTTCATCAGTCACATTGTAGCTACAATCTGATCACCAGCATTGTCTAAATTGTTTCTTTGCTAGACTTCAAACCCCCTTCTGTCGGCGGCAAGAAGACTTCTATCACACTTGTGTTTGGCCTTTCAGCTTCGGCACTATTCCTCATCCTCCTGGTTTTAGGTATCATATGGAGGAAAGGCTGGTTGGGAGGGAAAATCTCCTCGGACAGAGGTAGGAAACATGCAATCACACTAAATTCCAAAAGTTTTACTGTTTAACAACAGGTAGGTCCAATTATACTGCATCTTGTGTCTTCTTTCAAATGTCACGTGACCATCCAACATCACAACTAAATAGGTAATTTAGAATTTATGAAAGGATCCCATGTTAATGTTTTCAGAGCTACTAGTGGTCTGAGTGTATTTTTTAACATTCAAATATTTTTTAGCTTAGGTAACTGGTGTACCTCTTTCATCTGCATGCACCTGCCCCTAGAAGCAACTTTTTATCGTATGTAATGTAACATGATCTACCATTTGAATTTTGACATTGCATCTCTTTTATTGTTCCTAACCATTATTAGTTATTATCAGAAAATAATATTTGTCTTTCTTGAAAATCTAAGTAAATTAAACTGATTTAAGAAATTTGGGGTGTACCGTGTATGTCCCATCCAGAAATTCTAAAAGGAAATCAGCTTTTAACTAGTCCAGAAAAAAGAAAAAGCAATTAGCATGGTTTTTTATGGTAACGGAAACCTTTCATATTTGTTGTGGCATATTCAAGTGATTGGGATACGGAAACCATGTCCGCTGGAACTCAATGGCATAGTTGTCTTTTTGGATCAACCTCATGCATTCTTATATTCCCACAGAAATCAGTGTTCCTTGGTTGTTTTGGAAAGTCTACAGTACAAATGTGCTGGTATTGTCGAATCCTTCAAAAGTCATCATTTATACTCATTTTTCTAAGTTCTGACATTTCCCTTCTGCACTTCAAATCAGACCTTGATTTCTTCTTCTGTTGCTGTTGCCACTCTTGGATATCATAACTTGGGTTTTATTCAACGGATTCAAGCAATACACATATATGGCCAGCAACAAAAGAAACAAAAACAATCTATCAGCTCATTTATCTTCTATTGACCCTAACGTTTGCTTTTTGTGCAGATCTTAGAGGTCTAGATCTACAAACAGGATCATTCACCTTAAGACAGATTAAAGCTGCAACCAAGAACTTTGATATGGCAAACAAGCTCGGAGAAGGTGGTTTTGGTTCAGTTTACAAGGTATTATTGCTTCTTTGACCAGTCTACATATGGGGGCGTGTGTGTTCTGTGTCTCTTAAACCTGTTCTGTGAAATATTATAAGATACTATGTATGACAAAATTTACCAAAGGGCCCATACTTACCAGGAAACTCTTTTCCCAGCTAAGCTAACTTTTCTTGGGAAACCCGTTTCTCATTCCATTTCTGTTTCTAGGGGAACCTGTTTCTCAAATGGACTCTCTCTCTCAACCGATATCCCTATCATTGCCAACCAAAAAATAATTAATAAATAAATCAACCTTCTATCACACTATTTTGGATGGCCATTATTATATGATTGTTTGTGCAAAAAGTGGTAAAATATTGTATAGATTAGATGATCACTAACACTTCATTGAGTTGATTTATAGTGCAGAAAATCTCCTAGGTTGGCCCAATACATGGCGAAATATAGGTATATAAAGGGTTGGGAGGAGGACCTACTAGTCAATGGATCCCTGACGTTTTCCATCCCATTTCCCTCACCATCTCCCCATCATTTCCCTGTACATTTCTATTGTTGTTTCCTATTCGTTTCCCATTTCCCGTATCACAGGAAATTTTAAGGGCCGTTTCCCATATCATTTCCTAACCCATTCCCTTTTCTGGCAACTCTGAAAGGACCCAAGGGAAGGGTTTCCTTGCTGGGCCTAGTCAATCAGGCACAAGCAGATCTTATGTCCTATTCAGATGATTTCAAGAGAATGATCGTAGTCACAGATCTCATTTTCAATATCTTTTGGGCAAGGGAAACTCTTGCAAGATTTTAAATTCATTTGTTTTCCTCAAACTTACATTAGGAGAAGCTGAGCAAAATTGGAGAAAGAGATAGGATAATATATTTGAAACTTTAGAAGTAAATGTTTATTCATCAAATTGTAAACTAATTGTGAAAAATCCTTCATATTTGCATGAGAGTTTTTTGAGAAAATGAAATCAATCTGTTTCTTGTGACATCTAATTTCTCAAAAGAATTTTGAATCTACAAACTCCTCAAAGTCCAAAGGAATTTTCTCTATTCTTCATCCTCTTTTTTTTCCATTTTGAAATTCTATATAATGTCGGTAGCTTTTCTAAATATTGGAGATATATGTGACTGGAAGAATGATTAATACAGTATCAATTCTTACTTAAGAAGCAATCTCTTGTGGTTTGGGAATTGAGTAATAGAACCCCATTTGTTAAAGCTAAATGGGTCATGATGTGCAAAATGTTTGATTCCCATTAAATATGTGAGAAATATTTAGCCATGGCCAAATGCATTTCCGAGTTTTCGGAAATAATAGTGATATTTCTCTTCCCTTCACCTGCCACCTCACATTTGCAGCACTCAAGCATGACTTGAACTTGTGCTCACTTGAGTCGAGGTTATGAATTTTTCTCTTTTGTGGTTATGTGGAGCTTCTTGTTATTGAAATGTAGGGCCTATTATCAGACGGAACAGTAGTTGCAGTGAAGCAGCTTTCCTCAAAATCTAAGCAAGGAAGCCGTGAATTCGTGAATGAAATAGGCATGATTTCTGCATTGCAACATCCAAACCTTGTAAAGCTTTATGGATGTTGTGTTGAAGGCAATCAGTTATTACTGATATATGAGTATATGGAAAATAATTGCCTTTCCCGTGCTCTTTTCGGTAAGCTTGGTATTGCCAACTTTCTAAGAAGTGTCCTTTATATTACCAATTAAGCATACTTGGTGGTCAGTAGAAAATTGTATTAATTATTTTGGTAACTATAGGTCGGGATTCAACATGCCGATTGAAACTGGATTGGCCAACTAGGCACAAGATTTGCTTAGGCATAGCTAGAGGTTTGGCTTATCTCCATGAGGAGTCAAGGTTGAAGATCGTGCATCGAGACATTAAAACTAGCAATGTGTTGCTCGATAAGGATCTCAACGCCAAGATATCTGACTTCGGTTTGGCAAAGCTTAATGAAGAGGACAGCTCCCATATCAGCACTCGGGTTGCTGGGACTATGTAAGTTATTGCTCTATCCCTAGTTCTTTCTTTTCTTTTCCTGCTTGAACATTTATACTTTGTTCTTTATATCTCTAATTGGCAAATTGGAAGAGTAAACTCTGATTACAATCTGGACTTTTTCCTGATCATAGTGTGCATATGACAAAATAATTATAGGAAACATGTCCAAGGTGGTTATCATATTATGTACGGAGCAATACAAACAGCACAAACATTTACACATTTAAAGGTGCCAGCTTGCTCAGTTGGTAAAGTTTGTTGGTGATGACACCATAGACCTGGGTTCGAAACCCGCCTTCACCGAGTTACTTATCTCTTAGAAAAAAACAGGCTTACCTATAAAAAATAAATAAAAAAATACAAACAGCACAAACATTTACACATTTTGGGCACTTGGCTCATTTAACTTTCATGTATTGCACTGTGAGGTCGTGGTTTTGGTCCTGCTTGTGTACAAAAACCAAAAAAAAAAAAGGAAAGCCGAAAGCGGAAAGCGGAAAGCAGAAAAAAAGTATATATGTTGAGACAAACAGTCGAAAGAAATGAAACATCTCAGTGCCACTCAAGGTTTTAAATAAGAAATATAACGGGATTATGGGAGTAACGGACATAGAGTTCGACTGTTATTCATCTTAAATGTTTTTTTCTTTGAAAAGTAATTTTTCTTTTTCATCATAATTGTTACGATTATAAGAGTTTGTCTTTTCCCAATCTTTTTAATTTTATAGTTAAATATAATATATATTCAGATCAAAAAATGTAGTTTATTAAGAATAAAAGTTTAATAAAAAACTATTAAAACGTTATTATGGTTCTAACCTGATGGTATAATGCTGTTATAACAGGTACAACAGTCAATCATGTTGTCGCATTTTGGTAGGTTCTTTATGTTTATAAAGTAATGAAGATGGCTGGAAATTGTTCTTGCATACATTGTGGCAGTCATTATTAACCATGGTCGCATTTGCATGACTGCAATAGATATTTTCTGACCATTGGCTTCTTGAGTGTCAACATCTGTTAAAGTTTTAGCCACTTTGACGGAATATTAGTAGTTTGATCAACCTAAAAGAGAAATGTTTTCTCTTGATAACTTATTAAGAATAGGGAATTTTTAAAACATTTAGAAGGAATGAATTTGTTTACTCATTCATTAGTTCTAGATCTCATTTGAGTAGTTGATGTAAAACAATTGATTATTTGTTATTCATCAAGAATTGGCAGTAGTCTTGTTCCCTTCTAGATAAGGGAGGGCATGACAACTGTTCTAAAAATTTGTTGTACCTCACAAAATCGATTACCAAAGGGAAATGGTTAGCTGGTCAGAGAGATGGCTATCCAGTTGACTCCTAACCGGGTTACGCCATATGGAGAGGGTGGACAGGCTACCAATTTTCGTTAACTCTTTCTTTGACTTGCTTACCTTGAAGCAAGTCAAATGGAGCCGGTTAAACAGGTAGGCTGTTCCCCCCTGCCACATGCATCACCTAGGATTTACAGTTGGCTAGGTAATGAATCAGCAGGTCCATCTACCACTACTCCCAAAAACATTGGCATGGCACCTTCTGAACCCTCATGAGCATTATAATATGTTTGTGCTCATTACAACAAATAAAATGGGGATGTTGATCATCTTTGAAAGTGGGCTACATGTCACCATTAGTTTAGCATTGACTACATTGCTGTTATTTCTCAGTTCCTTACGGTCTTCAATTTTGCAGAGGTTATATGGCTCCCGAATATGCAATGCGTGGTTACTTAACAGACAAAGCAGATGTTTACAGCTTTGGAGTTGTGGCACTGGAAATTGTCAGTGGAAAAAGCAACACAAATTATAGGCCAGAGGAATTTGTTTATCTTCTCGACTGGGTAATTCGAACCTCCCCAAAATATATTTTTCTATTATGGAGTTTCATTACTCCCTTCTGCATTGCCAAGTTGACCCCTAGCTTTATTTGCTGGGTTCTTTCAGGCCTATGTTCTGCAAGAGAGAGGGAGTCTACTGGAGTTTGTCGATCCAAACTTGGGATCAGAGTTCTGCACAGAAGAGGCAATGGTGATGATGAACGTGGCTCTTTTGTGCACCAATGCATCTCCCACGCTTAGACCTATAATGTCTCAAGTAGTTAGCATGCTTGAAGGCCGAACTACTGTTCAGAATCTACTCTCTGATCCTGGGTTTTCAGCTATTGATTCAAGAGTTAGGGCCATTAGAAATCATTTTTGGCAGAACCCAAGCCAACCCCAGAGTACGTCAAGCAACGGAACATGTACTGATTCCTCAACATCAAATGTTGACGTGGAAGGGAATGGACATCTTCTAAGAGTTAGTTCACTTGGGTCTATTCAGTAAATTCTGTATCATAGTTTTACATATGTCTACAGCAGGGGGAGAAACCCCTATGTTGTATAAATTGTCAATGTATCTTAGACATGAATGCTAATCATTATAAGCTTTTCCCTCTTGTAAATTGATAGTTTAGAGGTAGGGAGTAAAATTGCAATGAACAACAACAAAATTCGTAATGCTTGTGCATTATATTAATCGAAATGCATTTCAATTGCATGTAAAAAATGTCACATAAATTATTGTACAGAACTTTCACCGATTGCTATGTATTCTATAAACAAAGACTCTATTATGAAACTTTTTTATTTAGTGAATCAAATTACACATTCGACTTTATAAGCTAACTAGGGGAACGCCACGTGCGATGCACATGCACCATACACGTGGCACATTTGTAGAGATCACTGACCGTATCCAGGTTTAGCCCATCCCTAGGTAGACCCATATGCAAAAAATCAGCCTGATTAGTGGTTTTTAAGGATCTGATTGGAGTTGTTTTCATGGGTACGGTTGATTTTTAACCATAGATTTCATGCATTATTTGGGGCACTCAGATCCAAAGGTTTGAAATCACTAATCAGACTGATATTTGGTATATAGGTCCACCTAGGGATTGGGACAAACATCCATAAGGTCAGTGGTCTCTAATAGTGTGCAATTTATGATGATGAGGGACTTGGGCGTGCCAAAGAACCTGAACTGTGAAGGGACATTTTAATGAGAGAAGGTTTTGCCTTTGAAAGTAGAGACTTTTAATTGTGTCACATGGGTGGCAACCCCAGTTGCTGCTTTATAATAATATCTATAGATAAGGAGTAAGGGCCCGTTTGGATCGTTATTTTTCAAACAATATTTTATTCAAAAAAATGACTCTTATGAAAAGATATCTTTGAACATGTATTTTTCTTAAAAAGGCCATTTGGGTCATCATTAATGCAAAATGTCTTTATCTTCTCTTGGTGGGCTCCATCACTATGATTGATGAGAGTGATAGATGGGGGTTGTTCTTTGTTTGTTATGTTCATTGAGCTAGCAAAAATCATTAATAAAAAAAAAATCGACTTGAAAAATGACTTTAAGGTATTTTTATAAAAGACTTTTTGGCTTAAAAATATTTTTTATTAAATAAATACGTTTTGAAAAATCTTCATCCAAACAATCTGTTATTTTGAAAGTCTTTTTTTGTGATAAAATAGACTTTTTCGGGTCAAAAAATGGCAATCCAAAAAAGCCCTAAAGTTAATGTAAATTAATATTATGGATTGAGATCTCACCACGATCACCTCAACCATATCTTCCCAACAATTCATCATGATCACCGTGAGATCTCCTCGACAATATCTCCTCACCATGGAATCCCCTTGATTCTCAAAGATCTCCTCTGCAACCTCTGTGATACTATTTCCACAAGATAAGAGAAATCCCTTCAATCATTCCTTTATTTAATTAGATTTTTTAGAACCTCTGTTATCTAAATTTAGATACTTTAGATTCTCTCTTGTATTCTATATATTTAGACAAGAATACACGGAAACACAACATGTTTTACAACAAATTTATTATGGTATCAGAGCTTACCACTCACCGACCATTGCAAACCTCTTGATCTTGCTTCCCTCCGATCACCTTCTTCTCCAATTGTTGCTATAGCTTTATGCCTCGATTGTGCTATTCTCTGATAGCTTTGGCAGCTCGACAACATATTGACTTTTTTTTGAAACCGTGCATTTCTTCCTATATCATTCTAATAATCCAGGAATGGTGTTAGTTGATGGACAACATTTTTTTTCAATATTTTTCTGTTGTTGTAACTTACTGTCAAATCAAACATCACTATGGATTTTCGTATAGTGCAAGTATTGGGATCGAACCACATGGAGGGGTGAGAATAGTGAAGAAACATGATCAAACAAAATTATTCTAGCAAAAGTAAAAAATAAGAACGAATTTATGGATTGGGTGATTTTTATAATTTTATAATTGAACTGAAAAAAGAAAATCTAATTAATTTTAATTAACTTCAAAAATTTAGAAATCATCAAGGATCGGGACTCACCACCATTAAACGGTAAAGATCCAATTTTTTTTTTTTTTTTTGAGTTTAGTTTTTTTCTTGCTATAATCTTTTATTTAAGACAAAAATTAATGTTGTGCTTGAATGGACGATAGCCAATTAAATTATTTTAATTTTTTAAGTGTTAATGTAACAAAGCTCTTTAAATATTGAGGATTCCTTATAATGAATGAATTTATCTCAATGACTCAATTTTTGATAAATTAACTACTTAATGAAATAATTAATTAAAAGTCAATTGTTATTAATATTTTTTTCGGAGGTCTCGGGTATCAAGTGAATCACAACTTAATGAATACACATTAAATCCATTCTCTTAATCACTAGAACTATTCAAAACAATGTTAATTCATTGAGGTACAGGATTAGGAACTAATCACAAAAAAAAAAAAAAAAAAATCAGATCGCTACACTTACTACACATGATGGCGGATCCCTCATTTTATGGGAGGGATCTCAGCCCACTATGGTTGGTAGATCAAGATCCTTTAAATAAATAAAGATAAATAAAAATTTGTATAAACAAAATACTAAATTAGAACAACTACATAAATGAAATGAAAAATAATTTGCATTAATAATAAGAACTCTTACAAATTTTAGGATTTCTCTGAAAATGAAATCTTTAATAATTACTTCAAAAATTAAATTCTAACTTTGTTCTTCCTCCTCATTTTCATCTTTTTTTCTCTAGAAATATGCCAACTATTTATAGACATTTGGCTCACGAATCAACGACTAAGATTGAGTTGTTGCATGTTGGCATGGAAGTGAAAATAGGCAACAAAATTGAATTAAGGAAAAAGAAAATAGAAAGAGGGATTTTTGGTTGGCGTGTCTAAACAAAGAAAGATATGAGCAATTTCATGCTTCACAAGATTTGATCATGTATTTCTCAGCTACTGTAGTAAGCTCTAAACATTTTTTGAAAAAAATATATGGTTTGCATGACTTGAATCCAAGACCTGATGTAGAGATAAACATCACATCAACCATCTAATTAACAGCTTCTTGATAATCTCAATAAGTACACTTTCATTATTGTATTTCTTTTGGGCTTGGGTTGGACTAATTAGCTTCAGATCTCGGGTTTCTCCTTTTTCTTTTTTGTTTCTCTCCTTTCTGCTTGAGTAGGCTTATTTGAATGCTTTAAACTTGATTTGTGCATTCTCGACTTAATTCCTGTAAAAGCATACAATTATCATAATTAGTACGTACATTTTAAGCATATTTAAGGACCAACAAGGGTTATTTAGGACATAAAAGTAGTGATTTTGGGTGCTTATCACACCTCTCAATTAGCATATTGCTAGTCTCTAGCGATCTATCAAGCACACAAAAGAGAAAAAAAATTGCCACTTTCTTAGGCCATCTCAATTGCATTTAGCATATACAGCAAGCCTTAAACCCCTAGGTTACTCCTAGTAGACGAGTTTGACTAGTGAGGGTTTGCAGTAAATATACCTATAAAATTTAAATCATTCAACTTTTATTATTTTTTCAAGTATCCCTCATAACACTATCCAGATGTGACAATAATATATAATATAATATATCTATATAAAAGCAAAGACCTATAGAGTGCCACATCATCAACAATGGGATTTTCCTATTTTTTCACCCAAATCATTTTCTTTTAAGAGAGACATCTCCTTCCAACAAAAATACATCTTCCCAACCATCATCCAGCGGAGATGTCTCTTTCTAACAAAAACGTCTCTTCCCAACCAAAACGTTTCTCTTTACCATAACAAAAGGAATTGATCTTAGTAATGTAAAGTTATGAAGATGATGGTGATTGTTTGAGGAAAGATGATGAAGAAGGCGAGAAGGAAGAGGTAATTTCAGTGGAACTCAACAACGAATTCGGTATTCTCTTTATCTCCTTTTCATCTCTCTCTTTTTTTGCTCATCTTGTCTCTTTTTTTTTTCTTCTTCAAAACCCTAACACCAACAATGTTGGTGTCTTGCTGCAAATCAATCTGACCGGTCTACGGATTCATGGGATTGCAAGGTTCTTTCTCGAATCTCTATTGATTTTGACTTTTTTCTCACTTCAACTATGAGTGAAAACCCTAATTATTTTGTCGAATACTCACCGTAGCGAGTGCTTCAATAACTTGGATTTGTTGTAGTTTTGTCTGGTTTTTTTTTTATGTATGTTGATCAGACACGTCTCTCCAGAGGCGAAGAACCACACACACACTTTACTGTACGTAATACGTTTGTGGTTATATATCGGATAATGTATTTGGCATCTATTAAATGGTTTAATTTTTAAAATTCTTGCAGATGCGATCTGGATATGGTTGTTCCTTATTCGAACCACTTCTAGTATTGATTTTGGGTCGCGATATTAGTGGTGAAGTTGTAGCTATTCGAGGTTCAGTTCGGCCATTGAGTGTTGGGCAATAAGTTTATGGGGCACTGCATCCAACTGCTGTGAGAGGTACTTACTCTGATTGTGCCATTCTTTCAGAAGATGAAGTTACACCAAAACCACCCTCAGTTACAAATGGAAGTTTGATCCATCCTTAATTAGAATCTTTTTTGTAAGATGCCTAATTGGTCCTACATGCCAAGAAGCATTCTGATCGTTTATTTCTAATTTTGGATCTGAGTACCTAAAATAATGCTCCAATCCCACAGATAAAAATTAATCCATAAAGATACAATCCAATGGTTAGAAATAACTTATTAGGGTGATCTTTGGTCTGTAGGTCCATCTTGGGATGGTCAATATCAATATGGTCAATGTTGTGACCTGAACCTGGGACCCATAACCCGAGCTAAAAGAGTATGGATCGAATCCGATATCCGAGGTTGAGGCACGAGTTGCGAATTAAAATAAAGTAAATGAAATTATGAACATATGTCTAAGTTACAATCTGAGTCAAATGAATCAATTTCAATATAAATTTGAAATCCGTTCTCCATTACATTCCGAATGTCAAATAACAATCTACTGGGAATAACTAGGAATTCAAATGATTGAAAATAAGCCTAAACATATTTTCTAAGAAAGCAAAAACATG
Source organism: Euptelea pleiosperma (assembly GCA_035048495.1). NCBI lineage: Eukaryota > Viridiplantae > Streptophyta > Magnoliopsida > Ranunculales > Eupteleaceae > Euptelea > Euptelea pleiosperma. The sequence continues at coordinate 13,976,926 of CM068541.1, forward strand.
CTAATATCCTCCATCTTCTATCACAAAGCCGTTGGTCCATGTGAAACTAGATTTAGTTTATCCAAGATAAAGTTATGTCCACGTGCGAACACCGTAAGAGGAATATCAATGGTAGTTTATGCATAATGGTTTGGATCTACTTCATATGTATGTTCCTCAAATCTATACATGCACTGAAATGGTTGTTGATCTGGATTTGCACAATTCAGAGCAACTTTAGCTGTTAGACAATTAAACTTTATCTAGACAATGAAGTGGATCCTGCATACGTCGCCCCATAGTCACTAATTAAACCATCTAGAGTTCACACTATCTTGTGGAATGAACACAAATGAATTTTGCAACATTGAATTTGGACCATTGCTAGTTTTTTTATAGTTCAAAAGATGGCTCTTGATTGGACAGTTATAATATTCACAATGGTGTAATTTTTTTTATTGTGTATGCGAGATCTCTATCTAGTACTGGTATTGATTTTGGATTGCAAATCCTTATGTAGTTGTCCTAATTTTTCTATATGACCAGAACACTAAGCCACCCCTATAGTGGTCATCACGATTGGACCATCCAAGAAGAATCTTACACATTGGATGTTTAGAATCTTTTCGAATAATGCAAGTTCTGGGTTATTGCAAATGCAACTTGTGATGGTCCATATTTACAACCATGTTGCCATGTACAAGGATTTGGATGATACACAAGATGAACTATCTCCTGATTACCACATACATAGCACATCTTTGCACTAAACCCGGATCTAGTATATCCTATATGAGGAGCTATGCTTGTATGCAAATACCCATCTATTACTACTTTAGAGCCAAAACTTTGGTTGCCACACGGCGTTCAACTAGGCACCAATTGGTTGCCTGTCAAAAAAATAAAAAGGACAAACAAGACAAAAGACCAAAACAAGTTCATTAAAAGCCTCATCCACGGTATTCCTTCATTATTAAAGCAAATAGTTTGGTTTAAAAAAAGCTTATCAACAATTGAAAAAGAGTCCTATTTAACTACTTAATTGCTTCCCATGTCATTAGTTATATTTTCAATATAGCTCATTCATGATCACTAAATTACTTACTATGTCATTTTATCCATATTTAAAAAAAAAAAACCTTTTAACCACTTAATTACTTAACGTACCCCATTTCTAATTGTGTCTTGAGTTGTTACAATTTATAGATTCACCCCTCCAAAATAATCTTCCAAGCTACCCTTTGGGTTTTTTTTTTTTTTGTGTGTGTGTGTGTGTGTGTGTGACGAGGGTGTCCAAATCTCTTCGAGACCCGACTAAATCCCTCGGGTGCGTGCCGAACCCTTTGACATGTACCAGGCGCTTCTAGGATAAATCCCAGCAGTGGCCTTCAAGGGGTGCAGTCTCAAACTCACGACATTGGAGAGCATACCCAAGTCACTGCGTCTTACCACTGAACTACTCCCTTGAAGGTTGAAACATTCTTATTTTGCCACTTCCTCTAGCAAGGCCCTTACAATTACTCGCATGCAACGACTCACTTAGGCACCTATTAGTTTCCTTTTAAGAAAAACATAAGCACATATTAATTCACTAATAGGTGCACAAGTGCATTGCACGTGGATAGTTAGAGTTAGACTCAAGATATATACATTAATGAATTTTATAAGAGGGTCCAGAATAAATTCACATCTGTGCTTTTAGAAGTACGATGTTAAACGATCAAAAAGTTTCGACGCACCAAAAGGAAGAACTTCTGCCTTTTAGTGTTTTAATGCATTAAGGTGTAAGGCAATTACACCAACACTTAAAACCTTAAACGTCAAAGAATTGTGATTCATCTAGTAACAATCATCAAAGGTTGAATGTGTACAATTAATGCATTATTTCTCAGTTGCCATATCTATCTCCATGCGTTCTCAACATATAAAAGTTTCCCACAAAACAGAAAAAGAAAGAAACAAATAAAATAAAGTTGGACTACCCTGCAAGATTGATCTTGGTCTCACCAACCATGTGATGTTAAAAAGTCAGTACCAGGTGTCTTCCAAAGACTTAATCCTATACCCATCACCCACCTTAAACTGAACATCATTTCAAAATTATATTTCAGTAACTTGAAGCCCTACTTAAAACATAGACCACTTACATAGGCTTAAATTGAAGCTTATCAAGTGTGCTTCCATTTTGAAAGAGAAAAATAAAAAGAAAAAGAAAAAGAAACAAATTTGAGGCTGAATTATATATTATTATGACAATTTATTTCTTATGAGAAAATGCATATAATATTAGAAATCCTACCATAATGAGCATAAGAAAAAAGTATATTTAAACGGAATGTGTAACCTATATGATAAATTCAATAGAAAGATTGGATTTAGTAATATTTGAGCATTTGAATAGTGACTTTTAACCAAGGCACTGGATGAAAAACATGGCATTGATTGATGGTCATAATGAAACTATCTTAGCAAATCCTGTATTTGCTTTGGTATTCGTACTAATATGATAAATTAAATTGAAAGATAATAAATTGAACAAAGTTTAATATTTGGAAAGTTAAGGTCAGAAAAAGTGAAGTGATAAAAAGAAGAAGACAATTTCAACCATTTTGTAATTTGTTTTTTTTTCTCAATGGTTGGTCGTTATTTCATTTGATTCAGATTCAGATTCTTCGATTTCTTTTACTTGTTCCGCAACGAAACTTTCTAACGATCGATCATTCTCATTAACTTTGCGAATTTTTATAAAAAATTGATAATTCTTCCTAGTGGATAAAATGAGCTTCGTGTAGAACTTGCATTTGATCTTTTTCTATTATAACATGAAAACAAAGTTATTATTATGAATTTTAATATTTAATAAAATTTAACATAATGATATTTTGAATACATGTTTGAAATATTCGATATATTTTGAAATTGGACACCCAATTAGTATTTCTGCTTCATTGAAGAGAGTAATCAAATCAGTTGAGATGTTGTCTTATACAACCAATTTAAGGAGATACCTAATATAAAATTTAAAAGTGAGTATTTTTTCCGATTCTATTTGAGATGGTGACTTGGTTTGTTCTTTTTTGTTATTTGAAATTGTTATTTGCTTGGGCTTCTAATTTGGGGATTTGGATTTTAGTAAATTAAGATTTGAGATTAAAAAGTGACATTTTTTTTCTTGATTTTGTTGCTTTTGAATTTGATTGATGGTGGGTTGTTCCTCTCTGTGATTTTTGTGGGAGATATCGTCAATTTGGGGATTTTTGCTCCAGAAGACTTAAAAATCTCTTTTTTTTAAGCACGGGCACAGTAAAAATATATTATTATATAAAAATAGCTTTCGGGTTTTTTCAAAAAAAGTCTTATACACAAAAAGTCTAATTATTATTGATTTATAACTTTTGGATCTGAGTGCAATAAATAACCAGCATAATTATTATTGATTTCTATCCTTCGAATTTGAGTACCTAAAAAATAATGCTTGATTCATAGGTTAAAAATAAACCCATGAAAATAACTATAATTCAATAGTTAGAAATTAATGATCAGGCTAATTTATGGGCTATAAGTCCACTTAGGGTTGGCCAAATATACATCCGGGTCTCTAAGAGCGTCATGGCCCATACATTATTTACGAACTCTGTCATCCAAGATTTATTCCAGAGTTGTTGCCCACGGACCTTCTCCATACTTTGGTGCAACCCACATAATGAATGTCGAGTCAAATAACACAAATATTTCATCATAGGATAAACCACGTACCAAATTTAATCGAATGATTTTTTATCTATTAATATAAGGACATCAATGCATTAAAACAATAGATAATACTCTTGTTTTCAAATAGATTAAAAATAGAATGATAGAATCTCTAAAAATTGGAGGAAAGAACATAGATAATTGAAAAAATGCATAGATGTGATTAAATTAGATGGTATTACCTTCTCAAAAATGAAGAATTAAAACACAAAAAAAATTAATTAATGAAAATAAGAAAATAAAAAATCACCTAAAGCCAAATTTCTTAAGTTTCACTCTACCATGTTAGAACAACTATTTTGTTCCAACAGTCTTCACCATCAAATTTTAAAAAAAAATGAAGGACTTGTAAGGATATAAAATGTTTATAAATCTTAAAAATGAAATGAAAAATCAAAAGACCTACCTCCCCAAATTTAGTGTGGTAGATTACAACAGTGGCAACGCAACATCATTGGACTGGTCCAATCTCTAAGTTTCTTAATCGCCATGGATGAACAACTCTTATATTGTTATATTTTTTAATTCCTCCAAATGAAGTTTTAAAAAAAACTTTAGGATCGGATGGCAAAAAAAAAAGATAACATACCCAAAAGATACTCTGAGAAATCAATAATCTTTAATATCAAATTTTAAAAAAAAGTTAGGAGTTGTATGGATTGAATGATGCATTGGAACTCATACAACTTAAAACGATTCGCTGCTTTCAAGCTCGTCGTCCACTATCACATTGTTTTACGCGAATGCCATTTTCTTTTTTGTATAGGGCATTTTGTGAATTGTCAAATTTTATATGATTTTTCTCTTGCTTTGCCTAGTGTTGACAAATCCAAGGTTCATTGTACTCCAAATCTTGTCAGATGTCACTAATATATTTTTGCTTATGTTCTCTAATTCCAATTAACATATTTTTTTTTTTACAAATATTTAAGAATCTCCTTTCATTCAGCATTTCTAATAAACCTTTTAAATATTTTGTAAATTCATATAAACAAATTGGACTTCTCACTTTAATGAGGTCAGTTACCACGAACCTCCCATTCTATGCTATGTAAACTTTTCGCCTGCCTATCTCTCTTATTAATCAATTGAAAAGTTTAAACAAAAATTTTTTGGTTTTTGATTAAACTGGATTGGCACCTATGCAGCCAACCAGATTGGCATGAGTTTTAAAACAAAAATAATTTTAGAGACCATTGACCGTATGGATGTTTGGCCATCGCTAGGTGGACCTACATACAAATAATTAGCTTGATTACTGATTTCAAACCTTTGGATTTTCTTACCCAAAATTAAAAATAGGACCATCATCAAATGCAATGCCCATATCCTATAAACCATATGAACAGTTCAATTTTCTCTTGATTTCTTGACATAAAAATAAAAGAAGGATAAACAGAATAAAATAGAAGTGATTGAAAATAGAAAAAATCTGAAACCTTGACGTGACTCTCTCTTGTAAGGGGCGGTCATGTAGGATATGTGTCTCCGTTGTGATCCACGTCATTCAATTTAGATTTGATTTTGTGCTTTGCAAATAATGTCTTCAACTCCAAAAGCTAGTGGATAGCTTCAAGATAAATTATTTTTGCAATTGTTCCATTCACAACCTTTCCCAAGGTTGTCTAATCATAAGAGTTTTGTAAGATCTGCTACAAAGATTTAGAAATAATGAAAGTTATTCTCGCAATTTACCTATTAATCCATTTAGATAGAAATCTATTAATCATCATGACCAACCAACAACATAAAATAGACTAATAGAAAAAATCAAATACAATTTTTAAGAAAGAAATAAAGAAATCATGCAAATAACCAATAAGAAGAGAAGAAAATTACAACAGAGAAATACCACTTTCGAATTATACATCTAAAACAATTCAATCAGTGACTTGGCCTCATGGATTGAGTCATAGTTAAGATCGAATGATTGATATGTGATTTTTATGTAAGGTGCTCCACTCATTGTTAGAATAACGTGCCTCACTACCTACAACCCGTGACACATTCATTATAGCATTGTGCTGTGCATGCATGTCTCTGCATCATATGGTCGTGAAATCAAATACATTCATAAGATGGTTAGGATTGTTTGATCTTACTTCATTGCTTCACAAACTGCATAGAGATGGCTGAGTATGACTGGTTAAGTATGGCTCTCCCTCACTTACCTCTCACTCAAATCCCTAAATTTCCTACTACAGTATGGGTTGGATCTATCTATAACTCCTCAGGTGCTCGCTTTTACGCGGGTTTTGATGCATAAAGGTATGTGCAGATGGAGATTTCGATGATTTATTTGACATATATCGTTATCTGGAGGTCTTTCGGCTAAAGTACCCGGATATGGAGATGAATTTCAAGGTATATATACATCCCGAAAGGAAAGAGAAAGACATTAGGTTAAATATGTATGGTCATTTTTAAAAAATTAAAAAAAGATGGGGAATAAGAACATAGACATTTGGGGAAGAGGGAAAGACTTTTTGGAATGAGAAAAATATTTTTTAGAAATCCAATGAACCTACTTCGTATTTAACATAAGTTTTTATAAAATCTAAAATATATGTATTCTTTTAATTGCATAGATTAAGTGTGTATGGAGTTTTTGGGAATAGGCTAAGAAAAAGAGTTGGAATGGGGAAATGCATTTTTTTGCAAAGAAAGAGTTGGAATGAGGAAATGCCGACTAAGATTTTTAAGTAGGGCTTTAAGTTGTTCTGAAATCGAGAAATAAATAAAGAATTTAAGAAACAAATGAAAGAGAGAAGGAGAGGGAGAGACGTTGGTTGAGGAATTTTAGAATGGGCATTTAAGAAATTGATAATAGATGAAGAAGAGGGAGAGACGTTTGAGGATAGAAGTAAGCATGCCAATTTGGCCTGTTGGGTTGGGCTTGGGCTGGGCTTGCCTCGGGCCGGGCCTAAGTTGGGCTGGGCTGACCAAGCCCATCAGCAACTCGTGCCGGGCTGCAGGCCAGGCTTCACCAAAAAATAAAAACTCAGGCCCTGCCCGTGCCCCGGTCTATGGTTGGGCTGACGGGCTTGGTCACGGGCCGGGGTGTGGGCTTTTAAAGGCTTAGGTTTCAGGCTTCTAAATGCCGATGTTAAGTTTAATTTTTTTTAGATACTTTTATCCATCAGTATTATTGATAAGTTTAAAAATAAAAATAAAAATAAAAATTTGAAAAAATGACAAAATATATTATAAACAGTTGTTTACGTTGCCTTTATAGTAGGTCCTGATGTGACACAGTATACCTGACTCTCTGTGGTGTACGGTAGTAAAATTGTTTTACTCACCTGTCATCTGGGCCCATTGACCACATGGATGTTTAGCCCATCTGTTGGTAGACATTCTTACTAAAAATCAGGAGGTTTGATGATTTTTAGCCGTTGGTTTTAGTACTTAAAAAAAATAGATGAATCCAACGGATAGAATCATGCCTTAAAAAGTACTAAAATCTAATTGCTTGAGATTACCAATCATGGTGAGTTTTAGTATGTCCATCCACCAAAGAGTGGGCTAAACACCCATGCGGTCAATGAGCTCAGAGGGCAACGTTGAGTAACAAAAAAAACGTCATTTATACCTTGTTACATCTTTTTCCTAGAAAATAAATGGGTCAGGATCAGGGGACAACCATTTTGTACAACTATTTTTGACAACCATTTAGCGGACCCACTTAGAAGATGAATCAATGGCTGATTTTTGATGAGAATGATCTCTATGGTGCGGAGATTATCCTCACATAAATTCAAATCATTCTAACATTCGTAGACTGATTTAGAAGTTGAAGAATTATGGACCTTCTATTTTTACCGTGTAACTTGAAACCACATTTGATGGGTTAGAAATTTCAAAATGGGCTGATTTTTTGTTGGGGTGATATATATGGTGAGGAGATCATCCTCACCAAAATCAGCCATTGATTCATCTTCTATGTGGGTCCGCCAAAATGGTTCCCCTCGGAAGACAAATTTTTTTTCTTGTAATATCATATTTCGGGCCGGGCTCGGGCTTTATTTTGGGACCCAGGCCCGATCCATCTAATCCATGGGCCAGACCGGGACGGGTTGCGGGCCTCGGGTCAAATTGCCACCCCTAGATAGAAGTGTATTGAAAGTAGGGGCTGATGGATATTTTGGGGAAAAGAGAAAAAATCAAGGATAAAATAGAAAAAAAAAGTTTTTAAATTCAAATCATTCCGACATTCGTAGACTGGTTTAGAAGTTGAAGAATTATGGACCTTCTATTTTTACCGAGTAACTTGAAAACCACTTTTGATGGGTTAGAAATTTCAAAATGGGCTGATTTTTTGTTGGGGTGATATATATGGTGAGGAGATCATTCTCACAAAAAATCAGCCATTGATTCATCTTCTATGTGGGTCCGCCAAAATGGTTCCCCCCGGAAGATAAATTTTTTTTCTTGTAATATCATATTTCGGGTTGGGCTTGGGCTTTATTTTGGGACCCAGGCCTGACCCATCTAATTCATGAGCCAGACCGGGCCGGGCTTATCATCGGACCGGACCGAGCTAAGCCCAAGTTAAACGGGCTGGGTTGCTGGCCTCGGGCCAAATTGCCACCCTTAGATAGAAGTGTATTAAAAGTAGGGGCTGAGGGATATTTTTGGGAAAAGAGAAAAAAAATTAGGGATAAAATAGGAATTTTTATTTTTTCCGGATACTGACATTTAGAAGTAGATATAGATATAGATTAAACAACCCTCTCCATCAAAAACAAAAAGTTCATTAAAGAAACTCTTTACATGCTCAGCCAATTACTTTATATATTTGCCCTTTGATAAACATTTACTTACTTTCCATGCCATTTTTCCATGGCTCAGGCTTCAAGGACCCCCTTTTTCTGACCCTTCTAGGGAGTTGTGTGCCTAGCCGTGGATTTCACGAATCCAACGGTGGTTGAGCTATGGCAAAAAGTGAAAAAGTGACTGCCAGCTTAATGCTATCAACTACTGTTGGATTCTCAGCATCCACAACCGAGCACACGACTCCCAAGAGGGGTCAGAAAAAGGGGTCCCTGAGCCCGATCATTCTTCCATATATTCCAAAAGAGTTCATAAAGAACAACGTAATTACTTTTTATGCCATTTCTTCCATATTTCCAAAACAATTCATTAAAAATAACCTAATCACTTCCCATTCAAATTTTCAAACACAATCCCCTTATAATTACTCATATGCTCTACGCGGACAACTTTAACATTTTGATTCTCTAACTGTGCCTTGAGTTGTCACAATATACAGATTTGTCCTCCAAACTAATATTCTAAAACTGTGCCTTGAGGTTTCACTCAACATAGCTTGATTGCTAGAAACCATAGGACTGTTGTCAGTTGTGCCAATGGTTTGATTTGGTCTGGGGTACCGATATAACCAGAACTATTATACACACCAATTCTGGGTCCTTTTGGGTCTGGTTCTGATTCTATAATTACCAATTCAACTGCCTGATATGGTCTGTAATTGCAAATAAAAATATAGAAATAAATAGAAAAAGTCTTTTTGTATGGATTAAAGGATCCTATAAATCACATAAACAGTTGGTAAAAAATACATGCATTATACATCCAATGGTTTTATCCTGACTTAATCTTTCATAATACTAAAAACTTTGACAACATCTACTATTGTGTAACTCGAATTGGACCAGATTTCAATCTGATTTTCATCGATTCCAAAAAGGTTGGACCCAGACCCTAATAATCAAGACTGGGCCTGTCAGGTACTCAGTATATTAGGTAGCCATTGATGCCTGATTATTCAAGTTTGGGTGCAGTCAACTAATAAATGGTCGGGTTTGGATATAAGATTGTCTGACCCGAACCCGACATGTTGACAAGATGGATCATGGAAGTGATTACAAGGGGCAAAAGTGAAATTTCCCCTATTGCTTTGCTTGAAGTTGAAACGACGAAATGTCTCCTACTCGTGCTTACCTGCAATCATCATTCCACCATTACCTCGCCCTTAAGAAAAGGACTCTTTCTCGACCTCTTTCAGAAGTCTAGAGCTTCCCCATCTCCTTTACAGGTTCGGATCTCTTCACCTCTCTTCCTCTTGTCTTCATTCTCGGTAGATCTCTATCTTCTCTGTTCTTCACGTTCAGGAAATGTTATCTAGAACAAGAAAAAGGAAATTTTTCAGTAAGGTTTGTAGCAATAACTACACATTAAAAAAGAGTATTCTGTTAATGTTGTTTGTTTGCAGAATCATGGCAGCGATTGCAGTTCATCAGTTCGCTCAGTGCATCACTTGCCATGCTTGGAGCCCCGATCACACAAGTAAATCTTCTTCTTTTCCCTTACTCTCCTTTGAACCCTAATCCCTATAATTGTACTCTAGGGCATAGTTATTATGTAGTCTCATGTGTCGAACTTATTCGCACGCGTTGATCATAGCTTTAGTACGATGAGATTTGCATCCATCATTTATGCATCTGAAATATGGTTTAAATTACAGTTTTCTGCTTGTAGTTTGCAATAGTACTGTGTTTTATTACAAGGCTTTTTGTTCAATTGGTTCTTCGGACATTGAAAATTTAAGAAGTTCCAACCACACAATCAATGAAAATTTGCTTCAGCCGAGTTGAAGTAAATTTTGTAAATACAGTGTGATCACATCTCTTCCTATTGTACTGATTTTGGTGTCAGCGAAGATGGCTTTTCTATATTAAATTCGCAATGTTATCTTGCATTATATTAGCGCATCGTTGTTGCCTATCATTGGAAGCCTCTTGCCTTCTTTCACGTGATTGTTGTTTTGCTCATGCATCCAATTTTTACATCAGCTGCAATGTAAATGTAATTATGCAAAACAAAATAGGCTTGATTATGTATGTTGTTGTAGGAGGAGAAGAACCATGGTATACTAAAAGGCCTATATACTCTAACATAAGTAATGGGTATTTTGGAAAATTTAGTTTGTTAAGTTAGTATTCTAGAAATCTTAATTGTTTTGCTTTCTAATTTTGTTATAGTAGTGAAGTTAGGATTATGAAAGTTATTTTTCAGAAGTATTTTTTTTTTCTCTTGGAAACTGCAATGAAATAGCATGGGATTACTTATAAGAAGAAAAGGGTGGGAAGCGGTAGTATTATTACTTTAGATATCATATTTTTAGCTTATGTAAGCATTTAACAAGTTTTGTTTATTTAATATTAATGTATCTTAAATTTTCTCCACTGTACCTTTGTGTATTGATATGTTGCCTAATCCAGAGGCATTGATATGCTTCCAGTAATGATACTTTAATATTTGCTTGAGTCACAATGGAGTTACATGGTGTGATTGCATGCCTGAAAGAGTGGAGTGATTGTACCATGGAACCAATGGGTAAGATTGTTGAATTATTCTAGATGTTCCTATTTTGCAGGGAAGATGAATTAAAGTTGTTAGAGATTACAGTTTCTTTGATTGACACCCAGTCAGGGAAGGCTAGAAAGTTCAGTTTGCTACAACAGAACTTAGGGGAAAAGCACATAGATGTTGGATAAGATTACAAAAGCTTAATGTAGTTGGACATATATGTTAGGGTGAGATGAAGTTGATATTGTATGGAAGCTTATCTCAGTTTATTGCACCTGATCCCTTATCTTCAAGTTTTGAATGTTGCAACAAGAAGTCTATTGACCAGTATACTGAAAGGTTTTTTGATTTTGTAGCATAAATGGGTGTCACTGAATTCAAGGATTTTTTGACTGCCTAATACCAATTAGGCTTTCGACAAAAAACTCAGGGATGAAATGCTAGGTTTCAAATTGCAGATGTGCTCGCCATATAGTGCTACTAATTGAAGAAAAATAAATTGGACGGATGCTATTAGAAGATTAGTTGAGTAGAGCAAGCCGACAATCATTTTTGTCATGCTGTATCGAAGTGATGGAAAGATTATGATTATAAGAAGTAAGAAGTTGATTGTGACAACCAGAAAAGGGGCTATAACTGTAATGTTCGAGGCCAACTCATTTTTTGTGTATTCAAATAGGTGTGCAAAAAACGGTGGAAGAAGCAAAAGAAGAATTGGGTGAGGAAGATGACCTTTTAAACTTAGGACCCGGTGGGAAATCACTTCGATCTGGGCCCTCCTTCTAGTTGCTCCCTCTCGACCCCCACCCGCATCAATGTCTTTGGTAAGTGATAGGACTTATATATGTAGGAACGGATTTTGACAACTTCGGTGCATTGAAAGGAATATTGGAAGTGCCGTTATTTACCTTGAACTAGTGTTGAGTGTGAGAAAAAATTCTGCACTGTTGTCATTATTGGAGAAAGTGATGGAAACATCGTCACAAAAGATGTTGTCAATACTACAGCTTCAGATGCAGCCGCATCCCCATCCATGCCTCCTTAGGGAGTTGCCTAGATGAAGTGATGAATGATAAACAGAAGATAAAATGGTTCTCCAGAGGTATATTGTTGCATTTGCAATCAGTCAATATTCAAAATAGATTTGGTGTGACGTTAACAAAAGACAAAATGGTTCTCCAGAGTTGTATTGTTGCATTTGCAATCAGGCAATATTCAAAATAGATTTGGTGTGATGTTATTCTTATTAATGAGGCATACATTTTATTAAGAAGACCTTGGTTATACGATCGACACATGGTATTGATGGGCGGGAGAATACTTACTCATTCTAGGACAATGGGAAGAGCGTCAATTTAAAAAAACCCAAAGAACATGCTATTTTAAAAATGAGTTCTTTCATGCACCAGATGAATATGCGTCAAAGATGGAGTCCATTTCAAGAAGGCAACAGGGTTGAATTTCTTCCAACATGGGGGGATAACGATATCAAAAAGTTTCCTTTTTGAGTTTTTAGAGTTACTGATTCAGTTGGTATCATTCTGGTTGTTGGACTTGCTTAAATCCTAAATCCTAGGAACAATAACACAAATAGATACAATAAATACATTAATGTTATACCATTTTACTTTAAATATTTTTTAATAGCATATCTATAAAATGTGTTTGACTGAGCTGTTGACACATGTCAGGTCATGTGACTAATGTTATGTTGACTTGGATATCCTTGATGGTTTGGGGGATTTGCATACCATAGCCTTTGACCACATCATTTTGGATTGCTGTTAAGCATTCTTTCTGAAGAGATGAAAGTTTATTAATAATTAAAGGAAAAAAAAAAAGCAAAAGGGGTCCTAGTGGGGACTTCAATTCATGATAATGATCCCACACAAAAAAGAGAACAACAACTTATTCCAAAGGGTCATCTATCATCCCTAATTATCATGATGGGGAGGCTAGTTGAGCCTTTATAGTACTGATAACAAATTATCTCTTACCCTTGTAAAAAAAAATTATCTTATGTTTTTTTTTCTTACTTAAATTCATCCCTGATTTCTCCTACTGTTTTTTGTTCAAGACCTTGATCCTCTAATTGCATACCATTGACTCATTGTTTTAGCAATATTAAGCGACTCATTTCAAAATTTAGTATTGCTTCTGTATGTTCCAGTTTCTTTTGCCTTTGGTGAATAATATAGTTTTGGAAGGTTCATAAGTTAAGATAACTTGTAGCAGGTTCATTTTGTACTTTTATCTTTTTATTAAGTTAGTAACACATGTCCATTTCCTTTGTAGTGGTTGCAATTTGTCCAAACAACAATGAAGTTCATATCTATAGGTTCTCAGTAGACAAGTGGGAGAGAGTACATGTTCTTCACAAGGTACGTTGCACAAAAGTTCATTCTAATCTATACGACGGTTTTATTTCAAGGTCAGTGATTTGCTTCTGAACTGATTTTAATTCCTTTTGAATTCAAAAGTGTGAAGCTAGCATTTTCCATTTTTGAATGTTAGATTGTTAGGTCCTTTTTGGTGGTTTTTATTAATGAACATACATGACCATTTTGCAATATTAACTTTGTTTTACTAGTGATGATGTCTTGCTCATGGCTGTTTAGAGATGATTTTGCTGAAGGACCAAATATGTTTATCTAGAAATATCAATGTTTTCATAGCTAGATGTTGATCATGGCAGTTTTTTTGCTACAAAGATGAAGAATTTACCTGCATAGGGCATACATCTTCCATCATCAATATCGTATGCTCTACCTAGGGTTTCTGGCTGGTTTAAGATAGAAAGGTTTTTCTTGTTCAGCATTACATACACACATATGGCATTAAAACCTTTTTCCAGTTTAGTATCAACTCATCGTTGATGACTTGTTGTATCATGTCTAAATAGTTTTGACGAGTTATGAGTATTTGTGCTATCCATGTCTTAGATGCTTCATATTCCATTCTCTCACAGCATGATCAAATTGTTTCTGGGATAGATTGGAGTGCAAGGTCAAACAAAATTGTTACAGTATCACATGATCGGAACTCGTGAGTATCTACTTTTGACCATTTACCTAGATACTGTAAATTTCTTTCATGAGAGACATATTGAAGTTCATTATTCCAGATTTTGACTTTTTTCGTTATATATATGTTTTTTCTTTCCAGATATGTTTGGAACCAAGAAGCATCTGAGTGGGTACCAACCCTTGTTATTCTTAGGCTAAACCGTGCTGCTCTTTGTGTTCAGTGGAGTCCAAAGGGTAATGAAATTACAAATTTAGCTTTTCTTTAAACGCTGATTTTTGTTACTTGACTAGCTTCTCATTTGGGCCATCAGATGTGTAAATTTGTATCTTAATGGTAATAACCGTAATATACAATTTCCTGTACTACCATATACACTTCATGTTCATTATTTGATGTCATACCATCTCATAAAAACAGCCAAGGATCGAGAAAACAAGGAAAGTGGGGTGGTATGGGGACATGAAAAAACAGCTTAGGCCCTTTAATTGTATGAAAAGAGTCTGGGATAATGGCCTCATGGATTTCCCTTTGAATGGTGCCTTTGCTCTTGGTCCATTAATCTAGGGGAATATATCATGTGCTGGTTGGATAGGTTTCTTACGTTGGTGGGATGGAAAAATAAATTTCCTAGCATCATGCAAGAAGCTCTTACCAAACCAGAGTTAGACTGTAGGCCTATTCTTTTCAAGAGTGAATGTCAAAAAATACTTCGCCTTTTAGGTTTGAGAGTATGTGGTTGACTCTAAGATTAAAGAGAGGGTGGAAGAATGTTGAAGTCTTTCTTTGTGAATGGCATGTCTGGCTGTATTCCGTATGAAGTTGGTCTCTTATAGAGAAATTAAAGGAGATAATAAGGAGTTTGGTAATGTGGATGCTACAAAGGAAGAGCTTTCTCTAGAGATTGATTCCATTGATAAGGAGGGATTAATTTCTAGAGAAGAATAAGCCGGGATGGAGAATTTTTGAAAGTTATGAAGATTATATATTCTACTACTAAAAGAACATTTTTAACTCAAAAAGAACTTATTAATCACTAATTTATCATATTGTTCACCGATCAAAAATTTTTTTTTTATCATATTGTTCGGACTTGTGATAAATATTATGCATTTGTATGTCCTTTTAAAATAAATTGATTATATGTATTATTTTACTATATGTATGTACATACGTATGTATATTATATGGACACTTCCCTAGCGTTCCAAACCCTAGGGCTTCCTTAAGACACCCGCTTCCTCGGTTCACCCCTGCGCTCGCTCATGATTCGTGCAACTAAGTTGGCGTTTGGTAATACTTTTTCTCAGGCCTTAAGTCTGAAAGGGCTGAAATTCAGTGATTAAGTGGCATTTGATAAACAACTTAATTTCAGCCCTTATCACCAAAATCATTGAAATTCACTAATTCAGTGAAAAGTAAAAAGTGAACTCAGGTTCACTTTTTGTGCTCCCAGACATTACAGCGAAAAGCATCTCCCCAAAAGGTTCTACGACTCTTTCCTAAATGTGCATCATGCCCTCCTATGTAAGTGACCTCTATATAATTAGGACAAAACTATCCTTGTAAACATTTTATAATCCCAATTGTACCCTTATCTTAACTTTTCAGACATATGACCTTTATCAAACAGGAATTTTTCGTCACTTAAGCCACTTTAAGCAATCATCACTTGTTCTTAAGCACTTTAAGCTTTAAGCGTGAACACTTATTTTAACAAATGCCACCTTCAGTGAATTAGTGATAGTCATTTTGTCATTGCTATTATTTTTAAGGAGGATGCCCTTCAGATGTTTTTACTTTGTTTTTATCTCAAATGCTTGGAAACTTCATTAGTCATTTTTTTCATGGGATTAATGTCGACTTTAGATCAACAAAAACCCATTCCTCACTATTGGATATCATAGTGTAAGTGAAAAGATTCATCCTAGTTACATTTAGTGATCTTTTCTAGCGCCCAAGGTGAACACAATTTGTTCTTCTTCCACGTAGACAATGAATCCCTCTTTTGGCAAATCCTAAATTCTTTTTGCTCCTTTCTTGTGTCCAGTTTTGTGTCTCAAAATATATTCCTATTTTTCTTCCTTGCAGGTTCAGATCTATGGCTCTCGATAGTGTAGACGTTGTTCCCATGCTCGCATTGCCGCCATAGAAAAATAAAAATTTGTCTTAAAATAATATGCCCTTAAATTTTTATGAAAAAAATATCCCCCTTGTGGAATTGGGAAGACCGTGTTTCAGCTACAATTTGCATGATTGAGGCCTTCAGTGGGTGCACCTGTTGAAACTTGGCCAAGCACTGGAGTCTTTTAGCAACTTGATCTTGTGAAACTCTGAAATCTTGCCATCAATTTTCTACTCTGTTTTGAGTTTCTAGAAGATGATCTTTTTTAAATGAAAGTAATATTTGAAGTTAATGATTGAAGGTGTAGCCAGGACATAAGATACAACCTAGAAACTAAATAGGTTAGGTACTCTGTGTTACTGCTTAACTGCATATGCCAGGATTTATAACACAATAATGTAATGTCTGCTAATTTGCAAGCATGCTGTCTGATTTTTGTCTACTTTCAGATCTTGTGATTATGAAGTTTGTGAGGTGCAATCATCAAACTAGGATATTTCCATAAGAATTTATTTTTTGATAGAAAATGTGCTTGTAAAGATAAAATTTGTTTCACTGTTCAAATTTTGACAAGTTCTTATGAGTTCTATAATTCTTTCTTCAGAAAACAAGTTTGCCGTTGGAAGTGGGGCTAAAACTATTTGTATCTGCTACTATGAGCAAGAGAATAATTGGTAATTAACCTTTTGCTTCCAACTTTGCTCCTTTCAATTTATGTGCTAGTGTTTTACTAAAGATGCCACTATGTTTTAATTTCCTTGAGATTGTGCTCGTTTGGTTATCTTTTTACAATTTATGGAAAACTATTTCAATCACCTAATACTCGTAAGAAATTTGATAATATATAATATTATAATTGTAAAGTTCTATATTAGTATCCTACCCCTCTTATTGTCCACCTATATTTAGTTTCCAAACTACCTTTATCAAAAAAAAATTGATGTTTCCTCTCTCACGATTCAATTTAGACAAGACCTTATTCTTTTCGAACTCTTACCTAAAAGCATGGTAGTCTCATCAACGGGAGCTTTGTTCAACCTTTCAGTTCTCACCAAACGAAGAACATGACTGGTTAGAACATTTTTTCAAATATGAAAGGAATTAGGGAAGTGATATGGCCAGGCGCATTAAATGCAAACAGGGGCATTGCAGACATTTCATCTTAGCAATATCAATGTATTTTCCCCCTGTATTGCATTTAATGCGTCTGGCCATATAAAAAATGCAGCCTGGCCATATCCTCTTCCAAGGGGTTATTTTTAAGAGCCGTGTTTGAACGGACCCTGCAATCCACAGCAGGGTGTGTTCCCTAGGTTGACACTATTGGATCCTAAATCAAAGAGATCATTCCAATATTTAGTTTGAAATGAGAAGCAACTAGAGGATCCATGAGCCAGCAATGTCAACCTAAGGTCCCATGTGGACCTCGGGTATACTCTTAACATTTTCCTATTTTTAATGGATGACATGAGTCAAAGGTCATGCCTGGGTAGCTGTCCATGTACAACAATTTTGGTCTATCATCCTCATACATGCACAGGTGGAGCCAATACAAGGGGTTGGACCTGCCGTTTGATGGTTCCTATCTAGGAAATCTTCTATGCTGAAAACATGCCCATTTTGTTGACTGTAACCAACCAATCTATTTCATTATTTTGGATGGTTAAATATATCTACAGCCCAAAAATATGTAGAAAATAAAATAGTCTATAGATTGGATGGTTACGGTCATTTAAGTTGGTTTTTGGCATAAAAAATTAATATCTTTATTTGGCAATGAAAATATTGAGGGACCATGGTGTATGTGTGTAGTTGTGACTTGTGACGGTCTTGGGTAACTGACCAGGGACGATTCAGTCAAGTGCATCTTTGGTTCAACTGCGACGTCACATGTGATTCCCTTGGGTGAAGACTTGATTCACCAGTGAAATTGGGGTTTTCACCAAATGTCAAATTTTCACCCTAAACGATCTTCAATCATTGCACAAATCCAGTGTACATGCATCATAGATTCATAGATTTGATGCATTTACACCTAATCTATCTATTTGTATTTTGTAGCAAGAAACGATAACAAGAAATTTTATACTAACGTACATTTCGAATTTGAAAAAACTTCAAAATGGGATTCCATTCGTCCTCATTATCAATCCGTGAACCAAGAAATCTACAATGGATTGGTCTTCTAAAATATATATAAAGCTTTCAGGGTTCCATGATTCTATATGCATTTGCATGCATGTAAGCACACACATCATTTTGTGATTTTATGGTTGTGTACTATTTAGGTTAAGTTGTTTAAAGTACTTACTAAAAAAAGTTTGTTGGTTGAATTTGTAAATGTTAATGGTTAAATGATGTGAATTTTGATCTTTTTTTTTTCCAATTCCAATAGCTGATCTAGGTACCTATAAAAAAATTGATCTAAGTTTAATGGTTATCTTCTGGATGATGTGCTCTTCTCCAGGTGGGTCAGTAAACTGATCAGGAAAAAACATAATTCTTCTGTGACGAGTGTTGCCTGGCATCCTAATAATGTAAGTATGTTCCCCCTTGTCATAGTTTAAAAGCTTACATATTCATCACGTGATCATTGTAGATCACAAATGAAGTTAATGAACATATGGAGGGTGCCGTATATCATGTCAAATGAGTCAAATCCTCCCAACAAGTGTTTTTCATAGTACTCCACACGAAACAATGAACCTTGTCGAAGATTTTTATCTTGAACCCAGTCTCGAAATTGCAGGAACCTTCTACCCTAGGTGCTGCACCTGCTTTGCTTTGTGCAACTAAGACCATTACAGAGCCATATAATATTGGCATCGATGTATATGGGTACAATATGGTCAATATGCATCCATATGGGCTGATGTTTAAAACCAGGAGATCAGTTTAGGGACAAGTTGGATATAGATAGCTGACTTTACTGGACTTAAACAATGGTTTTTGTATAATATATTATTGAACTAACAAGAACGCCTTGCTACCCCAAGTGGTTTGTTATAAGTTCAAATATGCTCCTAGTCGACACAAATATGTTTACACATGCATGAATTGTGTGTAGGTCCATATGTATGGAACAATTTTGAGAAGTCTTACTCATATATTCATGACAATGCATGTCTATGAATGGAATCTCAGAAATTCCTACTCAATCCATAATTTTTGTATTGCGTCATAAGAAGTGCACATCAGATACTCAATAGCCAAATGCTCTCTCACACAGTTTCTAAATGTGCAAGTTGGCACCTAGGCCGCCTCTCCAAATCCTGCCTAGGCAGCCACCTAGTGATTTAGGTTGTTTTTGGATATACATGTATGGCAGATTATATGACACTAAGAGTTGTACACCTGTGTTTTCCTCTGTGTGTGTCTCTGGTTGTTCTCCTTCCTTGGTTATTCCAACCTTCATTTTCAAATGGAAATTGAATAAACCATGCAAAAAATCAAGGTTTTTACCGTGAAAAAGAATTTCTGACAAAACTTTACAGGGAATTAATTCAGAAATGGGTGGAAAACCTTTGTTTTTTGGGTTTAGGGGGCCAAATGGCTTAACAAACTTTTCTTTCCCATGAAGAAAAGACTGTTTTGTCCATACACGAGGGCATTAGGATTTAGGACAGAACACGCCATAAAATTATATAGTCAAAGGTAGTCAGTTAGGCCCGGGTGTCTTTAAATGACTTACAGGTTGCTTAATTGGCCATTTAGGAATCTAGGTGTCAGCTAGGTCATGCCCATATGGATCCAGTTGAGGTTTTGACCTTCGCTGCCTTTAAGTGGCCACCTAGATCCCTGTGTTGGTACTTTTGATACCTATGGGTTTAAAGTTATTTTTAAACGACATCTTTGATCTACTACTGCTATGTTGGTTAATCAATTTCAAAGAGAGTTAGCAATCTCTAGGCTTACCGGAGAAGATATACAGGCAGGCAGACGGCGTACCAAGTGGATTGATGGAGTAGATGGGTCTAGAGAAAGTGGGGGCAACTGCTTAAAATATTCTAGCGACTTTTGATGGGGAGTGTATTCTAGACTCCAACTATGAAGATGGTGGAAGAAATAAAATTTTTACTATTCGAACAAAGGTTTCGATGGAAGCCTTCTTGTTTTCATCCATTGAGTTTCTTTTATATGCCATAATGGTAGATTCAGAAGCTTAAATTTATATAGGGGAGAATCTTCAAACCAAGGAGAACGAAGGTGTTGGAAGGGATGTCGTGCCATGGTCCCCATGACTCCTAAAGGAGGTAGGTCTTTCGTGTCTTTTCAGCTCATGACAACGGTGAAGAAGATGAACTGAGGCATGATGGACGCAATTGGAGGTGATGCCTTCAGCAAGAGTTTGATTCCATGTTTCAAGAAACAATGTAACAATGGCACGATGCTTATAGGGTTTTCTGCCGTGTTGACATCTATCAACACAGACTTGTGTTGACTTGTCTCAACACACTTCTTGACACCTACGATAGTGTTATCCGTTGTTTTAATGATTTATTGATAAAAAAATGATTTCTAAAACAGGACTAGTGTGTTCAATCTGTCATACGCATGGTTTAAAATTTCGGAATGTTTCGTAAAAAAACCGAAACGAAACATCAATGTATGTTTCCTTTCATTTCAGAATGTTTCGGTTTGTTTCGCCGAGACAATCCGATACAATCCAAAAAAATAAAAATAAATAGAATATATAATTTAATGATTTTGAAAATATTTCGTAATGTTTCGGAAATGTTTCGGACATGTTTCGTAATGTTTTGGAAATTTCGTTTTTTCACAATTTTTTCAATGTTTCGTGAATGTTTTGTTTCGTTTCGGAGTTTGTCTCGGTTTTTCACTTGATCGAGACATTCCTCCGAAACGAAATTTAAACCATACGCTACTCTGTTAAGTTGGACACAATCACATAACTATAGTTGTTTGTTAGTCTTCCCTTGTATAAATCCATTTAATGATAGCTCTATGGTGCAAGAAATGTTTTCTTTACTTTTATATGCATATCTTTCTATATTTTCATTTTAAAAAACATGAGTTAAATATAACTAAAATATTATACTATAATAGATGTGTAAGGATGTGTTTATGCTATGTCAGACACCTATCTCTATTGGACACCGACATGTTCGTATCATTGGTACTTAGGTTCGAAATTCCTGGGATAGGAATATTGTGAGGGAGAAATAGTGACATGTTTGGGATGAGAGTGGGGCAAGGGATCTTAAAGGAGTCGTCAGTGTTGACAACCACTTTACTCTAAAAGCTTACTATTAGAGGGAGGCGTAACAATGTATATCAAAGGGTCTACTGGTCCAACAGAGATGGAGTTTTGGCTACACAGCCAAACAAAACACTTCAACAACACCCCCCAGCACTTTGCTAAGGGCTCGAACCCGCAACCTACTTGGACCTCCCTCTCTGATACCATGTTGAGAACCACTTTACTCTAAAAGCTTAAGCTATTAAAGGGAGGCGTAACAATGTATATCAAAGGGTCCACGAGTCCAACAGAGGCGGAGTGCTGGCTACAGTACACAGCCAAACAACACACTCCACTCCAACAACAGTCAGTAGATAATGGTGTTGGAAACTATGATACCCAAATATTTCAACATACCTGGTGTACCTGTATCTACACGATAGAATTCTGATGTTGGCACCCAATATTGCATGGATACTTTTTACCTTCCGATTTTTTAACTTTCTATTTTCTATTGGTTATTTTATTAACTTGTAAGATATAACAGTTTGTTCATTTGTTTTGCTCCCAATCATATATAAATAGTACATTGCAACAAAACTTACTACAAAATCTTCATAACATTAGAAGTTTCACCACCATCATCATCATAAGCCTTTTCCCAACAGTATGGGTGGCCGGCTGGATGAATCTTGTTCCTCCATTCAATCCTGTCTAAAACCATCTCTTCCGTTAAGGCAAGTTTCTTAAAATCTCCTCTCAGAACTTCACTCCACATCCATTTTGGCAATCCTCTCTTCCTTTTAACCCCTTCGACTTGCAAATTCATCCTCACTGGTGTTGTCATTGGTCTTCATTGTACATGACAAAACTATCTTAATTTATTTTCCTTCGTTTTGTCACTTATTGGGATTTGGGACTTATATTTTCACGAATCCCTTCATTTCTAATGTTTTCTTTCTTTGTATTATCACTGGTGTTGTCATTGGTCTTCATTGTACATGACAAAACCATCTTAATTTACTTTCCCTCATTTTGTCACTTATTGGGATTTGGGACTTATATTTTCACGAATCCCTTCATTTCTAATGTTTTCTTTCTTTGTATTACCACACATCCATCTCAATATCCTCATATCTGTTATACTCATTTTATGAACATGTTTCTTGATTGTCCAACATTGTTTTCCATAAAGCATCACCAGTCTTATTGCCATCTTATAGAATTTTCCTTTTAGTTTGCTTGGCACACGTTCACATAGCACTTCGGAAGCACATCTCTCCTTTAGCCACCCCACTCTAGTTCTATGGGCAACATTCTCAATCTTTCCTTATAAATAGTAGAACCAAGGTAATGAAATTTGTTATTTCGAGGTATCTCCTGGTTGTCAATTTTAATTGGCAGATCATCTCTATGTGCATCCTTACTAAAATTGCATTCCATATACTCTATTGGTTTAACTTATTTTAAAACTTTTATATTTCAAAGCATTACTCCAAATTTGTGTTTCATTTACCGTATCCCTGGTCTCATCAATTAATACTATATCGTCTGCAAAGAACGTACGATAGGAGGCCTTATCTTGGATATGAGCAGTTACTTCATCTATAAATAAAGCGAATATGTATGGAGTCATGGACATGGGGCTTATCCTTAGTTTAATCCTAGTGTGATTGGAAACTCACTTCTCACTATCAATTGTTTAACACTAGTTATTCTTTTTTGATAAGTATGTATATTTTATTAACAAGGGGAGAAAAACTCCTAAGAGAGAACAAAAACTGAGGATTCCACTTTACAAAAGAGGAGGATCCCCAAGTAAAGTATCCTATCTATGAACAAAAGATTCGAAAAAAACATCCTCTGAAGAGAGGGGAGGTAGATGACCAGAGAAAGAGGTATGCTTTCACGTGCAACACCATTTTAGTCAACCCAACTTCTTTCCCTTCGAAGATTCTGCGATTTCTTTCTTTCCAAATTGCCCACATAATCGCAAAGGGGAGGAATTGCTACAAGAGGCGGCTTCTCCCGGAGAAAGCGTCCAAAGCCACCTCATGAAATAAGCCACGCACTTGCTGGGGGCAAACGAGAGGTATGCCAAAAAGACTCCAGAAGTACTGCCAAAGGACAAAAGAGGAACTGCAAAGGAGCAAGTGATCGACCGACTCAGCTTCCGACTTGCACATCACGCATCTGTTCGGCGTCTGCATGCCTCTCCTAATCAAATGGTCCAAAGTGAGAATTTTGTTCTTCAAAGCTGTCCACACGAAGAACTTCACTTTGGATGGAATGTGAGGCTTCCACACTACTTTGGCGGGGAAATCCTCCTGCCTCTCCCCTAGACTCCCCCTATACATAGAACTTACCGAGAAATAACCTTTTGGATCCCACTTCCAAACTCTTTTATCTGACTCCTCTATCAGGCAAGGGTTTGCACCTACTCGGTCCAGTAGAGTGGATAAATTGTTCAGCTCCCAATCATTGATGTTTCTCCTAAAACCAAAGTTCCAGGAACATGAACCATTGCTGTAGCTAATGCAATCTTGAATGAGAGCCCCTTGGAGATCTGATATGGAGTACAAAACGGGAAACTCATCCTTCAGAGGGATGTCTCCGCACCACGTATCTTCCCAAAATCGAACTATCTCCTTTTCCAACTTTCAGCAGAATGCCCTGCTCGAACAAAGCTCGGTTTTTCACAATCCCTTTCCAAAGACCGACGCCATAAGAGGATTGAACAGGGAAATTGTTCCAACCATGATCCATAACACTATATTTACACCCGATTGCCTTCCTCCACTCGCTGTCCTCTTCTTCTTCGAACCTCCATAACCATTTTGCTAGGAGGGCTGTATTCATGTCGCGGAGGTGTCTAATACCCAGGCCACCCTCCTCTTTGGCCTTACAAATTGAATCCCACTTAACCAGATGGAACTTGTGCTTGCCATCTTTCCCTGCCCACATGAAGTTGCGCATAATTTTTTCTAGCTTATGAGCCACCGAGCTCGGGATAGAGTAAAGGGACATGAAGTGAATAGGTATGCTAGAAAGGGTACTTTTTAAAAGAGTGACTCTGCCTCCTTTAGATAACAACCTTCGTTTCCACTTGGCTAACTTGCTTCCAAATCTCTCCACCACCAGGTCCCAAACCGATATATCTTTATGGTTGGCCCCCAACGGTAATCTGAGGTAGCTAGAAGGCAAAATGCCTATATCACAGCCCAAGCTTCTCGCCAAACTAGCCACATTGGGGACATCGCCCACCCTGAAAAGCTTGCTCTTATGAAGATTCACTCGGAGACCCGAGACCGCCTCAAAGCATCGAAGAACGCAACGAAGATATCTAAGTTGTCTATGAGAAGCTTCGGTGAAGATAAGCGTATCATCGGCGAATTGAAGATGAGTAATCGTGGGGCCATTGGAGCCAACACAAAAACCTTCCACAAAACCCCCTTGTGCCGCTCTGTTCACCATCCTCCCCAGGGCTTCCATTGTAATCACGAACAGATAAGGAGACAATGGGTCTCCTTGTCTCAGGTCTCTCGAGCTTTGGAAGAAACCGGCCGGTGATCCGTTGACAAGGATGGAGAAGGAGGCAGACGATATACAAGCTCTGATCCATGCTCTCCATCTGTACCCAAAACCCAATTTGTCCAACAAATGGTTCAGGAAAGCCCAGTTAACATGGTCGTATGCTTTTTCCATGTCAATTTTACTAAGAACACCTCCTCTCCCTGCCCTTAGCCTCGAGTCAATACACTCATTAGCTATAAGAACACTATCCACCAATTGCCTCCCTTTCACAAAAGCTCCTTGATTAGGCGAGATAACCGAGCCCAATACCTCTTCCATCCTACCTGCGAGGATCTTGGCTATGACTTTGTAAGCACTACTCACTAGGCTAATGGGTCGAAAGTCACTAACAGATTCAGCCCCTTCCTTCTTTGGAACCAGAGTGATAAAAGTGCAATTAGCCGTTCTGTCAAGGCGGGCTTCCTGTTCAAATTCCTTAACCATGAGTAAGAAATCTTCCTTGATAATACACCAGCACCGTTGGAAGAAGAGCGTCGAGAAACTGTTTGGTCCTGGCGCCTTGTCTCCCCCAAGACTGTTGATGGCATGAATCACTTCTTCCTCTTTATCTGTCTCTCCAGCCACTCCTGTTGCTGCGGGGTAATGCTATCCATCTCCAAACCTTCCACAGAGGGTCTAAACGAAAAAGGCTCAGTGTACAACTTTGAGTAATACCCCACTATCGAATCCCTGATAGCGTCCTCCCCTTCCACAATCCTCCCTTCGATCTGAATCCTGACAATGCTATTGCTTCTTCTTCTGGTATTGACCATCTGATGGAAAAATTCTGTATTGTTGTCACCTTCCTTCAGCCATCTGACCCTAGATTTTTGACGCTAGCTGATCTCCTCCATTCTAGCCCAGCTGTTGAGGTCCCTCTTAGTAGCCTTGTCACAAAAATCTCCGATTTTTTAAAAATTCTCCAAAAATCTCCGATTTTTCGAATTCACGAATCAATCGTCGATTAATCGGCAAAATTGGTAAAATTTCCGATTAATCAAAAAACTCAACGATTAATTAGCGATTTTACCGAATTTTGCCGATTAATCGGCTGAGATCCATTTTTTTCCCTTTTGATTTCGATTTTGACGATTTTGGAATTATGAATGATATATCATGCTTATGAATTATGACTTATTACTATGGAATCATAGATGTGGTTTTTGTCATATAATGTGTTTTGTTAAAAATAACATTTCTAACTTGAAAAATGCCATGATATATATTCTATTTTTGCCGATTTCTACCGAATTTATCCGAATTTTCCCGACTTGACCCCTTGCCGATTTATTGCCAAATCCCGACTTTGTGACTATGCTTAGCAGCAACTCTCTTTTGCCACTCCTCTTCCGATAAATCCCTCCCTTCCTCCTTATCTAAAGAAGAGAATATTCTGGAGTTCCCCAATCTTCCTATCCACCCTACCGAATACATTCCTATTCCAATCAATCAACTTCAGTTTAAGGGCTTTCATCTTCTTGCAGAAGACCACTCCCGCCTTGTCCGAAAACTCAAAAGACTTCCACCATTCTGCCACTAAATTTGAAAAGGATGGCTCTTGAAACCACATGTTCTCAAATCTAAAAGGGCCCGGTCTTCTTCGAAAGGACCCACAACTGAGTAACATTGGGTTGTGATCTGAGGCAGGTCTCGGGAGAATCTCTTGGTGAATGTCGGGCCACAGACTTGCCCATTTGTCAAACACCAGAAATCTGTCCAGCCTGGTCCTGATCGGCTTAGCTTGATTATTGGTCGAAGTAAATCTAGGACCAGTAAACGGCAAGTCCAATAGCCCCTCGTTGTTCACAAAGTTCTCGAACAACCTCATGTTCTTCGTCATACGGCTACCTCCAAGCTTCTCATGGGAAAACCGTATTACATTAAAATCCTCCCCCCCCCCACACACACACACACACCAAGGATGGGGCCACTTCTGCCTGACCATACTAAGCTCTTTCCAAAAAGCTTCTCTCATTCTATAACTAGCTGGACCATAGACCCCCGTAATAGTTCATTCTCGTTGCCGTTGAGTGCTCAAAGGCTTGCAAACAGCTGAGACAGAAAATTCACCGATGAAAGAGTCGACCATAGAAACGGTAAGCTTGTTCCAGATAATCAATATGCTCCCAGCTAGACCTACCGCAGGACGGGCTAACCATCCGCAGTTGCTGTTGCCCCAAATAAGCTCCGCTTCCCGGTCGGTAAACCTCTCCAATTTAGTTTCTTGGAGGACAGCCACATCAATCTTCGACTGCTTTATCAATCTCCTGTCAAGCCCCCCCAGACCCCTCACATTCCAAGAAACAATGTTTATGCTCATATAGAGTAAGTTCCACCCCCACCTCCTTTTGTTTTCCTTCGACTGCCTCTCCCCCCATCCACCTCCAAAGATTTACTCGAGTTAGATAGACTCCTGAGTTCTCTAGATAATTTCCCTCTCCGAATTGCCGGGTTTTCACAGGTCGATCGGTCGCTACTTCCCCTGTTATGTATCTCCCTGCTCTCTATCTCGTCCGTCTCCTGAAGGATAGAAAGCTCCTGATAATGCTCCAGTAGTGTCGACTCTTGGGAGGGATTGAGATTTGGTTTTATCACATCTAGTGGGACCATAACCGATTCTGCAAGAAGATCTGGGTCGCTAACGATGACGAGAGCTTTCGCTTCAGTCTCTACTCCCGAAGACACCATTCATCTCAGCTGGTCGGATTCAATGGCTTCGAATAAGAGCTTGACTTCGTGTTCGTGCCTGTGAAAAGAAAGCCCCAGGAAATTCCCAAATTCCATCAACTTGTTGAGAACCCAGCCCGACGTCTCTGCTGGGGTCAACTCTTCTTCAGAATCGTCTTCTCCTCTGATGACCAACTGTAGATCTGCTAGGTGATTAGGAATTGCGTCGTCCCCCTTTCGCCTTGTGGTCTTTCCCTTCACAACCTCTACCTGATTCACATTTACCTCATCTCTCCCAGCTACATCAGCCCAGGAAACCTTCTTCCTGTTTCCTTTAGCCAGCCTGCTGTAGGTTTTGTCGACCTGGAGCTCGAAAGGTTTGGGAGACATCTGAGCGGCATCTGAAACTCCGATTCCTACAGAAAGATGGTCGACAGTGATTTCAGGCTGTACTTGTTCGCCAACTCCATGTGACCCGGGCCCGCCATCCTCAGAGTGAGTGAGTTCGTCTACTCCGAAGTCCTCTTGACCCGACAGGTAGCATTTTGCCAGGTCATCCTGTACTGTTGACGAAACTAGGTCGACCAAAGGTGGATGGTTAGAGCTTTCTCCCAGACTTAAGAAGGGGTTATATACCCTAAGGTCGGGTGTGTCATCGTAAGATGAGTTGCTGGACTCAAAGTCCTCTGCTCTGATACCCTTACCTTTACCTGAAAAGACGATTGTGTCCTTCATGCTTCCCCCGTACCCTCTAACATCTCCTTCGTTGTGGATCACGATGCCCTTCTGGATAGGACGCTTATTAGGGTATACGTGTCTCTTCGTTAGAGCATGACTTACATAGGCTGGCCGTACCCCTTTTGAATTTTCAAATTTGCTTCGGCTCCGGTGTGAAGCATGGGCAAGAGCACGGACGAAATGATGCTTCTGGCCCTCGCCCAAATATTCATCATAACTTCTTCTGACAGGATTCGCGACGTGGCGAGCTCTGGATACTCTTGGCTGACGGATAGGACCGCCTCTACGTACATCACCTTTAGACTTGCCGGTAGAATTCTGCCACCTGTGATGCGGCACGTGCTCAAAGCCAGGGATAGTCGTACCCGTCTGCGTGTGGGCTAGAGACCGTTGGATCTGGCGATGTTTGGTATTTGATATTTTGTGCGACACCGCATCAACCACTCCTCCAGTGACGACAGTTGATCGCCACGTGTTTTGCCTCCTTAAACCATCCCATTTATGGGGTCCATGTCAGCTCGAAGGACTTGGTAACCTCCCTTCTCTCTCACCTTCCAGTGCTTTCTTCTTCCTCGGATATCCCGACTGTGGTATTTATTCCGGGAGGTGATCGGCAACGGATACTCATTCTGCTTATCGGTCGCAGATTGAACTAGAGCTTCTTCCCAGACGTCGAGGGGAGCACTTGCAAGAAGAGGCCATTCCTCCACCCAGATTTTGACTCTATAGACGCATCCGTCGGAAAGGAAACAAGTTTCAGCAGGAATCTCGGTCCCCGATCGCACCTCAAGTCTAACCCATGCCGCGTTAGCCAGGTTAAACGTGTTTTTATCGGCCCCTATAAAACCTCCACAAAGATCACCGAGTGCTTGAAAAGACGAAAGGCACCATAGGTGGAGAGGAAGGCCGTAAATTCTGATCCATCTGCTGCCAGCTTCGCAATAGAAGACTGAACAACCAGCACGAGGGCTCCATACATCCAGAAATAAAATGCATTATCTTTAGTCCTTTTCCCTTCCCTTAAGATTCTCTCCGCCTCCTTGGTCGAAGGGAAAATGAATAAGCTTAGCCCCTTACTCAGTTTTCTGACGGTAACCCCTGTTGGTACTTTCCAAGCCCTCTGAGCCCAAGTTTGTTCCGCGTTTAAACTTCCGGGTTCTCCCTCCCAACGTCCAACCAAGCACGTTTTTAGGAAGGCTAATCTCTCAGCAACCCCTTCAAAATCTGGTGCGATGTACGTGCCAGAGGCTCTAAAGACCACCGTGGAACCTCCATTATCGGGGAGCTTCTGCACCCTAGCGATATCCCGATAACTTCTACAAGTGACAAAAGTGGGGAGGTCGGGCCCGACACCCACACCCCGCAATATGGGCTGAGAAACTTTGTTTCTCTTTAATGATGTCCATATAACCATTTAGGGCTTCCTCCTTTCCCAATGCCCACCAAATTAATTCTCTAGGGACTATTATATGCTTTTTCTATGTCAATAAAGACCATGTTAAGATTCTTCTTCCGTTCTCTGAACTTTTCCATCATTTGGCTAACTAAGAAGATTGCCTCTATGGTCGACCATCCTGACATAAATCCAAATAGGTTTTTAGATATCCTTGTCTTTTGCCTTAATCTTTGCTCCATCACTCTTTCCCTTCGTTTCATAATGTCTCATAAGTTTGATGCCATGGTAGTTTGTGTAGTTCTGTATGTCTTTTATGTTTTTGTACGTAGGCACTACAATTCTTCTTCTCCATTATCTGACTTTTTTTTTTATTTTTTTTTTGTCTTCAAGATATTGTTAAATAACTTAATAAGTCGGGACAGTCTAATTCCAAATATGCATTTCCATTCTATTGGGATACCATTTGGTCCTAAAGTCCTACCTATCTTAATCTTAGATAAAGTTGCTTTCACCTCTAATACCTTAATTCTACAAAAGTATGCATGATTAATATTCTCCATAGTATTTTATCCAGCCTTATGTCGTTATCCTCGTTTAATAATTTATAGAAATAAGTATTCCACATTTCCTTAATTTCTTCATCTTTCACTGCAATTCTCTGGTCGTTGCCCTTAATGCACCAAATAACGAATGCCAAAAGGATCAACTGTATTTCTAGACTTTGGGTGGATGGGTCTCCTGTTGAGGAAGTAAAGGCTATTCGGGATAACATTGTTCAATTTTACTCCAAACTGTACTATGAGCCCAATTGCATTAGACCTATGGTGGATGATCTCTCGTTGGATAGTTTATCTCAGATGCATAGTGAGTGGTTGGAAAGACCCTTTGATGTGGAAGAAGTCTTGAGTGCGATCAAGAGTTTTAGTGGTGACAAAGCTCCAGGCCTTGATGCTTTCACGCTTGCTTTCTTTAAGAAGTGTCGAGGTGTTGTGAGAGAGGACTTCCTACGTATGAGTAAGGAATTTGAGGAGTTGGCGACTAGCTTGGGTTGCAAGGTCGGGCGGCTCCCCACCGCCTATCTCGGACTTCCTTTGTAGGCTAGGTACAAGTGCAAATCTATCTGGGGCCTTGTGGTGGAGAGATTTGGGACAAGGCTTGCCGGGTGGAAGAAGAGGTATTTGTCGAAAGGTGGGAGAATCACTCTCATCAAGAGTGCCCTGCCCTCTCTAGTCTTCCTCCACTTTCTCTTTCTTTTAGTATCCTGGCTAGTATTGCTCTTAATCTGGAAAAGCTTATGAGAGAGTTTCTTTGGATAGGGAAAGGGGGTGCTCATAAGTTTCATCTTGTTAAGTGGGATGTCATCTGCATTTCCAGAGAGATAGGAGGTTTGGGCTTTAGGCATCTTCGTGATATGAATGTGGCACTTCTTGGGAAGTGGTTGTGGAGATTCGAGATAGAGGATTGTTATTGGCGACAAATATGGTGTTAGTCTAGATGTGTGGAATAGTCTCCCTGTTCTTTCTTCCTACAATGTTAGCATGTGGTGAGGCATCATTAACAACATGAAATTTTGTAAAGGTATTCTCTTGTTGTTGGGAAAGGGAGACACGATTCGCTTCTGGGAAGATCCATGGTGTCGGGACGATCTTCTCCATGCCTCCTTCCCTAACCTGTACTCTTTATCGGACCGCCATGGTGCTTTGATCTAGGATTGTATAGTCAGGGGAGATGGTTCCGATGCTTGGAATTTAGGATTCAGAAGAAACTTGAATGATTGGGAGATGGATAGTCTAGCTTCCGTGTTGGTTCGGGTAGGTTATGCCCCTATTTCTTCCACGAAGTCGAATAAGAGGGCTTGGAGGAGGGATTCGAAGGGTACTTTTTTTTGTTAGATCTTTCTTCTTGCACTGCTCTCCCACAGGTATCAAGTGTTTTCCTACACCCTTTGTTTGGGGGGGCTTCCATTTCGTTGAGAGAGGTTCTTCGTTTGGACTGCTATCCTTGATAAGATCTTGACAGTGGACCACCTGATTAGTAGGGGGATAATGTTGCCAAACAGATGCGTTCTATGCAAATCTAGTGCAGAGTCCGTGGATCATGTTTTTATTCATTGCAGATATACCTACATGGTGTGGCAGGTATTTTTCGAGTTATTTGATATCTTCTTCGTGGTCCCACAACATGTGAACGGTCTTTTCCAAGGGGGATCATCGGATGCCTTTGTCGGTAGAGGGAGATACCTTCGGCGAATCCTTCCTTTTGCTATCATATGGGCCATATGGATGGAAAGAAACTCCTGGAAATTTCAAAGAGCTAGATGTCTCCTTCCCTGAGTTGGTTTTGAAAGTCAAAGGCACTCATTTATCTATGGTCCTCCCATCTCCTCTGAGTTTAGATGATGTTTTTTTGATGCTTTTATTTTTAGATGGAAGGAGTTGTTAAGCACCCCTTAGCCTCCCATTGGTTCTTCTTAAGCCTTTGTCTCTTGTTCTTGTGGTGTTCTCCCTTATTCAATACATTATTTACCAATAAAAATAATAATAATACATCTTTATTGTTGATAAAAAAAGGTTAATTAGAATTAACAGAATTGATGTTTATTTTAATTGCAATGCTTCATGATATCTATAGTTGAACGAGTCAGTTGCATATGCCTCTGCTAATTAGTGACTCATCATTGTTGCTTACAACTCTATAAGCATTAAGCATGAAAGAAACAACCATGTATTATGTTATTGGTGTTCATTCTGTGCTTTTTACTACAGATTCTTCTTGCGACAACATCTACTGATGGAAAGTGTCGGGTCTTCTCCACTTTCATCAAAGGTGTCGATTCAAGGTCTGTATAAACAAGTTATGGGAGATATTAATCATCTTTTACAATATCTCTTTAGATTTTTCTGTTCTAAATCAACTATGCTTGGTATTTGGCTAATGACCCAGGGATTCAGGAACAAGCCTTTCTTCTGATTCAAAATTTGGAGAGGTCCAATATCTATATTCTTTTCCCTTTTTGGCAATAACATATTTGTAATCCTTATGTTGAGAAGATAATGAACTATGTGCTGTTTCATATTTATGTATTAGTTTTGTTCATAAGAAAAATGGCAGCCTTGGTCTCTGAAAGAGATGAATCCAGGTATGTTTCCTTGATTGGGGTTCTGGAAGTTCCAAAGTTTTTGGATCACCCATTTACCTTTGGTTGTCCATGTGGGAAAGATTTCATCTCTGCAAAGGGTTTTGCCAGTGGAGGAACCCCCTCTTGCAGTGGTTTTATTCAGGGACATGATAGGTTTGCCAGATGAAATCCCCTTTTGCAAGGGTTTCATTTAGAGGGGAAACCTTGTTGCAGGTTTAGAGGGCCCGGGCCCAGTTGTTCTAATATTTTGGCATCTAATAGAGGTAGTTAGAAGTTTCTCTTCTTGACATGGACTCATTGCATACCACTCATACTGTTCTTCAAAGAATACAGACAGTGGTACACAATGAAATAATCAGATCATCTTTGAATTGTCAGTTAGGATGTACGCTTATTGAATCCACTCGAAGAAATTGGATGCACCATATTTTATGAAAGCTAGGGGTCTAGAACTCCTGGATAGTTCACTTGCTTAGCTCACGTGTATCGACGCGACATGGTATCGACACTATCACCAAATAGTTTATGGGCAGTTTTATGATACAATTTTCGCTTTCCTGTTGTATTTTATGATACAGTTTATGGATAATTTTATGATGCACTTTTCTTATTAATCACAAGCAAATATCACAATTGGTAATGGTGCACTTTAGGGAATCTTACCACAATAAGAATCTTACCGTAATGACTTTCTATAGATTAGAACTTTCATTTTCTAGTGAACTTAGATGTATGGTATCATACCCATCCATATCCGGGTCTTGGAAATGTTATATTGTAACGAATTGTATCCCTTCTCCCATTATCTGTTCTACATTCTTCAACTTAGTTCGAATGACTGTTACCTGATAATAAAATGTCTTTGTAGATGAGGGATAGTCTTTTTCCTTACATTTTATTTCCCAATTGATTCACAACACTCAAGATAAGATGGATTTAGTGTACGGAATGTATAATTAGTCACTTCTTCTTCTTCTTTCTCTCTCTGTCTTTCATTTGTGTGTGTGTTGCATCGTGGGAATTGTGAGAGAAGGTGGGAGGGGGTGGTGCCCTATTCATTTCAACCTATCTATCTACTATATGTCATATATACTTTATGTATTGATTATAGATGTACTCTTTTATATAAGCAATTAAATTGTACCATTGGATACTACCTTTCCAACCACTATTTTGTGCCTTTGATCCATATCGTCTATATAATTGATGGGCTGCCTCTTGGATGGACCATATCCAAAAATCACAGTGATTAGATGGTCCTAACCATCCAATTAGTTTTTTCATTTCAACAATAATTAAAATTACTCACTATAACGGAAATTGCATGCAAAGGTGGATGGTCTGGATCGTCGGCATGTCTACTTATTTGGAGCATGATAGCAGATTATCCAACATCCATTTATATAACACTCATGCGGTTCCACATGTTAAATATTTTCTAAGAAGATAAGGTATGCTGCAGGGGTGGGGAATCGTAATAAGATCTGGGAGGACACCTGGTGTGGAGATGACCTCTTGAGTGTAGCTTTCCCTGAACACTACTCTCTGTCTGAGAGGAAGCCTTGGTCTATCTAGGATTGTATTGTCAGTAGGGGGGAGGTGGTAGGATGAGACTTTGGCTTTCGCAGAAATCTTAATGATTGGGAGATTGCACCCCATTCTGGTATGTTTACTCGGCTTCATGAGGTTCATCTTCCTATTCAGGTCCAGGACAAGCGGGTTTGGATTTGGGAGAAAAGTGGCGCCTTCTCGGTTAGATCCTTCTATGAGGCATTAATTAGAAAGGGTAGTTCTGCATCCCGGTCTCATTGGTGTGGAAATCAAAAATTCCCACCAATGTTGCTTTTTTTTTTGCATGGGTAGCTTCCTTGGACAAGATTTTGACCGTCGATCACTTAATATCTAGAGGGCTTTTTCTCGTTAACTTCTGCTCCATGTGCAAACATAGTGGGGAGTCTGTACACGACTTGCTGATGCACTGTGATGTGGCGTAGGAGGTGTGTTCAGCGTTTCTTAAGGAATTCAGAATGAGTGGGTGATGCCAGGTTCCCTTATGGACCTTCTCTTCAGTTGGTGTCCTCCAGATCTTTTTAAAAGAGGTCGGATCCTTTGGAAGTTACTCCTCTTCGCAATTTTGTGGGGGCTATGGAAGGAGAGGAACGAGCGGGTTTTCGAAGGCAAGAGTGAAGAGTTGGCTTCGATTGTTTCCTTAGCATCAAGGGTTTAGTCTTCTTATGGTCTAAATTGTATACATAATTTAGAGGGATTTTTTTAGGACTTCATCTGCCGGTGGGACCTCCTTTGTACTAGGGATGCTTGTTAGTGGGGGTCTCCCGGCCTCTTCTCTGTTTTTGGGGCTGGCGTGTGTAGGTCATCTCGACTTCACAAGCTGCTCCGGTTTTTTCCTTTTCTGGCTTTGCCTCTAATAAAGTTTCACTTATAAAAAAAACGAAGAATGAAAAGCATAGTACCTATTTGCTAATCTATACAAAGTACATTTGTCAGATATATATTTTACAGAAGTTAATGGATCAAGACCATAGCAAATTATTGTGGATTTTTCTTTATGACGGAGTTCTTTGAATAACTTAGAAATAATTATCTAGTTTTGAGCTGATACATGACCCTAAAGATTGAATCCAGCATTTTTCTTTTTTGATAAGCGTATACTTGATTAAGAGAAAAACCAAAAGGATACAGAGAGGGCTTAAGAGGTCGAGAATCTCGAGATGACCTACTGAAGGCAAGGATGCCTACATCAGCACCAAAAACAAAGAAAAACGGAATAAAAATAGACTACACTATATCTCTACGACAATTGAGATCCCAACGGAGAGACAACTCCTCGAAGAACAATCCACGACATTCTCGAAACACTTTGGACCAGAAGAACAACAATCCCTTGATGTTAAGGATAATATTATCCTCTGTAACCTCCTTTCAAACACCCTAAGATTATGTTCCTTCCACAAACCCCAACAAATCGCGAAAGGAAGCATACGCAACGCCCTCTAGAAGAAAAAACCGATGTAAACCAACTGACAGTAAGGTGCATCAAGGAAAGAGGAAACACCCAAGCAATCCCAAACTCCGCGAGAAACGTCGTCCAAACTGCTCTAGCCACAGCACAATGCAAAACGAGATGATCAACCGATTCCCCACTGTGCTTCCACATCGAGCAAAAGTCAACAATAATGATCTTTCTAGCAATCAAATTGTCCATTGTTATAATTTTTTCCAAGGAAGCTAACCAGTGTAAGAAAGCAATTTCGGACGGCAGCTTGGAGCCCCAAACAAAGGAAGTAGGGAACCTAACGCCGTAATGTGGAAGTAGACTTATACAAGGATCTGAAAATCTTCCGTCTCTCGACCATCTCCAACCGCGCCTATCCGGCTTTAGGGAGGAAAGGTGATAGGCCTGCAAATGAAGCAAAAGAAGGGACACTGCCTCGATCTCCCAATCATTCTGCTGTCTCCTGAAACCGAAATTCCAAGCCGTGTTCTCTCCTTCCGGAACTGAACACTGCAAAATAACACACTTCTTCTTGTCCGAGAAGAAGTAAAGCTCGGGGAATTCTTCTATAAGAGGAATATCTCCAAACCACTGATCCCCCCAAAACCTTACTCTATCCCCGATTCCCACCATATGATAGACCCCCTCAAAGAACTTAACATACGTCTTCATGATCCCTGTCTAAACGCTGCAACCATAATTGAATCAGCAATTTTCATTAGATTAGATGTGGAATCTATAAACAATCAATTTTTTTAATGCTATAGTCCACAGCTTAGTTACCCTTTATTTTGCATATGCATTTGAGGGGCTTGATGGAATTAAGTGATAAAACCTAATTAGCTTATTAGTTATTGTCTGCGGCGTCTACATATACTTGTACATGCTGGACATTAGTGCAAACCTGTTAAGATCAATTGTAAAGCTGTCTAGATTTTGATATATGAATCTGTTGGGACTGGTTCAATTTTCAAGTCTCATGCTCCCAAAGCTTGTATTCATAAGATCCTCTTGGTTGAGGAATATGGCTCTAAAGTAACCTGTAGTCTGTCATATTTCTCCTATTAATGTTAAGTAGACATTCTTTTCTAAAAAATATCTCCTTTTAGGATTTTCTTTGGGGAATTGATTCATTATAACAGTTACATTTTATGTTATTCATGTCTTCACTTGAAAGTCTGGGGCATGATCTTTTACAATTTAACTTTTGAATGATATGGTCTTACGGAAATGTTTTTGTTGAAGCAGCAATTAGTGCAACTTGATCTCTCATTTAGTTGGGCGTTCGGTGTGAAGTGGTCCCCAAGTGGCAGTACCTTAGCTTATGTAGGTCAGAAATTTCTCTCTGCTGCATCACTTTTATAAGGAAGAAACTTTCAATGTGGGCACTATTTCCTATGCTGACTTGCAGCTATTGCTAATTCTCATAAGCAATCGATGTCACAATAAAATCAACATGTTATTGTTCAATGGAATTTTTTTGGACTTGCTTTAGTTTTCATGTATCAAACTCTAGTTGAAATTGAAATGTGTTTTGTACTCATTTACTGGCAGTGTAGACAAGTGTCACAGAAATGTGCTTCACTATTTTTACTTTTTCAGATATCTATTGTTTGGGTATACCAAAGTAAACATCTTGGGGACAGTTATCAGTGCTTTGATATTCTATAAATGCTTAAATCAATTACAAATTCGTTGGATTTTGTCATTCTCAAATGTAATGGAAAGCTTTATGAAATCATTTTCTTCTGAAAATGACTACCATTTGTGCAAATGTTCAGGTCACAATTCTATGATCTACTTTGTTGATGATGTTGGTCCTTCCCCTTCTGCCCAAACTGTAGCATTCCATGATTTGCCTCTCCGTGATGTGGGTCAGCATCCTTTCTTGTTAACCTTACATATCTGAACATTCTATTCATTTCTCTTTCGTTTCTTCTTATTCTTCAAAAGTTGATTTGTACACTGAAAATTGCATGACCGTTTTCCAGGTCTTATTTGTTTCCGAGAGGGTGGTCATAGGTGTGGGATTTGACTGTAACCCCATGGTTTTCACTGCGGATGAAAGAGGCATATGGTATGTCATGGTCTCATCAGACAAATAATATCTTGTTTTTGCGACTCCTTACTTAACTGCGTTGTATAATCTCAATATGAACTTTGCTACTCATGAACTTAGATCAATCTTTTAGGCAATTAATTTTCTAGAATTTGGAGTAATGAGTTGTTGGTATGGGTAACATAGATTTGTTTGCAGTTGGTTAGTTTGTCTCAGCTATAGAAGTTCTTTTAAAGTGAAACATGACACTCCCTCAATTTGGCAATGAAATACTTAAATGATGTTCTCTTACTTTCTTTCAAGGTATAATGTGATCTTTCTGTATATTTGTTGTTTTAGGAGTTTTGTCAAATTCCTTGATGAAAGGAAAATAGCACCTTCAAGCTCAAAATACGGTTCACAGGTATGTATGAGTTTCCGATAATGTCATTGTTTCTGTGAGTGTAAACCATTTTGAAATTAGGTAAAAATGCTAGCTTTTTGAATAAAGTGTATTTGGCTGTTGGAATACATAGCTCCCCTCGTGTATGTTGCCTTTTTAACATGTTTTTTACAATACATTCATTAACCTTGGATTCTTTTGGCATATTTCTGTCAAATTAAATTCTAAGTTGTAGTTTTTCTGCTCCTTTTTTCTTGTGGTGAAGGAAAAGTGCATATCTCCTAAAATTACAAGTGTACTAAGTTGAAATGAGCCAGTTCTCAATGGATCATGTCTTCTAATGGCATCAAGCTGGTTCACGCAAGCATGGAAAGTTTGCTAGAGAAGTTCATCTTTGAGCATGAGCATAGAATCATTTTACTTCAATATCCTACGAATTATCTCTTAGATGAGATAAGTCAGATAGGAACTGACAATACGGTGACTTTGGTACTAGAAGTTAGTGGGATCTATTTTCCTGTCCTTTTGAGATCACCGTATTGACAAACCGATTCTAGTTTCATGCAAATCGAAATTGCCATTGAAGACTTTGGTCAGATTTGTGGTTGTGCCCACCAGTACAATTATGAATGCCCACCAGTTGTCATGTCCACTTTACCAGTGCTGTGCTCTTGGTCTTTGATTGGTCTTGTGCCCCCTGTGCTGTTGCATGGGAGAAACTGGAATGCTCAAACAACCCCAACCCCAACCCCTGATAAATGATAGGAGTCTGATGGGGTGGGTTGTATGTGTGTGGAGGGGGAGGGGGGGAAGGGGGCATAGAAATGAAGAAACTGCCACATGGATGAGTATGGTACCATGCTTACACGTCTAATATGTAACCAATCCGACTTCATAAATTGTATACGGCTTGTGTCTTGTTTTCAGTAACTTTCAGGCATCTGTGGCAGCCATAAATTTGATGCTAGGGAATTTTCTTTTCCCAGTTTTCTGAAGCCTTTGGGAAACTATATGGTCAATCAAAGCATGGAGTGATCAATGATGCAGTTGAACCTTCAAGACCTCGTGGCGGTGTTCATGAGAATTGTATAAAGTATGTGTTTTCTACATTACGTTTTGTTGCTAGTTATATTCGTATCTGTTAACCTATATCCTATAAATCATTCTTAATATTTTTCCCTGGTTAAATTTTAACTATTGAGACCTTAACGTGTTTGCTTACTGGGAATTCAGTTGTATTGTTCCACTGAGAAACGCAGGAGATGGTACATTGAAGCGTTTCAGCACTTCAGGTTAGCTAACAACTTTGATTCTGATGATTCAAGTCTCCATCACTAATACATAGTTGACTCTACTGAGCGAACTCCTGTTTATCTATTTTCTTGCCTTGCGATTTCCCACAGGATTGGATGGAAAAGTGGTAATTTGGGATTTGGAAAATCAAGCAGATATTTCTCTATAACTGAAGGTTCCTTGAAAATTTTCTTGGTCTCAGCATTAGTGATTAATATGTCACAGTTCCAAGTTAAATTGGGGACGGATTTGAAGTGTACTGGTTCTTTCATTCTACTTTGGATGATCATGTTGTAAAACTCTTTCCAACAAGCCATTTATTGTGCCTACTAAAACTCCTTTCCCAATTTGTAGTATACATCCTTCGGGCAGGTTGGAAAGAATTAGCTCAGATATTGTGTTGTTTTAAATGGTAGATTGCATGGACAAGGCATTTAGCAAATGCCAAGTTATTGCTAACTTTGGAGGGAAAAACTTGCTCGAATTACTTGGAGAACTTCTCATAAACTCTTGCATTATGAGGATCAAAAACTCGTCGATAGATATAAAGAAACAGTATATTTATGGTTGTTAATGTAGGTTGGAATTGTGAAGCCTGGTGTTATGGCAGAGAAAATTAAGCCAAAACTTTTATCCTTGTATAAATAAAATATCGTAGGGACCTGAATTTGTCGCCCAATCAAAAGATCCTATGGCAGATAACTGCCAAAGATTTTATCGAAAAATTTCCATAAATTTTCAAGCTCCAAAACCAACTTGATGTCGGGATAATGAGGTCATAGGAAGGTTTATGACATCATTGTTCCCATATCATAATTGTCGTTCTTATAATCTAGTAGCCCTCTTGTAAGATTGTTTGTGAATCATGGCTTAGTAACTCGTGGGTAACATGTACGATCACCAACTCTTCTTTTTGTTATTTTGCTGCAACAGACTCCTATTCTCGGCTAAAAAGCAAAGCCAGAAGGTAGGGCATGAAATGGCCTGGTTCTAGTTTGATCTATTTTGACCCAGATCTGGATGAGATGTTGAAAATTTTGACCCGGATTTGGATCCGACTCATGCATTACACGCGATCCAAATGCAAACTACAACTCGTGTGTATTTATTGGCAATACCTATTAAGGATTCAAACAACCAAATTTGAATCCGACCCAATTGGACTACCTAAAATGGGATACAAAAACAGACTCGGATCTGGATCTGGATCGGATCAGACTGCTTGGATCATTTGGAACCCTACTTTGGTGATCCTGTCTCAACAAACCAAACATGCAACATTTGGATGCTAATTAAGCCG
Organism: Euptelea pleiosperma; assembly: GCA_035048495.1. Lineage (NCBI taxonomy): Eukaryota > Viridiplantae > Streptophyta > Magnoliopsida > Ranunculales > Eupteleaceae > Euptelea > Euptelea pleiosperma. The sequence goes on from CM068541.1 coordinate 14,017,899, forward strand.
GATCTCAAGTCTGACCTGGCCCATTTCATCCTTTACCAGATGCTGATCAAGTCCATCAAACTTCAAAACTGCATTTTTTCAAGCATGTGGGCATTGGCCATAACCACACCACCCTATATACACGTGCGCATAATGTAGTGTCATTATAGAAGATCAAGGGGGTGGCTATTTGTGTCTTAGTGGCGCTAGCCGTGGGTTACCTGATGGTTAACTTATGCCTTCACCTCTGGAAAAGTGTACTTGACCTTGATATTGTGTCATACGTGATTGTGGCCAACAAGCAGCCTCTCCCAAGATGTTGTGATGGAACAGACGGATCAAAGGAATTGTACCACAACCGATGACAATCGCCTTGTTTGCAACTGTGTCAAGCAAGCCACTTCTGCCTACATTACACCAAGGATAGTGCTGTTAGTGCCCTCCCTATCCCCTTCCCCATCTTATTTCAGTCGTAACACGTGAAATTTTCTTTATTTCCTTGCGAATTTCCCTTTTTCCTTTCTCATATTTTTGGATTAATATTTGGACGTCCATTCAAACTCAGTATGCCTCAAGCGTGTCGTATGAAAAATGGAAGCCTTGAATTCTATCCAGCGTATCTTTGTGGTCTTCTATGGATGAATCTCAAAGGTCCCTTGAAGTAAGATTCAGCAACAGCAACCTCGAAGCGTAATCATATTTTAATAATTTGAAAACAGCATCATGTCCTAATTTTGGTGAGTATTGAATTTCACTGACTTTAGGCTTAGGTTTGATGCCGTCGAGCCTGGTTTTGTGTTGTTTTGATAAGTATGCCAGACTTTATTCATTTTGCATATAAAGAAGCTCTCGATGTCGCCCGTGGACCTAACCCTTTGTGGTGAACCACAAACTTTTGTACCTATTTGTGAGAAAGAAATAGGTACAAAGCGCACGTTCTAATTTGTTCTAATTTGGATTGCCATCGAACCTAGTAGATCTGCATAGTATGCAACAAAGCGCATGTTGTAAGTTCAATTTATGTAGGCGGAAACAATATATATGGGTCAGGATCGGGGGACAACATTTTCATACAACATTTTTGACAACAATTTTGGTGTACCCACATGGAAGATGAATCAATAGCTGATTTTTGGTGAGGATGATCTCCTCACCATATAGATCACCCCTAAAAAAATCAGCCTATTCTGAAATTTCTAACCCCATCAGATGTGGTTTTCAAGTTAACGATAAAAATAAACGGTCCATAATTCTTCAATACTTGTAAACCAGTTTACAAATATCAGAATGATTTGGATTTTTGTGAGGATGATCTCCTCACCACAGAGACCGGCCTCGCCAAAAATCAACCTATCCCAATACTTCTAATTTATAAATTGGCCCGCGCCAATTTTTGTTGTCAAAAATGTTGTCCCCCGATCCTGACCCTATATATATATTATTTATGTAGGCGGAAACAATATGTATATATTCTAGTGGGTGCCCCATGCCACGGCACTCCTCAACAAAGGATTTGCCAAAATCAGTTGAGTGGCGGAGATCCACCGTCCATTTGGGGGAGGATTAGATCTCGTCTCTTCTTTGTTGATGCTTATAAGAGGAGGTATAAGTAGGGAGACAACCAATGTATTTTGTTATATAGAATAGTAAATGGCCCATGCCTACGTCACTCTCTGACAAAAGCGTTTGCAAAATTTGGGTGCCTTCCGTGCTCAAATGGTATAATGGAGTGGGGCGTTACCGTTTTTTCCATTATAACAGCTGTTATAACGCATAGAGGGAGAAATGGAAAAATAACAGAAATAACAAAAAATAACGGTGTTGAAATTTAAATTTTGAGAGGTCAAGTGAGGCGGATTGAGTGGCTGAAATCTAACCGTTCACATTAGATAGATGGATTTGATCTCAACCACTCTTTATCTAACCGTCCACATTAGATGGATGGATAAGATAAGATAGAATACAACTGAGTTGTCTTGATATATGCGTGGGTGGCCCGTGCCCGCGGCACTTTCCGACAAAGTGTTTGTCAAAATCGGGTGGGAGTTAATCTCAGCCATCGATATGAAGCATAGTGGATCTCAGCCACTCATTATTGAAGCCATAGAAGATAAGAGGGGTATAAGGAAACCATTAAATTTCCGTTAAATTCTATTTATTTTTTAAAATTTAAAATTTTCAAATTTTGAATTTTGAATTTCAGCACCACTTTTTTCTGTTAAAATCCGTTAAAATCCTTTTTTTTTATTTTTTTTCTATTTTTGCCCTGGCCGTTTCAATCCGTTTTAACGGCTGTTTTAATGGTAACACCCCTCTCGAGGCATAAAAAGTGGGGCTCCTGAGCCTGACCTTGGGCTATATGTAAATCCAACCCATTTCATTCCTTATATGTAGGTAAATAGTAGGTGACCCATGCTCGTGGCACTCATCGACAAAGCCTTTGTCAAAATTGGGTGTGAGTGGCTGAGATCCACCGTCCATTTGTTGCGATAAGATCTCGGCCATCCTTTATGAAGCCGGATAAGAGGGGGAGACAACCGTCCTGTTTTGTTATATAGATATATATAAATAATGCCGTTTATAACTGGTCTTGTGGATCTTAAGATCATAAATCCTGCAACCATTGGTATTGGAAATTTGAACCACGGTTTAAAATAACGCTGTTTTAATGAATTTAACCGCCGTTGAAACGGTAACGCCCAAATCCCGTTATGTTATGTACCATTTTGACACTTAGAAAATAAGTGCCCCTTTTTTTTTTAACGGCGTTAAAACGAAAATAACGACCGTTATTTTCTGAAAAAAATTTGTGAAAAAGGCCATTATTTCCGTTTTTGAAAATTTGAATTTCAGTGCCATTTTTCCGTTAATTTCCCGTTTTTTCCCATCTTTTTGCCTTTTCGTTACAATTCGTTTTAATGGCGGTTTTAAGGGAAAAAACGGTAACGCTTCCAGTCTGATATACCGGCCTCTTTTACACCCTGGTTTGAACCACGTCGATGCATGCAACCAAATTGCTAACCTTAACACGTCCAAACACTATCTTTACCTTTTAAGTTGTTGACTTGCTAACCACCAAATCAGGTCACGTATATTAACACTCAATTATAATTGCAGGATTCCTTAATCTGAAGTCCTTTCATCGTTATGATTGAAAATTCTTTAATCTAGATTATGCTATCCCACAAAGTGCGATGTACTTACAAAGATAATTGATAATAAAACAATACGATCATAGAATACGAAAATACAAGTATTATAAATATGAAAAACTTATTTACTACACATACACAAGTATTATAGACATGAAATGCCATTACATGAACTAGAAAGACGGAAAGTGTATCTAGTGTGCAATCACTTGACACGAAAGTAGAGAGAACTTAATCTCCTTGATTGACAATATTTTCCATAATGAGCAAGGCATGTTTCAGGAGATACAAACCTGAGACTAAGTTGCACCACAGCCACTGTCATTCCACTGCAAGAACAAGGGGATCAGAAATCAGCTACTTGTCTCCTTTGGCAAGTTTGCAGTATCTTCTGAGATCTCCACAGACTCATCATGTTCTTTTTCCTCATTGCTCTTAACATAAGGAGAAAAGACATTTGATGTCCCTTCTGTGGAAGTGCTGCCAGAGTGGGTGGAGTGAGAAAGGTCAGCCAAGGCCTTGGCCCTCTCAAAATCATCTGTGGAATAGGGTGCTTGGACTGGAGGAGCCTTCATCCTAGTCTTTCCTTCGAGAATGCTCACCACTTCAGACATGGTAGGCCTGAGTGTAGGGGAAGTATTAGTGCATGACATTGCCAAATCCAACACCCTTTTTGCTTCTTTCAACGAGTAGTCCATCCCCAAGACTGGATCAACCAGCCCTAGGAGATTTCCCTTCTGTTGTAATACATAGGCCTGCAGTTCCACAGAAAATCGTCATTGAAAATGCAAAACCTTTCCAAGCACATGGAAGTGGCATTTCATATTACACATACATCAAGTAATATAGTAGATTAATAATCATTGTTCAGGAGATCTTCTGAAGAGTAAGATAGAGAAACATTTGGCTTAACTTACTAAATCTAGAAGGAAAACACTCTCCTCACTTGGCCTGTAATCTGAACTGTTTTTTCCACTCACAATTTCAAGTGTGACAACTCCAAAGCTGTAAACATCTGCTTTGTTTGTTAAGTAACCCCGCATGGCATACTCAGGAGCCATATATCCACTGCAAAGAAAGTAGAAAATGTAAATGAAAATTATCATACTGGATGGATCACTTGCAGGAAAAGAAAACCATCTGACTTTATGCACGTGTGTATCTCTACACCCCTATGTACTACTTAGTCTCGGTTCTTTAGAATCATGAGATAAGGAAATATAGGTAATAAGGGTTGGTTTTATTTTTCATCTAAAAAATGATCTGTAGGTACATGAACGGATTTATTAAGTAAAAGAAGATGTGCTAAGAAAAGGGATGTGCTTCCTTACGTTGTTCCTGCTATTTTGGTGATGAAGTGCGTGTTTTCTCCTTCATAAAGCTTAGCAAATCCAAAATCAGATATCTTCGCATTGAGATCTTTATCAAGCAGAACATTGGTGGGTTTAATATCCCTGTGGACAATCTTCAGTTTTGATTCTTCATGGAGAAAAGCAAGACCCTTTGCTATTCCAAGGCAAATATTTACTCGGGTTGGCCAATTAAGTCTCAACTTTAAATCCCCAGGACCTGCAGATCACCCACTCTACCGTTTACGTCTTTATAATTGTTAAATACATTCTCTTAAAAAGTCAGAAAAGTTTTGTTCTAGAATACCAAATAAAGCACTTGAGAGGGAATTATTTTCCATGTACTCATATACTAGTAAGAGTTGGTTGTCTTCAGTACAGCACCCCAACAATCTAACAAGATTTGGGTGTTGCAAGGCAGAAATAGTGCCTATTTCATTTACAAACTCCCGGGTTCCCTGTTTCGATTTTGACGAAAGCTGCTTCACTGCTATTGCCATTCCATTGGGTAGTACACCCTGTCTCATGCAATGTGTAGATTTTATATCATAAATGAGTGGAAAACTGTGGAGATTTAGGAATCCATAACACCCAAATAAAATTAGACCTTGTAAACTGGCCCAAAACCTCCTTCACCAAGCTTATTTGCAGAATTGAAATTTTGAGTTGCACATTTTATGTGCCGAAAGTTGAAAAATCCACCTGGGAATAGTTCAAGTGCTTTGAGTTCTGTTCCAAAAGAAAAAAAATTATCATAGAAATTAGGACAGCCAACACCTTGAGCAGAAATGAGCAGATCACTTTGCAAAAAATCAATAAAAGACAAGAAGAAAGGTCATAGAAGCACTTGTTATTAAGTGCATAGGGGTCGTTACACATGTGGTAGAAGTATTCATTATCACCTTCATCATGCAATTCTTTGCCTCCTAGCCAACCCATTTTCCAAAGGAAAAACAAAACCAAAGTAATGAAAAGGACTGCTGATCCTGCAATCCCAACTATGCTTATGGCAGATAGCTTTATGCCTGAACCTTTTGGCACTGAATGCAAGAGAGATATTAGAAAGGGCGAGCTCAAAAGAAAAATGTGAATGGGACAGATGTCACAGATCAGTAAAAACAAAAAAATGAATAGAAAAATAAAACGAGGTAGAGACTACTCTACCAGGAGTTACAGAAATAGCTGATATGAGAGAACCATAAAGGCTTGGTTCCATGTATATAGAGCCTTTGCCAGCCCAATAGAAATGGATCTCCAAAATGTGGTTTGTCACAACAGCGGGGAAAGTCTTAACAACTGCTCTATTTGAGCCTCCAGCTTCTTCTTTGATATTGAAATCCCTTAGCACTTTCTCACCCTGCATGAAAGAGTTCTAAGAGGATGCCACTGGCACAAAAGCATTACAACAAAGTGAATTCATAATTACCTGAATAAACACGTCGAACGCACGTTTCCCCTTGCTGTTATAATCTTCATCATCATTTGTGAATATTATTTCAGCAAAATGAAGATTCACTGTATAGTTGCCATTAATTAGACAGAGTCCACAGTACTTGAGGGACAAAGGAGAAAGGCGTGCCGTCGAATATATATTTGCATCGTCCATGGGAATCCCACGTGTTCTGTTCTGTACATAGTCCAGGGGACCATCATCATCTCCAATGAAGTCTCCTGTACTACTGTACGCCCAATTTTGTTTAGGACTAACATAGACAGATGTTCCGAAATTTTCCAAATCAGATTCGTATAGACTGCCATTGATCGTTGTATTCCCACCGCCACAATTTATATACAAGTAATTATCTGCAAGGTACATGATTGTCAGTAGTACACTGTCACTGGTATAATTGTATTGAAGAAATTGTCTGCGAGCATCAGACATATCAAAACAAGAACACAGATGTTGTCCCACCAAAGACTCACACTCCTTAAAAGGAAAAATAAGAGAGGCAGATCGCTACTCATTCTCAAAATTTCTGTGTGGTTTCTAAATAATTCCGTTCGGTTTTCTTAGTTAGCTGCTTGCGTTTGAGGAAGAACAATAAAAAAGGGAGGTTTACCAAATCCAGTTCAGGCCACTCACTCAAAACTGATAAGCACATCATAAATGAGAATCCATATTGAAAACTCTTGAATCTCAGTCACCCCTCTTTTGATGCTGCTGGTTTGAACCTAGGTGCAAGATTTATCAGCATTGGAATAACCCCATCTTTCTTAGTTGAAAGAACCAGATCTAAAGCAACCGCAAGCCCAGTAACGAAAAATAATGCCTTGAAGCTATGAACCTATTCCATCTCAAGATGCAGAGATAATGAATAATACACATCTCAGATTTGCAGCTGCCTTTTGTCACATGATAGTGCTGATCTAGTGTGTCAATCTTTAGTGCAAGAACTTTGGTACAGTGTTTTAAAAGATGCTGATGCAGGTAGGACCATGGAGATCCTTGCTTTCTGAGCCTAGGTTCCCTTGGGTTGGGTATTTTCGAAGACTTCTGACAGTATTTTGGGAATCAAGATATAAAGGGGATATTTTGGATATTTTCCTTTCTTAAAAGGGTATTTTTGGATTCTTAAAAAATGGATGGTTGAGATCATTTGAAATTGAAACAATCCAAGGCATTGGATTGTCTCTAGGGTTTGGGTTTATTATTTAAACCAATTGTATGAAGGGGGAGAAAACTTTTGACATTTTAGAAGGAAAACCATTGTTGTAGGAGCTTAACTTCTTCCCTCGTTGAGCTCAAGCTTTGTCTCCAATCCACCACTTGGGTAGCATTTGGTCGGCATCGAGCCGCCTGAAACCTTGGGAGATGATCTCCACCTTTGGACAGCCCCTAACTATCTTTTCACTATTCCCAGAGTCCTATTTTCTCTAGGCTTGAGCCATGGTCACTCAACCATGCTCTAATACTATGTTGTAACACTAGATTGCAACCAGAAGTGAAAGAGCGGAGGTCAGAGAATAGATGCAGAAAGAGAGGAGAGGAGAAAAGAAGAAGATGAGAGAAGGGGTGAAATAGTTAAAGTGCGTTAAGTCTCTAATCGATTTCCATGTATTTTATAATTTAGCTTTTGTGATAATTATAACTAAGCCCTTATAGAATATAAAGTATTATAAATAAGTCCTTGAAAACATGATCAACTTCAAACTATATCTCTTGGAAAAGATTCCTCAACCATGTCAACTCATAAGTAGTGTGAGCCATAGCCCAATACTTAACTTCTACACTACACCAATCCATCACTATGTTTCTTACTCTGCCATGATGCAAGGTTCCCACTAAGAAATGTGCAATATCCTGTGGTAGATCTCCTATCAAATGATGAGTTAATCCAATCAACATCTACATGGCTTTCAACATGTACATGACCATGCGTCTGGTATAACAAACCACAGACAGGAGCTCCATTGAGATATCTTAATTAGAATGAATCACAAGCTCCCAATATGGAAGTCGAGGCTCTTGCATAAATCTACTAATCACATTAACAACAGAATTAAGAAATATATGATCTAATGATAGTAATGTAATTAAGCTTGTCAACCAGCTTCCGATAACTTCCAAGATTATCAAACAAATCTTCCTGATCAATAATAAGCTTCATATTAAGATCTATTGGAGTGCCTACTAGTTTAGTTCGTAGTAAACCAGTCTCTTCAAGTAAATCTAGAACATACTTTCATTGACACAAATTAATTCTAGCCTTTGACCATGCAACTTCAATACCTAGTGTTAGAGTTCTTATTTAGCATTATAGAGGTTTATTGTGGTGTGTAAGAGTGTAAGGGTAGTTTTGTCTTTTTGACTTTAGGGTCAGAGCTTTAGTTTTCTGGTTAGTCTTTCTCTCATTCTCTTTTTCTCAAACCCTAACTTAATTAAAATGGTATCAGAGCACTTCTTCAATCTCATGTAAAGATTGTTGCAAACCTCAAGTTTGTTACGTGTCTGGTGTATTTTGTGGCTGCCAACGGTTTGTTTGAACCTTATTTGATGTTGTCCCCATGTTGAAGCTGCCGGTAGAGATTTCTGCATGTATTTTTTATTAATGTTCCCTTAAAGGTGGGCTGGTTTCTGGTTTTACTGCAGCCACACCTCTCTAAGATGTGTTTTAGTGCTGTCGCACTTCTTCTCAATGGGTTTTGTTCATGTTTTAGAATGTGAGGCATGTCAGTTAGGCAAGCATCACTGTAGTTCTTTTGATGTAGTCCATACAGACATTTGGGGTCCTGCAAAAATAAAGAGTTTAAACGGTTTTCATTATTTTGTGATTTTTGTGGATGATTTCTCTCACATGACATGCCTTTTTCCATTAAAAGATCATTCTGAATTACCTCATGTTTTTACCACGTTCTACAAGGAAATCTTGGTCCAATTTGGTGCCTCGACTAAGGTCTTTCATTCGAATAATGCCAAAGAATATATGCAATCCACTATACAGCTTTTTGTTCTGAACTTGGCATTATCCATTAGACTCCCTGTGCACACACTTCCCAACAGAATGGGGTGGCTGAATGCAAACTTTGCCATATCTTGGATGTTGCTCGTACCCTCCTCTTTAACATGGAGGTTCTGAAACCCTTCTGAGCCAATGCTGTTCTCATGACTTGTTATCTCATCAATAGTGTGCCCCCATCTATTCTCTATGATAGTTCTCCGTTCTCCTTATTATACCATGATGGTAGTTCATTTAACCTTCCTCCCCGTGTGTTTGGGAGTGTTGCCTTTGTTCATGTTCTTGGCCCTGGTCATGATAAACTTTCACCACGAGCTCTCAAGTGTCTTTTTGTGGGGTAGTCTCAGACTCAAAAAGGTTATCGTTGTTATTGTCCTGCGTCTATCGCTATTACGTCAGTGCGGATGTCACCTTTTTTGAGTCTACTGTCCTTTTTTGCGCTATAGTCGACAGTTTGAGTCTCATTTGATCTCTTCCAGTCAAGGGGAGTTGTACGTTCCATCTGTATTTGTTCTCCCTATGTCAACTGTACCCACTCCCTCTCCATTTGCTACTCCAGATGCACCTCTTCAAGTTTATCAGTGATCCACAACTTGTCTTGTGGTTTCTTGGACTCCTGCCCCACAATCAACATCAGCTTCTCCTAAGATCCCACTTGCACCTTCCACAACCTCTTTGTCTGATCTTCCTATTGCTTTGCGGAAGCCTTCTCGTAAGTGTACGTACTCAACATCCTACTACTGACTTTGTTTCACTTGATCTTGTTTATCCCTCCTTTTGTACCTTTGACATTGCTTTGTCTTTTGTGTCTCTTCCTACATCTTATACTCAGGCCTTATCACCTTTTGGTTGGAAAGTGGCTATGGATGAGGAGACGTGTGCTCTCCGTCAGAATCAAACCTAGGACCTTGCCTCTAGGCAAGCAGATTTTGGGTTGTTGGTGGGTTTACACTGTCAAGTATCGTCCTGATGGTTTGGTGGAGTGCCTTAAGGCCCGCTTAGTTGCCAAGGGTTATACACAAACCTTTGGTGTGCATTATTTGAGACTTTTTCTCATGTGGCACAGCTCAATTTAGTCGAGTTCTTATTTTCGTGGCAGTGTGTTGTGATTGGCCCTTATATCAACTTGATATAAAGAATGCCTTCCTCCATGGGGACAAAAATGAGGAAGTTTATATGGAGCAACCTTAGGGCTACGTTGTCTCTGGTTAATCTGATTTAGTCTGTTGATTGAAAAATGCTATTTATGGCCTCAAACAGTCTCCTAGACCCATGGTATTGTCAGTTTTTAAAGCTCACTTACAAACACACTTTCATACGAAGGACTTGGGTCTTCTACGGTACTTTCTTTGTGTTGAGGTTGCTCATTCCAAGTTTGGAATTGCTTTGTCTCAATGAAAGTATGTGTTGGATCTCCTCTCCGAGATTGGTATGTTGGGTTGCCGGCCGATTGATGCTTCCATGGATCTGATCCAGGTCGTTATCGTCATTTGGTTGGGAAGTCGATTTATCTCACTATCACTCGACCTATATTACTTTTGTTGTAGGCGTCGTGAGTCAATTTATGCATTCTCCATGACAACCCCATTGGGGCACTATGTATCGTATCTTACGGTATCTGAAGGGGTCCCCTAGTAAAGGCTTGATATATCGCCAGTTGAAACTTGTATCTATTATTGGTTTTTCTGATGCTGATTGGGCTGGTAGCCGTACCGATCGTCGATCAACTTTCGGGTATTGTACTCTAGTTGGAGGTAATTTGGCACAGTAAAAAGCAAAGTGTCTTCGCTTGTTCTAGTGTAGAGGCTTAGTATAGGGCTATGTCACATACTGCTTGTGAGATGATTTGGGTTCAGTCACTTCTTCTGAAAATGGGCATTGAGGCTTCTTCTCCTATGCTCATGTATTGTGATAATCAGGCCGATAGCTATATTGTGAACAATCCCATGTTTCACGAGCGGACAAAGCATATTGAGTTTGACTTCCATTTTATCAGAGATATGGTGATGCTAGCGTATCTCAACTCCATATGTCAATCAGAGAATCAGTTAGGGGATATTTTTTACTATGGTTCTATCCAAAAGTTCATTCTCTTCTTTGTGTACCAAACTGAGCATTGATGACATGTATGCTCCAACTAGAGGAGGAGTGTTAGAGTTCTTATTTAGCATTATAGAGGTTTACTGTCGTGTGTAAGAGTGTAAGCGTAGTTTTGTCTTTTTGACTTTATTGTCTTAATATATATAAGGGGTCAATCAGAGCTTTAGTTCTCTCGTTAGTCTTTCTCTCATCCTCTCTCTCAAACCCTAACTTAACACCTAGAAAGTACTTTAGCTATCCAAGGTCCATCATGGGAAGGTGTATGTGAAGAAACTTCTTCTAATTCTCTATACCCATGACATTACTACTTGTAATCATGATGTCATCAATATAGACACTCAACAATTTTCTCAGCTTCAAAACTTCGATAAAATATATATAGAGTAGTCTGATTGACATCTTCTCAAACCAATCTAAAGTATAACTTCAGTGAACTTGCCAAATCAAAAGCTAGCCCAAAATAATTGTTTCAACCCATATGTAGCCTTTCGTAATCTACACACCCCGGAAGACTCCTCCTGCGTAACAAATCTAGGTGGTTGCTCTGTATAAGCCTCATCATCTAAAGTATCATGAAGGAACGTATTTTTCATGTCTATCTGGTTTAGGGACCATTGCGCATTAGTAGAGAGATGACGACACAAACCAAAGATATTTAGCCACTAGAGAAAATGACTCAGCATAGCCAATGCCATAAGTTTCAAATTAACTCTTGGCAACAAGACGAACCTTTAGCTTGGCCACAGATCCATCAAGAAGATGTTTGATGGTATTACACCCAACCAAAACACACAACATACTTAGTAGGTGGGAGAGAGGTAAGGTCCCAAGTACAATTATGATGAAGACCATTTCATCATGCAATGCTTTCCTTTAACCAGAATGCGACGTAGCATTCTAAAGATTAGTAGGAAATGACATAAAGGAAAGAGAGGTGACAAACATATGAAATAGAGACAAATACGTAAGAGAAACAAATGAGAAATAAGGTTGAAAAACCAATATTATAATTGTCAGATTCCATGATAAAAAGGACATTAATTTACTTGTATATTGATAACATTAATTTGAGAAGCTCCATTCAACCCATCATGAAGATTGACGAACGATCTAACAAAGAGACCCTAGCTTCACAACACTCAAACTACTACAACAATCTTCTAGGAAATGGCCAACTGTCTTTCACGATTCCACTTTACAGAAGTTTATTGGGTATGATAACTCCTCTGGTCTATATTTGGGTTGATTAGGCTCTTGTCAGGGGTTTGGTAGATTTTTTTCGTGAGCTAGGGCACCCCCAATACTTGGGGTGATTGAGGTGGCCTCTGTCGACCGCTTTTTTCATGGGTCCCCCGCTCTTTTCAGCACGCTGTCTGAAAATAACTAGGGCACCCCCTCTTTCTTGGGTCACCTCCGCTCTTTTCATTTATGGAAAATCTGTCCATTGAAGGACCTCGTTTTGCTCTATTTAGGTTCGTTCATTGACATTTATGGGTACAAATTTTGAGAGTATTCTTGAGTTACTTTGAGAAAAACCCTAGTCTCGAAAGCCTATTTGTTAGAGATCAAATCTCTGTGCATCATCACTCTTCAGAAGATCCGTTGAAGGAGATTCGGTGGGTGCAGTTGTTTGTGATCCCTACCCTCTTGATGAACGTTCGTGCTTAACAAAAATTGATCATCACTTGGATTTGCACCATTTTGTAAGGAGCTTGACTCTAAGCTCCATGGATTTTCTTCTTGGCATCTCGAGAGGTAAGTCAGTTCTAGTGAGTCTTCACTTACTTGGAACCGTGTGGGAAAGTTCCCACAAGAGTTGAGACCCATCTTGACTCGGCTCGACCTAGAGTAGAACTAGGTGGTAGATTGCTCGCCTATTGGGTAAATAGGAGTGTGAGACATTTTGATATCTCATGTCTAGGTTAGCGATATTGCTAGCCGTTGGTTATTCAATTGGTACAGTGTATTGCTTGATTGAATAGTGGATTGAGCTCGATTCAGCTGTGACAGTAGATGTAGGTGTGCAAACACCGAACCACTATAATTCTCTCTATTGTAGTGTGCTCTCATTGTCTCTAATCTCTATCTATTATCTTCATCTGATTATCTATTTATGATTGAATACTTGTGTGATTAGTTATTGAGTATTTGAACATAAAATTAATCCACATAATTTTTAAAGAATCAATATTGTCCTATTCACCCCCTTCTAGGACATTTATAGCTATACGAAGGGAGTTTCAATTGGTATCAAAGCCTAAAAACTGGAGAATGGCATAAAAACCTGAGTGGGATCCGACAATTTTCCCTGAGTATAACTATGAACTAAGAGGGCAGCTCGATAATTAGATCTCCCTTATTTAACGACTCAAACTATGCCTATTGGAAGGCTAGGATGAGGGTGTTCTTGAAATCTCTCGACGAGAGAATTTGAGAAGCAGTAGAGGCTGGATGGACTCCTCTCAACACTGCTTTAACTATTAATGAAATCACCACTGTTAAACCTAAAGCTAAAAAGGACTGGAGTGTTGGTGATAAGGAAGTGTACACATACAATAACAAGACACTGAATGTGATATACCGTGTCTTGTATCCTAAGGAATTCAAAAGAATCCTCTCTTGTGAAATGGCCAAGTAGGCTTGGGACATCCTTGAGATGATCCACGAAGGGACCAACTCGGTAAAGGTGTCTAAACTATAGATGCTTACTACTAAATTCGAACTCATCAGGATGAGTGATGAAAACTTTATAGACTTTTATACGAAGCTGAGTGAAATCATAAACACCATGTGGGGTCTAGGTGAGGTCATTCATGAACCCAAAATAGTGAGAAAATTTTGAGCTCCTTACTAGACTGGTTCCATCCTAAAACTACAGCCACTGAGGAGAGTATAAACATTGATCAAATAAAATTATAAGAACTTATCGGATCGATTCAAACTTAAACTCCAACTTAACAAGAAAAAGGGGATGACTTCGAAAACCTGAAAGAAACAAAAAAGAAGATGCTTATGATGAATCTAATGATCTAGAGGAAGAAATTGCTCTATTTGCTAAGAAATTTTGTAAATTAAAAAATAAAGAAAAGGAAAATTTTGGTTCTAAAAGTAAGACGTTTTGATAGAAATGAAAAATTCAAGAAAGAAAATATTCATAAAGAAGAAATTCAATGCTATAAATGGAAAGGCTACGGTCACATTGCGAGTTATTGTGCTAACAAATTCAAGAAAGGCAAAACTAAAGCCATGAAGGCTCAGACTTGGGATATAGAGAGTGAATCTTCTGAAATTGAAATTAACTCATCTAGTGAGGAGGATGAGTCATGTATTGTTAGGGCTCTAATGGCTATCTTTGATTGTAATGAAAAACAATCTATCAAATCTTCATGAACAAGAACTTGAATCGGAAAGTGATGAGGAAGATAATATGCAAAAAGCTTTTAACAAACTCTAAAAAGAAAGCTTCAATCTAGCCAAGACATGTGATAAGTTAAAAATTGAAATCACAAAACGAAAGATGAAAACTATAACCTAAATGTTTGAAATCAATAAATTGTTTGGGCCAATTGAAATAAATGAAACCAATATGGTTGAAATTACAAAAAGGGAAGAATTACTCATAAAAGAAATTGAAATGCTCAAATCCAAGAACCATGAGTTAGAAATAAAAAAAAATGGAACCTTGATGCGTAATTTCACTCAAGGAAATTCTAGATTGGAAAGCATGCTTACTATGGGAAAACCAAATAATGACAAAAAGGGGTTAGGATTCACTAATGAAATCTCTCGAACATCTACCTCTAAAACTGTGTTTGTTAAAGCTACATCTACTTCTAATGTTGAAAAATCTACTACACAGAATTTGTTATGTCATTATTGCAGACATCTTGGTCATATGAAATTTGACTGTAAAGTGTTAAAGAGGAAACGAGAATTTCAAAGAAAAATGGAAGAAAAGAAGAAAATGGAACAATAAAAGAACTTGGAAGAAATAAAAAGATCCAACCAAGAAAAGGAACTCTTCAAACAAATAGCGGTCTTGAATGCTCGTGCCAAAACTCTATACCAGCAAGTTGAAATCATTGGTACCTCATCAAAAGAAACCAAAACTAAAAATACTATTACAAGAAAATGGGTCAGAAAAGAAAATACCAAATGCTTAGTAGTCCACACAGCCTTGGTGGCTAATGAGACCTCTAGGTGGTACCTAGATAGTGGCTGCTCAAGACACATGACCGGTGATCGGTCTCAATTTTGCACTTTTGAGGAATTCATGAATGGAGTTATAACTTTTGGCGATAGTAGTAGCGCTAACATCATAGGAAGAGTAACTATTCAAGGACCAGGCTTGCCAAAAATTGAAAATGTTCATTGTGTTGATGGGCTAAAGCATAACTTGTTGAGCATAAGCCAAATTTGTTGCAAGGATCATGTTTGTAATTTCTATAAAGATGCATGTGAAATTATTGATTTAAGAACTGATAAAGTTATTGTTAAAGGTTATGGATCATCTGACAATTGTTATATCATTGAGAATGTTGCCCTTGGTAGATGCCATCTTGTCGAATCCAATGAAACCGACCTTTGGCACCAACGGTTAGGGCACATCAACTTTAAAGATCTAACTAAGATTAGTCACAAGAACATGATTAGAGGAGCGCCTAAACTTTGTAAACAACACCAACCCGTGTGTGGATCATGTCTTAAAGGGAAACAAATTAGAAGTTCTCACAAGAAGGTGAAGAGCATTCGTTTCTATAGGATTCTAGAACTCCTTCACATGGACCTTGTAGGTCTCAATAGAATAGATAGTCTAGGTGGCAAGAAATATTTTCTTGACCTTAGTCGATGATTTCTCTAGATATACTTGGGGAGCATTTTTAAGAGAAAATTTAGAAGCATTCGAAGAACTCAAGAATATTTGGAAGAGGATACAGAATGAAAATGATCTAACAATTGTCAGAATAAGGAGTGACGATGGTAGAGAATTCGATAATCATAGATTCACTGATTATTGTGAGGAACATGGAATAAAGCATGAATTTTCTGCAGCTAAAACTCTTCAACAAAATGGTGTTGTAGAGAGGAAAAATATAACCTTAGAAGAGATGGGAAGAGTTATGCCAACTAGCAAAAACTTGACGAATAATTTATGGGCAGAAGCAGTCAACATCACTTGCTATGTCATCAACCGAGTCTATCTTAGAGCTGGCACCCTTAAGACTGCGTATGAAATTTGGAATGGTGTTAAACCTAATGTCAAATATTTCAAAATCTTTGGAATCAAATTTATATGGTAAGAGACAGGGAAAATTTAGGTAAGTTTGACTCTAAAAGTGATGAATGCATCTTCTTGGGCTATTCTACTAGGAGTAGGGCCCACAAGATATTTAACAAAAGAACTCTCACCATTTTAGAATCTATTAATGTCGTTATTGATGATGAAATAAATGATGTGGCTTATCAACATATAGGAGATGAATTGGATAATGCTAAACATGCTGAAAAATAAGAAGATATTAAAGAGTAGGCTAAAATCTATAGAAAAACCAAGGATCATCCTATGACAGACATTATTAGAGATCTAGAGAATGGAGTGAAGACCAGAAGAAAACTTGAAAATATTATTACCCATCTTTGCTTCACATCCAAAATTGAGCCTGAGAATGTTGAAGAAGCCCTATCTGATGATCAATGGATAATGCAATGTAGGATGAATTGAACCAATTCAAGAAATGATGTTTGGTACTTAGTCCCCAGACCTTTTGACAAAAATATCATTGGAACCAAGTGGATCTTCAAGAATAAGTTGGATGAAAATGGGATTATCACAAGATACAAAGCTCGTCTATTGCTCAAGGATATACCCAAGTAGAAGGTATTGACTTTGAACAAACCTTTGGTCTTGTATAAAGACTAGAATCAATTAGAATCCTAGTGGCTATAGCATGCCATATGAACTTTAAACTTTATCAAATGGATGTCAAGAACACTTTTTTGAATGGAATTGTAGAATAAGAAGTTTATGTTGACCAACCGAAAGGATTTGAAGATCCTTATAAGGATAATCATGTTTACAGACTTAAAAAGGCACTATATGGGCTTAAACAAGCTCCTAGAGCTTGGAATGAACGATTAACCCTATTTTGATGGATAATGGGTTCACAAGAGGTAATGTCGATAAATCTTTGTTTATTCGAAAAAAAGATCAAGAACTGTTAATAGCTAAAATCTATGTAGACGATATTGTGTTTGAATCCACATTGAACAATATGCATTGGAATTTGCAGAAGTTATGAAATCAGAATTCGAGATGAGTATGGAAGGTGAACTCAATTTCTTTTTGGGACTACAAGTCAAGCAACAACCTAATGATATTTTCGTCACTCAATCAAAATATGCTAAAGTGCTTGTCAAAAAACTTGGGCTAGAAACGTCTAAGAACTCTATTACTCCTATGAGCCTAGCCTTAAGCTTAGCAAGGATCCTACAAGAAAATCCGTTGACTCTAAACTCTATAGAAGTGTGATTGGAAGCCTTCTTTACCTTACTGCTAGTAGACCAGACATTGCGTTTAGTGTTGGAGTGTGCACTATCTATCAATTTGATCCCAAGGAATCACATCTTTCGGCCACCAAAAGAATTATCAAGTATGTCAGTGGCACTACTGACTTTGGTCTTTGGTACCCATTAGAGACAAACAACATCATTACAGGATATTCCGATGCCGACTGGGCATGAAATCCAGATGACAGGAAAAGCACCAGCGGAGGGTGTTTCTATATTGGCAATTATCTTGTGTCCTAGCACAGCAAGAAACAGAACTCTATCCCACTATCCACTACCGAAGCAGAATATATAGCGGCTGGAAGTTGTTGTGCTCAACTCCTTTGGATGAAACAAATGTTAATGAACTATGGCATTGGGCAAGATATTATGACGCTATTTTGTGACAACACTGCTACCAATATATCCAAGAACCCAATTCAACACTCTCGTACTAAGCACATTGACATACGTCACCATTTCATTCGAGATTTAGTCGAGGATCAAGTTGTCTCCCTTGAATATATTGAGACTGAAATCAATTAGCTGACATTCTCACCTAACCTCTAAACTCCCTTTGTTTCATCTAGCTACCTAAGAAAGTCAATAGGCGTGTGTGCTAGTTGTTGAGTGGGCTATCGGTCGTTAGACCCTTGCCGTGTGCATGACTTGATTTCTCTAGTGGGCCTAATCACTCGTAGGTGTCTCCTCTGACTGTGTTTTCATATCCTGAGGAGATCCTGTAGACCGTGGTAAGTATTCAAACCATGGTTTTGCCCTCGTTGATTTTATTTTTTTGGGGTTTTCACTTTGTTCTATGTTGGGGCGACCGCACTTTGCTCGGTCAGCCACTTTTCTTACAATTCTATTTTTTGAGAGTTGGAGTGACTGGACTTTGTTCGGTTGCCCACACTTTTTGGCATTCTGCTTTCTAGTAAGGGGGAACCGCACTTTGCTCGGTTGCCCGCACCTTCAATCGACAACGTTTTTTTGGTTTTGGCGGGGTCGCCTATAGTTTGTTGGGTCGACTGTGCCTCTTTATATATTGCTCGACTCTTTGGTCGGACGATCATTTGCAGCCTCCTTTGAGCCTTGATACTTCTCTTATTCATTCCCTCTTTGCTCCTTGTGCTTTCCTATGGCTCTTAGGCGACAAGAATGACAAGTGAAAGCTCGCCATGATCGTGCCTAGACTTTGATCCTCGAGAATTCATCTAGTTGAATTGAAGAATTAGGGTTAGGGTTAGGTTTGTGGAAGAGAAGAGAGCGAAGAGAGAAGAGAAAGGATGTCTATTGTGCTTAGGTCACAATGACTCCATAAATCTTATTTATGTAGAGGAATTACAGAAAAGATAAATATACCCCTCAAGGAGGGTATTTACAGAACTATCCCCGATACATATAAAATAGGTATTTCTACGTATGTGATAACACTCCCCCTCAAGTTGGTGCATAGATATCTGTAGTGTTCAACTTGCACAAGCACTTATGGAGTTGTCAACTAGGAACTCCCTTCGTGAAAACATTTGCAACCTGTTCATTAGTCTTCACAAATGAGATGCACACTTCCTCAGAGATAATCTTCTCTTTAATGAAGTGTCGGTCCACCTCAATGTGCTTGGCACAATCATACTGAACGGGATTGTGTGCAATGCTGATGGCGGCCTTGTTATCACATAAGCTCACAGACCTTGAAACTGGGAAACCAAGTTCTGCAACTAACACTTTTAACCAAAGCATCTAACACAAGCCATGAGCCATTGCTCTGAATTTGGCTTCTGTACTAGACCTGTCGACAATGGGTTCCTTATTGCTTCTCCAACTAACCAGATTGCCCCAAGAAAGGTGCAATATCCAAAAGTAGATCTCCAATCATCTTTGGCCCCCTGCCTAATCTGCATCGGTATATAGCTATACGCTTGTGACCATTCTTCTCAAACAGAAGACCTCTACCAAGAGCTGACTTGAGATACCTCAAGATTCGATGTGCTGCCTCTAAATGAACACCTATGGTGAGTGCATATATTGGCTGATCACAGTTAGTGTATAGGCAATGTCGGGTCGAGTTAGGCAGAGATAGATCAATCACCCGACTAGCTTCTGAATGCTCGCTGCATCCTATAGTAGCTCACCATTGGCATCTGCTAACTGGTGATTCTATTCTATAGGAGTTTCCACTGGTTTGGTACCCAACCTGCCTGAGTCTTGTAATAAGTCTAAGACATACTTCCTCTGAGAAATGAAGATCCCCTGACTGGATTTTGTAACTTCGATGCCTATAAAGTATTTGAGAGGTCCTAGATCTTTGATTTCAAACTCCTCTGCTAACTGACGCTTCAGTTTGTCTACCTCCACTACATCATTGCCTGTGAGAATGATGTCATCAACATAAACAATGAGGACAATGGTGTTCTTTCCTTGATGCTTCACAAATAGGGTCTGATTGGCCTGACTTTGAGTGTAACACAACTTCTTCACGGATAGGGTGAATGTCTTGAACCATGCCCTTGGAGATTGTTTAAGCCTATAGAGAACTTTCTTCAGCCTACACACCTTGCTACTATGTCCTGGTGGAGTGAATCTAGGAGGAGGCACCATGTACACTTCTTCATGTAGGTCTCCATGAAGAAAAGCATTCTTCACATCTAGCTGATGCAAAGGCCAGTCTTGGTTTGTTGACATTAACAACAACACCCTGATGGAGTTCATCTTTGCCACAGGTGCAAAGGTCTCCACATAGTCAATCCCATAGGTATGGGTGTATCCCTTGGCTACTAATCTCGTCTTGTACTTCTCAACTGCCCGTTTGCCTTGTGCTTGACTGTGAACACCCATCTACAAACCATAGGTTTCTTACCTCTTGGCAGCTCAACAAGCTCCCATGTCCCATTCTTGTTTAGAGCTCTCATTTCCTCTATCATAGTAGCTTTCCATTTTGGTTGAGCCAGGCCTTCTGCCACTGAAGAGGCGGTATAGGAATAGCGAAAAGGGACGCTATAAAGGATTTATAGGAGCGGGGCAAGGCATCATAGGAGACAAAGTGGCTCAGAGGATGCTGAGTACAGCTTCTAACTCCTTTTTTTTAAAGCAATGGGAAGATTAGAAGCATCAGTAGAAGGAGAAATGACAGGTATAGAAAAGATGGAGCTTTACCTGGATCTAAGGAAGGAGCCACTGGTACAGGATCGACTATGGCTTTCTCCCTTCTGCTATAGACTTTGAGCTCCTTCTAAGCTCCAGGAGCAATATCAATCTCATTAGTAATATGAGTGGCCGGAGAGCGCTCAAACTCTAAAGGGGGGATATGGATATAACAGGTAGAGAAACAGTCCACCTCTCTTCATTACTACTCTCCCCCTGAAGAGAGGTGGGGGAGAAAAAAGATAGCTCCTCACGGAAGGTGACATCCATGCAAACAAACTTCTTCCCAGATGACGGATGGTAACACTTGTAACCCTCATGAGTAGAGGAGTAACCAAGAAAGAAGTACTTGAACGCTTTGGAATCGTGTTTGGTGCGATGGGGACCTAGGATATGTACATAACATACACACCCAAAGAAGCGAGGAGGAATATTGAATAGAGGAGAGCCAGGAGTAAGGATCTGAATAGGAGATTGGAAATTGAGCAGTCGAGATGGCATTCTATTAGTTTAGTAGGCAGACATCAACACATCATCCGACTAATAAGATTTGGGGACATGAGAGCCAATCAAGAGAGATCGAACTACCTCAGTCAAGTGCCAAATTTTCTTTTCAGCTACACCATTCTATTGAGGGGTATAGCAGTAGGAATTTTGATGACAAATCCCATGGTCAAGGAGGTAGTGTTGAAGACCCCCAAACCTATATTGTCCACCCTGGTTAGTATGAAGAACCTTGATGGATGCACCATACTGAGTCTGGATCATCTAATAAAAACCCTGAAAGATGGAATATTTGATTTCATAAGATAGACCCATGTACACCTAGTATGATCATCAATAAATGAAACAAAATAGCAGAAGTCAAAGATAGAAGTAGTGGGGGAAGGGCTCCATACATCAGAATGCACAATGTTAAAACAAGTAGAACTTCTATTTCCTCTGGAGGGATAATTTGATCTACAATGCTTGGAGAGCTCACAAGTCTCACAGTATAAAGCTAAAAAAGAAACAGAAACAAACAAACTAGAAAATAAAAGTTTCATACTGAAAAGAAACATGCCCCAGATGGGCATACCAGTTCAAAATAATATCTATCCTACTACTACTACTTCTACTACTACTACTACTACTACTACTACTACTATTACTACTACTACTATTACTATTCGAAAAAGACTATAGTGATGTGGGCTTAGGAAGGCATCCATCTAGAAGGTAGAGGCCATGCGCTTCATGTCTAGTGCCAATCGTCCTCCTTGTCTCGAGGTCTTGAAAGACACAAGAAGTAGGGGAAAAAGTGACACTACGGTTTATGGATTTAATCAAAGCACTTATAGAAAGTCGGTTAAAAGTAAATCTAAGATCATGCAAAACAGATGAAAGATGTAGTTTAGGAGAGAGAAGGATGTTCCCTTTCCCAGACATAGAGGATAAGGTGCCATCAGTTGTCTTCACCTTATCATGGCTAGAACACATAGTATAACTGGAAAATAAAGAAGACATGCCCATCATGTGTTCTGAAGCCCTTGAATCAACAATCCAACTGGAACTGGACGATGAAAGAGACACATGATGAGCAGGTCTAGGGTTACCTGATTGGGCAAAGGAGGTGGACGATGTGGTAGAAGGACTATCCACCCGCTGAAGCAATTGTCGAAGGGCTTAAAGCTCTGTGGCTGAGATACCACTAGGAGGAGCTAAAGTTGGAGATATCGTCAAAGATTGTTTAAAAGGAGAAACAGAGTATCCACATTAAGTGAAGATGCTGATAAGAGTAATAATGGTCGAACTCTTGTCACATGGTGCGAAGAGCGGTATAGTACTAAGAAAGGGACTTCTCCCCCTACCGAAAGTGGAAAATACTCTGCCCTAGCTGAAATGCCCATCCGCTTCTCTAAGTAGGTTTTCTGGGTAATCTCCCAAACCTCCCGTGCTATTCGCATGAATAAGAAACTCTGGCTGATATCTAGTTCCATAGAGTTGAGGAGCCAAGACATGACAGTAAGGTCATCTATCTCTCATTGTCGGTACGAGGGATCAGTTCGGGGAGGCTCAACTATATCCCCCGTAGTGTGACCAAGTTTCCTACGGCCCCCAATGAACAACCGTATTGCCTGAGCCCAACGTAAGTAGTTATTGCTGTCTAACTTCACTGAGGTGCTGTAAACTGGGTTCTCATACGCCAAGTGATGCACCATAGGGCCTCCAATACCAGTGGATGGAGTTTTCATGCTTACTTCTAACGCGGAAGGAGAATCTAAGGAAGGTGGAGTAACCACGGGAGGTGGAGGATCTGCCATAAAGAACTATGGCCAAGAACAACTATATAGAAGCACCAAAATGTAAAAAATAATCAATCAAGGGCCAAAAAAAAGGCTAAAGAACCACACTACAGACCATAGGAACATCCAAGTAGGGTATATAGGACCCAATGATCTCTCAAGAAACAAGAGAGAGTAACTAGATGGAGAATGAGACTCAACACACACCCATACGAAACTAAAAATGGGTATAAGTAGCCGAATGAAGGAGGGAATAGGTGTAGAGATGCAAGAAAGCATCCTAGACCTAGAAGAACACTGAATAAAGGTGTTTAGAGTTGAATGGATGGGATATTGGACCAAATCAATGGTCATAGGGGGCAATATAGCCACCGATGGCAACTACTTGGGGAAGAAATCTTCCTACAAGTCTCAAATCTTGATGGATCCTTTCAAGTAAGGTATCTACATGTCGGTTAGATTGGGGGTAACTAGAACGAAGCAATAATCGCCCCAAAAAGTTCATATAATGGTTAAAAAATGAGTTAGTTCACGAATTGGTTTATGAGAAAATTTTGCAAATAATGGCCAAAAAACACCCCAAATGGATAAAAAAATACCCAAAGAATAACCAAAAAATAGGAAAAAAAAGATCTATATCAATTGGTAAAGGTTTCAACAAACCTTGATTTTCGTGTCCATAGAGCTGATGACGCCAGCCTGCAGTCTGACGATGTCAGCAGATGTCAGGTTGCCTCTGGTTTGTATCCAAAAATACTCCGGCAAGCCTCGATGGCAAATAGCTCTGATACCAAGTTGAATTGAAGAATTATGGTTAAGGTAAGGTTTGTGGAAAGGAGGAGAGAAGAGAAAGGATGTCCATTGTGTTTAGGTCATAGTGACTCCATAAATCTTATTTATGTAGAGGAATTACAGAAAAGACAAATATACCCCTCAAGGGGGGTATTTACAAAACTACCCCCGATACATATAAATTGCCTATTTCTATGTATATGATAACACATCTCTCCTCTTGCCAAGGAAAACTTTACGAGGTATGTATCCCATCGTGCCATTGCTCGCGAACACAATGTTTTAGTTGACTCTCTTATTCCCTTGAATATTTATCATCTGTTTGAGGATCAACACTGGCTGCCCCTTTTTAAGTATTATGGGCTAGTTTACCCTCGTTCGATTCGTTGCTTCTATGCTAATATTCATACTGAAGATCAACGTAGTTTGATTTTTTCTTCACGTGTACATGGGGTGGATATCAAAATTTCTTCCACCATCTTGGCTCAGATTTCTGGGTTGTCTTGCACCTCGAATGCACGTCAGTATCCTCCTCTTGAAACTCTCCCTGAGACAACGGATATGATTCTCCATATGTGTGGAAAACATGTTCCTACTTCTCTATACCTTCGTGGTTCTAACCTCCTTCCTAGGTTTAGGTTATGTCATTTGGTTCTTAGCTACAACATTGTTCCTTGCATTGGCCACAGAGATGAGATCTCTAATTCTATGATCTTCCTTTTTATCATTTGGCCAAGGGCAATCCGCTTGATGCCCCTGCTATTATCGGCTACACTATGCTTGACGCCTTTTATGCTCTAGGGTCTTAGAAATCCCTCTTGTTTGCTGCCCTTCTCTCATCTGTTTTCACTTACTTTTGGGTTCCTATTTCTCCTGATGAACCCTCTCAGAGTCTTGTTTCTCCCTTGAGTGGCTCATTCGTCACTCGTAGCGATAGAGCTATTCCTTCTGCTTCCTCCGGTAGAAGCATTTCTAGCAGGTTGTCTAAGATGGATCTCCTCCTTTAGACCACTCAAGCTAATTATATGAAGGTTTCACGCATCGAGGACTACCTTCGCTCTCAGGACGAGAACTACCCCCAGACAGATGATGATGTAGCCTCCGAGGATAGTATCAAGGGTGTGGCTGGAGACGATGACGAGGAGGAGGATGATAATGACGTTTGACTACTTTTGCTTATGTTTTTCATTTTTGTGGTTGCATTTGGATTGATGAGAATTTTCTTAGCTTCTCTGTAAGGTCACTTTTGGTTGTCCACATTGTTGTGGCTTGTTCCTTTTGGACTTTTTATGAACCTTGCTCTATCGGTATTTTAGACCTTTATGTTATTTCCGTTATTGTTTATTGATTTTGCTATTTACTCTTCTCTTTGCTGGGGAACCCTTTGTCATTTCTAGACAAATAGGGAGAGAATGCATTATTACGTCTTTGCATTGGTTGACTCTGAATAACTGTGTATTATCTTGACTCTTCTATACTAATCTCTTGACGAGCTTCTTGGTCGAGAAGATATATTTGTGTTATTTTAGGAATAGATCAACCGGTGACGCTTCTCTCTCCTTCAGGTGCTATCAATTATGGGGAGCAATTTCTCTTTTTGTTGGGTTGTTTGGAAACTTATTTTTTTTGCAATCCTGGATTTATTGTATTTGTCGGTTGTCCATGTAATGTAATTGTAATTTGTCATGAAATTGACAAAGGGGGAGATTGAAAAACTCATATTTATAATTGTCAGATTCCATGACAAAAATGACATTTACTTGTATGCTGATTACATTAGTTTGAGAAGCTCCATTCAACCCATCTTGAAGATTGATGGACGATCTAGCGAAGAGACCCTAGTTTCACAACAATCAGACTACTGCAACAATCTTCTTGGAAATGAGCATCTATCTTTCATGATTACACTTTACAGATGTTTGGAAGTTTCTTGGGTATGATAACTCATCTGGGTCTATATTTGGGTTGATTAGGCTCTTGTCAGGGGTTTGGTAGATTTTTCCATGAGCTAGGACGCCCCCAATACTTGGGGCGACCGAGGCGACCTTGGTCGACCGCTCTTTTCATTAGTCGCCCGCTCTTTTTAGCACGCTGTCTGAAAATAGATAGGGCACCCCCTCTTTCTTGGGTCACCCCCGCTCACTACCTCGGGCAATCGCACTATGATAGGCCACCCCCGCTCTTTCCATTTTTGGAAAATTTATCCGTTGAAAGACCTCATTTTTACTCTATTTAGGCTTGTTCTTTAACCTTTTTGGGTATGAATTTTGAGAGTATTCTTGAGGTACTTTGAGCAAAAAACCCTAGACTCAAGTGTCTATGTGTTTGAGATCAAATCTCTGTGCATCATCACTCTTGAGAAGATCCATTGAAAGAGATTTGGTGGGTGTAGTTTGTGATCTCTATGCTCTTGATGAACGTAAGTGCTTAACGGAAATAGATCATCACTTGGATTTGCACCACTTTGTAAGGAGCTTGACTCTAAGCTCCGTGGATTTTCTTCTCAGCATCTCGAGAGGTAAGTCCATTTGTTTTTGAACCTCAAGGAGGTTATTGAATATCTAAACCCTGATTGAATTCTAGTGAGTCTTCACTCACTTGGAACCTTGTGGGAAAGTTCCAATGAGAGTTGAGATCCATCTTGATTTGGCTAGACCTAGAGTAGAACTAGGCGGTAGATTGCTCACTTATAGCATAAATTGGTCATGTCTAGGTTAGTGATATTGCTAGCCGTTGGTTATTCAATTGTTAAAGTGTATTGCTTGTTTGGATAGTAGAGCTCAATTAAGTATGTGACAGTGGATGGAGGTGTGCGAACACAGAACCACTAAAACTTTTTGTGTTGTAGCATGGTCTCATTTTGTCTAATCTCTATCTATTCTATTCATCTGATAATCTATTTATGATTGAATACTTGTGTGATTGGATATTGAGTTATTGAACCTAAATCCGCATAATTTTTAAAGGAATCAATATTGTCCTATTCACCCCTCCCCCCCTCTAAGTCATTTATAACTATATAAAATGAGGATCAAGTTGATCCTCGCTAGACTCAAACAGTGAATAAAGCTTAGACAATAAAAATGCGAGGAGGAAGAGAGAATAGAGAAGTATCTGGAAACAAAACTGAAAATGAAGCTTTACTATTGAGAACTGATGAAGCATCTGGTTAATGAGATAACAAGCTGTGAAGACAACATTACTTAAATATATAATATGTATTTTCAACTGAAAAAGTAAGGAATGGACAACTTCTAACACACACTGATATTTCTTTTCGGTCACCCCATTAAGTGTACCAACACAAAAGGTCTAATGTAACATAGAATGAGAACCAAAATAATCTTAAAGCAGTATAAAAGTATATTCTCTGGCACTATTAGAACGAAGAACACAGATAGAGATACCAAATTGCGTTTGCACATCTATATAGAATAATTTTAAAAAGAGAACTCAAATATATCTTTTTTTATAAGTAACTCAGATATATCTTTCATTAAGTAAATTCATGTCCTTTGGAAGTAGTCATCCAAAAATTAACAAAGTACTAAAAATCATTGTATGAAGGTATTCTGGCTAAGCCCCAAACATCAAAATGATTAATTGAAAAAAGACTAGACACACTATAAAGCCTAGATTGAAAAAGGACATGGTGATGCTTACAAAGTCGACATGACTCACAATCCAAAGATGGTAATTTTTCTAACGTGGAAATTAAAATCTTCAAACTATGTAGCAACATATGACCGGGGTGACAATGCCACTGGTGAGGAGAAATCTTCAAACTATGTAGTAACGAATGACTGAAGCGACAATGCCACTAGTAGAAGCACCACAAGATATACATGACTAAACCATGTTGGCATTAGATCTGTAAGAAGCAAAGGGCTGTTGGGCACTTGGGCTTTCATCTTGGCATATTCTTCTCAGGAAAGAGAAATGGAAGGGTTCTATAGTCCTAAGTAATAACTTCAACACTTACACCAGAAGCCTGATTAGCCTATGTTGATTTCCCATGAAGATTTCAAGACGTATAGGAGGTGTAACCATGACTACAACGAATAAACTTACGAGTACCACGTCCTCTACTGTGGCCTCCCCCTGAGTCTCAACAACCTCTACCACCTATTTGACCACTAGGATTAATAAATGTGACTCTCCCCGAGATAGGAAAATAACCCAAAGTTGTAAGGGCATAATTATTAGTTGGTAGAGAAGGAGACCCGTAGAAGGCGAGAGTAAAATTCTATCAACAATGGGAGTTCTTTGCTGCTAAGGATTTGAGTTCACGCAACCTTTAGGTTAGAAAGAAACTTCGTAACTAAATACTACTCTCATTATCTTTGTTGGATCTCCAGATTAGTAGTAATAGGCTGATATAGTTCAACTCATCAATTATTCCTTGCATGCAGGCATGATAATCACCAAGACTTCTATTAACTTGCTATAGAATAAAACATTCCTATAACAATTGATATACTATAATTCTTTTCACCAGAATACTATCCTAAACGGTTTCTCATATTTCTTTTGTTGTGTCCAAAAACATCACATTTACACATATCTATGGATCCATATTGTTGCACAACCATGTCCTTATATGAGCATTTTCTCAGGTGCACTCAATAATTACTGGCCTCCCCCAAAGGTTGTTATATAGTTAAATAATTGAGTTTCCCTCTAACTATGAGGAAAACTTGTGTAGATTTAGACCAAGGTACATAATTACTCATATTGAGTTTAATAGAAGTCATCTGAGACATTAGTATCTCAGAAGAAGACAACCGACTAGGTTTAGATTCCATTTCTAGTAACTAGGTCACAAACAACTATGCTCAATCTAAAAAGCATGTGATTCTCCCTAGATACCTTCGATATACTCTAAAAAGCATGATAGAAATTTGAACACCTGGGATTTTCTCTAGAGAGTCCAGGAGAGAAATTTGAACACATACAATTTGCTTTGGAAACCTAGAGGCAAATTGATACCTTCAATTTACGCACGAGGGGAACTCGAGAAATGTGTGATATTAATATCGATAAACATGTTACATCAATCCTCAAGAAATTTGTTACAATAGACCTCGGGAAACTTGTCACGACAACCTTGTTAAACATATCATGACAAATTAGTAGAACTTGTGATTCTCCTTGAAGACAAAATACACCAAACTACAGTAACTTCTCATCTCTAGCATGCATATACACAGATAAAGGCCAAGGTTATCCCTTCAAATCTGTTTGAATGACCTCTTGCACATCACACACAAGAAGGAAACAAGAAGAAGAAAAGAGGAAACCCTAGTTAATGGATCATATGCTCTGATACCATGTAAACTAAATTAGGGTTTGCGTGGGAAGAGGAAGGTGAAGAATAGAGAGAGAGAAGTCGAACTAGTGTCTTGAACTTGCATTGGTCGACCCTCACAATAAACGTAAAGTACATAAATACCCCAGTGTTATTAACAAGGACCAAGCGCTAGGCCTTTCTACTAAGCCCCTTCAAGCTTGTGGCTCTTTCCCAAGGTAGCTCGTGGTACAAGTTGAAAGAGACCCCCTGTATGCCCTTCCCAAAAGAAAAAAATAGTCAACTAGTAGTACATCCCTATTCAGCCTACGGTGAGCAAAGAAGCAAAAGTGGACAGAAAAAGAAACTGTAAAAGAGAAAAAGAAAAGAGGAGATACAGTTCACTGCATGCATTAAAGAAAGGTGCTCATACATGGACTAGCGCGCTGAGCGCACACAATTCTTGAATAACTAATCTATTTTTCTCTTGAAAGGTATGCAGTTCTTGTGAAAATTGAATGATTGTGATCATTTGACAATTGTGAAAGTGCCAAATATTTTTCTAATCCAACTCAAAGGAGGGCAATGTAAAGTGCACATACCACTATTTTGCTCGATCAAGACCCTTACGACCTCCGATTTGTTTGATCTTTATATCATCATGATAGTGACAATGAGCACAATCATTTTCCACAGGCAAAACGAGTCAAACCCAC
The DNA here is from genome assembly GCA_035048495.1 of Euptelea pleiosperma. NCBI lineage: Eukaryota > Viridiplantae > Streptophyta > Magnoliopsida > Ranunculales > Eupteleaceae > Euptelea > Euptelea pleiosperma. The sequence continues at coordinate 14,047,703 of CM068541.1, forward strand.
TAGTACAATCAAAATGGTGGGAAGAGGTGCTTGACGTGATGGAAGAACTGAAGTTGAAAAACTACGGAGACAAATTGTCTTCGGTGAGGAATTGGCCTCTTGCAATGATGAGGCACAACCTATTTTTGGTGTCTGCTATGACAATCCTATCTTTGATAGTGACTCCATCTTTAACATGGGTTTTAGAGAAGATAAATGACGATACCAAACACTGCCCCAAGGACGTGAAGAAGAGAGTCTCATTGACCTGAGACCACTTGCCGTCTAGTTGGCAATAGTGCTGCCTAAAGACTAGGCCACAATATTAACCGATGTTTATTAAAGGATATGGGTGCTCGAGTAAGTGACAACTTCAGTCTTTGCTAATTGAGATTTTCGTTATTTATCAAAGGCTCCATTGCTCTATGTTACGTTGGAAGGAAGTTTTCCACTGATGGATGTACAAAGGCAATAACCTAAAATTAATTCTCACTCATGTTGTTACAATTCAATGCCAGCTTTAGTTAATAACAAAACTCGAAGTTGAGTTTTTCTTAAGCGGGGGAGATTTGATGCAAGCAATTATTCGTGAAGGCATTCCTAGGTGCCATATTTTAGCTCACTATCCTTGGTGGGTATTCTTTAAAAAAGTTATCTTTTTTAACAATTTAATGGTTGTAAAGCACACGTCTCATTCACTACATACATTCTTTCTACATCATATACTCAACATTAAGCTAAATTATTTTAAGAAAATATATCTCAATAGATGGAATAAAATCTACTCTGACATGTAAGTGTATTGGGTTTTTGGAGTCAAAATGTCTGACACTGACATACATGGGCATGTTTTTGCGTATATGTTACATAGGTCTTAAAGGGATATGGGTTTTTATGAAGTTTTTGAATTACAAGGAGAACTTTTCCATATGTATCTGGTCTTTTCGTAAAAAGAGCTCGAGTGACAACATGTTTCTTTCCAATAAAATCCAAAAATAATAATAATTTTCTGCGGCCTTCTGACCTAGAATCTAATGAACATTCTAGTTTTGACTAGTTAAAATCATATTAAATATTACACACAAAATTCTATAATGCTTGTCAAGTTTAAAAACATTGAATAACGTTGATGAATAACTAAACGAGAGTTTCAAGATAATTCCTAAGTCTTAGATTTGTAGATGTTTTTAAACTTACTCTTTTGTCCATCAGCACAAAAAAATTCTGTACTTTCCCATTGGAAAGTCCTACAAGAGAAAATTTACAAAAATGTAAGACTATCATTCTTGTATTGGCTTCATACTAGTCAAGACAGTCTAATCATGTGAAAATTCAAATGCATGATAATAAATTCTGAGCTTACAAATTGGGGTTGGTGGGAGAGCAGCATGCATACAAGTTCCTAAAAGAACAAACGTGAATTAAATACTTAAAATACATAATGAAAGGAAAGGTACAAAGGACAGAGCGGAGAAAAAGATTGATGCATTTTCCTTACACATAGTGTGTCATGTTTTCGGAATACGCAAAGTTTATACTTGTAAAACTATTGTGTGAAAAATCCCTGAGAAATAGCATATCACAAAATAATCCATAAAATTTTCATAGAACTAATAAGACATCAATAATGGAAGATTCCATGTGATAAACAATGAAAAGAGATAAGTCAGTGAATCTCAGAACAAACCCAAATAACTATTGTACTTCTTATACAATGAGGTGACAATCCATACACATATAATACAAAGGAAAGTGCTAAGACTATCTTACCCTAATTAGCCATTGTAACATACTAATATAATGATACATAATTCATCGTACTCAATCTAATACCGTTCCCCACCCTTCGAAATCATGATGGGCCAAGCATCTAGAGTTCAAATCACAAAACATAAGCTCAATGATAGTATGTAACTTCATAGAGAGAATTTTACAACCTGAAGAACCATAAATAAGGGAAAGATCACATTGTTGCAAATGATAATGGATGATATGAGAAGAATCATGATAAACTATAATAAATGGTGCATCTCATCTCATTTGTTTTTGTTGATAAAGTGAGTTTGTATTAGGAAGAGTATAAATGTACATGTCTCAAACAAAATAAACAAAGAATTATCAGGAGGAAGGCCCTAGTGACTCCAAAAAGAAGCATCCACTTGAGTTGACATCCAAAAGTAAGGGCTCAAAGGAAATAATAATCTTCAAAAGACATTATACGGAAATATTTGAGGATAACAACCAAACGGGCGACCAAAACTTCAGTTCTTTTGAAGATGGCTTTATTGCAGGTATACATTTCCTCAAATATCTGCCTATTTAGCTCCTTCCAAATGAACACCCCAACCTCCAAACCATTCTACGTTTCTCATCCAAGGCATCTAGAGATCAGCATTTGAGAAGCTCCAAAATCCACCTTGGAAACACTAAGATACTAACAAGTCAAGAAACTGGTTCCAAATGCTTAGAGTGAACTTGCAATGTATCGAAAGATGATCTAATTGATAAGTATACTCCTTGTGTTGTCAATTCCAGAATAACACTAAGTATTTATGTAACCTCCTATTGGGCGACTGCCAATGAACTTGGGAAAGTGTGCCTAAAGGCGTTCTTTTTGAAGCAACAAGTATTGGAGATCAGAGCCTTCAGAATATCATTAGAAGGCAGCTAAGACACAATCAGAGCCCCCTAGCCTACAATGAGAAATTGAAAGGAAACCCCAAAGCAGGTCATTCTATGTAGCCCGCAACCGTTTTTGTCAGATCAGGCGAAGCGGTAAGGGTCCTTTCTATCTGGGTCAGGTTAGTGAAGCCATTTTAGTACCTCTATCAAAGCACATCTCCTTGGGTCATTCTAGCTGCAATGGGATTCCCCCTAGCCTGAAGCCCTCGTCTATCTCCATCAGCAAGCAATGCTAGGATGAACATTAGGATCAGGGACAAAGGTAATAGCATCTCTTACTCTCATCCTCCTTCTAGCCCCTCCTCCGACTCCTCTTGCTCTCCCCTTTCTTATTGGCTCAGTCCTTTTACAAGGTGCCGATAGCCAGAGCATTTGTCAGTGGAAACATCAGTACTGGACGATTGCCCTCAGTCTGCTGCTCTTGCTGGGGTGAGGGATGACCCAATAGCCTTTCAACCAGCTGCAATAGATCCAATGGCAGTTTTGGATATCCTTCTCATCGTCAAGATCCCAGCAACAGGAGATTTTGGCACTATTATACCCCGATATGAGGGATAGATAAGTTCTGGGGAAGGAGTGGAGACGTTTATGCCTCTAGTTAAGACGTCTAGTTACTACAACACTCTTGGACCTATGGAATCATTGTTTCGAAGGGGACGAGTCTTTATCAGCTTGGTTCAGAGCTATCATACTAAAGTTGGGAATGTCCTTAGGCCTCTCTTTTACTGCCTATGAGCAAGATACACGTAAGATGCTCCTCTCTATTCTAGGGATCCCCTTAGATCCCCTTTCTCACTTCAGGAAGCCAAATCCTTTACTACGATAACATCAAGGAAGACGAACCTACAATTGACTATAGACCTAAGGATAAAGCTGACCTTTTGTTGTGCGATAAAACAAGAACAGACAAGGGGAGACAGTTGTTGACGCTGTTAAGGTGAAGGGACCAGTGGAAGGGGTGCTATAACCAGGGTCAGGCCTTTATCCTAAATCAGCAAGGCCATCGAGAAATCCAAAGGCTGCCAAGCCCTTTTAACTCATGAGGCACCTTAGTTACGAAAGTCGCAAGTTGGGGAAAAAGCTAGGTGATCAATGAAGCTGAAAATATTTTTCCAGAATGTCTGCGGTCTGGGGAATATTGCTAAAAGGGCAATGGTCAAAATTTTGAGTCACAGATGGGGAGCTAATGTTTTGAACCTTCAGGAGACGAAATTGGAAAAGTTGGATTTGTCTTTGATCCGAGAATTATGCGGCTTCTCAGATTCCAGTTGGCAGGACCTCCCGTCTTCTTGGACGGCAGGTGGTGTTGCTCTTATTTGGGACTATAGATATCTTGAAGCGTTAGATGTCTTGGTAAGAGCTTTCTCAGTCTCCATTTGTTGTCGTGTGTACATGAACAATTTATTTGGGTATGTACAGGGGTCTACGGACTTTCAACTAGCACATTCCGGGATCAATTTTGGGACGAGTTGGATGACATTGAGGGCCTATGGGATGATCTATGGTGCCTAAGAGGGGACTTCGATGTCATTGGATTTCGGGATGAAAAGAACACAAGGAGCAGAGTTTCTAGAAGCATGAGAGACTTCGAAGCTTTCATCGACAGACATTTCCTCATGGATCTTCCAATGAGTGGGGGGGGGGGCAGATTTACATGGTCTAACAACCAAGAAAATCCCATATTATGTAGAGTAGACAGGTTTCTTGTGTCCACCGATTGGGAAGATCACTTTCAAGGAGATTATTTATTAGCTATTCCCCGGCCCGCTTCAGATCACTCTCCTCTGGTTTTGGATTGTCAGGGTGTTAATTCACACCCTAAGCCTTTCCGTTTTGAAAATATGTGGCTCTGTAATACGTAATTTAAGCTTAAGGTGGAGGAGTGGTGGAATTCCTTCTCTTCGAATGGCAAAGCAAGGATCTCATTTCAGCGCAAACTCAAAGAGCTTAAGGAGAGGATAAAGCAATGGAATCAGGAGGAGTTTGGTAGAATTGATCAGAGGAAGGGTTTAATCCTTGAAGAGATAGCCATGTTTGATAGGAAGGAGGAGGATGATCCCCTATCCTTGGAGGACCATTTGACAAGAGGGCTTTGAAAGCAGACTACCAAAATATAGTGAAGATGGAGGAAATCATTTGGAAGCAAAAATCTTGAGTCAAATGGTTGAAGGCAGGGAACAATAACACCAGATACTTCCACAATGTGGCCTATGCTAACAGAAGAAGAAACTTTCTATCTCGGTTAATAGTCTGTTGTAACGTGTTGGAAGAGGAGAGTATCATGGATGGGGCAGTGAGCTTCTATACAAACCTCCACTCCGAAACTACCTCTTATAGACCAAAGCTGGACGATCTTGAGTTTGATCAAATCAACGGAACAAATAGGGAAAGATTGGAGAGACCCTTTGATGAGGAAGAAGTCTTGCTTGCGATTTCTGAATTAGCAGGGGACAAGGCCTCGGGTTCTGATGGCTTCTCCATTGCTTTTTTCAAACACCATTCGGAGACTATTGGGGCTGATTTTACGTGTAGTGGTGGAATTACAAGAGGATGGTTTCTTGGACTCTGCCTCCAACAATACTTTCATTGCTTTGATTCCAAAGTTCCAAGGGGCAATGGACATTGCGAATTTCAGGCCTATAAGCTTGGTGGGCTGTATTTATAAAATTATTGCTAAGATGCTTGCCACGAGAATTAGTGAAGTGTTGCCTTCGGTTACTTCTCCTTCTCAAAGGGCTTTTGTGAAAGGGCGCCAAATTCTATATGGCACTTTGATAGCTAATGAGTGTATTGATTCCAATCCAAACTATGCATTCCGAGGCTAGTTAGTAAAATTGATATGGAAAAAGCCTATGATCACATGGACTGGAGATTTCTTGACTACATGCCCGATAGATTGGGCTCTGGGTGCAAGTGGAGGTCCTAGATCTGGAAATGCACTTCGATAGCCTCATTTCTATTCTCATCAATGGATCTCCAGCCAGTTTCTTTAGAAGCTCCAGAGGGCTGCGTCAAGGAGATCCTTTATCACCCTATATGTTTCTTTAGAAGCTCCAAAGGGTTCCAATTCGCAGACGACACCCTTGTGTTTCTTGATTCTTCCATCTCTCAGTTGAGATTCCTTCATGGGCTCCTATGTTGCTTTGAAGCCATTTCGGGGCTCAAATATGAATCTGGACAAGAGGAAGGTTTTCGGGGTGGGTGAGGTGGAGAACATTCTAGGCTTGGTTAGTATCTTGCAATGCACTGCTGATAAACTGCCATCTACTTATATGGGTCTTCCCCTCTGCTTTGCTTACAAATCAAATAATTTATGGGAGCTCGTTATCGAGTGCTTTGGTAGATGGCTGGCAGCGTGGAAATCTAGGTATCTTTCAAAAGGAGGCCGACTAGTCTTTATTAAAAGCACCCTTTCTAGTCTTTTGATTATTACATGTCCTTTTCTCGATCCTGAGAAGTGTGGTGAAGGCTTTGGAAAAGATTATGCAGGGCTTTTTGTGGGGAGGAAGGGAAGGGTTCAGAAGATGCACTTGGTAAGCTAGAAGAATGTGTGCAAGGCCAAGGAAAAATGGGTTTTGGGGAGGAAGAACCTCAAAGTGCTGAATCAGGCGCTTCTAAGTAAGTGGACTTGGAGGTTTGGGGAGGAATCTTCTACTCCTTGGTGGGAGGTCATAGCGGGCAAGTACGGGGTCTCTGCCTTCGGATGGGTGAGCAGAATGGTCTGAACTCGGTACGGTTGCAGTGTTCATTTCCAAATTTACTTTTGAATTTGACAAGGGTGTCAGATTTAGGGTGGGAATAGGAGACATGCTTAGATTCTGGGAGGACCTATGGTGTGGGGAGACACCATTATGTATAGATTTCCCAGAACTTTACTCCCTCTCGGAGAAGAAAGGTAGATCCATTCGTGATTGCGCCCATTTCGGAGAAGAGCGTATAGGATAGGATTTTGGCTTTAGAAGAAATCTAAATGCTGGGAGATAGAGCCCCACCCTAGATGTCTCCTTCGTTAGCTCGATGTCCATTTCCCTTTTTTGGATCAGGATAGGCGGATTTGGATTTGGACCAAAGGCGACTCGTTTTCTGTTCACTCTATGAGGCTTTACACTCTTTTGATGAGTCCAAGTTCTCCGCCTCCTTGATCTGAAGCCTTATTGTCTCCTCTAAAATGGCTTTCTTGACTTGGGAAGCTCTCTGGACAAGATTCTGATAGTTGACCGCCTGCGATCCAGAGGCATTATCATTGCCGACTTCTGTTGGATGTGTCAACACAGTGGAGAAACTGCGGACCACCTTCTGTTACATTGCGATGTGACCAAGGAAGTTTGGTCTTCTTTCCTTTACTAGATTGGTATGTGCTAGGTGATGTCGAAAACTCTCATGGCTCTTTTTCTTAGCTGGCGGTCCAAAGCTTTCTCCTCTAGAGGATTCATTTTGTTGAGGATATAGCCTTTCGCCATTGTTTGGGGTTTGTGAAAGGAAAGAAACCAAAGGGTGTTTGAGGGCAAGAATGAAGACACGGCACCGATCATTCTCAAAATCAAGGGCTTGTTGTTTTTATGGTCTAGGACATTCTCAGAATGTAGGGGCATATTTTTCGAAGACCTCATTTTTCATATGGATATCCTTTCTACTAGGGATTGAGGACTTTGGATCCCTTTTTGTTGGGTTTTTTTTTTCTTCTTGTTCCTCCTTTGGCTCGTTGGTCATCTCGAGTGGGTTGACCAACCAAGTTGACGGGCGATCCGGATATGGGTCAACCAGCCTGGGTAGTGAGTTGCCCGGACATGGGTTGACTAGTCTGATTGACCAGTTGACCTGCTTCATTGAACCTCGAATCATGAGGGTGCTCTCCCTTTCCATTAGACTATAAATACTCCTCCCCCTACCCATTACATTTACCAATTCACTCAGCCTTCTCTTGAGCTCTTCATCTCGAAGAGAATTATTCTAACTCCCTTGCCTTCGTGCTTGCTCTGATGGTATGTCTTGCTAGCCTTGTGAGAGATTGGCTTCAGTGGTCTGTGTTCTTCGGTTCTAGATTGACTCGAGTGATTGGTGTGCGTTGCGGTTCTGATCAGTAGCCTCGATTGAGCTTCAACAACATCGAAGCTTTGCCGAGGAGAAAAGCAATGAGGGGGGCAAGTTCATCAGGGTCTCAGAGTTTACTCCTCATGGACGTAACAGAACATTCTAATTTTCGGAAGGCATAAAGGGTGCAAGTTGGACTTCTTTGACTGAAGGTTTGACATCCCTAGTTGATCAAAACCACATTCATAAACCCACAGAGAAGGAGAATCATCTAGATCAGAGGGGAACGTATAAACCCATGATTTCTGGGGATGGTATTTCTTCAGGTAATTCCCACAATATTGTCACTAATTATTCTGGTTTGACGAGTGGAGTTCTTGGACATTGGAATCAAGCCCTTATATGTGAATCATTGGAAAAATTCTTGAATTGGGAAAAATTCTCTATTAACCTCACAATTAACTCTTGCTTATGGGGGCTTGCTGTAATACGTTATGCATAATTATGTGATTCTTGGTCATTATACCTAACCATTAAATATTCTATTTCAGTGTGCGCATGCCTTTTGCAATATTAAAAAAAATGGAGAGATGGTGGTGATGGCTACATATGCTCAATACATGTCTTATATGCATATGTTTCAAATATGCTACATGAAGAATTTGCCATTTTTTATATAGTTATTAGTATATAACCAGATCCCATATTATTGTTATATTTTTCTATTAAGAGTATATAGACTTTGCAAACTTGTATCCGTAAACCTGCATAATACTGTTATATATTTATCATAATGAAATATTAGGAAGTCAAAAACATAGAACCTATGCTCAATTTCATGTTTGAAAATTTTTAAATGTACAAGAAAATTGTCAAGTGTTTTTTTAGCAAATGTTAATAGTTATTCCTTTTGTTTATGTATTTTTAGTAGGACTATGGCATTAATATATACTATTGTAAGGGCACTTCAGCTTGTATGGATTGTGTTAAACTGGTAATAAAATCTATAAAAGAGTTGGGAAAGGTAGTCTTGACTTCCAATATGCGTGTGTGTATTTTGTTTATACATGTTTTATTTTATCTCTCTTAGAGTTTCAAATTTCAATAATAAATATGCAAGTATGGTAAGATTCCATCATTTCCTCATATAGATATGCATTATGAAGACAAAAAATTTGGAAGTTTGATTTCTAAAAGTGATTTAGAAGATCATTTCTTACGAAAAATTGGAAACCCAAAATTTAGGTAATAGGATGACATCACAAGTAAAGAACGACATGCATTTGTATAGGTAGTGTCTCGTTAATCCAAAGAATAGGCAGCCTTCTTGACATGTTATGTACTATCTAGTTAAAATATAAAAGGAAATTTCACCAACTTGTGAAAATAAATTACAATAATCACATACGCCATAATATTGGATGAAGTTGCAACCCAGCTAGGGATTTGTCCGGTGAGCTTATTTCTTGTGAGGTATCTGAACACAAAATATCGTCATTTCCTTATTGTGATCAACTAAGCATCAACTAAATCATTCCAAATGAGAACACCATAATTAACTTCCACGCAAAGTAAACAAATCTTAGAGTTGATATGGCTTGGATGAATTTAAGAAAAGAAATTTGCTTACATGAATGTTAAATTTAGCTGGTTAAATGAGTTTGGAACTTCATCGGTCAAGTTATTGAAGCTCAAGTCTCTGAAAGAAAATGTAAGCACAAACTATTTAAAGCAATTTGATTTTTGATGTAAAATATGGATAAAACTAGCATAAATGTCAAGTTTACAAATTGTTAAAACATAGAAATTAGATGGTAGGGAAATGGTAGAAAATAATTGTTGTATAACCATCTATTTAGAAGAAAGATTATAAGAATCTAAAGAGAAGTCACTAATATTAGTCAAAACCACAAACTAGTATATGCAATAAGATCAAATTAAAATATTTCCACAACGCATTTGTGTGTTTTCGTAGTCACATGTTCACTTAGAAGGCACAAAGAATAGTGATGATCAATACTCGATCATGGGGCACCACCTCAGACATTTCAACAACCAAATTTTCAGCCATTAAGATATCCTTCTGCTTGAGTTGTACAAAGGATACCGATTAATGGTAATGCAAATGCCTCCCTTTCTGAACAACTTAGATACACATGACCTACAAGCAACCATGTTCCTATAACTTCATACCAAACATTAACACAATATGGAAACAACAGTTTGAGATAATTATTTGAATTCTTTATTACACGTAAAATTTATTAATGAAGGGGGTGGGCCCCAAAAAACAAACCAAGAAACCACGAGGAATGGTCTCAAGGGCTAGGAAGACTTGGATTGTACACAATCCCCTCCCAACTATAAAAATAACCAACAGCCCTAACCCCCCTAAATTCTTTCAGGATACCCAACTAAACATAGATGCTTTAATTATGGCCACCACCAACTCAGAATAGTTGTATTTGTCTTCTAAGAATCCTTTATTTTTCTCTTTACAAATATTCAAAACTAGAGCTCATGGAAGGATCTTCTAGAGAATATGTCCTTGTTTACTTGCAGTTCTAGAATTCCTACCTTGAAGAAGCCGCATCATAGTTCCTGACATAAACCAATATCTTCCAAGCATGCTAAAAACTCCAACCATACACACTGGGAAAAAGGTAGTCTACTGGTTCACTACTCGATTTGCAAAGAAAACTCATGTTTGGAATCATCTTCCGCCTACTAATAATATGGTCCATAGTAAGAATATTATTAAGGGAAACCAACCATAAAACAAGGCACTTTTGATGAGGCCAAAGTATTCCGCACCAAATTAAATGGGAAACAATGCCCCCATATTGAGTAAGAGCAATATAGAGGGATTTCACTGAAAACATCCCAAGTCCAAAGTCTGATATCCTCCTCCCTTGATGTGGAGAACTCGAGAAGCTTACTCAGAAAAATCAGCAAATGCATGTCAACTCCCAATCTTTGAGATTCCTTCTAAAAGAGGGATTTCACACTGTTGAACCCATAACCAAACAACAAAGGTCTTTCATCAATGCCAATTCTTTCATAGTGATGGAAAAAAGTGATGGATAAGCAACTCCAATAGGAGTAAAATTTCACCTCTCCCCTGATTGTGCGTTATATCTTAATCCTTTAATAATTGGTTGAAAGTTTTACAGATCCCTCTCCAAACCCTTGCACCATAAGGTCCCCTCACCTCACTACGGTCCCACCCCGAATTCCTACATTTGAACTTGCAACCAATTACCCATTCCACAAATTGTTTTGTTCTACGCCAAATATCCAATTCCATTGGTAACCTTGAGAGGACAAAGCCTAATAATCCAAATTTGAAAGGCTTGCATATAGACTTCCAATCAATCAAATGATACAAGTTAAGACGGTGCTCCATCCCACTCCATATAAAGTCCCTTTCTAACTTCTCAAGACGTTTAGCAGTGAACATCGTAATTGAGAACAATGATAGAAAGTATGTCGGGATATTCAAGAAAGTCTACATAGAAGAGTCAATTTACCGCATTCAGATAGGTATCGATTCTTCCATGATACAAACCTCCTCTAGAGCCTCTCAATCACTGAATACCACATATGGGAGAGTACCAATCTTAAAACCCCAAAAATTAGCTAACTCATGACTACCCTTTACTTCACAACTCTGTAAACTTCACTTTTTGGTAGATTTATCCTTATGCTAGAAACCACTTCAAAGCACTCAAGTATCGCAATTGACCCTGAGAAGTACCACAAAAAAAGATGGTAGTCCACGTACTGTAGATGAGTGATAGTTGGACTATTTTCCCCCATTGAAAATCCTTGAATAACACCGGCTTTAGCTGCCCTCCTCGAGAAAGTATTGAGCGCCTCACCTACATAATTAAAAGTAAAGGAGATAACGGATTGCCTTATCACCTTCTTGAGCTCCTGAAAAATCCCATAGGAGCATCATCAACAAGAATTGAAAAAGAAGCTAACCAGATGCAAAGATTTATTAACTTCCTCCATTTTCTTCCTGATACCCATCCGGTGAAGCATGTAATTGAAAAAATCCCAATTCACATGCTCATGAGCTTTCTTCATATTAATTGAAATCCCAAGTTCCCCTTGTCCTATTCTTGAATCTAAGAGTTCATTAATAATAAACATAAAATCAAGAGTTTGCCTCCCTTTCACAAAAAAGCCCCTAGTAGGGGGAAATGATTGACCCATCACCTCTTTCAAGTGTGAAGTTAATGTTTTTGCCAAAATCTTGTAGATACTGCCCACCAAATAGCTGAAAATAGGTTAACTGGATAACTTGAGAGATCCTATCTTCGAATTTGGAGGACTTTTAGACAACTTCTTTCTAGAAGGGTAATTTAGCTTTTCAAGTGTATTTTCATAATTTTGACGTACTTTGATTTTTGGCTCTTTGAAGTATGATCTATTTATTAATTCACGAACCTTTAGCTACAATTGACAATGGGTGTCAATTCTGCAACTTTTTAAGAATTTTCATCTCGAGGAGTATTTTGGTCTTCTTAACTTTTAGGGGTGTTTTAGACTTTCTAAACCTCTTACAAACTTATGTTGACTTGATTTGACCATTAGAATATTATTTGTGACTTTCAGGAAGTTTAATTTTTTTTTTAATTTTTTCAAGGTTTTTTGGTGATTTTCATGTGGCGCCTACTGTGAGATTGGTAAGGCCCATGCATTGGGGACTATTTTTGAACCCATGGATGTGAATTATTTTTCTGATATGGTTCATTTGATTTGTTAAACAACCATTTACCCCAAAAGATCGACCTGTTGGGGAAAGGCAAGAAAAGTATGTAAACCAACAGGTTGTCGGGCCAACACAACACGTGCGCAGGAACATCTCATCCGCTAACATGTCAGTTTTCATAGTATTAGAGTTTGAGAGAGAGAGAGAGAGAGAGAGAGAGAGAGAGAGAGAGAGAGAGAGAGAGAGAGAGAGATGGAGAGAATTGAGTGAATGAGAGTTGGAGCGGATGTGTGTTATGTTGGCTTGACGACCTGTATACATAGTTGTCTTGCCTTTCCCCAACATATTGATCTTTTGGGGTAATTAATGGTTGTTTAACATGGTATCCAAGCTTAGAGGCCTGGGAGGTCGCGGGTTCAAGTCTCCAGTGGAGTGTATTCCCATTAAGGGGGAGTGTTAGCAGATGATATGTTCCTGCGCATGTGTTGTGATGGCCCGACGACCCGTTGGAATACATAGTTGTCTTGCCTTTCCCCAACGGGTGGATCTTTCGGGGTAAATGGTTGTTTAACATGATTATTATGTACATTTTAACTATTTAATTGCTTATGTTTAGTGAAGATACATTTAGTGAATACACATAAGATGTTTGTGTGTGTGAAAATACACCCTACACGTTTACTTATAAAAGATGGCATGCTTTCATGATAGCATTGACACCCAATCTAAAACATGGTTATCTTTTCAAGCATTACTCTTTCCCGCCAAGCAAACCATAAAGGCCATAAATTTATATATCCCAAGCAGAGAACCGACTTTAACCATGCTTCAAAGTATCTTTCCATCTCAGAATGTCTCAGCCGAGACCAATGACTGGAAAGATATATTATCATTAATACTAATTCAAAGAATAGGTGGTCACAGAGAAAAGCCACTCTTGACGGGCTTTTGTAGCACCATGAGAGAATCAGAGAGGTAAGGAATTAGCTCTTAGTTTTCACTTATTCCTTGATGGACTAACAGTTAACAAAGTCCTTAATGATCTATTATGAATTGTGTCAGATATTGGACAATTAGAAAAATGGGAAAAAATTAGACACTAATCTTACGGTCTTGAAAGTAGATGACCCAATGCCTTCTAAAAGTGTATCCAATGTGAAAGAACAAACATAGTTTTGATTTTGCTTAGTGAAAAAAAAGACAATAAGAAGAATCAATCCGCTTATTGATCCAATTAGATAAATTCCTCTCCGTAACCAGGAAAAATATTCCTAATGGCTACATGAAATGGGAAAAAAGAAGTGACCAAAATATCTTCAGTCAAAAGCATGACACTCTCCAACTCCAAGACGTCTCTAAACAGCCAAACATAGGAAAGGCCAATGTATAAATGAAAAAGATGGTTAAGTATTCCAAAAAACTTGCTTACATATATGTTAAGTTTGATATGCGGCCAATATAATCAGGGATTTTATCTGCAATCGAACAGTTCCTTAGTACCCTACATGAACCAGTAAAAAGTAAGAGAATAGTATAGTGGGAAAACAAGCTCATACGCACATATAATCAAGAAGAACAACCGACAGAATACGCATTAGTTGACTCACAGTCTTTCTAGAGATTTCATTGTTGATATGTTGGGAAAAGGGAGACCTACTCCACCTTTTTCATTTAAGTCGCTGATCTCACTGGAGCCAAGTAATAAAAAAAGAACATGATAAAACCACATTAATCAAGGCCCACATTCAATCCCATTTCCTTCCAAAATGGAGGAAAGTACAAGGCCTTAGGAATTACAGCTCAATGAGATTCTTCAATCCGGAAATTGCCTTAGGAAAAGGCCCTTCAAAGTTGTTTCCAAGGAGTGACCTGCAATTTTTAGGCGGTCCAGTTGTCCTCAGTTGCAGCAGTTATGTATGTTCATTACCACAGAAAAAACTACAAGCATAACAGTCCAAAAGTAGTTCAAGAAGAAGATAGTTACAGATATTGAAGCTGTGTCCAATTCTCAATTACTTGAGGTATAGGTCCAGAAAAATTGTTCCCAGTCACATCACTGCAACAATAAATAAAGCTTTAACGATCTCTTTCTGGATAGTTTTTCTTTCTATTATAATATTAAAATGCGATATTAAATCGAAACCCTCCGTCTCACCAGTCACTCGTATAAGAGATAGATCAAAGACAAGGAAATACGAATTATCCACTCACAACGACTCCAACATTTTAAGACGTGCAAAACTCTTAGGAATTCCTCCGGTGAAAGCATTGCTAGACAGGTCCCTGCAAACGATAAGAAACGAGAAGGGAATCCAGAACAACAAATGTTCAGCCAGGTAAGGGCGTTAAATGATGTTTGGTGCCGGTCGGACGTAAGTATATCCAGACCCGATCAGATAATTAACTAGATCAATGGAGCAGACAACCAAGGTATACTCTACGCAGGGCAGCCTGAATGTTAATGGGCCCTCCAAAGAATTGGACCCACACCCTACTAATCGGGGTCGAACCATTGGGTAATAGTTAATCTGGTACCCAAAGACACGACACCCTTAGAAATTAGAATGATGGATCCAAACCCGATAATTGGGTTCGTCGGTTTCGGTATCATTTTATCTTTTCTGTGCAGACTTACAGATAATCAAGGTACGTGAGGTTTCCGAGTGAGTGAGGAAGATTTCCAGAGAGCCGGTTGTCGGACAAGTCCCTTTGATCAACGCAACTCCAAATGAGACAAACACAGTAATGGAAGGAGTGAGAAATAAAGGAATTAAAAGAGGAGCATAATATACAGAGATCGAAGGGTGGTGATGTTGCCCAACTCATTCGGGATCGGTACAGATAAATCGTTCTCCCATAAGCTTCTGCAAGCAAAACAGGCATAAGGGTTTTAAACAAGTGCCCCCACACTAACATGCACGATACATACCACCTTAGAGTTCGTCCCTGTGTGTGAGATGAGATGATGCAGTCTACTTACAGGTAAGATAGAGACGGCAACGCACCCAACTCTGCCGGTATAGACCCATGCAGAAAGTTATTGTCTAGAAAACTGTTTGAGGGTAAAACAAGGTGAGATGAATAGCACATTAGAGTTCGTCTATGTGAGTGTGCGTGAGATGAGATGGTGCTCTACTTACAGAACAGATAGAGATGGCAAGGCACCCAATCCTGCCGGTATCGACCCATTCAGAAAGTTGTTGCTCAGATCGCTGTTCGTGGATCATAAAACAAAGTTCAAAGCTTACAGCCATTAGATTTAGCACTTTTTAAAGGAGTGATACTAGCCGTTAGATTCAGGCATGATTTTTTTTTCTTGGATACAAGTAAACGACAGAAAATAAGTAGAAAAACTACCACAAGAAGACAAATCTCACTTTTGGACAAAAGACTAAATTGGAGAATTTTTTTGAAGCGGCGGAAATTTAGAGCAAGGATTGATCCAAACAATCTTGGGGTTGTCCAACAATAGTTGGCAAATTTTTTATTTTTTTGTGTAAGCGGCAAATCCCTCTTAAAAATACCTTTTTATGAAAAAATTGTTTAAAATTACGGTGAATTCAAAACATCATAAAAAAAATAAGGGATTTGTCCCAAATAACTAATAAAATTGTCGTTTATTACCTGAATGTCAATAACTTTTTAAAATAAGCAGAACAACAATTTAGGCTCATTTTGGGGCGAGTTTATACTTACCGTCAAATCACTCCAAAACTCGACTTTTTTACGACAAAGTAGAACAGCTTTTCCTAACCTTAACCACTGTACTTACCCATCAAATCATATTTTTCCTCTCTCTTCTCACGAAGCTTTCTTCTCTTATAAACTTTCTACTTCATTCATTCATCTGCTAGTCGACTTTTCTTCACACCATTACTTCTCTTAAAGTTTTTTTTTTTTTCTTTGCTCCTCCAAAGTTTACTCGTAAGACGAGTCGATGTGATTGTTCACAGGATGAACAATGATTTTCTCATCTACCAACCGTCATATGCTACCATCTACAATTCGACGATTTATTTTATC
The DNA here is from genome assembly GCA_035048495.1 of Euptelea pleiosperma. NCBI lineage: Eukaryota > Viridiplantae > Streptophyta > Magnoliopsida > Ranunculales > Eupteleaceae > Euptelea > Euptelea pleiosperma. The sequence continues at coordinate 14,064,138 of CM068541.1, forward strand.
ACCTCCAAAATTAAACTTTATAGGGAAGGATCTATGCAAACGGCCATTGCAGGTACGTTGACAGTGTCTTTTATATAGTATTTCTGAGTTTTGCAAAAAAAAAGTTAAGAGCAAACTCGAAAATCATTATTTTTGTATTCTGGTAATACACGACGATTTTCTTAATTATTTGGAAAATTTCTCAAAACACAAACATGAAATATTCAACAATCCGAAACAACTATGTAATTTTAAAATTTTCAAAAAAATCTCATGAATAAAATTCATTCTTGTTTCAAAAAATTAAAGAATATTTTAATTTATAATGTCACTATTTTGTATTTATAAAATACTTTAAAAAAGAATAAAAGATTCCTACTCTTTTGAAGACCCGGATAAATGAGACATATATATGTTTTGGAAACCATGAGTTTTGCTCGTATAAATAGACTTAAGGTAGCATCATATAGTTTCGGTACTATTCTATACTTATATGTCCACCCAGTATACATTACATCATAGATGTATGCACATATATGTATACCATTTTTCGGGTCCGTAGTTGCAGAACTAAAGAAGCATTAAACTTGAAGTCCTATTTTTTATCAATCTTTTATCGTTTTTTGTCTTTCTGACCATTGTTTTTTTACTTCACTTTTTTTGGACCTAATTAATAATTTTAAACTCGCAGTTTCCAGTGGGCAGAGTTTTGCCGCTCCACAATTTGCTAACTATGGTCCCAACCAAGACAAGTTATTTCCATAAAGAGCTTCACATCATCTTGAGCGAGAGAACCCACGACCAAGCAGTTGGATTCGTTGATCCAGATCTGGATCGACTCTCACCAATCCGGCCGCCCATTCCGAGACCTTCATCCATGAATCTGCCAAAATCATTTTTGTATACTCACATAGTCATTTCCTTTACAACCGCCGCCCCTATGCAGTTGGAGATAATATAACTGATATATGAAGAAAGATGAGGAAAAGAACAATATTTAAACTACAAGAACACTCTCACTTTACCTTTCAAGACTGATGAGTCATCAATATATATGCACTTTCTCTATCTAACCTTGGGTATCATCGGGAAGTTTCCTACATAAAACTTTGTTTATACATATAAATTAACTTGCGTATTTTCTCTTCATTGATCGTTGCATAGTATATATTCTCCTGGTTAACGTGGTATATTTGCATCTACTCATGATACCCATCGGGAAGGCCTACATGTGAAGTCATTTTGAATGAACGCTCGTTATGTGTATTATCTCTCGCAAGAACCCTATCTAGACTATTCTTGGGATCTGGGATCCCATGATCAACCACCAAAGCCCATGTACACCCAAATCGAAGCAAAAGTATGGGCCGAAAAGCTGGTGGACCTAAATAGCATGGTCGAAGATCGACCAAGACACGAGCCAAGTATGATAGACTATTTGAGGACCAAGGTGTAGATAAGAGGCACATGCGGATAGTCTTCACAAAAGGATCAAAGAAAACACCCGTGAATCTTACAAGCTATTGAACGGTGCTGATTAGAAGACATGCACAAATGAAGATTTCGCACAAAGGTTGCAAGGAAGGCATGCGGTTCTACGGCATGGGTGTGATTGGAAATTCAACAAAAGTGGACCACATTGATGGGCCACTGGATTTACTATGATGGATGGTTTTGATCACTACAAGGTAAGGACAATGTTAATTTCCCAAGACGGTGCATGGACTAAACGAAAGTGGACGACCCGGTTTGCATGCAAAGCAAGTTGAGGATGCGTCGTGTAGCAGTACTCAAAGGAGTAAGGGCAGCCAAGTTGAAGATGTGGGACCCAAGTGTGTGTGTCTCTCAACACACGTTTGGGAACAACATAGATGTGCAATGGTGGAGCTTCAACCGGTGAAGAATAAACTTACGAACCAGCTGAACCGTTGGATCATCAAACAAACGATTGGAAAGTTGTTGCATGGAGCATGTTACACTAAAGTTGATGAAGTGGGCCAAAAGGTAGAGCCCCGTGCAAAGGTGGCAGCAAGTAAAGTTGCTAAGGTGGGGTCCATGTGCAAAGGTGGTAGCCACTTGCTGAAGTTGCTGAAGGTGGGGTCCATGCTAAGTGTCAAGAGCTTGAACAAATGTTGCTGATGATGGCAAGAAGGTGGGGTCCACAATTAATGGAGAGTACTCTTTCCATGTTGCTGTCCACAAATGCCTCACATTAACCCAAAGTCTTGACCTTCTCTCTCGTAAAAATATCCCAACAACACCACTCCCCATCTCGACCTTCCATCAACATGTACATCATCTCAATCTAATCCCACGGCTTCACACGAGCCACCCTCTCATCCCACTCTTTCACCTTAAAATTCTCCACAAATCTCTCATAAAAACATGCAGCAACACTTACGCCAACCCCTTTTCCCAACGGCTCCCATTTATTCCATCAAGAGATGAGGAATTTACCGACCCACCATCATAACCCAACGCCTTCACCATCTATCCCACGACCTCTTAATCTCTCCTTGCCATCTCACACCAGAGACGACCTATAGATCCTATCTTATCACACGGCTTGAAGGGAAGGATCCCACATTCCCACATGTCATCTCACATTTCTACCTCATACCTCTAAGACAAACCAGAACCACCTTCCCACTTCTGGATCTCTCCAGACCCCACCTCACGGCTTCTCATCCCTCCTGAAAGCCCACATCCATACAACAAACCATTCACCACCGCCCACTTATCTATCCCCCATCTCATCACCCAGCAGCACTCTCAAAAGGTGTGGACATCTTCATCTCCTGGGAGGACTGCACCTTCCTTCACCCCATTACACTTCTCCAGCCACGGCTTACCTTATCACAATAGCTACCCACGGCTGCATCTTTCACAATGCCAAACTATCCCATGGTTCATCTCATACACGAATAGTGAACCACCTTTTTTTGCTAAGAAACTCCATCGAATCTTGATCACATGGGTGAGTTTGGATATCTTCTCTCGGCTTGAGCATATCGTAATCTTGATCGATTTTTGGATTATTATTTTTGGAAATGACATCTAATTTTTAGGGCTCTCTTGGCCAACCGTACCTTTGTTTGGGAGTGAATTCTTGAATGGTGAACAAGTTCTTGTTGCACATGCAACTTCTTTTTTTTTTTTTTTTGTATTTGTTTTGTTTCTCTTTTATTCAATTACTGTTCTTTAGATTTGATTGTATCATTTACCAGTTACTAGAGAGACTGACAATCTTTGATAAATGACCAATACTGGTTAAACACTTTTCTCTAAGGTTAGGGTTGTAAAGCCTCTTTCTTTTTTATGTGTGATTGATTTGATATCATCAACCATTAATCCAATTGAGTGAATTATTTTATTTAGATATTTGGCTGCTCTATATGATTTTTAATCTGTTATGATCTCTGAATATTTCAGAGACCCACTTTGAGTGAAAGACAAGAGTGTTAATTTTTGTTTTTCTATTCCACTTAATGGTTATGTTTTAGTATTTAATTTCCGTTCGGATTAAAAATCTAGTTTAATTCCGTATGTGTGTTCATCAAATTGAAGACTATATGTTGTGTGAATAGCAAATCTAGTTGTAGATATTGCATTAATTCATACACATAATATATGTTATGAATTATCACTTGAAAATTAGGTTATTGGTCTCTATAGACTTTAGAGGGATTTGTGAGTTATTTGATTTTGTTGTTGTGGCGTCATTGCTTGTGTAGGGATTGATAAACCATAAGACCGACATGTATCTTTGTTAGTTGTAGTACCCAATTTCTAAAAGAACCTCAAAGTGGTAGCTCTGTGCTAAATCGTAGGTCTGAGGTGTTAATTAAAATCAATATAGTTGCAAATACATTGATTTTTTAATGCCTAAGATGATGGTAAAGCACTTGGCGAACCAAGTTTGGTTAGAACCATGTGTTGAGTCTTGAGTGTTAATTTTGATATTTTCATTTAAGATAGTGTTTTGATTAGGTTTGTATTTTGATGACAATTATTTTGGTTTTTGTTATTTTCAGGAAAATAACTATTTTGCAACAACGAGACTAAGACTGTAGTGTTACACTATAGGTGTAATTCCTATAGCTATATATGTTACTACCTATGAGAATGAGACTATATGTTGTGTGACATAGATGCAATCGATTCATGATTATTCTATATTAAATAATTATTCTGTGTGGAGTGTGATCAATTATCTACGTTGATTCCCAAACTGTTAAATTAACCACATAAATCATAACTTTCGTAAATTAAAACATCTAAGTAAATCTTAGCTGACATTTAATAGAAATTTTTTCCAAAATCTAGGATTAGAGTGCGTTGTAGAAGCGTGATATGGTTTGAATTTTGAGGATGGAATTATTTTTAAGGGCGGTAGATTGTAATAATCTGGGTTTTTTTAAATCATAAATTAGTACAAACCTTAGTGTAGGCCTATGCTTGTAGTTCTTGTAGCACCTAAAACTTTTTCCCATTCGAAGGGCATTTTGGTAACTATACAAGAGAGGGTTAACTTAAAAATTTTACTTTCCAATATATATATATATTTGGGTTGAGATAAAATGACTAATGATATTCTTACTAATAGAATGACTAGTGGATGGGGGCCCACTTGCCAATGAGTTAAGGGATGCCCGTTTGTGAGGATGATCTCCTCACCAAAAACCAGCTCAGTTCAACATTAGTAGCCTTACCCATTTTCACCATTAAATTTAGGTCCATATTTGGTAGGGTTAAATTTTTTTAAAATTACTAATTTTTGGTGAAGATCTCCATAGTGAGGGGATCATCCTCACAAAAAATAAGCTCTTAACTCATTTGCATGTGGGCCCCACTTCTAGTAGTCATTATATTAGTAAGAATAGCATGTCATTCTATCCCAAATATATATTGCATATATTCAGCCACAACTTTAGTGAGATTTATCAAAAATCTCTTTTTCTTTTACAATATTTGTCTTTTATTTAGAGGAAAATTCACTACTATTTTCAGTGATTTGGGGCTTAATGTTTTACCCTAATGTCAAAATTGTATTTTGTTTGATGTTCTGGAATTCTTGATATATATGGGTCAAATCATCATCTAATGGAAAATTTGAAATTTGGTATCTTAGGTCTTGAAATTAGGTTAAAAATTATGTAATTAATTTATAAGAGAATAATTAATTTAATAAATAATTTAAATTTAGTGGCCCGGCCTATATTTGGGGACTATTTTGAGGTTCGATTAGTGCATTATATTTCAAAGATTATTATTATTATAATTATTTAATTAATTGCGCAACACATAAGCATCAGACAAATTAAGTAGAACTCTATTACAACTAGAAATTGGAAACTTATTACAACTAGAAATTATAAACTTATTGCAAATAGTTATTGGAGACTATTTTAGACTTAGTATCAATATTCAATCACCAACCCAACTTATCGTAGGAGAAGAACTCCTCTCCCATAAGCCAAAAAGTCATCCCTTGTAACCTTATAAATAGACGGGCCTTTTGAAGACAAAAATACTCACAAATAGTCAAAATTGTCCCTCATTATTGTAACTCATAAAAAGGTTCTAAACCCTCTCTTTTCACCATCAATTAAAACTTTAAACCTCGTTCTTCAGCCTAAGATATCTGATTCGATCCATATTCTTCTGGATCGGGTTACGAGTCTTGGGTTCGGGTTGCGACGTCTTCAATGGAGGATTGGAGGTGGGAGTTTTATCATGAAGAACATAATAGGCCTCACACAAAGCCCACATCATATCGGATCACAAAAATGAGAAATGATAGGGGAAGAAAACTTACAGAAAAGATAACTTTGATAATTTCGCTAAAGAGATGGGTATTGGACCATGGAGTTTGTTGTGAGATAGGGAACTGTGGTTGGCCATAGAAAAGAAATTATTAATTACATCTTATCATTAAAAATACTTTTATACTAAATGCATACGTGAAACATGTCTACATACATTGCAAAAGAACAAGGAAGAATGTTGATAATTTAATGCTTTATAGTATGACAACATTAGTTTGCAAGAAACCACAGTCTATGTTTGAAATGACAAAAAACTTGAGCCATGTATGTACTAATGCAATTTTTGAACTAATCATGTATAACACTGATAGATTAATGATCATCAATCATTGATCATAATTGAATAAGTACCATTATTATGTTTTATTTTATAATATTCTCAAAGAAAGGTATTATGGGATGAAAATCAAAGAGCATGAATTTTAAATTTTTTAAGTTTTTGCCACTCACTCTAATGCCAAGATTTTCCTTAATTTAAATTTTACAACCATGATTTATAGGTGTGTAAAGGTGTGCAACACAAGGCAGTAGCAAAAAAAGCCTAGAACCACTAAGGCATATGTGAGGTTTACATTGCATGCACCCATATATCTATATTTTATTAAATATAATTTTTATACTATCCTATTGTTGTTATATCCTTTTTATTTATTATAGCAATAAAAAATAGTTGGAAAATGAAGCTTTTACCTCATGCATCCGCCTTACCATTGATTTTTGGATCATTTGACACAACTTATGAAGGAAAGTATTAAGAAACAAATAAAGGAAAGTCTTTATTGAGGTTAGTTTACTTCTTTCTTTAGGATTAGTACCAATTAGGTTATTTCTATTTCCATAGGTTAGCCTACTTTCTATTTCCACATTTATTATTCTCTATAAAAAAAAAATGGATGGTGCATTTATTTTCGTAAATTCTGAGTAAAATATTTGATTTATTCTCTATCATGGTATAGAGTAGGTCATTCAATGACATGTGTTTTATTAACTACTATTCTAATTATGTCATCATTCCCAAAAATGTGTGTAAAATGATGATTGAATTCATCGTTTATTGTTTAATAAATGACGGATTTGGTCTGTCATTTTAGTTAGAAATGTAAATGATAGACTAGATCCATCTTTCGTGCCATTTTTGCACCAATTTTTGCCTATTTTGGTGTAGTGGGTCACCATTCTCACGACAGTGATTAAGTAGCAATCAACTTGGTTTCCTATAAAAAGAAAATGAAAGGTGTTGCAACTTTCTTCTCCTTTTTTATGGTTAGGAATTCTACCCATCTAACCTATCTAAACCATTTCTTTCAACGAGCATGAGCTCATCAAATTTTACTGTGTATGGCACTTCTTCATCTTTATTCACTACCTCCTTTAATTGGTTGATTTCAATACCAATGTTGAAGACTACGACAACCAACATGAACAACAACCTCTTGTTTGGCCATAACTTCTCCTTATCGTTATCATTCTCGTAGTCATTCCCCTTGTCATCTAAAACTTCCATATGTCTCTCTATTTTTTTCATTTGTTATAAAATAAAAAGGAGATGATCTGAATAATCTCATAGCTGTGAGGGCATGTCTTGCAGTTTGTCGAAAACCACTCATCATCGCCACTAATCATGGGAGCAACTTCCAACCACTGTTCATTGTCCGTTCCATCACTACTTGAGTTGTTACAATCACTATCTGCAACCAGATTTGCTCCTTGAGAAGATAGCACTGTCGTTCATCACAGAAAGTTGCTAGTCCTCTAGAATCACTCCTTTGTCATGACAACTGTACTCAACCATCCTTTGCCATTGCCATATACAATCATCTTATTAGAATACTTGATGATTAATATGGTAGTTAGAATTAAATTAGAAATGTAGTAATTAAAGTTGCTTAGGTATTTAATATGTTAGAGAAATAATTAATAGATGAGTTTAGATGATTTTATGGATATTAAAATATATTTATATTTATAGTTGAAGCCTATACTACAAAGAAGATAATGTAAAAAAGAAAAAAATATTTATGTGCTTAGCACTTTTGAGGCTCGGATTTCCTCTAAATAACTAGGGGTGTCAATTTTACCGGTTTAACTGGAACCGAATAAAAACACCGGTTCCGGTTCCACATTTTTGGGAACGGATTAAAAAGGAACCAGAACCGAACAAAAAATAATGGTTCCGGTTCCGGCTAGTCTAATATAGAACCAAAACCGATAAGAACTGGAACCGAACAGATAAGAACCAGTATCAATGTATAAATATAGTGTAAAATTTTTCATATTCTCAAGATTTGGCCATTATACCTAGATCCAGTACCTGAACCGACATAAATACATAATGGTTCTGTTTTCGGATCCATCACTTTGAGAACCAGAACCATTAAGGAACCGAACCGATAAGAATCGGAACCGGCAACCTTAGGAACCGAACCGAAACCGACCCGTTGACACCCCTATAAATAACCCTATCTCTCTATGAGCGATTCTCTAGACCTTACAATCTTTGCTAGGTTAGTGGGTTAATCTGATCAAGAAGACGGTCTTCGTGGTCTACGTGATCCCCTTTGCTGGTCGGACGATAGGGGTACCTGCGAAGACACTCTGATGCTCAAGTACGAGGAAAGAGACGAAATTGATTGTAAGTGAATTGATTGGAGAAGTGATAATCATACCTTTGCATACAACCTGAATTTATAGAATCTAGGGAGACAAAATCTTGTCATGGTCTTGGCAATACAAAAGAATTAAAATCCATATTAATTGGCTCCCACATTGAGGGATGGTACAATAGGCTGGTAGGTCACGTGTCACTAGTTTGATGGGTCCACTAGTCAGATGCTTGATTATTTAAGCATGGTGACAAATGTATGACTGAGATTAGCTAGTTATATATGGTATCCACAGTGCCTCCTTTTTAAACGACAGCTAGGGAACCTAATAGTGACAAGAATAAAGCAGTCAAATTGCCTCAATTGGCACACTTCGGATCTCTAGTATGAGAAAGACTTAAAAATTTTCAAGACTTTTTCTCAGTTTTCTATCCTTTTTGTAAGGTCTGTTATTTACATTTTTTACATTTATCTTTCCATCATGTTCAAGGCTAATGATGATAGTCAACGCCTAGAGTCTAGTGAATTAGATAGGGTTTTATTAGAACCCATTGTCTTGGCTAGATCAGGTTGGAAACAAAAAATAAGGGAGCCTAATCCTGTAACTTATTAATAAAATCTGATAAAAGGATGGAGGAGAGGGATCTCCAAGGCCCTAAGAAGGGTACTAGAGGTCTGGTTGAAGGCATTCGAAGTTCCTAACAATGTTTAACGTTAAAGTAGGGTATTTTCTAGGGGAATCTTGTCCTCCGGGGTCCATTAGCATGAACTTGGGCCAACTTAGGTTGAGTTGTAGGTTCCCTTTTCTTACTTTGGTGAGGAATGTACTCCATTCATTTGGCCGAGCTCCCGATCAGATGAATGACAATTTCTTTAGGATTATATATAGTTTAGTGGAACAAATAAAATCGGAGGTATAACCTCAATATTAGGATATATACTAAGAATAGGTACACCTACTATTTGAATAAATGCCTGAAAGGTGGGGGAATTATTACCTGAATAAGAAGCAATTGTAGAGAAGTGCACATTGGTCATATCAGGTGAGCTTGAGTTCGAAGATGCGCAAGCAAAGGAGAGGCTATTATTAGGCATTCCCAAGACCTCTAGTTAGGTATGGTCTCGCAAGTGTTTGTGTCAATTTGGTGTCAGTGTGGTATAGAAACTTACCTATTGTTTGGTTGTGTTGCACAAATCCTGACGATTGACCTGCTCCTACACTTACTAGGGCCCCCCACGTTTGATGTACGTGCATCTTACATGTGGCAGGACTTTACATGTGGCACATCTTAGAGACCAATGACCGTATAGATGTTTGGTCCATCCCTAGGTGGACCTACATATGAAAATTCATCCTAATCCATTGGATTAGATTCTTTTTCATGGTTAGTTTTTCAGGATTTTGAGCATTATTTGGCCAATGAAAAAATGACACCACCATGCAAGTCCATGGACCTTGAATCATTAATCTTTCATAGTGGGGCATGTACTTGATATTTAAATTTTTTTCTTTTCAAACATTAAGTTTTGACACCATTGATTATGGGCCATATTATGAGCCATGTGGCACACTCTTAGAGACCACTGACCATATAGATGTTTTCCTCATCCCTAGTTGGACCTACATACCAAAATTCATCCTAATTAGTAATTTATATACGTTATATTAGAGTCCTTTTCATGGCTTATTTTTATTCGTGGATTTCAAGCATTATTTGGGTTACTTAGGTTCAAAGGTTAGAAATCACTAATCAGGCCAATTTTTGTTATGTAAGTCCATATAGGGATGGGTCAAACATCCATACAGTCAGTAACCTCTAATAGTATGCCACGAGGCTACCACTGTGGGTCCATCAACTTTAATGATGGTATCCATCCTCAAATTATTTTTAGGAACAGAGTTTAGGTGCCACATGACCTTCAATAAATGCTTTCATAGTTGAGTTGAAATGTGAAAATGTTTAATGACCAAAGCACCACTATAAAGTAACAAAATTCAAAAATGAAAGAAATGTTTGTAAATTTAAGAAATTTGAGGGTCACATTAGGAATATAGATATTTTGAATTTTTTAATAAGAGAGGAGTATTGAATGAGCATCAGGGGTAACATATGCCATTTAGATAAAAAAAAAGACCGAATGTTCCCTCTTAAGTGAATAAATTAAAGAAAAGAAAAGCAAAAATAAGGACATATTTGGGAATATAGAAACTAGCGTTAAGAACGAAAGAAGTAGGGCCTTCGTCCATTATTAAGTAAAATAGATGGTGGATGTTAAAGTGAATTTGGAAGTTGTGTGGCCATCAATGATCATAATCGCCACTGCTAGTTCTTATTATGCAAGCGACAAGCCTAGGAAGTGAAGGCTGAGCTTGAGAAGCATTTGGATTCACTTAGAGAGTCTCATAAGGAGCTGGATGAGCTCGAAGTGGATAGAGTGTTCTTCCACTTTGAGCTCATCTAGCTCTTTGGCTCAGCTCAAATGCAAGGCGACTAGAGGCGTTTGTGGATGGGTATGCCAATGCAGAGCAAGAGTATGCCAAAGAAGTTGGCGATGACGAAGGGAAGGATGAAGAACATGAAAAAAGAGGAAACTCATTCATAAGTCGGGAGCCTCTACTGACCTTCAAGGTTGATAGATGGTTGTTTTCAGGGGGTTCCTCGAGGCCATGAGGTTTTCAGATATAAGCTGCCCTAAGTTAGGCATGCAATTTTTCTCTATGTTTTCTACTTCTTTCTCTACCACTTCTTTTGTAATCTATCTATCTATACTACTTTAAAGCGAAAAATCAGTGTTGGGCGATGGTCGCAGGCTTCACAAGAGGCTCACATGTGATCACCACCTATTGCAATAAAAAGAAAAAAGAAAAAAAAAAACATGTCAACTGCAGCTCAATCACTCCTCCAAAAATTCCCATGCTTTTCATTTTTTTCTTTAATTTTTTTTTACTTTTTAGAGGCGTTTTGGTAATGACACTTTTATTCCAAAAATGCCCACACTTCTCTTCTTTCATTTCTTTACTTTTCAACTCATTAAATGAAGTCTTCCTCTCACATGAGTCAAGCACCTCCTCGAACGTGAAAATATTTGATGGTGGACGTACATCATCATCAATGTTGATGACGAACCATAGTGTGAGCCATATGGCATACTATAAGAGGCCAATGACCGTATGGATGTTTGGCCCATCTCTAAGTAGCATACACAACAAAAATCAGCTTGACTAGTCATTCCTAACCTTTGGATTATAATGCTTGAAATCCATGATTACAAATAAATTAACCATAAATCACTAATTAAGATGAATTTTAGTATGTAAGTCCACCTAGGGATGGGCCAAACATCCATACGTTCAGTGCCCTCTAAGATTTTGCCACATGTTATAAACGTGGCACCAATTATTTGGTGTCAAAATTCAATTTTACAAAAAAAGTTGATTAAAAGTTCCTGCACTTACCCATTATTAAGAGGGTAATGATCACATGGTCTAAGGTCCATGAATGTGCATGGTGGTGTCGTTTTTTCATTGGCCAAAAAATTTTACACTTACAATCAACCCATGAAATAGCTCCAATTGAATTCTTAGAAATCACTAATCAGGCTGGTTTTTTGCCTGTAGGTCCACCTAGGGATGGGCCAAACATCCATACGGTCAGTGGCCTCAAAGAGTGTGCCATGTGTAAGGGGCTACCACATGTAAGGTGCATGTGCATCACACATGGCGTCCCCCTAGTACTACTTTAAAGCGAAAACATGGTACACGACGGTCGCACTTCAGAACAGCATCCATGTGCGTGCTGCCCCAAAGAAAAAGGATATATTAGTATCTAATAGATATGATCTAATAATATGGACTATCGCAAACCGATTGACAATCGATTGGTTTATGGGAATAAATTTTTGTTCAAGCATGGCTTGTGCAAAACGATCGATCAGACCACTACAAAATACTACATGCCACTCCTTTGAGCACATTGATTCCATTAATGCTAACAAAAAAAATTAGCTCGATATGGCAGACACTCGCAAGATCATTTGGCCTTGGTAGCTCACCGGCGCTTCAAGAGTTGGGAGATGGAGAAGACGACGATCAGAATCGAAAATAAGTATTTTGACATCTTGTGGAAAGGTAACAGAGGATTTATCTTACGGGAATCAAGTCAGAAACAGAAGAGTTGGATCGCATGCAAAGCAGAAACAGTAGAATGGACAGAAAAACTACTAACAGAGGCTGCCGGGAACTTGCAAAGAGTGTATTGGTTTCGGAAGTTTAGATGTGGCGACGAAGCATGGTTAGCTGAGTTCAAAACTAACCGGTTCGGTGTCTTCCTTACTCTCCGCGAGTTAGGTGTACACAAGAACAGAGCAATCAGGATTCCATCCGGAAACAATGGAGAGGGGTGGAAACGCATGGCAGATATGATGAAAAAAGTATCACAGTTCTTAGAAAAAAAAATGCTTAAGCCTGCCACAGAAACTTCACCCTCAGAAACGATGGTGGGGAACCATATAGGAAAGACAATCTCACCGGCAGAAAACCACGAGTTGGAGAACACACGACCACAAGGAATCATAGTCCCAGCTTCCATCCTTATCTCCGAAGCAGCAAAGAAGTGGGACTCAGCAGTGGTTTGTGCAGCTACAGGGGCAAGCCCGGACTGGTGGGACATAGAACAAGTGCTGTTTCGAAGGGCGAAAGGAGAATCTATCACCAGAACGTACCACATTAATCAGTATGCCCGAATCTTCTTTGCTCAAGATGAGAAATGCGCGAATAGATTGCTTAAGGGCAAATTCTTGAGAAGCAAAGACACTCTTGTATGGCTGAGGCCATGCACAAAGGATTTTGGCATGTGGAGGAAAGCTGAAGCTTACGGGGATGCAACTTGTCTGTTGTTAGGTATTTCTGGAATACCTTATCGCCTGTGGAACTCCGGAACAATGAAGATGGTGGGAGACTGGGCTGGGGAGCACATCGAAACAGCCCGATCAACCCTCAACATGGAGGACTTATCACTTGCAAGGGTAATCATCAGAAATAAAGGCAAGCAGTTCCCAACCCAGACAACACTAAAGTGTGGAACCAAGGAATACATTATATCTCTAGAAGTACTGAAATGTTTACCAGAGATGTTGCCGGAAGAGCTACCGGAGAAACAGGCGGCAAAACAACCGGGGAAGACAACCATCGCTGGGGAGAGCATCGCTGACAAGAGATGGGTTGACGTGGCGCGATCTGATGGGCATAGGACAGTCAATGCAGCCAACATCCAGCAAAGTCAGGGGGATAGCCAATCAAGTGACCATATCGTTTGGCTGAGGGAAGAAGCAACCCAAAAAGGCTGTAATAGCAGGTGCTTTGAAATAGGGTCTAGCTCCCATTCGGTATCCTCGTACGAAAGGCAGAGGCAGCACGCCCAAGGTACGAGACCTCTTGGAGGGAACACAATATTTCAAATAGAGACAGCTGTTCATGAAATGGTTAGCTCACCCTTTCAGATGGATGCACGGAATTGTGTTGACGGCCAGATCGAATGCAGCAACGTAAATCAAAAGGCCAGGCTCAATACAAATGTAGTAGTACGTGGCAAACAAACAGTCTTAGTTGACCAAGCAGAGCTGGGGAAAGAATCTGAATTAACAGGAGATAACGAGGTGGCAACAGTTGATAGAGAGTTGCAGCAAAATGGCTCACCACGGTCTGAAATGGACTTTATAGAAGCAGCAGAAATTGAAAAGGTGGATGGGCCAGAACTAGTCAATCAGGATATGGGCCCTAACTCAACAAGCCCAGCCAAATGTCTAAAGACAAAAGACTTCCTAGACTTCCCAAGTGCAGGGACTGCAACAACCTCAGTAGAGGCTCAAGACAAGGCAGCACAAAGTACTATGCATAACTGTCCGGCAGATGGAATTACTCTTGAAGTGGAGACCGAACCTCATAGGCTGAGAGAGATGAAGAACTCCAAAGGCCACAAAGGGTTCCCCCTTCGTCGAAAGGCCATGTGGAAGGAACCCTTGGAGGCATGGACCAGGAAGGCACAAGCATCCACTATCAACTTGGTCAAAGTCTTCGGTAGGATAGCGGAGGGATTGGAAACACACCATAAACCACAGCCGACTGACAATGATTCGCTCACAAAAGATCTTCAAAGAGGTGGTTTGTTAGAGACGCCGAGGACAGTGAACGTAGAGGTCGTTGTCGACAAGGCTGACCCTTCCCAAAGTAAACAGACCATGAACGAAGGATTGGTGGTCTACGATCCAAAAGCTTCGCCACATCTCACAGGTACTTCACTTACTCATTCTCAACTTGATTTGTTTTTTGACAGTAAGAATTTTCTCATTCAAATTCACCTTTTCGAGAACCAACTTCCTTGCTTCCCTTCTTACATCTATAACATTAACTTACTTCCCTCACACCGCAACCTGAACATCCTGAATAGGGATTGGCAAGATACCAGGCTCCTCGATACGATGTTACAAGGTTGGAATCAATATTTAGGTGACAATCAACCGGCTTGCTCACCCCACAACAGGTCTAACATGTCTGATAATATCAATCCTGTCTGTCTTCATAGCAATGTGAGATTGGAACCTCCCATAGGTAGTGTCTCTCACAAGTTAGAGGAGTCCCCATCACCAGAATTAAGTGGGAATGAGAGCCCATTGAGTCAGGAACACATCTCCGTTACAGTAGACCAGGTTGTGACGGTAGGACAGGAGTTGGGATTAACATTTTTAGGCAACACAGAGACCTCATTAAAGCTTATTGAAAATGTTTTGGGTAGAAAGGTAGATCACAACAAGAAGACTAAGGAGTCTAGAAAGGGTAGGGAGCAGCCCAACGAGGAGGACCAACTGAAGGTCGGGGGAGCTAGCTCTGCCTACTCCCTCAGACCTAGGAAGGGAAACATAAAGAAAGATGCTAGGGGTAGGAGCTTGAATCCCTACAACTTAGAGGCAACGCTAGTGGAGATTCACGTTGAGGATTTAGCAAGCCAAGCGATTGGGAAGGGTAAAGGAGGGGAGGCGTCAGAGATCTGCTAGAAAGTGGTTGATAGGTCCAATTCTGTAGTAGTAGGTAGAGTCTGGTATTCATGTCTTTTAACATCTTAACTTGGAATGTGAGAGGACTTGGTTGTAACACCAAGAGAGCGGCAGTTAAGAAGATCATCCTTCTACAAAAACCACAATTGGTTGCAATCCAGGAAACAAAATTGATTAAAATTGACTCAGAAATGGTACGTCAATTATGGAAAGGACACCAAGTTGGTTGGTGCTTCTCCCCTTCATTAGGTGCCTCAGGAGGGATTCTTGTCATGTGGGACTTAGACTCTATTGAGTTGCTAGACACTCTCATAGGAGCATTTTCAGTTTCTATTCTAGGTAAACTTAAGGGGGGAACAAGCGAATGGGTGTTTACAGGCATATACGGTCCGGTTAAACAAGAAGACAAGCATCACTTCTGGCAAGAACTAGACGATATTCGAGGTTTGTGGCAAGTGCCATGGTGCTTGGGAGGGGATTTTAACGAGATAGTCCTAGCATCAGACAAGAAAGGAGGAACACGCAGAGTCCGAGGCATGAAACTCTTCAATGAATTCATAGAAAGAAATGGGCTAATAGACTTGCCTCTAGTGGGAAACTCCTACACTTGGACAAACAGCCAAGCTAACCCCTCACTTAGTAGACTTGACAGATTTCTAGTGGATGATGCTTGGGCGGAGTCTTTCCCCAGACTAGTTCAAAAAGGACTTCCTAGGATCACATCCGACCACATTCCAATACATTTAGCCTGTGGAGAATACAAGGTGAGAGCTAGGCCCTTTAGATTTGAGAACATGTGGCTTAAGGTGGAAGGTTTCATAGAGAAAGTGAAAGAATGGTGGGAGTCCTTTAAGTTTGGAGGTAGCGCAGGTTCTATCCTCAGGAATAAGTTAAAAGCCTTAAAAGAAAAAATTAAAGATTGGAACAAAAATGCACTAGGAAAGGTAGATGGGAAGATGAAAAGAATTAGTGAACAAATTAAGGAGTTGGATGTTAGGGAGGAAACAAGGCCATTGGAGGATGGAGATTACAGACTTAGGGAGGAACTCAAGATAGAATATCAAAAATGGGCCCTACTGGAAGAGATCAGTTGGAAACAGAAGTCCAGAGTGAAATGGTTGAAGGAAGGCGACCTTAACACAAGATTTTTTCACCAGGTGGCAAATCACAGAAGAAGAAATAATCACATTGAATCCATCAAGATAAAGGAGCAAACCTTGGTGGATGAAGTGGATATTAGAGAGGGCATAGCTTCTTTCTACAAGAACTTCACAAGGAAACATATGGGGAGAGACCTCTCTTAGATGGCCTAGTCTTCGACACTATCAGTGAGGAGTCCAGAATAGGTCTCGAGGACAAATTTAGTGAGGAGGAGGTTAAGAGGGCTGTGTTCGAAATGTCGGGGAATAAAGCTCCAGGCCCGGATGGATTCACGATAGCTTTTTTTCAGGAATGCTGGGATATTGTTAAGATCGATCTGATGAAAGTCTTCGAAGAGTTGCACTCAAGGAATTTCTTGGATTACGGGAGCAATCAAACCTTTATTGTCTTAATACCAAAGACAAAAGGAGCAGAGGACATCTCAGATTTCAGGCCCATCAGTTTGATTGGAAGCACATACAAGATAGTGGCCAGAGTCTTAGCGTCTAGGTTAAAGAAAGTTATGGGCGAAATCATATCTGGAGAACAAGGTGCCTTTGTGAAAGGCAGACAAATACTGGATGGAATCCTTATTGCAAACGAGTGCATAGAGTCCAGACGATGCTCCAGGGAGGCCGGCTTGGTATGCAAAATAGACCTAGAAAAAGCTTACGACCACACAAACTGGAAATTTCTAGACTACCTTCTTGGGAGAATGGGATTCGGGGTCAAATGGAGAGAATGGATGAGAAAATGTATCAGTTCACCTAGATTTTCAACTCTAGTGAACGGGTCTCCCTCAGGATCTTTTGATAGCTCTAGGGGCCTTAGACAAGGGGACCCACTGTCTCCCTTCCTTTTTATTATGGTAACCGAGGCTCTAGGGAGAATGATCTCGAAAGGTGTAGCTTTACGGAAATTAGAAGGGTTTAAAGTAGGCACCAATGGGGTGTTGATCTCTCATCTGCAGTTTGCCGATGATACTTTGATTTTCCTACCAAATCAGGCAAACCAAGTTAACTTCTTGAATAATTTACTTTGCTGCTTCGAGATCTGTTCAGGCCTCAAAATGAATTTCAATAAAAGCAAAATTATGCCTATAGGAGAGGTGGATGAAGTCGAGAGGTTGGCTAGAATTTTAGGATGTTTCTCTGGATCTCTTCCCTCTACCTATCTCGGTTTACCATTGGGGGCACCATCCAGAGCTAAAGCGATTTGGGATCCTGTAGTAAAAAGGATGCGGCGCAGGCTAGCGGGCTGGAAAGGTAAGTACCTATCCAAAGGAGGGAAAGTAACTTTGATCAAAAGTACTTTGTCTAGCCTACCGGTGTACTTTCTCTCGCTCTTCTCAATCCCAGTGTCAGTGGCAAAGAAATTAGAAAGGCTCATAAAGAATTTTTTATGGCACGACCAGGAGAACTTGTTCAGATACCATTTGGTGAATTGGGCTCAGGCGTGCTTGCCTAGATCAAAAGGTGGGTTAGGTTTTAGAAGAATTGGACTCATGAACTCGGCCTTAATGGGGAAGTGGATATGAAGATTCGGTAAGGAGAGAAATAGTTTGTGGCGTAAGGTGATAGCTGGAATTCATGGGGAGGAAGAGGGGGGGTGGACGACAAATCCAACTAGAACCCCACACGGTTGTGGAGTATGGAAAGGAATCATGAAAACCAAAGACAAGATTATGGAAGGCTCAAAGTTAACTTTAGGAAATGGGACCAGGATAAGATTCTGGGAAGATACTTGGGTTGGGGACCTCTGTCTCAAGGAGTCTTTTCCTAGGGTGTTCTCTCTCTCACGTGGCAAAGGACAGACAATTGATCGTTTCTGGACCGGTTCTTCAGGGGAAACAAATTGGAATTTGGACCTTAGAAGGAATCCTTTTGTGTGGGAGAAACAACAGATTGAAGTGTTGCTAGAATGCTTGAAGCTTTACCTTGTCAACATCTCAGAAGAGGACTCCTTGGTATGGAAACATTCTAAATCAGGCATATTCTCGGTCCACTCCTTTTATAAACTCTTATCAACATCATCATACCCCACGCCCACACTTCCTACCTCTTCCCCCAATATTGCATTATGGAAATCTATCGTACCTTTGAAAGTTCGCTTCTTTGCTTGGGTAGCCACTCTTAACAAGATCCTCACTGTCGAAAATTTAATCAAGAGAAAATGGGTATTAGTGAATTTTTGTGTTATGTGCAAAGCTAATGGTAAAAGCACTAACCACATCTTTGTTCATTGTGAGTTTGTTCGACAGGTTTGGTCTCTTTTCCTTGGCCACATGAACTTATGTTGGGTGTTTCCGAAAACATTAGGCGAAGTCATGGAGAGCTGGACACATCAACCACCCATGGCGGCAAAAGGGAAGATGATTTGGAGAATGGTTCCTATGGCAATTGCATGGGGGGTGTGGTTAGAAAGGAATAGGAGAACGTTCCAAGGCAAGGAAAGTTCGCTTCAAGAGGTCATCATAAACATTAAGGCACTAATTTACAGCTGGAGTAGTATCTCATTAGAGATGAGAGGAACGTTTTTCAGCGATATGGTTTTTAAGATGGAGCATCTATTATGTTGATTTTGTAAGCATCTTTTGTTACTCTTTGAGATCTTCTCGATCTCCTTCCTTCTTAATATACATTTGACTTATCAAAAAAAAAAAATAAAGAAAAAGGATTTGAAGAAAAATTTTCTTAGAGTCACCTGTCCTTTGACATTTAAAGTGTCCAACCTCGAAGGAGAGTTACAAGTTACCTAGGGAATATACCCTTTTATAAAAAATAAAAAAAAAAGACAAAGCATGGAAAAGTTATAGGGAAAACTTGTTGGAATGGTCTGTAGGTTTTTTTATTACATGTGGCACAACTTTATTGGTGTAGGTTGCTTTTTGTATCCAACATCAATGGACACTACAACTATCCAAAAAGCTATTTTTTTATTCCTATTTTTTTTTTTTTTTGAATGAATGAATATAGTCAAAGCTTCTTAGGACTTATCCCTAAATGGGTTTAGTTGAACTTTGACTAGTAAGTTTCTGACTAAGTATATAAGAAGAGTAATTCCTCATAAATAGGTAGCTTATACAATTTCTATAATTAGCTCGGCTTCAGCTTATATATTTGCAAGGCAAAGTTAAGTCTAGGAGGTAGGGACTAAGACAGCATCTTTGGAGTTTATTTGATATCTCTTTCGGTCGCTTTCAATAGTCAAAGTTTGGGAGGTAGAGTCTTTTGAAGATGATGACTTTGATGACCCTAACTAAATTATAGTCGCGCATATATAGTTCACTTAGACCCTAACCAAATCACTTGTTTGGTTCACAGCAAATTGACTGCAATGCACTCACTTGCCTCATTTTGGGATTGCAAGTAGTGGAAATGAACTGCTGTGCAGTGGGTTCCAAGCCCTTGCAAACTCCTTCACAAAATAGATGCAAGCAAGTGCAGCACAAAATCTGATGCAAGTGGGTGCATTATATTAGCTCAACATTTTTTCTTTGGAAAAAATTAATAATAATAATAATAACTGCAATTATTTTTATTTTAGTTTTCTATTTTTTTTGACATAGTTGGTCGGGGCCACCTAACCCCAAGCTTTCCCTCCAAAAAATAATAAACAACATTATAATGTACAATAATAATTTTATTATGTATTTTTTTTATAAAATTAAGAAATAAAATAATACATTGCAATCTTTTGCAATGCACTACCAACCAATCAATTAAACTTCGTTTGCATCTATTTAAAGGGTGTGAAACAAACAGTTGTAAGTGACTTGCATTGTAACTGATTACGGCACTATAGCGCAAAATGCACTCAAGTGTAGCGAGCTAAGCAGGGCCTTAGGTGCTGCAGGGATATGCTTTCCCCTTGATCCTCTAGTTTGGGAGCTACTGAATTACTACTATCATGCACTTGGCTAGATAGATGAAAATTTCTAGGCAAGTATAAAAGATAATTTGAACATTTATCACAAATGGGAGTATTATAAGAGGTGAGGCACTGGCCTGTTGGGGCCAGTTGTCCATTGAACTCGACCAAAAGAGAGACTGAGTAGGAAAGAGAATCTTTTCCTATCCCCATCTTTTGGAAGGTCGAGTTAAATAAAAGATAGACTGATCTTTTAGTATCGATCAATACTTGTTGGATGTCCTATGTCCCAATGTAGAATGACGATGATATACTTGGCAATCCGAGATTAGTCAGAGTCTTGTATTGAGTCCTAGACATGCCTTTTGATGTTTCTATTTTGGGTAAATGTCTTATTTGGATTAGTATTTTAGTCTTGATGATGTTTGTTTTGATTTCTTTCGGATAACAACTATATTATAACATCATGAATAGGATTGCAATATTAGGTATACATTTAATTCTGACCTTGTGTGTAAAAGTAACTATGTGACAACCAACGGGAGTGGGACCGTGTGTTGTGTAACATGGATGCAGTTTCACTCATGATTGCACTGCGTAGAATTATAATTGATTATGTGTCTTCTTTTCTATATCTAAATGTGTGTTTATGTATGTTGAAATCCATGCATGCTTGAACTATTAAGTTAATCACATGATTTATAAATTTCATAAGTGACACTCATGCTTGTAGCCCTAAAATTCTATTAGAGGGCATCTCGGTAACCATACAACCTAGGGTTAATTTAGTAGCTTCACTTTGTAAGTATGAATCATGATGGTTAAATTTATCTGATAACTCAGGAGACCGTATCTCCGAATTTGGAAGACTTTTGGACAATTTCTTTCTAGATTGGTATTTTGGTAATTTAATTCTTTAGGGGCATTTTCAATATTTTTATAACTATTGATTTGTGGCACTATGAAGTGGGATATATTTATAAATTCATGAACCTTTAGCAATAGTTGACATTGGGTGTCAATTTTATAATTTTTCAAGAATTTTCATCTCAAGAGATTTAATTTTTAGGGGTATTTTAGACTTCTTACATCTTTCATATACTTTTATTGACCTTATTTGACTGTTAGTTGATTATTTATGACTTTCATGAAGTTTTAAAAAATATTACTTTTTAGGGTTTTAATTTTGGTGATTTTCATGTGAGGCCCACTATGGGCTTGTTAAGGCCCATTATTTGGGACCTGTTTTGAAGCCCATGGTTTGGCATTTTTTTCTAATATTTTTGCTTCATTTAACTATTAATTATGTGCATTTTAACTTATACTTTTAATTATCTATTTACGTTTATTAATGTACATACATGTAGTGAATACATATAACTTGTTTGGATATCAAGTCCCAATTTGTCATATAAGCTCCACATTTTATATAGTTCAAGATATGTGGGCTCTAGTCTCACGTGCAGTGGGGGAGCTAGGATTTTGCTCTAGGGTGGGCAAAAGGGTAATTTTTCACGGTAGTTAACGGTCACTTTGCAAAACAATTTTTTTTCTTTATAAACCTTGAAAGTTGAGGGTGGGCAACTACCCACCCTCGCTCCCTGTCTCCACCACTACTCAAGGGTGGGCAACCTTGAAAGCTCATAAGATCAAGTTGACTCGACGACTTGGGAGTGCGAGTCCATAAAACTATTAAAATAAGGCTCTATATGTTTGCCCTGAATAAGTTATCTGTAAATGATTTTGGCATTGAAATGTCATAAAACTTTTTCTGTATCAATACTTTCTAACCTGGAAAGTAACCCTATTAATCAAGTCACTAGCTCAAGTTTACCTGAAGTCTCATCATTAAGTAGAATAGACGTGTGGAATTTTAAAATTATGTTACACAGCAACAAAAAGGCACGCGTAGTGTGCGTTTCCCATACCTGAAAAATTTCAGTAAAAGAATAGAAGCTATTGATCATATTGTAATTTAAACATGGTCAATGTAAATATTTGTCTCACCGCGCGCGCATCTAATCTAATGTAAGTTATATAACGGATTGAATTATCAAAACAACTATCATAAATACAACTAAGTATGATTAGTAATTACATAGAATTGTAGCAAATGATTCAAAGCTTACTCGTCAAAACTTAAATGTAAAAATGTGAGAAAATTGTAATGGCATGAAGTAGGGAAACTTTTCTCACAGGGATCGTAGGTATTTAAGTTTAGACAATTCTGGAGGGACTATTCCACTTAAATCTTGGCCGGAGAAGTCACTGTAATTCAAAATGAGATGATAACATAATTAAGATCTTAGATTTTAAATTAGAATACGGATCCCTTCAACTCCTTAAAATGAGAAGATGACCTAATTAAGTACTCTATAAATTTCAGTTTTCATTTTTTGTTTTCTGTATAAATTAACATGGAGAGCATGGCAAACCAGGAAAACCAGGAGATGTTTTCCGTATATTTGCTCCCCTACTAGGAGGGAAGAACTTTGCCACAAGAGAATCGTTGGAAGGACCCTCCCTTTTGCATGGTAAGTGTCCCCAAAACTGTCCTAAGTCGTGTTAAAAAATGACCAGGGTTTAATGTGTTAAATGGATTAGGGCAGGTTTAGGGACACTTGTAGTGTAAAAGTGGACAGTTGTATCTACCCTTTGTAACGACCCTCGCGTAGCAAAGTTGGCTTAGTGCAGCTAAGCCAGACTTTTAAGGAGTCGTCCATGAGCAACCAATAAAAGAAATTAGATCAAAAGGTAGGTTCCACATGCAGTACAAGTTGGATCCACATATACTGATCATAACAGGTGTAAGAATAGCTTGTGCATCGAGGGATCCCGAGTTGGATCGCCCCATACAACTCCGGATCAGAGGCTGGATCAGTGGGTTCCAATCACGATCTGGATCTGTCCTGCGCATCTCGCTTGACACAACATGAGACTTCTTTAGGAAATAGTGATCTCGGGCGAGATCGGATCAGATCGGTGAACGCGGATCCTGATCCTGATCACCCGATCCAGAATGAAATCGGCCGAGACTTTCGAACCATGTTCATACTGTCTCGCCCAAGACAAAGCTATTTGCTATAAAGGGGGCCCACACGTCTCAAAGGAGTCAACCCAGACCTTGATTCATCCCATGTTAGCTGGCGAATCTCAAAGGCTAAGACATACATTTGGCTTATAACATTAAGACATTTATAATTTTCCCTACATTTATTAGTTGTTTTTGGAGGTTAGTCTGTTATTAGACACTTAAACCAGTTATTTTCAAAGGCTCAGGCTCCGAGGCCCTCCTTTTTCTGACCCCTCTTGGTGTTTAATTTGCGCCTTCGGCCGTGGATTTCATGAATCCAACGGTGCCCCCAAAAAAGTGAAAAAGTGATACTAGCTCGGCGCCGACAATGAATCCAACGGCCGAGTGCACGAACATGCAAGAGAGGGGTCAGAAAAAAGGGGGTCCCCTCAGCCTGACCCATTTTCAAAAAGTTCAGAGATCATACATTGCTGTCACGTGGCAAAGAGTGTTATTCTTGTATGTACACTCGCATTGAATTGATGATGCGAGAATTTCGGCCCCACAAGAGTCGGTAAAGAAGTGTAGCCTGATCTTCGTATTTAAGTCCGATACAATGGTGTTAAGAGCGTTGACTGCCACATAATAAGAAAATAAAGTCAGATATTCGATATAATCTCATCTTAATCAAGCTAATACCCTAGAGTGATGCAAGGATAGCAGTTATAATGGATGGATATCCTGTTTTTCTTACTCTTTACTAAAACATCTATATAACAAAACCCAGTGGTTGTCTCCCTACTTATACCTCCTCTTATAGGCTTCAACAAAGAAGGGCCGTGATCTTATCCACCAAAATGGCAGTTGATCTCAGCCACTCACACCCAATTTTGGCAAATGATTTGTAGGGGAGTGCCGAGGGAACGGGCCACCCACTAGTGAAAGTATGTGACGAAGTGAGGATAAAGACAATTCTGCAGGGTAAAAAATGAAGGCCATAAAAAGAAGAGAGGAGGGCTGAAAATGAGATGGCCATTGAGATGGTAAGAAAAGATTTGAAGATGTATACTTTGATAGAAAAAAATAGCTTTAACTTACAAGTCGATTCACCGTTACTGACTCGGTCGAGTTTCTGAGTCGACTCGGTTATCTGTTTAAGTTTTCCACTAGTGGGCTGAAATTTCTAAATTGCATGCCGACAGCAATATAAGTGCATCCGGCAATATCATTAGTGACCGAATTTCAAGTTGCCTTGGACGAGTTCTGAGAGGACTTGGCTGAGTTTCGAGTTGACTCGATCATGAGTAGCTATAGATTGAATCTGTTGCTTTGAATTTACTTCAAATCTTGTCAAAAGTCGAATTGACTCTACTGAGTTTCAAGTTGAGTCGTCGAGTACTATGAAAACTGCCAATGTAATTCATAAACAAAGAGCTTATAATAACGCTTTCTCCAATATTGAGCGAAAAGCTCGTGACCCAACCTCCATTGCTGGAGTAAAACTTTCGTTGACTGCAGGGTGTCAGCGAAGTTGGACTGTGACTAAAGGAGTCACACATGGATATATTCTAACCCAACTTTTTTTTTTTTTTTTTTAAAAATCTAAGGAAAATTCTTGCTTTTTCAATTTGAATTGAATCAATGTGCAGGGACGTCTCGATACAAGTTGAGGCCTAAGGCGAAAACTCTATATAAGGTCTTTTGTTTGAATCCAACAGCTAGAATCATGTCCTAAAAAGTATTAAAATCTATGACTAGAGATAATTTTGAATTTTTGTTTGTATATCCAATAAGGGGCGGGCTAAAAATCCATGTGGCTAGTGGGACCTCGGTTTGGGGCCTTCTCTCACCAAGGGGCCTTAGGCGACAGCCTTAATGGCCTTAAGGTAGAGCTGGCCATGTCCGCATGTCTCTCCTTTTGAGGACAATCAGC
This sequence comes from Euptelea pleiosperma, assembly GCA_035048495.1. NCBI lineage: Eukaryota > Viridiplantae > Streptophyta > Magnoliopsida > Ranunculales > Eupteleaceae > Euptelea > Euptelea pleiosperma. The sequence goes on from CM068541.1 coordinate 14,089,554, forward strand.
AGCTTCACTGACAGCCTGCAGTCAGCGAAGTTTTACTCCCATTGCTGTGCATTTTACTAGGTTCTAATAAGAAACCAGTCCTCAGTGTGTCTGTACATGGAGCCGTGGCAGTGTGTGCACGTACAAGCGTGTACAAAGGAAGGCTCAAGAACTGGTAGTAAATGATTCCACAATTAAAATAAGGGTCGGGCTCAGGGGACTCGTGTTCTCGGGCGTGGATTCCGAGAATCCAATGATGGTTGATAGTGCTGATCTGGTATCACTTTTTGTCAAAGCAAAACCACCATTGGATTCGTGAAATCCACGGCAGAGGACATGAGTGAAAGGACGAGTCAGAAAAAGACAAGTCATCGGAGACTGAGCCTTAAAATAAAGTAAAAGATCTCAGTGTCTACCTTCATGAGTGGGCAACCTCCCAGTGTTACCGGCAGCGTGAGAGTGCAGTGCCAGGAGATGCAAGAGAAAAGAAGAAAATAAAAGGCTTGGATATGAAAAATGTTTTCCCATTTTTCTCCAACCCCTCGTTGTTGGAAAACAAAATGAGTAGAGATGACAAGCGTAAGGACTTAATAAATAGGGAAACGATCCCTCAGTGTCAGTGGAGTGGGATAGCACTAATGGGAATCATTATTGGTACTGTGACGAGTCCGTTTTTGCTGAGTTTTGTCCTTGAATGCTCAGTCCAACCCTCAGTGGATCTATACACCAAAAATCCGCCTGATTGGTGTTTTCTATCCATTAGATTTGAGTACCTAAAAACTACTTGAATTCACCGGCTAAAAATAATCCATGAGTAAAGCTCAATTTTTTTTTGATACTACAGTTAATCCCATGGGACATTCAAGTCACCCTTCCAAACGTGCCAGATGTACTGGGATAAATCCCAGGGGGTATGGCCGCCCAAGGAAATTCGAACTCAAGACCTCCTACTTATTTGAGGTAGGGTCCTGTCCATCTCCGCTCAGCTCAAATCCAATGACCATAAATGGTACAGGTTAAGTTTTGCTGCCTAGTGCTATACTTCAAAACATATATATCCCTATTTTATTATAAATTTGATGTTGGAGCAATATTCAAGAATTGTTTTTTTAGATCATGTTGGCCTCACTTTGCCATGTATAGATAGCACTATCTGATCCGAACCTACAAGTCTCCAACACTGTCAACCTCCCACTGCTTACAACTTTTGAAAATTTCATCCAAGTATAATGGGACTCATGCCTTTCAGCCAATCCTTTAAGCTGGTGTCCACTTTCTTTTGAAAATTGTAAATCAACTACTTGTGCACTATGTGAGGTTGTTAAGATCTTGAGCGTACCCAAGTGCTATTAATTAGTGCAAGGCCACATGCGCAGTATATGACATAGTATATGACGTGTAAGTAATGACATTGCACTTATTCTACCCACCAATGATGCAAGTGCAAATGGTAAGTGCAAGAATTGCACTTAATCCTACCCACCAATGATGCAAGTACAAATGGTGTGTGTGCAGTGGGTGCCATCAAACAACCCCCTCTTGCTACGGTGTTGAGGCGTACCTCTTACATGGTGAAGTTATTAGTTTACTTTTGCTGGTCCCTCGAGCCTGGTCCATAAATACATTGTACAATCTTGTAAAATCTATACTATGATAAAGTGAGAACCGGGGCTTGGGGCATGCAACACGCCACTCTCTACGTTAAATGCAAACCTTACCTAATTAAATGCCTCAGGTTGTCAGCATGCCAACGTCACCATAATATAAGCCACGTGGCGCACACTACTACTAACCATATGGATATTTGTCCCATCCCTATGTGGGCCTATATACCAAATATCAACCTGATTAAGGATTTCAAACCTTTGGATATGAGTACCCCAAAATAATGCTAGAAATCAACGGTTAAAATCAATTCATGAAAACGACTCCAATCAAATCCTTAAAAATCACTTATCAGGCTGATTTTTTTGCATGTAGGTCAACCTAGGGATGGGCCAAACATCGATATGGTCAGTGATCTCTAAGTGTGTGTCACGTGTGCGATGGCGTTACTCTAGTACATGTTAAAAAGGCAACATGTACCAGGGGTGCTGTGTATTCCAACTACCAAATACTAAGTTATTCGAAACGCTAGCTTTTTTACCTAATTTCATAATGGTTTACATTCACAGAAACAATGACATTATCTGCAACTCACCAAGTAGGTATTTCTTTATAACTCAAGATATTGGAACAGATTTGATCTGAAGGCCCAAATCATGTTTTATGTATTTTGGGTTGCCTTGTACTGGTATGTTCATTCTACTTTGGATGTATGTTGTAAAATCTTTTCAACAAGCCATTTATCGTGCTCACTAAAACTCCTTTCCCAATTTATAGTAAAGCCAGAAGGTAGGGCATGAAATGGCCGGGATCTAGTTTGATCCCGGACTGTATCTACATCCGGACGTTGAAACTTTTGACCTGGATTTGGATCTGACCCAGATGTATAACACGTATTCCGAATGGAACCATGACTTGTGTGAAGATTCAGATGTATAACATGTATTCCGAATGGAAAGAAGACTTATTTAGAAAGTAGAAAAGTCTGTCAACTTGAGAGTTTTATGTTAAGACATACAGTCATACACATACACAAGTATCATATGAGCAAGAAAGAGGGAAAGTGTATCTAGTGTGCAATCACCTAACAAAAAAGTAAAGAGAACTTAATCTCCTCGATTGACAATATTTTCCATAATGAGCAAGGCATGTTTCAGGAGATTCAAACATGAGACCAAGTCGCACCACTGTCACTGTCATTCCACTGCAAGAACAAGGGGATCAGCAATCAGCTACTTGTCTCCTTTGGCAAGTTTGCAGTATCTTCTGAGATCTCCACAGACTCATCATGTTCTTTTTCCTCATTGCTCCTAACATAAGAAGAAAAGACATTTGACGTCCCTTCTGTGGAAGTGCTGCCAGAGTGGGTGGAGAGAGAACGGTTAGCCAAGGCCCTGGCCCTCTCAAAATCATCTGTGGAGTAGGGTGTATGGAGTGGAGTGGCCTTTATCCTAGTCTTTCCTTCGAGAATGCTCACCACTTCAGACATGGTAGGCCTGAGTGTAGGGGAAGTATTAGTGCATAGCATTGCCAAATCCAACACCCTTTTTGCTTCTTTCATGGAGTAGTCCATCCCCAAGACTGGATCAACCAGTGCTAGAAGATTTCCCTTCTGTTGTAAAACATAGGCCTGCAGTTACACAGCAAATCTTCATTGAAAATGCAAAACCTCTCCAACCACATGGCTGTGGTATTTCATCTTACACATACATCAAGTAATATAGTAGATTATAGTCAAGATCTTCTGAAGAGTAAGATAGAGAAACATTTGGCTTAACTTACTAAATCTAGAAGGAAAACACTCTCCTCACTTGGCCTGTAATCTGCACTGTTCTTTCCACTCACAGTTTCAAGTGTTACAACTCCAAAGCTGTAAACATCTGCTTTGTTTGTTAAGTAACCCCGCATGGCATACTCAGGGGCCATGTATCCACTGCAAAGAATGTAGAAAATGTAAATGAAAATTATCATACTGGATGGATGACTTGCAGGAAAAGAAAAACCATCTGACTTTATGCAAGTGTATCTCTACGGCTCTATGTACTACTTAGTCTCGGTTCTTTAGAATCATGAGATAAAGAAATATAGGTAATAAGGGTGGTTTTATTTTTCATCTAAAGAAGGATCAGTAAGTACATGGACAGATTTATTCCTTCTCTTCATAATTAAAAGAAGATGTGCTTCCTTACGTTGTTCCTGCTATTTTGGTGATGATGTGCGTGTTTTCTCCTTCATAAAGCTTAGCAAATCCAAAATCGGATATCTTCGCATTGAGATCTTTATCAAGCAGAACATTCGTGGGTTTAATATCCCTGTGGACAATCTTTAGTTTTGATTCTTCATGGAGAAAAGCAAGACCCTTTGCTATTCCAAGGCAAATATTTACTCTGGTTGGCCAATTAAGTCTCAACTTTAAATCCCCAGGACCTGCAGATCACCCACTCTACTGTTTATACGTCTTTATGATTGTTAATTAGGTTCTCTTAAAAATAATCAGAAAAGTTTTGTTCTAGAATACCAAATAAAGCACTTGAGAGGGAATTATTTTCCATGTACTCGTAGACTAGTAAGAGTTGGCTGTCTTCAGTACAGCACCCCAACAATCTAACAAGATTTGGGTGTTGCAAGGCAGAAATAGTGCCTATTTCATTTACAAACTCCCTGATTCCTTGTTTCGATTTTGACGAAAGCTGCTTCACTGCTATTGCCATTCCATTGGGTAGTACACCCTGTCACATGCAATGTGCAGATTTTTTATATCATAAATGAGTGGAAAATTGAGGAGATTTAGGAATCCATAACACCCAAGTAAAACTAGACCTTGTAAACTGGCCCAAAACCTCCTTCACCAAGCTTATTTGCAGAATTGAAATTTTGAGTTGCAGATTTTATCTGCCGAAAGTTGAAAAATCCACCTGGGAATAGTTCAAGTGCTTTGAGTTCTGTTCCAAAAGAAAAAATCATCATAGAAATTAGGACAGCCAACACCTTGAGCAGAAATGAGCAGATCACTTTGCAAAAGATCAATAAAAGACAAGAAGATAGGTGCCTAGGGGTCGTTACACGTGGTAGAAGTATTCATTATCACCTTCATCATGCAATTCTTTGCCTCCTAGCCATCCCATTTTCCAAAGGAAAAACAAAACCAAAGCAATGATAAGGGCTGCTGATCCTGCAATCCCAGCTATGCTTATGGCAGATAGCTTTATGCCTGAACCACTTGGCACTGAATGCAAGAGAGATATTAGAAAGGGCGAGCAAGAGAGATATTAGAAAGGGTGAGCTCAAACGAAAAATGTGAATGGGACAGAGCAGTAAAAACAAAAAATGAAAAGAACAAATAAAACACGGCAGAGACTATGCTACCGGCAGTTACTGAAATAGCTGATATAAGAGAACCATAAAGTCCTGGTGGGATGTATATAGAGCCTTTGCCAGCCCAATAGAAATGGATCTCCAAAACGTGGTTTGTCACAACAGCGGGGAAATTCTTAACAACTGTTCTACTTGAGCCTCCAGCTTCTTCTTTGATATTGAAATCCTTTAGGACGTTCTCACTCTGCATGGAAGAGTTTAAAGAGGATGCCACTGGCACAAAATCATTATAATAAAATGTTCATTAATTACCTGAATATACACATCGAACACACGTTTCCCCTTGCTGTAATAATCTTCCTCATTTGTGAATATTATTTCAGCAAAATGAAGCGTCACTGTATAGTTGCCATTAATTAGACAGAGTCCATAGTACTTGAGGGACAAAGGAGAAAGGCGTGCCGTCGAATATATAGTTGCATCAGCCATGGGAATCCCACATGTTCGGTTCTGTACATAGTCCAGGGGACCACCATCATTATATCCAATGAAGTCTCCTGTACTACTGTAAGCCCAATTTTGTTTAGGACTAACATAGACAGATGATGTTCCAAAATTTTCCAAATCAGATTCGTAAAGACTGCCATTGATCGTTGTATTCCCACCGCCGCAATTTATATACAAGTAATTATCTGCAAGGTACATGATTGTCAGTAGTACACTGGCATAATAGTATTGAAGAAATTGTCTGCGAGCATCAGACATATCAAAACAAGTACACAGATGTTGTCCCACCAAAGACTCACAGTCCTTAAAAGGAAAAATAAGAGAGGCAGATCGTTACTCATTACCAAAAATTCAGTGTGGTTCTAGATAATTCAGTTCAGTTTTCTTAGTTAGCTGCTTCCTTCTGAGGAAGAACATTAAATAAGGGAGGTTTACCAAACCAAGTTCAGGCCACCCACTCAAAACTGATAAGCACATCATAAATGAGAATTCATATTGGAAACTCTTGAATCTCAGTCACCCCTCTTTTGATGCTGCTGGTTTGAACCCAGGTGCAAGATTTATCAGCATTGGAATAGCTCCGTCTTTCTTAGTTGAAAGAACCAGATTTGCCGAAAGGCTAAAGCTATGACAAGCCCAGTAATGCACGAAACGTTAAGGGTATCAACATCAACTGGTTTGCTAAATAACCATATAAAGTAAGAGTAATAATACAGTTCCACAGTAAAAGTTAATTCCCCCTGCAGGAGAATTGTCTTCGTGTTCCACAAATTACTAGAGATTATAAGGGAGAAAGAAAGCAACATGATGACCTTACCGAAATGTGGGATCTGTAGACAAAAGGACACCAATATGGGTTCTTTTCACAAGTAATATGGATGAAGATAAGGGAAAAAAAAAAGAAGGAAAACTATCAACAAAGAATTTAAAGGCAAGATAAAACAGAAAACTTCATAGAAGAAAAAATTTTGGATTCGTATTTCTATTGTTCGTTATTTATTTTGATAGGTAAATGTGTATTTGTATTAAGGAAAAAGGAACTTAAGCCCCACTAAACAAACCAGATCAACATTGGCCCCTATACAAAAATTAGTATTCCGAGTTAGATTGAAGATCCACAGCCGAAGATCCTTGAAGCTATGAACCCATTCCATCTCAAGATGCAGAGATAATGAATAATACCCATCTCAGATTTGCAGCTGTCTTTTGTCACATGATAGTGCTGAGATAATGAATGATACTTCACCATTAACAAGACTATTTTCTCTCAGCTTCTCTAAATTTTCTTTGATTTTAAGCCCATTTTTGGCTCTACACCATTTGGTATCATAGCGACCCAATCCAAGCCCATTTTCTTCAACTGAGCTCTGGTAGTTCAACTATCGTCGCGTGTAATAGCCTAAGACATTTTGACACAATCAGTTGTTTACGTCTTTGGTAGTAAATACGGGCTGCTTATGAATGGGTGGGGCAGTCATCCTGTTCACACTCCTCACGGGGTTAGTATGTGGAAAGGGATTATAGGGTCTAATACCAAGTTTGAAAGGTGTATTATCAACAAAGTGAGTAAAGGTGATAGGGTCCGATTCTGGGAAGATAAGTGGTGTGGGGAGGCTTCTTTGAAGGAGGAGTATCCTACCTTATTCTCCATCTCGGAGAGTCAAGGGGCGGTGATTAGGGACTGCACCACGAATAGGGAGGGTGATTGCTCATGGAACTTGGGATTTAGAAGGAACCTTAATGACTGGGAGGTGGACGGGCTGGCTTCTCTTTTTGATAGAGTTGGAGCTAATCCTTGTCTCGGTGAAGATTCTGACGAGAGAATTTGGAGATGGGACCCCAAGGGTAAATTCTCAGTTAGCTCCTTCTATAGACATTGCTCTCAGAGGGATGAGGAGGCTTTTCCAGTTTCGATTGTTTGGGGATACCTGATCCCCTCCAAGGTGATGTTCTTCGCATGGACGGCTTTCCATAATAAGATTTTGACAGTGGATCATCTTAATAGTAGGGGTATGATGATCCCTAATATGTGTATATTGTGTAGAGAGGATGGAGAACTGTAGAGCATGTTCTTATCCATTTCCAATTCTCTTTTGAAGTGTGGCAAACTTTCTTTGTGCTTTTCGATATCCTGTACGTTGTTCCTCACCTTATGCGTGATCTTCTCCTAGGGTGGTCGACAGAATCTCTGTCAGGGAAAGGAAACCTCTTATGACAGTTTTTACCCTTCACAGTTTCTTGGGTAATCTGGAAGGAGAGGAAGCGCAGGATGTTTGAGGAGAAAGAAAAAGTAATTAGGAAGGTGATCATGGAGGTGAAATCCCTCCTGTATTTGTGGTCATCATGCTCCCTTTCAGAGGATGTTTTTTTGAGTCTTTTGTTTTCCGCTGGAATGAGTTGATTAGGGATCCTATTCCTTCTTTGAGGAGTTAGATCCCGGTCCTATGTATAGTTGGGTTTTCCCTGTTTACAATACATACCCATTTATCAAAAAAAAAATATCTTTGATCTTCCCTTTCCCCAGAGTTTAGATGTTTTTTTGAGACTTGTGTTTAGATGGGAGGAGTTGTTAGGCGACTGTACTCCTTTGGTTTGACAAATTAGGTCTGCCTTTATGTATGTTTATGGCGGGGTTTTCCCCTTTCATATGATACATATTTACATGTAAAAAATGGGTCAAAGTAGCATTATTTTTTTGGTCATCCACTTCAGTAGATTTTAAAGCTTTAAGATTTGAGGATGTGTAATTAGATGGGAGGAAATCTTACTAGCCCTTAGATGATCTTGGCTTTGTCCCTTTTGTATAGTTAGTGAGGGTCCTCCTCCCTTTTGTGCTTTTTTCTCTATACATGGGGTTTTCAAACCGTTCTCTTTTTTAATATATATACTTTTTACTTGTAAAAAAAGAAAAAGAAAAAAAGGATTGCATTTACACAAATAATTGCCAGTCAGTCCTTTTTGGCTAAAATCCTACTTTTAGTCCTCGTTTTAATTTTTTAAATACTTAAACTAATCTAAAAAAAAACATGGTTTAAGAAACTCCTTTTTGTAAGAAATACCCAAACGTAAAATTGGAACCCATGATTAAGAAACAGTTTAAGGGGCAAAACATGTTTATGGTTACTATTGAACTCATTTTATTTTTACACGAATCACGTTCTTCTAAAATAATCTAAAAATTAAAAGGGCAAAATGAGAACTAAAAGTAGGATTTGAGAGAAAAAGGACTGGCCAGCAATTATTTGTGAAGGCAATCCTTAGTTGTCATATTTCAGCTCAGTATCCATGGCGGGTATTCTTTCAAAAAGTCATCATTTTCAACAATTTAATGCTTGTAAAGCACACATCTCATCCACTAAGGCTTTAAAAAGGACGTACCGTCACGCCTTTTACAACCTTTTTAACACCTTATGCTGGAGGCATTTGGCTTAAATGCAAATGCATGTGTGGTACTTTTATTGTTATACCCAAGGTTTAAAATTTCGTTTTGGATGAATGTCTCGGTTAAGTGAAAAACCGAGACAAACTCCGAAACGAAACATTCACAAAACATTGAAAAAATGGCGAAACAACAAAATTTCCAAAACATTCCCGAAACATTACGAAATATTCTGAAACATTCCCTAAATCATGAAATAATATTTTATATTTTTTTGGATTGTATCGGATTGTATCGTAATGTCTCGGTTTGTCTCGGTGAAACAAACCGAAACATCACGAAACATACGAAACTTTTGTTTCGGTTCTCTTACAAAATGAAACGAAACATACAAAACAATACGAAACATTCCAAAATTTTAAACCATGGTCAAACCTTGAAAAATTCAATTGATATCCTTTTCTTAGCCCTTAACCCTTAGCTAAATACTAATAAATCATTCTAGGTATAGCAACAAAAATAAAAACATTTTTGAACCCCCTCTCCTTCATATGATATAGAGTATAATTTTTTCACAACTTTTCCTACAATTCACCTTTTTGTTGGATTTATCCATCAAACATTAGTTTTTTATTTTTTTTATTCATTTAAAAAGCCATGCTTTTGAGGCTTATGCCCCACTTGCCTCGAGATTACGCCTCACATTATAGGCCATTAAAGCACCTTGTCCACCAATACTTTGCATTTAAAAGTATCGCAAAAGTATCGCTAGTTTGGTGTTAATCTATACAGTAAGGATACTCCATTTTCTTGAAATTTGCCTTGTCGGACATCCATCCTATGTTCATGTGTCGGATACATGAGACCCTTAGCAATTATTTATACATTGATCATTTTTTTGGTAGCAATTATATAATTTTAGTATATCAACTTATCTAAATACATTCTTTCTAAATCATATACTCAACATTTAAGAAATATATATCTCAATAGATAGAACATGTAAGTGTATTGGGTTTCTAGGGTCAAGATGTCTAACACTTCATATCAATGTCCAACACCAACATACGTGAGCACGTTTCCATGTCTATGTTACATAGGTCTTAAAGGGATATGGGTTTTTATGAATTTTTTTGAATTACAAGCAGACCTTCTCAATATGTAATCAGGTCTTGTAGTAAAAAGAGCTCCAGTGACAACATGTGCTATTAGGGATTTGAATAAAAAACCATTGTGCAAATAAGATTCAGGAATTTCTTTGGAATAAAATCCAACAATTATAATAATCATTTTCTGCAGTAGCCTGACCCAAAATCTAATGAACATTCTAGTTTTGACTAGTTACAATCATATTAAAGATTACACCTAAAATTATTTAACGTTTCCAAGTTTAAAAACATGAAATAATGTTGATGAATAGCTAAACAAAAGTTAGAAGATAATTCTTAAGTCTTACATTTGTAAAGGTTTTTAAACTTACTCTTTTGACCATCAGCGCAATAAAATTCTGTACTTTCCCATGGGAAATTCCTACAAGAGAAAATTAACGAAACTGTAAGACTATCTTTCTTGTATTGGCTTCAGACTAGTCAAGACAGTCTAATCATATCAAAATACAAATGCATGATAATAAAATTTGAGCTTACAAATTGGGGGTGGTGGGAGAGCAGCATGCATACAAGTTCCTAAAAGAATAAATGTGAATTAAATACTTAAAAAAACATAATGAAAGGCAAGATACAAAGGGCAGAGAGCAGAAAATGATTGACGCATTTTCCTTACATATATTGTGTCTTTTTTTCGGAATACACGAAATTTACATTTGTAAAATTGTTGTGTGAAAAATCCCTGCAAGATAGCATATCACAAAAAAATCCATAAAATTTTCATAGATTTAATAAGACAACAATAAGGGGAGATTCCATTTGATAAACAATTAAAAATGGAAAGAGATGAGTCATGCAAGCTCAGTGAATCTCAGAACAAACCCAAATAACTATAGTACTTCTTATCAATGAGGTGACACCCCATACACATAATACAAAGGAAAATGACAAGACTATCTTACCCTGATTAGCCACTGTAACGTACTAATATAATGATACATAATTGAACATATTCAATCTAACACCCTCCCCCACCCTTCAAACTCATGACGGGCCAGGCCAAACATCTAGAGTTCAAATAACAAAACATAAGCTCATGATAGTAACTTCATAAAGAAGTTTACAATCTGAAGAACCTTAAGGAAGGGAAAGAGCACACTGCTGCAAATGATAATGGATGATATGAGCAGAACCATGATGAACCATAATAAGTGGTGCATCTCATCTCATTTTTTTATGATAAAGTGAGTTTGTATGACCTAAACAAATGATAAGAAGAGTACAAATGTACAAGTATGGCCGAAACAAAATAAACAAAGAGTTATCGGGAGGGCGGCCATGATGACTCTAAGAAAGACGCATCAACTTGAGTTGACAGCCAAAAGTAAAAGCTCAAAGGAAATACTCGTTAAAAGACATTCTGTGGAAATCTTTGAGGATGACAACCCAATGAGCAACCAAAACTTTAGTTCTTTTGAAGAAAGCTTTATGGCAGCTATAATTTTTTTTTCTGAAAGTATGTTGAGTAAATGGGAGAACCCCACAGAAACAACCAACACAGCCCAAAAAAGAGGGAGAAAAAGAAAACTATAAGGATGGAGAAGAAGTCAAAACAAGCTCCTCCCATTGAAACACGAAAGAGTCAAAAAAACACCCTCTAAACTCGGGAGAGTAAGAGGACCAAAGATACAAAAATGCCTCGACTCTTAACACAACCCTCAGGATGTCTTCTTCTTTGTCATAAAAAACCTGGCCTTCCTCTCTTTCCAAGCCTCCCAAAGGATAGCAAACGGGAGAATTCGCCACAGGTAACGATCTCTTCCTTAAAAAATATTCAGCTTACTTCCTTGAACTAAATCTCTAACTAGCTTGGGCAAGACAAAAGAAATGCCGAAAAGAGAAAATAAAATCTGCCAAATGGAGCTAACGAAAGGACAATGAATCAAAACATGGTCTACCATATCGCCACTGGCTTTGCAAAGAACACATCTGTTCGGCAACATCATTCCTCTATGAATGAGGTGGTCACTGTCAGCACTCTATCTGTCTATTCAGCTTACTTCCTTGAAGTGGATCTTGAGCTAGCATGGGCAAGACGAAAGAAATGCCAAAAAGAGGAAAGCAAATCTGCCAAATGGAAATAGAGAAAGGACAACGAATCAAAACGTGGTCTACTGTCTCTCCACTGGCTTTGCAAAGAACATATTTGTTCGGCAACATCATTCATCTATGAATGAGGTGGTCCGCTGTCAACACTTTTTCTGTCATTCCTCTATGGCAGCTATACTTGTCCTCAAATATCTGCCCATTTCGCTCCTTCCAAATGAACAACCCAATCTCCAAACCAGTCTATGTTTCTCATTGAAGCTATCTAGTGATCAGCATTTGAGAAGCTCCCAAATACTCCTTGGAAACACCCATGATACCGAACAAGTCAAGAAACTGGTTCCAAATGCTTAGAGTGAACTTGCAATGTATCAAAAGATGATCTACTGACTCGCTTGACTCTTTGCACATAAAACACATATTCGACACTGGTTGTATTTAGTTATTAATTATGCACATGTTATCACTTATCAATAAAAAAAAAATTATGTACATGTTATCATATAGTTTTAATTTATTAATAGCATATGTTTAGAGAATATACATAGAGTGCATACATATAGATATTTGTGTGTGTGTCACACCCTTCAAGCTAGTTTAATGCCTAGGACATATTTAATTGGCATACTTCATTTAATTAAATATGTAATGGTTACTATACATGACACAGGCATATTTATTAATAAATTAATTAGACTTCTTAGACGTAAGTATTGACAACTCTCCCACCTTTGCTAGAGAGGTTTGGACTCCAATTGGCTGGGGGTGGCGGTGTGTGGGGGGGGTGTGTAATCGGCAATAAAACCCCTCATTTTTTTTCCAAACCAAATCAAATCTTGCCACCTCATCATTGTTTCCTTAAATTAAGGAATTTTCGCTCCAAAATATTTAACAAATCATTATAGTCGCCCCACCCTCTTTATTAATTAATTAACTTTTGAAACCCAATCCCACTCTCTATGACCGTACGTCCCCTCCTCTAATCCCCTTTATTTATTTTGTTTCTTCTCTTTCTTTCTTTATTCCTAAACCTAGTATGACTTTATTTCTCCACTATTTCAATCTCCAATTAGGAGATTAATTAACTTAACACAATTTAAGAACCCAATAGGGTGGGCGGTACCACCCAATGTGAGTGAAAAATTTTGAGAGCCCAAAACTTTCCACTTGTGGAGGCCGAACCACCCTTCTTCCTCCCTTGACTTGATCTTCAACCACCTCCTCTTCACCTTAGTTGCTCCTACCCCTTATGCACATAGGTGCTGCCTATCATCTCCATTAAACCCTCATATACCCCCTCAAAAATCAGCACCGTATTCCCTCTCTAAGCCCTAGCCGTGGGCTTCTATAGTGGCTGTAATCCCCTTTGTTCCATACTTTCAGAAGAAAGGTATTGAAGAGAAGAGGTTTGATCATCATCAAGGCCTGTTTTTTTATTGCCACAAGGTAGTTTTTTCTCTCCTCCCCTTTACTTCTATGGTTAATTTCAAATTAGTATTATTATATGCACGTGTTCTACCTTCCTCCGTGATTCTTTTTAAGTACGTGTATTGATGTTATGGGATAAAAAAGTCGATGTTTTCATATTACTTTACAAAGCATGCTAATATTATTATTGGATTTTGCATATTTCGATTATGGTTTATCATCGATGTGTTATTTATGCATTATTCTTGTTTGGAGATGCATGGGCTCACGGATATTTTAGGGTTCTGTACTTAGTGTTATCCGACTCCTTGGATGCTCTCTTGAATTCCAAAAGCATGCCTAAAGAGCAACGGAACGTATAGGCTCCCACGGTGAAAGACTAGAAACATTCATGGATCCTAGTGGTGGAGAATTGAGAGCTTGGCTAGCTGTTGGGAAATATAACCTTGTGTTTGCCTTGTCATGCATGTCCACTTTATTGTTTTCTTATTCATCGGGAGGTTTGGATTTCGCAATGGATCCATTTATTATTACTTGTCTTACATTCATTATTGCATATCGTATTTGGTTTATAATGGTTAGCCATTCATCCCCATTGGAGTATGGGTAACTGAAAACATGGGGAAAGCTAAAATCTGAAGTAGACCGACGATATGTACTATTACTAGCCCAATTAGCATCAGAGAAACCGGTAATAGCTAAAGTCTGTGATGGTCGATACAACAACCGTTTGCCCGGTGACCTTTCAAATAACGCAGAATTTGAAAAACTGCATCCCAATGTGACTGTCGTGGGGCATGTATAAACTGACTAACTACGCCAACAACAAAGGTGATATTTGGACGAGTAATAGTAAGGTAAATCAGCTTACCAATTAATCGACGATAACGACCAACATTAGCATAAACCTCCCCTTGTTCAACATTAAGCTTAACAGTGGGATCCATAGGAGTATGAACTGGCTTAGAGCCTAGCGTACCTGTCTCAAATAAGAGTTCCAACACATACTTGTGCTGAGAAAGGCTAATATCAGTTTTGGAACGAGCAACCTCGATGCCAAGAAAGTATCGGAGAAGACCCAAATCCTTAGTATGAAACTGTCTAGACAAATGAGTCTTCAAGTCTGAAATACCACAGGAGTCACTTCCTGTGATAATGATGCCATCCACATACAAAATCAGAACAATAACACCGCGGAAGACCGTCAGACAAAAACGGAATGATCGGAAGTGGAGCGTAGAAAACTATAATCGAGCACAACCGAACTGAACTTATCAAACAAAACTCGAGGCCACTGCTTCAAAGCATAAATAGCTTTCCATAGGCGACAAACTAACTGAGTATAACCAAAAGGAACATACCCAGGCAGTTGCTCCATATAAACCTCTTCCTGCAAGTCCCCATGTAGGAAGGCATTCTTTATATCCAACTGATATAAAGGCCAATCACAACATACTGCTACAGATAGAAGGATTCGAACGGAATTTAATCTAACCACCAGGGAGAAAGTCTCAAAATTATCCACATCAAATGTCTGAGTATACCCTTTGGCGACCAAGCGCGCCTTTAAGCGCTCAACAGATCCATCAGGAAAATACTTGATGGTGTACACCCATCGACATCCAACAATCTACTTCCTTGGAGGAAGTGGAGTAAGATCCCAAGTACGATTATGATGAGCAGCCATCTCTTCATCCATAATCTTTCCAACCAGGAGAAGACTGAGCTTGAGTAAGAGAAGTAGGAACAGAAACAGCTGACAAGGAGAGAGCAAAACTCTGAAAGGTAGGAAACACACGATGAAGTGAAACAAAATCAAAATGGGATGTTTAGTGCATCTGCGAGTACCTTTCCTTAAGGTGATCGGTAAGTCGGCAGCGGAAACCGAGGAGGGAGCAAAGGTAAGAACCTCAAGCAAAGACGATGATGGATCCGGGGCTTGAGTAGCAGGAGGTAGATCCTATCCATAAGGCACAACTGCACACAATTTGGTACGCTCATAAACATTGACGGGAGTATCTGTGGAATCATCTGGGGAAATCATTGGTATAACAAAAGTAGCACAATATCCGAATCATAGGACTCTCCAAAAGACGAAAAAAAGAAATAGCTCAAAAAATGTGACATCAGCACTGGCATAATAACGACGAGATGCAGGACAATAACAATGGTATCCTTTGAGCACGAGAGAAGCCCAAAAAGATACATTTAACAGAGCGAGGAGAAAGTTTGTCATGACTAGGACCAAGCACATGAACAAATGATACAGCCAAATACACGAGGCACATTAAACGGATTGACATTATGGTATAACAAGGAAAAAGGAGAATGACCATCTAGAACTGATGACGACATACGGTTAATAAGGTGGCAGGCAGTGAGGACAACATCACCTCAATAAGGCTTCGGGACATGCATATGAAACATAAGGGTATGGGCAACATCCAACAGATAACGGTGCTTACGCTTTGCAACACCATTTTGTTGGGAGGTATGAGCACAAGAAGTCCGATGGATCATGCCTCGATCAGATCAAAAGGTCTGGATAGAGGCTTGCATATATTCAAGAGCATTATTTGAACAAATTATTTTAGTAGGGATGCCAAACTTAACAAATATCTTATTATAAACAATGGTAAAAACACGGTGTAATTTGGATCGATCTTTTAACAAAAATAACCATGTCATTCTAGAATAATTATCTACAAACACAACAAAATAATGATTACCTGATAAACTTTTTATTCTTGAAGGACCCCAAATATCTGTATGGATTACATCAAAAGGACTAGACTTACGACTCTCAATACGTCGTAGAAAAGAACTACGGTGATGCTTTCCTAACTGACAAGCTTCACATTCTACAACAAATATTGCACTCAACTTAGGTATGACACGAAGTAAATTAGACAATGAAAGATGACCTAAACGAAAATGCCACTGAAGTGGCGACACAATTGCACTCATCGCAGATGCAAGTGCACCAAAATCCAGGTAATATAAACCGTCCTTCTCATGCCCCCAAACCAATCACCTTCGTCTTGAGATCCTAAAAAACACAAGTATGAGAAAAGGTTACTGAGCACTGTAAGGATTTAGTGAGTTGACTAATATATAAAAAATTAAATAGATAGTCAGGAACAAGCAAAATGGAGGACAAAGAAACAGATGGAGTAGGGTGAATATCACATTTCCCCATAACTTTACGAGTGGACCCATCACCTAAAACAATATGAGATCTAATGAATTGAAAATTAGAAAAGATGGAGGGTATACCAGACATACGAGCAGTCACCCCTGAATCAATGAGCCAGGAGGAAGGAGACTTGGCGGCCAAACATGCAAAATTACTTGTATTTGCCATAGTGGCAGTAGGTTGTGAAGAACTAGCGATCAACGATGATGTCAGCAGACATCCGCACTATTCCGGCATCCATTTGGTTGTTCTCTGGCTATAGATCTTGATTGTAGGCTTTGATACCAAGTTGAAATGGAGATTTAGGGTTAGGGTTAGGTTTAAGTTAGGGTTTCAAGATATAGAAGAGAGGTGAGAGAAGAAAAGGATGTCATGTGATGATCTCACATGACTCCATAAATCTTATTTATATGGAGAAGATTACAAAGGACACAAATAACCTCAAAAAGGTATATTACGAACTACCCCTAATATATGAGAATACGTATAAATACGCATCTGATAACACATACAACCTAGGCTAAATTTTAGGTTAGAAAGTTCTCAGATGTGCAGGAAAACTGTTAAGTGTTTTTTTAGCAAGTGTTAATAGTTATTCCTTTTGTTTCTGTATTTTTAGCAGGACTGGCATATATATTATTGTACAAGGGCACTTTAGCTCATATGGAGTGTATTAAACAGACAAAAAAATATGTACTAGAGCTGGGGAAGGTGGTCTCGACTTCCAATATGTGTTTTTTTAATTGTCTTAGAGTTTCAAGTTTCAATAATAAGTATGAAAGTATCGTAGGATTCCATCATTTCCTTATATAGATATGCATTATGAAGAAAAAAAGTTGGAAAGATTGATTTTCCTACAATTTTGCTTTTGAAGCCTAAAAAAAGTGTGGTTTAGAAGATCGATTTTTATGAAAAATTGGAAACCCAAATTTTGGTAATAGGAAGACATCCAAGTAAAGAACGACATGCATTTGCTATAGGTAGTGTCTCATTAGTCCAAAGAATAAACAACCTTATTGACATGTTAGGTACTATCTAGTTATAATATATAAGGGAATTTCACCAATTTGAGAAAATAAATTACAAAAAACACATACGCCTTAATATTGGATGTAGTTGCAGCCAAGCTAGGGATTTGTCCGGTTAGGATATTTCCTGCAAGGTATCTGAACACAAAAATAGTCATTTCCTTATTGTGGTCAACTGAGCATCAACTTAATCATTCCAAATGAGAAAAAAATAATTAAGTTCCATGCAAAGTAAACAAATATTAGAGTCGATTTGGACTCAGATGAATTTATGAAAAGAAATTTGCTTACATGTTTGTTAAGTTTAGATGGTTAAAGGACTTTGGAACCTCACCGGTCAACTTATTGAAGCTCAAGTCTCTGAAAGAAAAGATAAGCACAAACTATCTAAAGCAATTTCATTTTTAGGTACAATATGGATAAAAGCAACATAAATGTCAAGTTTACAAATTGTTAAAACATAGATTTTAGATGGCAGGGAAATGGTTGAAAATAATTGTTGTATAACCATTTATTTACAAGAAAGATTATAAGGATCTAAAGATAAGTCAAAACCACGGAATAGTTTATGCAATAAAATTAAATAAAAAATCTCTACCTAACGTATTTTTCTGTTTTTGTAGTCACCTTTTCCCTTAAAAGGCACGAAGAATAGTGAATCAATACTCATAGGGCACCACCTCAGACATTTCAACAACCAAGTTTTTAGCCACTTAGCTATCATTCCACTTGAGTAGTACAAAGGATACTGAATGGTAATGCAAGAGCCTCCCTTTCCAAACAACTTGGATACACATTACCTACGAGCAACCATGTTCCTGTAACTTTATACCAAACATTAAAACAATACGGAAACAACATCTTGAGATAAATATTTAATTTCCTGGAATTAGGTAGCAAGTCTAATTACGGAAGCAGGAGCAAACCGTGTTCTTGCTTGTGATCTTGATTCTGTGCTGTCCAAGGGTAACTTTGATATTCCAGTGGATCATATATATAGCCAAGAGGTAAACATATCTGATCGAAGCTGTCTTACGCTTACCTCTTCAAGTATATAATCATCGGAGACACCGAAACAACATGAAGGCGAAGAAGATTGAGGTGGGGGTGGAGGCAAAGAGGTTCATTCTGCTCGAGATGTGGAGGGGGGTTGTGTTGCATTAGCGAGGTGGGAAGGAGATGGAGAGAGGAGGTGGTACTCTCGGAGGAGGTCATGGAGTGGGTTGCAAAGATCCTTTTCGAGGTGTGTGAGCTTTCCAGCAGTGGCTTTTGGAGGAGAATAGTTGCTCAAGGAAGAACTTATATTGTAGAAGTGAGGTCAAATTCTAAGGGGAGGTTTTTGTGATTCATTGAGTTCACGACCAGAGGTCGTAATAACATTTTATGCTTCCCTAAGGGGAGAGAGGGTAAGGAACAGACCTCTATTGCATATGCCTTCAATGAGTTTCTTCATCTGCAATCGGCTGGTATGACAAGGAGGTCGATTTCCTTGACGTCTCATTTCTCTGACGGTCCTAAGGTCTCTAAAGAGGTCCGTTTAGTTGACTTCGGCAGATTTTTCTTGTTATTCCGACTCCGAGTTCGGGGCTTTTGGCCACTGGAGCATGGCTATTGTGTGTCAAGCGTTGGAGAAAGAAGCGTCGTAGGAGGATGTGGTTGAAGCTATTTCTGAAGTGGCAGGGTTTTCATCCCCTATTGTATTGGTTTTCTGTGATGATCATCAGTTTATTCTTTGTTGATTGCCAAGAGAAGTTTTCTTTCTTGTGCGATCTTGAGTTGTTGAGAATAGGCAGGTTCTCGTATCACTGATGACTTTATTAATTTATTCCATATCAAAAAGTGATGCAGTGAGCATTTGGGATGAATCCAGCTAACCTATCAAGTACAACCTTCCAACGGACCTGTTGATTTTCAAAAAGAAAATACAAGGAACTATGGGAATAAAAGAGAAACTAATTCGCTAAATCAAAATATTATTCCAATCAAAGTTCTCCATCCTCACTATTACAAGAGTCCGTAAATAGGCCAAACCCAACTTCGCAACAATGGAAATATCCTAATTTTGCTAAGACATCTTTCTAACAACAGACTTTCTAATAAAGAAGACAACTTCCCAATCTATAGACTTTCTAATAAAAAAGAACCAATACTTATATTTTCTAATAAAAAAACCAATACTGACGAAAGCATTAAGGAACTTGCTAATTCGGAGTGCGTTGCATCATTCTCCCCTAGTTGGAAAGAATTCGCCCACGAATTCAACCATCATCAGAGCTATCCCCACTATACGGAATAAGATGTTTGACATTGAACACGTCCGAAGTACGGAGATGACTTGGAAGTTTAGCCGGTATGCATTAGCATTGATCTTCTCCAAAACCTACAATGGACCGATCTTACGAGCAACAAGCTTATTGTACTCTCCTATAGGATATCGATCCTTTGTTAAGATGGCCCAAACAAAATCGCCAACGTCGAATTTCATAAGTCGTCGCTTCTTATCAGCTGCACCTTTGTACTTAGCAGTAGCATCCAGTAGATTATGCTGGGTTGGCTTGTGAATCTGTTGAAGTTGTGCGATGAAGTCCCCAGCCTTCATATGAACACATGTCAAGTTCAGGACAGACGGCAAGTCAAGGGAAGATCTAGGAACAAAGCCATAAACAACATGAAAAGGCCCATACCCGGTACTTCGATTCATGGCGCGGTTAAAAGTAAATTCAGCCTGAAACAACTTCTGGTCCCATGTCTTCAAGTGATCCCCAACCAAGCTACGTAAAAGATCACCCAATAAGTTATTAACAACCTTCGTTTGCCCATCAATCTGAGGGTGATAGGCACTACTGAAATTCAGCTTGGTGTTGACAATTTGCCACAATCTCCTCCAAAAGCGACTAAGGAATCGCGTGTCTCTATTTGACACAATGAAGAGAGGAAGTCCATGAAAACGATAAACCTCCCGAAAATAAAGTTGAGCAACATGCATAGCATCAGTTTTCTTCTTGCAAATGATGAAGTGCGCCAACAACAACGAAGATGGAATCCACATGTCGCTGGGTTCGAGGAAGACCCAACACAAAATCCATACTCACATCAGACCATGGATGGCTCGGCATGGACAATGGTAGGTATAATCTGGCATTTGTTGCCTGGCCTTTAGAGACTTGACAAATACGACAACCCTCCACGAATTTAGAGACTTCTCGTTGTATGGTTTGCCAAAAATAAGAGCTCGTGACAAGCTGAAGCGTCCTCTCTCCTAACATGTCCTTCTCCATGCAACTCTTTAATAATCTGTAACCGAAGACTAGATTCGGGCACATAGCTGATTCCCTTTGAAGAGCAAACTATAATGAAAGATAATTCTAACCGCTTTCCTACTAGGACCTCACCCACGACACCCGCAAAATATGAATCATTAGATAATAATTCACAAAAAAGATTCAAAACCAAGTACCTTAGTGTGCATAGTGGTGAGTAAGGTTGTCCGACTGCTGAGGGCTTTTGCTACCCGATTGAATGCACTAGATTTATGCTTGAGGACAAACGTGAACTCCTGTATGTATGCACCCCACTTGGCATGCCGAAATGAGAGCTTATCTTGGTTGTTGATGTGCTTCAAAGAATCATGATCAGAATATAAGACAAACTTGTTGTGAATCAAGTAATGACGCCAATGCTTTAGTGATTGGACCACTGCATAGAACTTCATATCATAGGTACTATAATTAAGTTTGGCCCCATTCAACTTCTCACTGAAGAATGGAACCGGTTTGCTGTTTGACTTAGAACTGCGCCAATGCTAACCTTGGACGCATCACAATGTAGCTCAAATGGTTGAGAAAAGTATGGTAAAACGACAATAGGTGCAGAGGTTAGCTTTTGCTTGATCAGGCGAAAAGCTTATGTAACTTCCTCAGCCCATGAAAATTTTAGTCTTAATGCAATCTGTAATTGGCGCCATGAGTGTGCTAAAATGCAAGATGAATTGCCGATAGAAAGATGCTAAGCAGTGAAAGCTTTGCACCTCATGAAATGAGACGATTGCGGGCACTGTTTGATTGCATCTACCTTGGATTGATGGATTCATCCATGGAGATACCATCCTTCTACACAAATGGAGCAAGGTATGGGGATGTTATATTTTCTTACCTTACGAGTGGGCTGTCTCAGAAAATTGTGTGAGAGAGAGTGAGAAAGGGGTTTTGAAAGGTGATGCTAGAGCAAGAGAGAGAGAGATGATGTGGGAAATGGTTTAGATAAGAAATGAGTTAAAAAAGAAAGGAGTATAAAATAGAAAAAAATTGAGAATGAAAAGATTTTTACCAATTATGGACCTCCCATAAGGTCTGGTATCATAAAACATTTAGAAAACCATATACACACTTGGTGCCTGTGTGTCATGGATGAGAACTGTTGGAGTTTATGTAGTACACCCACGTGGGTGTCTCAAGTGGGCTGCGTCCCATTTCCCACGTGGTGTACTTTTTGGGTTTTCACTATTCAAGTGAATAGTGCCACATGAATAGTGGCACGTGAATAATGTCATGTGAATAGTGCTACTCCTTTGTAGGGTTTATACCCATCATATATATATAGTGCGTGAGAGAATGAATTAAACTATTCATTCTCTACTCTGCCCACAACTTCTTCTTCTCTACCTTCACCTTCTTCCGCCTCCATTAATATTTCTCTTCTTCTCTCTAATCTTTTCTATACTGATCTCAACCTAATTACAACATGGTATCAGAGCATGGTAGCTCTAAGGCATGTATCTTTGTCCCCTAGAGACTCCGTTCCGATCTAAGACGGTTATGTGAGCATCCGGATCCGAGAACTTTTGAGGAAAACCACAGAGATCATTCTTATGCTATCCGGGTATTATCTTGAGGCAAAACACCAAAGGATCTTATTTCCTGGTTAGTTTTTTTCCCTCAGCCACATCAGAGATCCAGTTAGTCTTTTTCTCAAACTTCTCTAACGTTTTTCCGGCCAACACATTTTTCGAGGATATTTCGATTTTTTATTTTCTTGAGATCCGCACCACGGTAGGGTTTTCTACCCTAGCCGCCCTATCTAGTATTCACCCAGGGACTGTCAGAAAGTCACCTTCGCATTTTTTCGACCGCTGGATCATCAATGTCCAAAAATCAGGCCGATTTTCAGATTTTTGGGTTTTGAATTTTTGTGAGATTCGCACAACAGCAGGCCCCTCTGACCTTGTCGCCCTCTTCAGTACTACTCGTGGAACAGTTCGAAACTTGGTTCGACGAATTCTGACCGTCGGAAACCTAATTTCCAAAAATCACCCGGATCCCCTAGCTATTTTTTGGATTTGATTTTCTTTCAAAATCAAACCTCTCTGGCCTCCTATCCTAGGCGCACCACTCATTGGACCTTTAGGGATCCTTTAGACCTCGCTTCGGTTTTCTAGGAGCCTCCGGTACACTACTTGCTATTTTTGGCTGTCCTACTCCGATGAGTTCCCTCGAGGCCACATCTGGGATTTCTAGCTCTTCCTCTGAGGATCGTTCTGTGACTCATGGCTCTCATGGAGATCACGGCCCTCAGCTCTGCATCACCACTGTGAAGCTCGATGGCACCAACTTCCTAGAATGGACGACTTCTGCACTCATGTACATTGGGGGTCGTGGCTACAGTAAGTATCTGACCAGTGCTACTAAAGAACCAGATCCGAATGACAAATCTTACCGGATTTGGGGTATGGAGAACCTGACTTCTATTTTGCATGTTTCGCAATTCACCGTTAATTTACTATCCGTCGGTAGTCTTACCAAAAGTCTTAACTGCAGTGCAACATTTTTTCCTTCTCACTGTGTGTTTCAGGATCTGGAGTTGAGGCAAACGATTGATAGTAGACGTGAGGACGATGGCTTATACATCCTGGATTCTTCGGTTTCTTCATCTGCACACCAGTCCAGCATCAGCAATAGTAGTCGAGTCAATAAAGACCAGTTAATGCTTTGGCATAACCGGCTAGGTCATGTACCCGTGTCAGTCTTAAAGCGTGTCTGTTTCTGGAGTTCTCTTTCATTGTGAAACATGTGAACTGGCAAAACATTGTCGATCTGTTTTTCTCATTAGTAAGAATAAAAGTACTACTCTTTTTTCTATTGTGCATTCTGATGTGCGGGGCCCTGCGCCCGTGACTTCTTTGTTTGGATATCGGTACTTTGTTACCTTTGTAAATGACTTTAGTGGTTGTACCTGGGTGTACCTTATGCGGACCAAAGATGTTGTATTCTCCATTTTCCAAGAGTTCCATAAGATGGTTACCATTCAGTTTCATACCACTATTAAGATTCTTCGCTCTGACAATGGGGAGGGGGGGAAATACCTCAATGGAGGTTTTAAATCCTACTTTGCATCTCATGGCATTGTTCATCAGACCTTGTGCGCTTCTACACCTCAACAGAATGGGACGACTGAGAGAAAAAACCATCACCTCCTTGAAGTTGAGCGTGCTCTCCAGTTAGGCATATAGGTTCCAAAACACTATTGGTCTGAGTCTGTCTTACTTGCTGCTTATCTCATCAATCGTATGCCCTCTCAGGTTCTCGGATTTCAGACTCCCCTATCTCTCCTGGTTCTTGACCGCCCGGCTTTCGTTGCTCCTCCAAAGGTCTTTGATTGTGTTAGTTATATCCATATTCATCATTATTCAAGGGACAAGTTAGATCGCGGGCCTTGAAGTGCATCTTCTTGGGGTACCCGTTTAATAAAAAAGGGTACAAATGTTATCACCCTGCTACCGGTCATCGCTTTATCTCTATGGATGTCACCTTCGCTAAGTCCATCCCCTTCTTTGGTGAGCAGACCTCTCTTTAGGGGAAGCATGATGTTGCAGAATAGAGTGTCCCCAGTCCTCTCCCTGTCTTTATTCCTATGCCGGGACCTCAATCTAGTGACAAGGACACTTCTACTACTGTAGCTGATGTGCGTGTATATGTCAGAACCAAGAAGAAAGAACAAGCCACTGTCCTGGCGCCTACATCTGCAAGTCTCCCCTCGGATCCAATTCTAGGTATTGTTTCTATCCCTGCCTCAGTTCCTATTTCTGTTCTTGAGCCACATGCATCTCCTACTTCTGATGATCATATGAGCATTGATATTGACCTCCCTAGTGCACTTCGGAAGGGTGTACATACTTGTACAGAACACCTTATCTCACATTTTGTCTCGTATCAATTCTGTCTCCGTCATATCAGAATTTTGTTAGTATTGCCTTCCAGTGTTGCAAACGCACTTAGTCACCCAAACTGAAAAGAAGCTATGATGAATGAAATGCAAGCTCTTGAGAAGAACAAAACATGGGAACTTGTTCAACTACCCAGAGGAAAGAAACATGTGGGGTGCAAATGGGTCTTTACAGTGAAGCATAAAGCTGACGGGTCAGTCGAACGATAAAAGGCACGGGGGATTCACTCAGACGTATGGGATAGACTATCAGGAAACTATGGCACCTGTGGCCAAGATGAACTCAGTCAGAGTTCTTCTATCCTTAGCTGCCAACCTGTCCTGGCCATTGCATCAGCTAAATGTGAAGAATGCTTTTCTACATGGAGATCTGATAGAAGAGGTGTACATGAAACTACCACCTGGGTTGACACTTGCTGGAAGTGACGACAAGGTGTGCGAGTTAAGGAAAGCCCTGTATGGGCTAAAGTAGTCTCCAAGGGCATGGTTCAAGTGGTTTAGCAGTGCGATTAGACAAGTGGGCTACAAGCAAAGTCAGGCTGATCACACGTTGTTTGTGATGCACCAGCAGACTACTACCACGGTACTGATCGTCTATGTTGATGACATTATCATCACTGGGAATGATCCTAAGGAGATAAAACAGCTGAAGACCTTCTTGTCCTCGGAGTTTGAGACAAAGGATATGGGGTCACTAAAATACTTCTTGGGAATTGAAGTTGCTCAGTCTCAGAAGGGCATCTTTATCTCTTAACGGAAGTATGTATTGGACCTTCTGGATAAGACTGCGTATTTGGGAGCTCGACCAGCAGAGACTCCAATTGATCAGAACCATCAGCTGAATTCTGAGGAGGGTGACATTCTTGAGGATGTCGCTATGTTTCAACGATTGGTTGGTAGGCTGATCTACTTGGCACACACCCATCCGATATTGCTTACGCTGTTAGTGTTATCAGTCAATTTATGCATGAGCTACGGTCATCACATCTTGAGGCAGCTCGCCAAGTTCTTCGGTACCTCAAGGGCTCTCCAAGTTGTGGCATAATATTCAGGGGACATGAATACTTTAGAGTGGAAGCATATACTGATGCAGATTGGGCAGGTTCAGTTACTAATCGTCGCTCTACGTCAGGATACTATACCCTTGCTGGAGGAAGCTTTGTCTCTTGGGAAAGCAAGAAGCAGCCGATTGTAGCTCGATCCAGTGCAGAGGCAGAGTTTTGCTCTATGGCACATGGTGTGTATGAACTCCTTTGGTTGAGGACCATGCTTGAAGAACTGGGACTCCAGGTGACAAAGTCGATGAGTCTTTACTGTGACAATAAGGCTGCCATCAGCAGTGCTCACAACCTAGTCCAGCATGATACGACCAAACAAATTGAAGTTGATTGTCACTTCATCAAAGAGAAACTTCAACAAGGATTGATTTGTACTCTATATGTGAGAACACAGGAACAGGTTGCTGACATACTGACAAAGGGGGTAAACAATTCTATTCTTCATACCTTGATTGGCAAGCTGTGCATGATAGATATCTTCGCACCAGCTTGAGGGAAGTGCTGGAGTTTATGTAATACACCCACGTGGGTGTCTCAAGTGGGCTGCGTCCCACTTCCCATGTGGTGTACTTTTTGGGTTTTCACTATTCAAGTAAATAGTGCCGCGTGAATAGTGTCACGTGAATAGTGCTACTCCTTTGTAGGGTTTATACCCATCATATATATATAGTGTGTGAGAGAGAATGAATTAAACTATTCATTCTCTACTCATCCCACAATCTCTTCTTCTCTACCTTCACCTTCTTCCGCCTCCATTAGTATTACTCTTCTTCTCTCTAATCTTTTCTATACTGATCACAACCTAAATTACAACAAGAACCACGTAACATCGATACATGAAACGACTAAAATAACCTTAAGGCAACAACAACACAAAGTCACTAAAGAGGATAAGAAGATAAATGTACAACTAATACAAAAATTTAAAACCAAAAGGAGATTTTCAGCCCTTAATATTTTCTTCCAATAAGTCTAGGATTAGAAGTTGAATTTGAAGAATTAGGGTTAGGGTTAGGTTTTGAGAAGAGAGAATAGAGAGTAGAGAAGAGAGAGAGAGAGAGAAAGGATGTCTATTGTGCTTAATTCACAATGACTCCATAAATCTTATTTATATAAAAGGTTACAGAAAAAAGACAAGTATACCCCTCATAAGAGGTATTTACAGAACTACCTCTATACAAGATAAAGACGTATTTCTATGTATCTGATAAAATTAGAGCCCATGAATGATGGAGAAGTAAACACAAAGAGATGGGATAAAGTATGATCAAGTCATTAAACATCACTCGAATTCGAAACAGCTAAATGACTAGAACTTTGTTAGCATGACAATAGAAAGATAAGATTCTGTCGACATAGATGGCACTATTTGAATTCCTAGATAAGGATTCCATAGAAAAAGTCACTCATTCTACTGCTGAGGAAAAGTAGATATGAAAAGTGAGACAATGAGAATTATTTATGTAAGATATGATTTTGTATACTTTATCAGATTGGTGTTCGTAGTATACTTGACAGAGAACATGTGGAAAATCTAGAGAAAAGGCATTGCCTGAATGTTTTTGTTTCTACAAATTATCATGTTTCTTCTTAGGGTCAGGATCAGGGGACACAATTTTTGACACAAAACTTCATACCAAACAATTGGCGGGGGCCAATATATAAATTAGAAGTTTTGGAGTGGGATGATTTTTGGTGAGGATGGTCTCTATGGTGAGGAGATCACCTTTACATAAATTCAAATCATTCTGATATTCGTAGCCTGGTTTACAAGTTGAAGAATTATGGACTGTCTAAATTTAACTGTTAACTAGAAACCCGCTTTGATGGGGTACACCAAAATTGGTGTGAAATTTTGTGTCAAAATTTGTGTCCCCTGATCCTGACCGTTCTTTTCTTATTCTCCATTCAAAGTGGATGAAAGTAACTCAATTTCAAGAACTCGAAACACCACAACTGACTGCAACTCGACCAATTGAAGAGTTGTGTCTGAAGAAACTCTCTCACCTCATACTTATCAAAAAAAAAAAAAAACTCTCTCACCTCATAAAAGTTGAGACATTGGGACTTGAGAAGACTCGCAAGGTTTCTCTACCAAACAAATGCATTCTTCACAATCCAATTTGAAAGTAAATTAGAAGAAGACCCAACAACACTCCAATGCCCATTAAAGCCTTATACCAAATGAAGCATATCTACAAGATGGCATGCTTTCATGGTAGCATCGACATCCATTCTAAGCAAGGTTAAGAACCTAGCAGAGAGACATTGATTTCCATATCAAATATGCCCATCTTTTCAAATATTACTCCCTCCCCACCAAGCAAACCACAAATGCCATAAATTTATATACCCCAAGAAGTGAATTGACTTTAACCATGCTTCAAAGTATCTTTTCTTCCCAGAATGCCTCAGCCAAGACGTCTTGGTCTCGGGGGTGAATGGAACGATATATTGGGCTTTGTTATATTGTCAGGATTTTTCAATTGGCAAGACCAAGACTTGATACCATGACATTAACAACCTTGGAAGTAATTAAATAAGCCACCCAAGAAATCCAATGAACCAAACAACAGGTACCGTAATTTTTATACCCAGGCGAAAAACTTATCCTTAACGACCTTTGGGCAATCAAATAAACCAATTCGAAAATCCAACCAAGCAAACCAAAGATGCCATCATTTTCCAATTCTACCGCCCAAGCTGAAAATTGATCCTTAACAAAGTTTGAAGCAATCAAAGAAGCCAACTTAAAAATCCAACAGCAAAACAAAAGACGCCATCATTTTTCCATACCCCAGATGAAATATCTATCCATCAGCTGCTTATTCATCTTAAAAGGTGGTCACAAAGAAAAGCCATTCTTGACAGGATTTTGTAGCACCATGGATGAGAGAAGTAAGGAATTATCTCTCAGTTTTCACTTATACCTAGATGGGCTAGTAGTTAATAGAGTCCTTAATGATCTATTATAAATTTTGTTAGAAATGTTGGACAATTAAAAAGATGGGAAAAATTAGGTACTAATCTTACAGTCTAGAAAGTAGATGACTCAACCTTCTAAAAAGTTTATCGAAACAGTAAAAGGACAAATTATTGAGGCAAGAAACAAAGTCTTGATTCTGCTTATTGAAAAGAGCCAATAAGAAGAATCAATGTGCTTATTGATTCCATTAGATAAATCCCTCTCCATAACCATGAAAAATTCATACTGACAAAAGCATGACCATCTCCAAGACGTCTCTAAACAGCTAAAACATAGATAGTAAAGGGAAATGTATTTAAGAAAAAAGATGGTTACTAATTGCAAAAAAAAAGAAACTGGCTTACATATATGTTAAGTTTGACATGCTGCCAATATAATAAGGGATTTGATCCTTAATCGAACATTTCCTTAGTACCCTGCATCAACCAGTGAAAATTAAGACAATGGGAAAACAAGATCATATGCACGTATCATTAAGAAGAACAATGGGCATCAGACTCCTCACAATTTTTCCAGATATTTCATCCTTGATATGTTGGGAAAAGGGAGACATACTTCACTTGTTACATTTAAGTCGCTGATCATCCTGGAACCAAACAAAAAAGAAAAATGCCAAAGCTCATTAATCAAGGCCCACATTTCCATCCTAAATGGAGGAATGTACTAGTAACTAAGCTGCGATTACAGAGTGGTAAGATACGCCAATCCCGAAATTGGTAAAGGCCCTTGAAAGTTGTTTCCAAAGAGATTCCTGCAAATTGTTACGTAGGTTCATTACTTACAATTGGAAAAACTAGAAACAAAGAGTCCAAAAGTAGTTGAGGAAGAAGATAGTTACAGATATTGAAGCTGCGTCCAATTCCCAATTACTTGAGGTATCGCTCCAGAAAATTTGTTCCCAGACGCACCACTGCAACAATAAATAAAGCGTTAACAATGGCCTCTCTCTCTCTCTCTCTCTCTCTCTCTCAAATTACTTCTTAGTTCTTAGTGAACATCCACTCACAACTGCTCCAAGTTTTGAAGGCGTGTGAAAGTCTCAGGAAATCCTCCAGTAAACTCATTGCCAGACAGGAACCTGCGAACCATGACAACAACTGATCAGCCAGGCAAGGGTGTTAAACGATGTTGGGTGCGGGTCCGGTTCGCTCCAATTATTAACCAGATGAATGGACCAGAGTCAGCAGGGCAGACCCGAATCCGAATGATAAACGGTTGCTTACCCCACAAAAATTAGACCCAGACCACCCTACTAATCAGGGTCGGACCATTGGGTAATGGGTCAGGCTCAGTGGACACATATTTTCACACACAATTTTGGTGTACCCACATGGAAGATAAATCAATGGCTGATTTTTGGTGAGGATGATCTCCTTACCATATAGACCCTACAAAAAATCAGCCCATTCTGAAATTTCCAACACCATCAAATATAGGTTTCAAGTTCACAGTAAAAAATAGACGGTCCATAATTCTTCAACTTGTAAATCATGCTATGAATGTCAGAATGATTTGAATTTTTGTGAGGGTGATCTCCTCACAATAGAGACCATCTCAACAAAAATCATCCCATTCCAAAACTTTTAATTTATATATTGGCCCCCGAAGATTTTTTTTTGTGTGAAATTGTGTGTGAAAATATGTGTCCGCTGAGCCTGGCCATTGGGTAATTGGTTAATCTGGTACCCTAAAGACACGACGTCCCCTTAAAAATTAATTAAAACTAGGGATCGCCACGTGCGATGCACGTGCACCTTAAACATGTCATACACTTAGATATTGATGACCGTATAGATGTTTCGCCCATCCCTAAGTGGACATACATACGAAAATATATCATGATTAGTTATTTATATCCGTTGGATTAGAGTCTTTTTCATAGTTTATTTTTAACGGTGGATTTTGAGTATTATTTGGTCAGTTACAAAATGACACCACTATGCAACATGATAATATCCACAGCTCTTGAACCATGTGATCATTATAATTCACTATTTTAATAATTAGGTATGTATTTATTAACTATCTTTTTTGTTTTCTTCAAAGCATCCACTTTGATGATGGACCTGATTAGAGACCACTAACCCCGTAGATGTTTTACCCATCCCTAGTTTGACCTATATACTAAAATTCTTCTACTTAGTAATTTAGATCCGTTGGATTAGAGTCCTTTTATGGCTTATTTTATATTTTGGGATTTCAAGCATTATGAGCCAAAGGTTAGGAATCACTAATCAGATCGATTTTTGTTACATAAGTCCATCTAGGAATGTGGGAAAACATTCATACGGTTAGTAGCCTCTATGGACACCATCATCTAATTTTTTCCATGAACAAAGTTTAGGTGACAAGTATGCTTTAACAGGTGAGTTGAAATGTAGAAAAATTAAATGACAAAAGAACCCTCGTAAATTAAAAAATTTACAAAATATTGAAGCAATGTTTGTGAATTTAAAAACATTGAGGGTTATATTAAGAAGAATGATTTTTACTTTTTTAATATTGAATGAGCTGCAATTGAGTATGCCGGCGCCAACTGCTGATGAGACGAAGAGAAAAAGGGAGCGTAAAGTCTAAAGTACCTTAAAAAAGTAAAAGACTTAAAATATTAAAGAAACATAAAAATGGCATTTGGAGGCAAAGTAGGGGCAATTTTGAGATTTCAACCATTTTTAACGCAAGAAAAGCCTTCTCTCCTTATATAGTAGAATAGATGATGCACCTATACCCGAATATTTGGGTTCGTCTGTCTTAGCATCAATTTTTGCCATCTATTCAGACTTACAGATATTGAAGGTTTGTGAGGTTTCCAAGTGATTGAGGAAGAAATCCAGAGAGCCGGTTGTCGGTCAAGTCCCTTTGATCAAAGCAAATCCAAATGAGACAACAGAGTAAAATAGAAGGAACCGGGTTGGGGAGTGACAAAAATGAAGGAAAAGTAGAGCATAACATACAGTAGTTCAAGGGTGGTGATGTTGCCAAACTCATCTGGGATCGGTCCACATAACTCGTTCCCCCATAAGTTTCTGCAAGCAAAACAGGCCCAATAGTTTTAAACTAGTGTCCCACACAATGCAAGATACATAACACATTAGAGTTTGTCCCCGTGAGATGAGATGATGCAGTCTACTTACAAGTCAGATAGAGATGGCAACAGACCCAACTCTGCCGGTATCAGCCCATTCAGAAAGTTATTGTGTAGATAGCTGTTTGAGGGTAAAACATGGTGAGAAACTTACCAACGCATAAAAATCACTAATGGGGCTGATTTTTGGTTTGTAAGTCCACCTAGGGATTGCCCAAACATCCATACGGTCAGTCCTCTAAGAATGTGCCATGTGGCTCATATTGTACCCTGTCATTGGTCTCGATGACAGGGCCCTGTCATCAAAGTTTTACTCCAACAGCCCCTATGCAGTTGGAGTACCCTCACTACCTTTTCAAGGCCCGGTCTGGTTGCCCTTAGAAAAGCTTTCTACAGTTATTCTTGCCCATAAAAATGTCCATGAACCACGTGACTTAAAACTCCATCCTTGGTTGCTAACGTAGTGGCCATATCTATAGAAATTGTTCTATGATACAGAAGTCTCAACCTTGGTGGACTTACACACCAATTGGTGATTTCTAATCATTGGATTCAAGCAGTTTTTCATCATGGGCTTCATGAACAGGCCATGGATTGGTTCCAAGCCCATGATGAAAAAGTGCTTAAATCCAATGGCTAGAAATCACCAATCACATTGATTTTTCGTGTCTAGGCCCACACCTTACCAAGGTGTGGGCCGAACGTTCATGGGTCAATGGGCCCTAAAGAGTGTGCCACGTGGCAATCTGAAGGATTTCTAGGCTGTAATGGCCTCTTTCGTTAGCTTGGAATTTTGGATATAATGCTAGTCTGTCAGCACTCACTAGTACATACATTCAGATTAGCAGTTTCAAGTTTAAAAGGATAATTTGATCTTTCACTCTTTCCTTAAATAACTTGAAAATTTTGTGATTCAACATGTGTGCCACCCACCAGTGGCAGAGCCAGGGGGGGGCGAGGGTGGGCAGTTAACTTAAAAAATTTCAAGGAATTTTTTCTTTTCTTTTTAAAGTACCCTTTAGCCCACCTTGGAAAGGTACCATTTTGCCCACCCTGAAACAAAATGTGTACAAGTTTGCCCACCCTTTAACAAAATTCTGGCTCTGCCACTGCCACTGCCACTGCCACCCACTAGTGTATAAGTATAGAAAGAACTAAAAAAGTGAAGAGCTTACATGAACTTCAATGACTTCAATTTACCCAAGAAAGGAGGTATCAGTCCTCCAAGTAAGTTATTATAAAGGAATCTGTTATTCACAAAGAAGAAAAAACAGGAAATGGAAAAGGATAAAATAGTAAATATCAATCAACAGAATCATTGAATAAGCAAAATAAAGTACAATTTGATTTTACTAAAGAATTACGCAAACAAAAGTGATAAAAAACTCTCTCTTCTCTCTTATTTCAAATTTGCTATTGCATGTAGTTAGTAATTGAGTTAGTCCGCGTAATTTTGAGCGTCTTGCTATACTAGATTTTGCAATAAAATAATAACTTTTATAACAAGTGATCTAATAGCATTTTTTAGGAGTAGGTAGGTTCGTGCTAGAAAGAGAAAAATAAGGAAACTACGTAGTGGACACCTAATTACCTAATCACAATAGGAAACCATTTAAGTCTTAAAATATACCTAGATCCTCGATTGTAGGAAATATCTCTATGAAGCCAACTTGTTAAATTGAGAGAGTTGTCTCTCACATCAATTAGTCAAAATCGTTGAGAATAGTGGGGCTCATTAGGATATCTATTAATTGGATTTTAGAAAATAAACCATTAGTAAAACATTAAAACCCATAAGAAAATATCTTTAAATTAGGAAACTAAACCTCCATTAATTAAGAGTTTGAGAGAATCTCTCAATCACATGTACAACTAGTTAAAAACATGTAGAGAGAAGGCTAGATATCTCTCAACCACCATGATAAAATGTAAACCACTGTGGGGTCCGCTCCCAAATCATAGGAAACCCCCTTAATAATTAAAAAGGCTTTAAGAGCCTTCTTAAAAAAACCAAAATGTCACACCCTTTCTTTACATAACCGTACCATTCTCTAGAGAGAAATTATTCTCTCAAAACCCCACCTTTACATGCTAAACACTTGAAGGCTTGCGCATCATCATCAAGCATCATAAGATCAGTTAGGTACCCACCTTTTTATTTCTTTATGTGTAACATTTTTTTGGAACAATGATATATATATATAGATAGATATATTTTTGAACAATGATATGCCATATGTATGGATCCATGTTTTGTTTGTCATCCTTGTTTATTGAGCACTTTTATCTATGAATCATTGATACTTATGTCGAGAAAGATGATAGTGGACCTAAAAGTTTTAATGTCATAATACTTGTAAGAAATCTGTAGTAATCAAATTTCCTTTTGAACTATTTTATGTGATTAATCCATATTTTTAGAGTGAAGATGCATGCTCAAATATATATGAATTCGTTCAGACTCTTTCTGAAGTCTATTTGACCTAAAAAAAATTAGGCAAATTGCTCTGTCTCTAATTTGACATACTAAAATTTTAGATTGATCCGATGTCCGTATGTTGAGAAACAAATCTTAATTTAGTATTCAGGATAAATTTACATCGATTTGAAATCTAGAAATTTATTTATTATGAAAGATTTTGAGGAGTCTTATGCATATTACGAATATGAAGTATTGTTAGTTCACTTTTTTACTTAATTTATGGAGGGCCTATGTTGAGTTGAAGATGTTGGAGTTTATGTAATACACCCACATGGGTGTCTCAAGTGGGGCCATTTTTGGGTTTTCACTATTCACGTGAATAGTGTCACATAAATAGTACCACGTGAATGGTGTTCTCCTTTGTAGGGTTTCTCTCCATCACATATATATATATATATATATATATATATATATATATATATATATATATATATATACACACACACACAATTCATTCTCTCCTCTTCCTACAACTTCTCTCTCTAACTCTAATCTCCTTCTCTACCTTCCGCCTCCATTACACTTTTTTTCACATTCTATCTACAATCTTCATCTACTGGTTACAACTTTATTTACAACATGATATCAGAGCCTTATGGCCTAGGAGGTCGCTGGTTTAAGTCTCTAGCGGAGTGTATTCCCGTTGAGGGGGAGTGTTAGCAGATGATTCGTTCCCGCACACGTATTGTGTTGGCCCGATGACCCTTTGATATACATAGTTGTTTCGCCCTTCCCCAGTACGTCGATCTTTTGGGGTAAATGGTTGTTTAACACTAGACTCCTCTCCACTCGATTCTAGAGGGCCCAAGTTGAAGTCGAGCTAGTTATTTTATATTATTCCCCTGGAAAAGCTTCAATGGGAAGTTACATTCTAGAGGGGTATTAGGAGAATGAGACCCCCGTGGATTATGCATTAGGGTTAGCGTGTCATACTCATACTTATCATTGATTATATCTATGATTTGGAAAATAATTGGTTTTTATATCTCTATTTAATTCTTTCTTGATATCTGATATATGTCTGATTAAATAAATTTTGCTATTATTATCTATGCATAATTGTATGTTTAACTTGTAAGGAGGGTAGTACTTTACTTCTGAGCTTTATAGTTCATGAAGTTTTATGCTACAAAATTTTAGAAGTAGTAGAATAAGATCACCTAGAGAACGACCCTCAATGGAATGACGATAATTACCTAGAGGATGACCCTCAGTGGGACAACATGCATCGTTAGATGGAATAGGCAAAGAAACAGACTTAGTTTAAACCATTTTTGCTTTAATTTAGTTATTAATGATGGAATTAGACCATTTACAAATTAAAGTTTCGGTATGAGCTTTTAAGGAAATAAATTAGACTTTTTTGGGCATTTTTATGACATTGAATATCGAATATAAGTTGACAGCGAGACATCATTTTATTTCAAATTACTACCATACGTAGATCTTGGGTAAATGGGTCAATCCACTAGTATTCGAGTCAGGTCATGGAACTCAAATTTTAGAGCATGACAGTGTAGGATCAGAGAATAGGCTTCAAACACATACGTCTAAAATTTTAGGGATTTGTGTATAATGAGTTTACGCATAATGGGTTGTGTGGGATTACGGCTGAAATATAAGATCTAGACTTAGACATCTAAACCATAGGATGACACTGAGTTAGAAATTTGAATTGTAAGATATATCTAAGTATATGTATGTATACTATGCATACCATTTGAAATACTTGACGTGTATACTTATATATATGTATGTATGTATACCCAAACCCTAGTGCACCTTTGTGAATAGATGGAAAGACATGATAATAACCAAGAAGTCCCTCAGACACATGATAACCTGAGTGATGTGTTTCAAGTGCTTCAGGACATCACTATTGTTCTTTAACAATAGTAGCAGGTGTTGCGTGCACCTTGGTCACCCTCCTTTGGAGGTGTGTTTGTTGTCTAACATGAATTTGGTCACACACACCCCGGTCTCGGGTGTTGCTTGTGCTGCGAATTGTGTTGTGTGATGGATTATCTGAATGTATAATCTTTCTTATGTCCTTTAGCTAGACATGGCTATCACAACATGGAGAAAGGTCTCAATAATAATTCATTTTTATCTTCAAAATAGTTTGAGTGGAGCGAAGTTAATGAAGCTATTCAAAATAAACCTTTAACTCAAAATCATTTCAAGTTTGTATCCATTAAAGAACATACAAGTATTAAGATGCACAATAAACAAGAAAATTTTATTGTCAATTCCGAACTCAAATTCATCGGGCCTATAATGAAAGATATTATGGATTCATAATCAATAACTCAATAATCTAGTCTTTGTGCAGTTCCAAATTCTAGAGAGCCACAAAGGAGGCTTGCCCTTCTCTTGGCAATTCTCATTCCCCATAAATACAATGGTTTAAGCAATAGCAAATAAGTTGTTGCAAGATCATATTAAGAATTCACACATTCAGAGAGATGACAAAATAACAGTTGCCCACAAACATCATCATGCAAACAAACACTTATGTTAAAAGAAGCAATTCAAAGATGTGAAACTAATGAGATTGAATAGTAAGCAATCGAAACGACAAGCAATGCTACACCTAAATACCAATCAAATCCACAGACTAGCTAGTGGGGTGTGAATGACATAACGAACAGTTGCAAGCCATAAGCTCAAAAGACAACTTATACGAGTTCCCGTGCAATGATATCTAAGAAGAATCATTAGATATAGTGTCTCAGGTATAGGATAAGTTGCCCTAGTTATAAAGAAATTAGGGTAAGTTATGCGGCAGCAATATTCACGTCCTCGAGTTTCTTGGATAAAAGAACACTCTTATATAAAGAAGCTGTGGAAACAGATATTAAAGAGCCCATAGGATCATCCTAACCGTTACAACTAAACATGCAAGTTAAAACTTGACACTTGAGATCAAGATAATTAAAATAACAAATTGAATAGAAAAATATGAGTCATATTACATAATAAAGAGCATTACATGAGACAAAGGCAAAATGGAGCAAAGACCACGGCAACTCCAAAATCAAAACCATGTAAACGAAAGAAATGCTGGTGCATCAACTAACTTAAAATAAAAATGGTTAGGAACCAACTAGACACATCTCGACATCTCTCTCCTTATATGTCTCAAATCCTTATGATTATTATTGTTATTATTTTTTTTATGCTTTTCCACCTCTTAGTGGACCACCCCAAAGATCTACTTGTATCACCCCGACAATAATCTTCTCCTGGATGATGTCTTGTAGCTTGAAGCAAGTACGAGTGTTATTTGAAGGGTTCTAACAAAAGTTACACCATCTATCATGTGCAGAAATATGTGGTGGCTTTCGGGCATAATTAGAATGAGGAATGATAACTTGACGAGCCTACAAAAATCTTTGAAAGATCTCTCCCATCTTTTGCTAATCAAAGTTTGGGTTTAACTTGATTTTCTACATTCGGGTTTATCGGTAAAAGCTAAAAATGACTGTGTCCACTCTCTCGAGAATTTGGCAGAGTAAGGACCCTTTCCTAAGAATAGGAGATTGATCCTCTTTCACCTCACTCAAGGCCTCTATTTATAGAGTTCTAAAAGGGGAGGGGTTACATATGTATCTATTTATAAAAATACCCTTCGTTGTTAAAATAGCCTGTCACACGAGATTTTGCTGACTTTATCATTCGACGCGGGCCCAATCAAAGCGATTGACCCCGGATTATTGAGTAAGAAGTACCCCTTGATGAATAATCAAATTGGCATGTCTGAATTCCCTTAAGATTTGCTCGCAAACTGATGATCTAGGTCAAAAAGTGTCTATCCGGGTAGTCCAGAGGGGGACCACAAAACTAATTTCCAAAAGTCCAAATTCAGATCTGAAAGTGTCAATAGATGAAAAATACCCACCTTCTTGTCCTTACAGCCTCAGATTTTCCCCATTTGGCCTGCATTTTGATCTGAGGGCTATAATTCAATCTGGACCCTTTTTCTTGATGTCTCAAAATCCATGATGGATTAACCAAAAGTGTCCCCATATGCATGGTCCCATGGGAGACCTTTACCTGCGAATGGAGTTAGTTTCCGAAGAGGTGGTCCAGATCAGGGAGATCTAGACCCTTAGACGATCTTCTGATATTTCTAGATCTGGCCACTTGGCACCAGATCTGGTCCCATATGCATAGATTAGTGGGCAAGTGCTATGCGCATGTGGGGTTAGTTTTCGAAGAGGTGGTCTAGATCAGGGAGATTTGTACCCTTGATTTCTGACTCTTGGATGATCTTATGATATTTTTAGATTTGGCCATCGGTACCAGATCTGGTCCCATACGCATAGATAAGTGGGCAAGTACTACGTGTGTATGGGACTAGTTTCCC
Organism: Euptelea pleiosperma; assembly: GCA_035048495.1. Taxonomy (NCBI): domain Eukaryota; kingdom Viridiplantae; phylum Streptophyta; class Magnoliopsida; order Ranunculales; family Eupteleaceae; genus Euptelea; species Euptelea pleiosperma. The sequence goes on from CM068541.1 coordinate 14,128,401, forward strand.
AAGATGGAATACATTTTAGTGAGATTTGGACCCTTGATTTTTGGCCTTCGGATGATCCTCTAATATTTCTAGATCTAGCCACCTGGCATCAGATCTGGTCCCATATGCATAGATAAGTTGACAAGTATGACATGCGTATGAGATTAGTTTCCCAAGATGGGATCCAGATTAGTGAGATCTGGACACTTGATTTCTAACCATCTGATCTTCTTGTTGATCTGCCCATCGGGAATTAGGTCAGCGCACACCATTTTGTTCCTTATGTCCAATTCCCTCATCCGTATGGTCTTGGTTTGTTCTCTAGTTGACCAAGTCAAAAGATTAAATACTGTAATTCCCTACCCTTGATTATGTCAAATCTAAAGATATGTGCATGATCTGTCATATTGGACCCTAGTGGGTCATGAAGAGTGAGTGTTGGTCTCTTGTAATCAGGTTTAATCTCATCTGGAAGTTCTCCCAATATTTGACTTTAGGTTCAACTTCTGGCTAACTCTAGCCAATGGTCTACTCTTGTCCTTGACAGGGGACCCATTCACGTCCGTTGGTCGTGATTTCTGAACCTTGCCACATTTCTTGTCTAATAGCAGGTCAAAGGAAAATCACAAGAGCAACAACAACAAGACCGAGGGACTGACATATCCATATTAGTGGAATGATTCCAAAAGTTGAGACCTCTTACCTTTAGGGGCACCATTGAATCCCTTGAGTTCGAAGAATTGCTCAAACAGATAACCAAGATTTTCAAGGTGATGAGAGTGACATAGATCAATGTGTAACGCTTGCATCTTTTATGCTAGCAGGCGAGGCATATCATTGGTAGGACACGATCAAGAGTACTAAGGATGTTCAGACGATGACTTGAAAGCAATTCGAGGAAGCCTTCTTAGAGAAGCACTTTCTAGAATCTGCAAGAGATGCGAAGATAGAGGATTTCGTGTGACTTCACAAGGGGAGTTTGACTGTGGCCCAGTAGAAGGTCAAATTCACCGAACTATATCACTTTGCACCTCACTTTGTGTCAATTGAGGCCTTGGAGTCAAAGAGGTTCGAGCACGGGTTGAGATTTCCTATTAGAGCGAGATTCGTAGCTTTGAAGATACACAAGTTCACCAATTTGGTGGATTGGGATCTACAAGTAGAGCAAGAATGAGAAGAAGCTCAGAGGGCTAGAGGACAATAAGAGAAGGGTAGGACCGAAACCTAGTGTGGCAGCCCGAAGAGGTAAATGATTGTTCCTTCATAATAGAACAGATCACAGAGGCACCCTGGACTCAATAGTAGCAGAGACCGGCCATTAACTTGTTATGGATGTGACCAGGAGGGACACACTAGGAGAAACTACCCAATACCGAGGGAAAGACAACATCTACCACCTCAGGACATCAAGCAGCAATATGTTTGTCAAGGGTGCGGTTAGCTGGGGCACATTATCAAAAATTTTGAAGGGCTCGGCACCTACAATAGTCGCAGTACCAACCATAGTAAATGCAACAACGACCACCACGATATCAGTGGCCTATCTAGTAGAGGTCATCACAACTACAAACACATCTAGTCGAGCAACAGTTCCCATAGTGTCGTCAACAGGCCCAAAATGGAGGAAATCAACCACATAGAGTGCAAAGATGAGTGTTTTCTATGTTAGCACTAGATGTAGAGAAGGCCAATGTAGTGGTCGAAGGTACCTTATTTTCAGTTCATTAGTTCATAAACTATTCGATACTAGAGCTATGCATTCTATTTGTATCATCCTTCTTTATGCATTACCGATCGTTGTGTGTGACCACCACGTACGGTTGGGAGGAGTGTAGAAACTTATAGTTTGTAGATCTTGTGTGATATGGATTACCGATCAAGAGATGGTCGTAGATTTGGTAATACTAGGAATATCAGACTTTTATATTATCTTCGACATGGATCGACTCTAAGCTTACCATACTACATTGGACTATTTCTGAAATAAGGTGGCGCTTAACATTCCTAGAGGATTTGTTTTCCACTTCTTCAGCAAGAGAGGTATTGAGGATAGTACAGGCTTTCTGACACATATTCTTTGCGAAGAGACCACCATCTCACTACCTAAACCAGAAGCAATTGTACTTGACTTTCCTAATGTTTTTCTAGAGGAGTTACCATCATTGCCACTGAGAAGAGAGATTGAGTTTGCTATTGAGATACACTCTGGAACGACACCAATTTCATATCGTTATATCGTATGGCACAACTTAAGCTCAGAGAATTGAAAGTGCAACTACAAGAGTTCCAAGATAGAGAGTTTATGCACTCTAGGACTTCACCTTGGGTTGCACCTGTCTTATTTGTGAAAAACAAAGATGGGTCTTTGAGATTGTGCGTGGAGTACATGCAATTGAATAGAGTGACAAAGAAGAACAGGTACCCATTGCCATAGTCGACAACTTATTCGACAAACTACTAAGAGTACAGTTTTTCTCGAATATCGACTTGAGGTTAGGATATCACTAGCTGAGGGCGAAAGACGAGGACATCATGAAGACAACATTCTAGACTCGCTACAGACACTATGAATTTCTTGTAATGCATTTCGGATTAATGAACACGCCAACATCATTCATGGATTTGATGCATCCAGTATTCCGACCCTAATTGAATTAGTTGGTAGTGGTGTTTGTTAACAATATTTTGTCTACTTTGGAACTCAAGAAGAGCATGAAAGAGAACATTTAAAGATAGCTCTACAGACTTTGAAAGAGAACCTAAGAGAGATAAGTGTGCATTATGGCTAACAAAAGTACAATTTCTTGACCATTATCTCAAGAGAAAGGATTTATATGGACCCAGTGAAGATCGAGGAAGATACAAATTGGGATAGGGTGAAGAGCGTTGCAGATATACACAGTTTCCAAGGATTGGAAGGCTATTACAAATATTTCATAAAATATTTTCACGGCTAACAACACCGATGATGAAGCTTACATGCAAGGGCGAGAAGTTCATTTGGACCGACTCATGTGAAACACCATTCCAAAAACTCAAGAAGAAGTTGACTATAACATTGATATTGATCATTCTGATGAGTGACGTGGGGTACACGATCGACAATGACACTTTGTTGAGAGGTCATGGATATGTGCTCATGTAGCAGGGCAATGTGGTGGCGGCTTACTCTTCTATACAGTTGGAAATTCATGAGTGACCTTTTGGGTTTGCATTGAATAATTGGATGCACTACATAGAAGTGGAGAAGTTTGAGATACACTCTGATCAAAAGAGTTTGAAGTGTATCTTCACTCAGAAGGAGTTGAACCTGAGACAAAGGAGGTGGATAGAGTTCCTCAAGTACTATGAGTTCACTGTACATTACCACCTTGTGAAGGTGAATGTCGTAGTAGATGCCTCGAGAAGAAAATCTCGTCACTAGTTTTGTTGCAAGATGTATCACCTGTCAGCAGGTGAAAGTATAACATAAGTGACCAACAAGGTTATTAGAACCCTTGCCAGTAACAGAGTGGAAGTGGACCACATCACGATGGACTTCATGATAGAACTATTAAAGACCCAATGAGGATAGGACGCGGTTTGGGTGATTGTGGACCTGTTGACAAAATTGGCACATTTCCTAGCAGTAAAAATTATAGACTCCATGCAAACACTTATGAAGCTCTATATTAGGGAGATCATAAGCTACATGGTATCCCACTCTCGATAGTATTTGAATGTGACATGAAATTCACTTCACGATTTTAGTGTAGTTTATAAGAAGCCCTAGGAATGCAACTAAAGTTCAGCACAGCCTTCCATCCACAGACAAGCGAACAATCAGATTGCACCATCCAGATCTTAGAAGATACGTTGAGAGCTTACGCATTGGACTTCTAAGGTAGTTGGAGCAAACATCTACCATTGGTAGAATTTGCATACAACAACAGCTACCAGACCAGTATATACTAATGGCACCGTATGAGGTACTCTATGGCAGACCCTGCAAATCACCAATCTATTGGGCAAAGGTCGGAGAGCGGGTGATATCAGGACCAAAGTTAGTCCAAGAAACCACTAAGAGGGTGAAGATCATCTGTGATTGGTTGCTTAAATCTTAGAGCCTGCAAATCACCGTTGATGACCATTAGAGTTTCATAATGGAGATCACATATTCCAATGGGTGACACCACGAAAGAGAGCCATTCAGTTCAGCAAGAAGGGCAAGTTGGCACCACAATACATAGGGCCATTCGAGATCCTTGGAATAGTTGGAGAGGTAGCATATCAACTAGTACTACCACCAGAGTTATCCAAAGTGCACAATGTCTTTCACATGTCTATGAGTTGGAAATACAAGCTGGATCCAACACACATCATCAACTGGAAGGACTTATAACTTAGAGATGATGCAGCATACGAGGAGCGACCATCACAAATTTTGGACATGAAGAAACATGTGCTATACACTGAGAACCTCCGATTGGTCAAGGTGTTGTGACAATATCATAGTCTCGAGCAGGCGACCTAGGAATTTGAGTCTGGGATGCTCATAATGTATCCAAAACTTTTCATTGAGGCATGAATCCTAAATTTTGAGAATGAAATTTCTATTAAGGGGGGTACATTGTTATACACTAAACCATTCAAGGGTATTTTGGTTAGTCAAAAAATAGTTGTTTTTAATAAAATGATTCAAAATTTATTTGAATGTATGTGATGTGTACACTTATGTGAAAACGTCCACACAGTCTCCACTTATAGAGAATCTCCAAGATTCTCCCAATGCCACATAAACCTAATGATAATGCTCATTTTGTGCTTATTATCCATTTTAACTTTTGGGCATTATCGAGTTTCATGAGCTTGTAACTTTACATTTTAATGTAAAATGCATCATAGGTGTCTCATGCACAACTTATCTAATTTAGACCCTCATTACGTGCATATTTGATACATAGAGGGCATTCGTCGCATGAGAGACTTTTGTGCAAGCCATTGGAGTCTCTTAAGAGGCTTATCATAAATTTTCAAGCCATACAAGCCATGCAAGCCATGAAGTCACTTGTTCAAGCCATGAGAGCCATTGAAGCCGTCACACCTTTATGGAGCCATTCCAAGCCATTGGAGCCTTCTAGAGGATTCTCAAGCCATCAAAGCCACATGGAGCCTTCACATGGGTGAAAGGGACAAGTCAAGAAGGAGAATGCTCAATGTGGTAAAGAATAGGCCTTGTCTTCTCTCAAGCCCATAACATGCATCTTTCTAGCTTGTTTTCCACCTACCCTCTTACACTTCTTACACATCTCCTTCTCCCATGTGTACCCCCTCATTTTGAGCTTGACCTTGGGCACTCTTTTGATTACATTTGAACCACTTACACTATTTTGGTAACAAGAATGAGCTCTCCTTTGACCACTTTCCACCTCATCTCCACCTCTCATCTCCACCTATCACTCCTCCACATCACCTTCCACCTCATCACCTTCCATCTTCTATATAAGCTCACTTTGAGCTTATGAGAGGGCCTTCTTCATTTCTCTAGTGAGTCTATTTTAGAGAGCCCAAGAATCTCAAGCAAGTCCTTTCTCTCCTCTTTCTTATTTTCTTTTTTTTACTTAGTTTCCATGGCCATCCACACCATGGTTGGCTAAACCCTTAGCTAGGGCTAGAGAGGAGGCATTTTTCCTCTCCCTTTTGTGACTTATTGAGTGTAGATCCATGTTTATGAGAGCTTCATTGTAGAGATTTTCCCAATACTTTAATGAAGTTGTTTTGTATCCTTTCATGTTGTATGTCATGTATACTTCATAGTTGGACATCAAAACATTAATGAAGATTTGAGGTATTTCTTTTACTTGTTCTTGTGAGTCTTTTTGTGATTTCTTTTGATCTATTATGTCTTGCATTATAGATACTTAGGAACTCACATATTTGCACTCACACACTAGAATGCTCTAGTTTTGATTTTATTATCTAAAAATGCCTTAGTGGGAATATCATTTTCTTTACTTCATCTTTGTGATTCATTTATTTATCTTTGGTGGGAGAGCAACTCTTTAGTTGTTTCTTCTCTTCTTGGACTACACTCATTAAGGAGCAAAGGGGAAGGGTCTAGGCCAAATCTTAATGCCCTAGCACTCTTCTTCTCTTGTAGTTTTTCTCCTCAAAAATTTGCCCACCATTGGTGGTACATTCAACCATTTGCACACTTTTTCTCTCATTTCATAGCATCCATTCACTACACATCACACACAACTCTTCTTTCCATTTTTTCTCTTTCCACTTGTAGTAACACTTGCCCTAGTCATTCACTCCCAATCCTTGTGGTTCGACCATGGGAAACCCATGATTTTAAAACTAACTACAACTTGACATCCCTAGGTACACTCACTTTTACTTTGTTACACATACACTTTGTTGTCTAGGGAGAACATTGTTGCATCCACATCATATCATATTTAAGAGATACATTATTGTATTCTCTTCTTAAGAGTGTGCACAATCAAAGTTGTAACAAGTTTTTGGCGCCGTTGCCGGGGATTGACAATTGGTGACAAGAACAAGGGTTACTACATTTTTTTTTTCCTTTCTTCTTTTAACCCTCCATCTCTTTGTTCCTCTTATTATTATAATCTTCTAACATTCTAACTCCCTAACTCTCTAACTCTTTACTTTCTTGCAACTAACTCTTTACATTCAAGCAACTAACTCCTAACCTCTAACTTTCGAACTTTCTTTATTTTGAATTGTTACTAACTCTTTTTGTTTACTTGTAGATCTTCTCTTTAGACCCCCTTAGGTTAGGTTGTATATTTACTTGTATTTCCATTTACTTGTAAGTTTGAGTGATGGTGTGGTCTCTTGAGTGAAAGTGAGAGAGTGATTTGTATTAAACTCCAATTTGTAATAATAGATCTAGGATTTGTCTCAAGTGTGAGCAATCGTAACTTGGAAGTGGAGGTGGTATGTAAATTACTCACACTTGTACGAGAAGACTTGATCAAGGACCCCAATGTAAGATCTACCCAATCTTTTATATTTTCTTAGTTTAGGTTATTTTGATTTGTTTGTTTGCTTGTGCTCTTTTGCTATTAGTTGATGCATGCTTAGGCTTTTTTTCTTCTTAGATTAATGCATGTTTAGGTTTATTTTTTTGTCTAATTTGTCACATTTGTACACTTTATGCACACACATTGTGTTTAGGTGCATACTAGTGTGTTTTTCTTTTCTTTTGTTTGTATGGTGTTGTGGATGTGCACCCACATTGAGTGTTAATCATCTAACTTGTGCAACAATTAAGTTTGGTACTTGAAATTTATTCACTTGAATCTATTTGAATGACCACGTGGACACGTGATCATACTAATAGGTTACAAAGGAATTTGGATCAAGACACTCTTGAAGATCTCTTAGATAATCTCTTCGAACATTCTAGAGAGGACTCCACCTATTCACCCACCATGTCGGTACATGGAAGCAATATAGGTGACCCCCAAGTTCTAAGAAATGAGGCCAACAATAGACCTAATGTGGATGAACCTAGAACACTAAGAGACTACCTACAACCGGCTAGGTTTAGTGCACCTTCTTGCATAGTGCTTCCATACAACCAAAGGCAAAATTTTGAAATTAAACCGGGAGTGCTCCATTTACTCCCCACATTTCATGGCCTAGAGTCGGAAGACCCCTATCTTCACCTCCAAGAGTTTGAGGAGATTTGTGCAACATTGCACCATCAAGATGTGACCGAAGATACCATAAGGCTCAAACTCTTCCCATTTTCTCTAAAGGAGAAAGCCAAGTCATGGCTCCACTCCCTTAGACCTCGATCAATTGGGACATGGGGGGATATGTCTAAAGAATTCTTGAAGAAATTTTTCCCGACTCAAAAGACTCATACCCTCAAGAGAGCCATCATGACATATTCTCAAAAAGAGAATGAGGCATTCTTTTCATGTTGGGAGAGGTACAATGACCTACTCCGAAAATGCCCTCATCATGGTTATGATAAGCCAAACCTTATTGGATTCTTTCTTGATGGACTTACCTCTTCTATGAGGCAACTTGTAGAAACAATGAGTAATGGAGAATTCATCATGAAAGAACCCGATGAGGCATGGAAATTCCTTGAAAATTTAGCGGAAAATGCCCAATCTTGGGAAAAACATGATAAAGTGGACAAGCCTAGTGAGAGACTTAATCCCTCCAAAGGAGGAATTTATCATGTCCGTGAGGACATAGAATTGAGTGCTAAAATTGCTAGCCTCACTAGGGAAGTTGAGGCTTTAAAAGGAAAAGGCAAGAAGGTTGATAACATATGCGCTATTTGTGAGAGTAACTCTCATGAGACTAGGGATTGTCCAACAATCCCGGCCTTACAAGGGGTACTCCATGAACAAGCCAATGCCATGGATGCCTACAAGAAGCCTTATGATAATTCTCCATATTCCAATACTTACAACTCTAATTGGAGGAATCATCCCAACTTTGGTTGGAGGCAAGGGCAAGCTAGTGGGCAAGGCAATGGGCAAAATAGTGGGCAAAGCAATAGAAACCCCTTAGGACCTTCATCTAACCAAACATATCAATCACCCATGAAGTCCTTAGAGGAAACTCTACAATCCTTCATGCAAGCCCAAACGACCATCAACCAATCCACTATGCAAGCTATACAAAAATTGGAAGCCACCGTTAGCCAACTAGCCTCTAGCCTTAGTGTTAGAGAGAAAGGAACCTTCCCGGCTCAACCACTTCCAAATCCTAAAGGTCAATTTGAGGTAGGATCTTCTAGTGAAGCCAATGATCTAAATCCCAACCTTGAACAAGCCAAATCCATTACTACCCTTAGGAGTGGAAAAGTTATAGATAAAAATCCTAAGACCACCCTTATAAGTGAGGTTGCCCAAGGGAAAACCAAGAGTGATGAAGCCGATAGTAAGGATGAACCACCCACTAAAGCCAATCCTAAGCCTTGCCCAGTGGCCGCCCCATTTCCTCTTAGGCTTCAACAAGAGAAAAGGCTGCTTCAAAATAACGACATCTTAGAGATCTTCAAGAAAGTGACTGTCAATATTCCTTTGCTTGATGCCATTAAGCAAGTCCCCTCTTATGCCAAGTTTTTGAAGGACTTATGCACTGTGAAAAGAAAGTTGAATGTGCAAAAGAAAGCCTTCCTAACTGAGCAAGTGAGCTCCATTTTGCAACACAATAGCCCTCCTAAATATAAAGATCCTGGGTGCCCTACCATATCATGTGTGATAGGTGACCACCGGATTGAGCGAGCATTGCCTGATTTAGGCGCTAGTGTGAACTTGCTACCTTACTCAGTTTATGAGCAATTAGGGCTTGGGGAGTTAAAGCCAACTCGTGTTACCCTTCAGCTCGCGGACCGATCTGTTAAGATCCCACGAGGCATTATAGAGGATGTGCTTATCCAAGTGGATAAATTTTACTTTCTAGTAGACTTCATTGTTTTGGATACCCAACCGGTACTGAATGTTAGTTCCCAAATACCGGTCATTTTGGGTAGACCATTCCTTGCTACATCTAATGCTCTGATCAACTGTAGGAATGGTGTTATGAAATTGTCTTTTGGGAACATGACAGTTGAATTAAACATCTTTAATGCTTGCAAGTATCCCACTGAGAATGAAGACATCCAAGAAGTCAACATGATTGACTCAATTGTCCAAGCTACTCTCTCAGAAATTACTTCTAAGGATCCATTAGGAACTTGTTTGGCCCTCTTTAGAGAGCTTGATGATGATGATGAGTTCACTAGAGAAGTGAATTCTCTTTTGAATTCCACACCTCCTTTGGACACGGGAAGGTGGAGGTCCAAGTTTGAACCTCTGCCCAGTAATGAGACCAAACCTATCCCGTCGTCCATAGAATTCCCCAAACTTGAACTTAAGCCCTTGCCTGAAGAGCTTAAGTATGCCTACTTAGGTCAAGGGGAAACATTCCCTATCATCATCTCCTCTGAACTTACTCAAGCACAAGAAGCTAGACTTTTAGAAGTTCTTAGGGTACATAGGACAGCTTTAGGTTGGACTATAGCAGACCTCAAAGGCATTAGCCCCACCATTTGCACCCATAGGATACATATGGAGGAAAATGCCAAGCCCACTCGTGAGGCTCAAAGGAGGTTGAACCCGAACATGAAGGATGTAGTTAGGGCTGAGGTCCTCAAACTTTTAGATGTAGGTATCATCTACCCCATCTCTGACAGCCAATGGGTAAGTCCAACCCAAGTTGTTCCAAAGAAATCTGGAATAACGGTAGTAAAAAATGACAATAATGAGCTTGTCCCAACTCGGCAAACAACCGGTTGGAGAGTTTGCATAGACTACCGAAAGCTAAATTCGGTAACTAGGAAGGACCACTTCCCATTACCCTTCATTGATCAAATTCTTGAGAGATTAGCTGGACATTCTTTTTATTGCTTCTTGGATGGATATTCTGGTTATAACCAGATTGAGATTGCTCCTGAGGATCAGGAGAAGACTACCTTCACGTGCCCCTTTGGAACATTTGCCTATAGGCGTATGCCTTTTGGCCTGTGCAATGCACCTGCTACATTCCAAAGATGCATGTTGAGTATCTTCTCCGATATGGTAGAGCGATTTTTAGAGGTTTTCATGGACGACTTCTCCATTTTTGGAGATACTTTTGAGGAATGCTTGCAGCACTTGAAGTTAGTGTTGATTCGATGTCAAGAGAAGAACTTGGTGCTCAATTGGGAAAAATGTCACTTTATGGTCTCAAAAGGAATTGTCTTAGGCCACATTGTCTCTTCTAAAGGACTTGAGGTAGACAAAGCTAAGATTGATCTTATTTCTCACCTGCCTATCCCTAAAAGTGTTAGGGAAATTCGATCTTTCTTGGGGCATGCTGGATTTTATAGAAGATTTATAAAGGACTTTAGTAAAATCTCTAGGCCCTTGTGCAATCTCCTTGCTAAGGATGTAGACTTCAAATTTGATAAAGATTGCACACAAGCTTTTGAGAAGCTCAAGACCTTGTTGACCACGGTACCCATCATTCAACCTCCAGATTGGTCATTACCTTTTGAGGTAATGTGTGATGCCAGTGACTATGCCATAGGAGCGGTCTTAGGGCAAAGAAGGGATAAGTTACCCTGTGTAATCTACTATGCTAGCAGGACATTGAATGATGCCCAACTTAACTACTCCACTACGGAGAAAGAGTTGCTAGCTGTAGTATTTGCCATTGACAAGTTTAGGTCATACTTAGTTGGATCCAAGGTGATAGTTTACACTGACCATGCGGCTCTCAAATACCTTTTGTCTAAGAAGGATGCGAAGCCCAGACTTATTAGATGGATCCTTCTCTTACAAGAGTTCAATTTAGAAATCAGAGACAAGAAAGGCTCTGAAAATGTTGTAGCAGACCACTTGTCTAGACTAGTCCTTGAGTCCTCATTTGAGACACTTCCAGTGGCCGAGACATTCCCAGATGAGCAATTGTTTGAAATTTCCCAAGCACCATTGGTATGCGGACATTGCCAATTACCTAGTTACAGGACATGTTCCCTCACATTGGACCACCCAAGATAAAAGAAAGTTTTATTCCGAGGTGACAAAATTCTTTTGGGACGATCCATACTTGTTTAAATATTGTCCAGACCAAATCATCCGGAGATGTGTCCCAGAAAATGAGCATCACTCGATTTTGACCTTATGTCATTCTAGTGCTTGTGGAGGCCATTTTTCTGGAAAGAAAATAGCTTTCAAGATATTACAATGTGGGTTTTATTGGCCCTCTCTTTTTAAAGATGCTCACATTTTCTGCCAGTCTTGCAACCGATGCCAAAGGTTAGGGACCATTAGTCGGAGAAACATGATGCCTTTAAATCCCATTCTCATCATTGAAATATTCGATGTGTGGGGCATTGACTTCATGGGCCCTTTTCCTTGTTCCTTTGGCAACCTATACATTTTGGTGGCTGTGGACTATGTATCCAAGTGGATAGAGGCCATAGCATGTAAAGATAATGACCATAAAGTTGTCCTAAAGTTCTTAAAAGAGAACATCTTATCTAGATTTGGGACCCCTAGGGCCATCATTAGTGATGGGGGGAAGCACTTCTGCAACAAGCCTTTTGAGAGCCTAATGGCCAAATATGGTATTACTCACAAAGTTGCTACCCCCTATCACCCTCAAACGAGCGGACAAGTGGAAATTTCCAATCGGGAGATCAAAATATTTTACAAAAAACTGTAAACCCGGACCGCAAAGATTGGTCCTTGAGAGTAACTGATGCACTCTGGGCTTATCGTACAGCTTTTAAAACTCCCTTGGGAATGTCCCCTTACCGTTTAGTTTTTGGGAAGGCATGTCACTTGCCAGTTGAGCTTGAGCACAAAGCCTATTGGGCAATCAAAAAGCTTAACTTTGATCTGGACAAAGCTGGAGTCCAAAGGAAGCTCCAGTTGAATGAGCTAGCAGAGATTCGGACAGACTCCTATGAGAATGCAAAGATTTACAAAGACAAAATAAAAGTTTTTCATGATAAAAACATTCTCAGGAAGTCTTTCCAACCTTCTGATAAGGTGCTTCTTTATGACTCTAGGCTTCATCTCTTCCCAGGAAAACTCAAATCTAGGTGGACTGGACCTTACATAGTCCGGAGTGTCTTTCCTTATGGCTCGGTCGAGGTCGAGAATCTAAAAACTGGCACCACATTCACTGTGAATGGACAAAGGTTGAAACCATACCTTGAGCATTTTGATCCTGAGACCATCTCCATGGTCTTGGAGGATCCTATTTACCAGTATTAATTTCTTTTTTTTGAAAGCTTGGAATGTAGACTTGAGCTGATATTGAAGAAATCTATGGTATATCCTCTCCCTAAATCTTTATTTTGTTAATGCATGTTCATTTCATGTTTATCATCACCATGCATTATTTTGAAAACCAATTTTTCTATTCATTGGGGACAATGACTTGTTTAAGTTGGGGGGTGTGGGTATTTCAAAAACATTTTGTCCAGATTTCTTAGCCATTCCAATCATTTTTAAGCACTTCTCATCCTTCAAAAAAAAAAAAATTGATCTTATTTTGATTGCCAAGGGACTGACAAATATTCAAGTTGGGGGGTGTTGATAATGCTTATTTTGTGCTTATTATCCATTTTAACTTTTGGGCATTATCGAGTTTCATGAGCTTGTAACTTTACATTTTAATGTAAAATGCATCATAGGTGTCTCATGCACAACTTATCTAATTTAGACCCTCATTACGTGCATATTTGATACATATAGGGCATTCGTCGCATGAGAGACTTTTGTGCAAGCCATTGGAGTCTCTTAAGAGGCTTATCATAAATTTTCAAGCCATACAAGCCATGCAAGCCATGAAGTCACTTGTTCAAGCCATGAGAGCCATTGAAGCCATCACACCTTTATGGAGCCATTCCAAGCCATTGGAGCCTTCTAGAGGATTCTCAAGCCATCAAAGCCACATGGAGCCTTCACATGGGTGAAAGGGACAAGTCAAGAAGGAGAATGCTCAATGTGGTAAAGAATAGGCCTTGTCTTCTCTCAAGCCCATAACATGCATCTTTCTAGCTTGTTTTCCACCTACCCTCTTACACTTCTTACACATCTCCTTCTCCCATGTGTACCCCCTCATTTTGAGCTTGACCTTGGGCACTCTTTTGATTACATTTGAACCACTTACACCATTTTGGTAACAAGAATGAGCTCTCCTTTGACCACTTTCCACCTCATCTCCACCTCTCATCTCCACCTATCACTCCTCCACATCACCTTCCACCTCATCACCTTCCATCTTCTATATAAGCTCACTTTGAGCTTATGAGAGGACCTTCTTCATTTCTCTAGTGAGTCTATTTTAGAGAGCCCAAGAATCTCAAGCAAGTCCTTTCTCTCCTCTTTCTTATTTTCTTTTTTTTACTTAGTTTCCATGGCCATCCACACCATGGTTGGCTAAACCCTTAGCTAGGGCTAGAGAGGAGGCATTTTCCCTCTCCCTTTTGTGACTTATTGAGTGTAGATCCATGTTTATGAGAGCTTCATTGTAAAGATTTTCCCAATACTTTAATGAAGTTGTTTTGTATCCTTTCATGTTGTATGTCATGTATACTTCATAGTTGGACATCAAAACATTAATGAAGATTTGAGGTATTTCTTTTACTTGTTCTTGTGAGTCTTTTTGTGATTTCTTTTGATCTATTATGTCTTGCATTATAGATACTTAGGAACTCACATATTTGCACTCACACACTAGAATGCTCTAGTTTTGATTTTATTATCTAAAAATGCCTTAGTGGGAATATCATTTTCTTTACTTCATCTTTGTGATTCATTTATTTATCTTTGGTGGGAGAGCAACTCTTTAGTTGTTTCTTCTCTTCTTGGACTACACTCATTAAGGAGCAAAGGGGAAGGGTCTAGGCCAAATCTTAATGCCCTAGCACTCTTCTTCTCTTGTAGTTTTTCTCCTCAAAAATTTGCCCACCATTGGTGGTACATTCAACCATTTGCACACTTTTTCTCTCATTTCATAGCATCCATTCACTACACATCACACACAACTCTTCTTTCCATTTTTTCTCTTTCCACTTGTAGTAACACTTGCACTAGTCATTCACTCCCAATCCTTGTGGTTCGACCATGGAAAACCCATGATTTTAAAACTAACTACAACTTGACATCCCTAATTACACTCACTTTCACTTTGTTACACATACACTTTGTTGTCTAGGGAGAACATTGTTGCATCCACATCATATCATATTTAAGAGATACATTATTGTATTCTCTTCTTAAGAGTGTGCACAATCAAAGTTGTAACACCTAACGAAAAGGAATTATAAAATTTAAAATTTGAAATAGGTAAAAGTTTTGGGAAATAATTGTGAGAGTCAATAAGTCAAAATGTGAAAAGATTTTCCTTAGCATGATACGGGTGTAATTAGAGATAAATTAGGAATTTATAATTACCTTTGGACAACAAAAAGACAAAATAGGAAAAATTCCTTATCAAATGGATTTTAAATTCAAAATCAGAATTAATCTTGGAAATTTACTCACATGGGGATCAATTACGAGATCCATAATATATTTTCTAATGTGGAGACCCTCCTCCACTACCCAAAATGTGCTAGAAAGAGAGATAAATAAGGAAACTCCCTAGTGGACACCTAAGTACCTAATCACAATAAGAAACCCTTTTAAATCTTAAAATATACCTAGATCCTCAATTGTATGAAATGTCTCTATGAAGCCAACATGTTAAATTGAGAGAGTTATCTCTCACATCAATTAGACAAATTAAATTGTTGAGAATAGTGGGGGTCCATTAGACAAAATTTCAAATTGATTCAATGTCAGTATCTTGAGAAATGAATCTTAATTTAGTGCTCATAATGGAATTATATTGATTTGGAATCTGAATTATTTATTATGATAAATCTTGAGGAGTCTTATGCATATTACGAATATGAAGTATTGTTAGTCCATTTTCTTCACTTGGTTTGTAGAGTTCCCAAGTTGAGTTAGACTCATGTTCACTTGGTTGCGGAGGGCCCGAGATGAAGTTAGGCAAGTTACTTTATATTATTCCCCAAAAAGAACTTTTGAGGGAAGCTTCACTCAGTAGGGAACTTTTGAGACAAACACTTGTTAGCATAGATGTGCACGCATGCATGCCACATTAAACTGGGTGCTGGTACGGGCCCTAGGGACTAATGGACTTTGGGCTCTTCTAACCTATCTTTTTGGTCAAGGTTTCTTTGATATTTCTCATTGATATGCTCTCTCTTTTCTTGAAAAAATAGAGACATTTTTGTACTATTTCATGTTTGATTTTTTTTTACTATTTTATATTTATTTCTAAAATGCCACTCCATTTTGATTTAAAACAATTGAATAATTAGGAAGTTTCGTATATCGAATGTTTTCTATTTATTTAACTTTTGATTTTTCTCTTGAAACACTCTAATGTTAGTATTTGACCAAACTTGACCTTAGGTTGACCAGACTTCGCCAATGTTGGTTAAAGACCTATAGGTGGTGTTTGACCTAGTGTTTGACCATGGAGTCATATTTCGATTGCTTAGACCTATTTTCATATCCTTAACCTCGTGCTTTAACATTGGGTTTGAGGGTCGACTCTTGGATCTCAGGTCGGGGTGTGACAACTATGTTTTATTTTGTTATGCTCATTATCATGAGATTATAATATAGGGTAATTTAGTGCCACCCCCTTAATTTGGAAAACTAATTTGTTCTACCCCCTTACACTTTCAAACTGGCGTAATACCCCCTTTACAAATCTTTGAACCATTGATTAATAGGGCATGTCATGTGTCCGTTAGTGTAATGTTCAAATGACTAATATGCCCTTATCTTCTTCCTTGCTTTATGCCTTAACCCCCGCTGCCATTGGAGGGATTTCCATGGAGTCATCTCGGTGGTGTGGATGATTCACGCACTGCATCATCTCCTACTTTTCCTTATTGGACGCCACTACTACCAGTAGCAAGGGTGGCTTCACGGAAAACCCAAACGAAACCGAAGTAGAAGGTGTTAGGATTTTTGTGTTGTGGGTGACCGGATCTGGTACTCCGTCAAGAACCCATCCCAATCCGACGTCTCACCGGCATCCACGTCTTGTCCTCTTGTCTCACCATTACAAGCGAGGGATTTGATCAAGAACGTCGAAGCCAGGGATTAAAAGTGCTTCGATTGTTTGTCAAGATGTCGATTTTGCGAAACAATCCGATGAGAATCGAAAGTTTCTCGTGAAGATCAACGATTTTATTCTGGTACTTTTTGATGTTTTAAGCAATTGTTATATAAAGATTGAATTGTTTGAACATGCGGTTAGGATTTTGGATTTAACTCCTACGGAGATCAATGGTGAGGGAGGGGACTACTGTTGGGAGGAGGGATGCTGCCACAACACTCTTCAACCTTGTTGGGAAAGTATGGTGATAGCAGATGCAAAATGCAATTCCTTTTCTCATTAACTGTTGATGCAAGCCAGGAAAAAGATAAGGGCATAATAGTCATTTTAACATTACACTGACGGACACGTGTCCTGCGCAGTTAATCAACGTTGCCCATATTTGGTCAAGGGGGTACTACGCTAGTTTCAAAGTATAAGGGGGTAGAACAAATTAGTTTTCCACACTAGGGGGCAGCACTAAATTACCCTATAATATATTGTGAGTAGGTTAAGTATACATTCATGTTAGAGTTTGTCCAAAGCATTGGTAGTGTACACGCATTTTAGAGAAGTCATTGGGTGGTTGTGTACAACCCTAAAATTATAAACAAGTAGGGAACAAGGAGAGTCCCTTAGGTGAAAGGTTTTAAATTGTTAGTAACTATTTGACTGTCCTTGTGTTGAATGTTTGCATTAAGTTTGAGTTTTAGTGTATTCTCATGTGATTGTAGAATTTTGATTCTCTATTAATATACATATATTTGTTGAGATTATGTATTCTTGTTTTCGTTTGTTATAGAACTATAAACATGCAACATTGATCATGTGTGATTGTTATATTATTTATTTAACATGTGCACCACATTGTAACACGTACACGTGCTTAATATGTACCGATTTTGCTAAATACTTTGTACTTACCTTTGCAAAAAACTATGTGTCTTCTTATTGTAGGAAGTGGCTGAGGTATCTAATCTAGATCTAACTTAACCAGTTAGTTTGCTTTCGCAGGTAGCTTATTTTGTTTGTAGCCTTAGTGGAAGGTTCACGAGTTATTTATTTTTTTGGATAGTTAAGGTATTGTATTTTTATGAGTTGACGTTTTGAACCCATTGGATTCATTATTTTATTTTAATTTAGTTATCATTAATTTTTTGCCCAATATTTATCTGACATTTATGAGATGATTTACAGATTCTCGTGATGTATTGAGATTTGTTCCTAGATTACACCTCTAGATTCGTGTACATATAAAGATATTTTGGTGTATGAATTTGAGAGCGTGATAGGATCAATTAAAATATATAATTTTTCATCTCAAGAGATAGCCCTAAATTAATCAATTTTGATTATAACCATAACTAAAAGGTTTACTCATGATCTATGATCAACATTTATTCTTTCAGTGCATGTAGAATTATCTCATAGAGGTCTCATCATTATAAAATGATTAATTACCATATCATATGGTCATTTTACAAATATAGATGGTATATATCTCATCATCTCCATACTCTCTTCAAATTAAAATATGATCTTTTTTAATATGATCTAATAACTCTATTAATGGTCATCATTTAATTTAGAGTAATGATGTAGCTAGGATGAAATCTCATTCATTAAATGACCAATCAATTTAATCAACAAATCTGGAAGTATCATGTTAATCAACGCCCTTAATTGATCTAAATGATGATGAATTACTAACACTTTAAATACTCACAAGCCTATTTCCTCAAGTGACGAGGTGCCAAATATTTATTTAGCCATTATTGTGCATCAAATCACTATGGTTTAAAAAAGCACAACAAAAACTTTTTTTAATCATAATGTTTCTGTTGATCAATTTCTATAAACTCTTTATATTATTGTCAACTTTCAAAATAACCACACATGAGTCAATTTTGATGATTGCAACATACTTTCAAAATATCATTTATTTTTTAAAATATAATTAAGGTAATTTTATAAAGAAAAATTAATTTTGTATATGACACATATATCAATACTAATAGGATACATATTAATTTATCACACACTTTCCTCATATCTTATGAACTTACGCTTAGGTACACCAACCAAAGACATTAATAATATTTATGTAAGATGGCATATATATATATACCATTAACTTATTTTATCAAGTCAAAATATATCAAAATTTGAAAATAATAGGCCAACCAATCCTATTTGTATGGTGTGGGATATATTACATAATTATTTAGCCAAATAATTTTAGTTAAAATTAAGGTAAAAAATACTAACCAATTATGTCCATCATGCCTCTAAGGATAAATTATAACACATGTAATTATCATATATCCACCGGGTGATTTCATTGTTGATTGAGTCAATTTTTTTGGATAGAGAATTTCTGAAGGAAAGGTTCATATGTAACGCGGTGTTGTCTCAGGTAAAATATAATTTTAGAATCCAAATTTTTTATTTTTGGATAATAATCTCATCAAAGTGATTTAAAATTTAGGTTGTTAACCATAGAAAACATTGAAGGTCAATAAAGATTCCAAAAGACAACTATCTTTAAATTGTTAAAACTCATGTGAGTAAATTTTTATTTTCCTATAAAAAATCAAATTAAAAAGTTCATAAAAAATTATAAATTATTGATTTTAAGTTCAAGGTAAGATATCTCTATCTTGAGGATGGTTATAGTCTTCATCACATGTAATAAAAAATTCTTTGGCAACATTAATATCTTTAGATACAAGCCTAGACTCAATCTAAGTCTCAAATAAGTACACTGCTACATGAGATAGTGTAGGAATCTCTGTCTGATTATCCAATTTGAAGCAAAAATTCAAATTTTTCCATTTAGAAAAAAAATCAAGTTTTTTCATTAGAAAATAAATTTGATAGAATTTCAATTAGGAAAACTATTTTTTCCAAATCAAAATCCGATCGAAGATTGAATTATAAAACATAGACAGTCCAACGATCACATATATAACAAATATAACGATCATGAAAATAAAGATAGCTCTATAGGAAAGGGAAAATATTATAAATCAATGGATTTTTTTTTGTAAAACTCTGGTCATGCAAAAATTCTCTTTTTAATTTAGTTCTCCTATGTTGCTAAAATCAATTCTCTGGGTTCTAATCTAGTTCTGATGCACACTCTTGTACAGTGCAACATATGCTATCAAGTGCATGTGAACACACTACATGATTGGAGAGGTTTGAACCCAAGACATCTCCAAAATATCCTTGAGAGATAAGGAAGCAATCACTATGCCAACTCATATTTTGTTATAGAAAGGTACCAACAGTAAAATATATTATCCTATTGACTTTTCAAAAGTTATTTTATTTGAAAAGCTTTATAAATTTGAAACACATCTAACACTGGTGAGGATCGAATTCATTGGATAAGTTAAGTCATAATTGATTTTTTTCCTATAAGTAATGAAGGTGGGGTTTGTATACCTTTTCTTTTCAGGAAATGCGAAATTTATAGGGCAGTAGAAAAAAAAGAATCTTATAAGGGAGAAATTACAAAATAGTAAAGTATGTGCTCTCAATTCCAAAATTAGCTAATATTTGCTTGAGAAATTCTCTTTCATGCTCATGGGAATATATTTTTTCTTCTATCATTCCTTATTTTATTCCATTATTCAATACTTTTTCAACATCCTCCATTTGATAGGCCCTCCTAAGCTAAAGAGAATCGGATAAGTTGTTCATAATAATTCTATCCATGTCCTTCCAAAGGATGGTAGAAAGTGATGAATGGAACAAAATTTCTATAGATTAGATGTTACCAATCATCCAATGAGTTAAAATTTTGAATTAGAAGATATTTTACTGGGACCCATAGAGTGATGAGTCTCCAAATATATGTATTATATATTTTTTTGGTGAATAAGTTTCATTAGTTGACTAAGATCCAAAAACAAGACGAGCATGATCTCTTCCACAAATATCATATCTAAGAGAGTTTATCAAAGATCTAGAAGTATTGTCCTCCCATATAAAAAATTACAAACAATTATAGTCGATTTCTACTATTAGATCTGCTAGCATAATTCGCTTCAGTACCGATAACAATGTTGGACATGATAAGTTTCAAAGTCATTTCTCAAACTGAGCTTGATTTCCTCTAGGCACTTGCTACATTACCTATTTGGTTATACATAATAATCCTCAAATCTAAGGACATGTTTGGATCACCATTTTTCTACTAAGAGAAGATATTTTTTTGAAATCTTTTTTATGCAGAAAAAATATATATAAAGTGTCTGACCCAAAAATAAAAATTCAAAAAGTACCAAAGATAAAATTACAAATTTATGTTGTTGAAATATTCACGATCTACTGAGACTATCTCTTAAGAGGAAGAACACTTACAAATATGATAACCTTGATAAATTCGCCAGAGAGGTAGGTATTGGACCATGGAGTTTGTTGTAAGATAAGTCACTGTGGTGGTCCAGAGAAAAAAAATGTTAATTACATTTTATCATAAAAAAAAACTTTAGATTAAGTGCATATGTGAAATACATCTAAGTACATTACAAAAGCACACAAAAGAGTGTTGATAGTTTAATTCTTTATAGTATGACAACATTGGTTTCAATATATGTCTGAAATGATATAAAACTTGAGTTGTTAATACAGTAGTTTAATTAATCATATATAATAGTGATAGATTGATTATTATTCATTAGTTTAAATGATTCATAATTGATGAAATACCATTATTATGTTTTATTTTATAATAATGGCAAAGAAAAGAATTGTGTTATAAAAATCAAAATTAATAAGAATTTTGAGTTTTTTAAGTTTCCACCACTCACTTTATTTTCAAAAAATTTTATAATTTAAAGCTTGCAACATTGATTTACATGTATGTGTGACGAGGTGCATAGTAGTAGGAGAGCCTCGAACCAATGAGACACATGTGAGGTTTACACCTCTCCCATATATCTATATTTTATTATATATATATATATATTATCCTACTACTACTACATCCTTTTCATTTCTTATAGTAATATAATAGTGGGAACATGAAGCTTTTACCACATGCATCTACCTTAACATTGATTTATGGATCAGTTGACACACTCTTTATGGGCTATAAAAAGGAAATAATTAAGAAAGGAAATAACAAATAGAGGAAAGTCTTTATTAAGGTTTGTTTGTTTTTTTATTTAGGATTAATATCAGTAAAGAATATGATTATATTGTATTGGCTAAATTCCGTATGACAAAACACAATTGTAACAGATTATATAGTGTGCTAGTTAAGCCAAAAGTGTGTCAGCGGTTGCACTACTCTTGCATTTCCTGAAGACTATAAGATGAAGCCCGCAGATTTAGAAGATTTAAGAATGATGCATCTACTGACTTAGAACTTTGTCCGTTTATCCATACTTATACATATAAGATGGTAAGTGACTTAGATACCCTAGTTATAAGAGATAAAATGTTCAAATTCACCTATAAATAAGTCATTAAGCAATGGGATTAGGTTTAGGGCATTATCAACTTTAAAACTAAAGGTGGGGTTGCCCAATTGATTGGGGACTTAGTCCAATCAATTGGAAAAAGCCTAATTGATTGGACCTACATGCCCACTCGTTTGGACTTCTCCAAACAACATAAAAATGTTCTAAGGTAGCCCAATCGATTGGACCTTGAGCCCAATGGATTGGACTTGCACGGGAATAGTTTTTCCAAACCGGAAAGAGTTCTAAGTACTCTTCAAGAATTGCTAATTGATGAGAACTTTGTTCTTCTTATATATAGATGGTTCTTAGGCTTTTAAACCTAATGCTCTTAACTTCAAACTTATGAGAATAAATCTAAAGAAAATGAGCGTCCCAAAAACTAAGATGAAACACTAGGTATTTTGCTTATCATCGTTTGGTTTATTTACTTGCTTGATCTATACTTGATGATCTAAGATCATTGAATATCTAAGCTTGATCAGTCTCCATCTAAGCCCTTTAGTTCTAAATCTATATCTAGATGTTTAGAGACCACACGGTTCTTGAAACTCAATCTATTTGAGTTGATTGTTGAGGAATCGGGGCTAGATCGAATCCTTCACTATCTGAGGCTAGACCGAACTATGAGAGAAGAAGATCATGGCTGGATTGATTGAAGGGTAGGTTTGGGACTAGACCAAACTAAATACTTTTGAGGGAATCTTATTGGAAGGACGTTCGTGGACTCGAGCGTGAAAGATAGAGGGCGTGGATGTACCGACAGTGGGCTTAAGGGATTCGAGTTGAAAGTTGTGAAGAATGGTGTTCCATGAGTAACTTCTTCTATTATTTAATAATTTTTTGATAGTAACACTTTAACATCTAGATTCGGTCCCGTGGTTTTTCCTTGTGAAAGGTTTCCACATAAAATTTGTATATGTATATGATTTGATTTGATTTGTGCTTGCGATTTAGTACCCTATACTTGGACTACAGTAATTGATTAGGCTATTAATATTAGATTAATAAAATTTTTAAATATCTATTTGCCCCCTCTAGGTATCATTGGTCCTGTGGATACATAGACCTAGGTAATTTCAATTGGTATCAAAGCCAAGGTAACTCTATTAGATTTAATTGCTTGAGTATGATCTTACTCAGTATTTGAGTCTAAGGGATTCGCAGAGAGAGGGTGGTTTTATCACTCGTTCACCTTTGTTCGATGGGAACAAATATGCATACTGAAAAGATAAGATGAGAGCGTCTTTAAAATCTCTCAATGATAAAGTTTGGATGATAACTGTTTGAGGTTGAAAACATTCAATGTTAGAATCTGCTAATAATGGATGCATTTCTAAACCTAGTGACAAATGGACTAAGAATGAGAGCTAACAGTCTAACCTGATTAGAATAGATCTCAATGCTATATTTAATGTAGCCACCCTAGATGAATTTCGTCGGACCTCGATGTATGATACTGCTAAAAAAGCATGGGACGTTCTTGAGTGACCCATAAGGGAGTTACTATAATGAAGATCTTAAAACTTTGAGAATAATAGAATGGATGACAATGAATTATTTTCTTAGTTGTATGTTAAATTGTCTGATATTGTTAATTCTTATTTTAATTTGGGAGAGAAAATTCCTAAGTCCAAGGCTGTAAGAAAAGTTCTCATATCTTTACTTGAGAGATTCCAATCTAAGGTCACAGCTATTGAAGAGAGTAAAGATATTGATGCTCTCAAGATAGATGAACTAGTTGGTCAACTTCAGACATTTGAACTTAATTTTTGTCAGCCTAAGAAAAACCAAGAGACTGTCTTAAAAGTATCAAAGTATGACTTTGACGAGTCTGATGATGAATCTTGTTTGGATGATGAAGAAATGGATCTCTTTGTGAAGAAGTTCATAACTCTTCTGAGGCAAGAATTAAGGAAATATTCCTATGATTGCACAGAACTCCAAGGAGAAATCCAAATCCCATGATAGGTTCAAAAAGAAAGAATCTATGTACAATAAGGTTTAGTGTTATGAGTGTTGAGAATATTGATACATTTACACTAATTATCCAAATATGAAACTAAAGGAAAAGACTCAGGCGGTGAACACCACGTGGGATAAAAGTGAAGATGAGTCTGATGACTACTGATGGTGGCGATATTATTAATCTTAAGGCCTTAATTGCCCCAATTACTAACATTACTACATGAAAATAGTTATCCAATGTGACTAGTTGACGCAGTCACAGTGACTCTGATAGTGAGGATATTGATGATATCCATACAGTGTATCAAGCATTGTATAAAGAAAGTCACATGATAAAAAAGGCAAATAAGAATTTGATTAAAAGAATTGAAGTACTTGAATCTAAAATGTGCTTTTAGACTGGACACTGAAGTGTTACTTGTCCTAGTCGGTGGGAGTTTGGAGACTTTACTTCAAAAGAGGAAAGCCTTACATTAAAAGTTTGATGCATTAAGTAGAAAAATTGTTAACCTTATGAAACTCAAGAGCACCCAGACTTAGAGGGCTTAGAATAGGATGAGAAATAAAAAAAAAGAAAGATCACTTCTCCCTCACTACCTATGCAAATGGTGAAGAAACAAAATTCACCTAAAAATTATAAGACCATGTGGCTGAGAAATGAATAATCTGACGAATCTAGATTTCATTTGGACTGAATTCCTTAGGAAGTCTAGTAGCACTTGTCCATTTGATTGAATAAGTGTGGTTCTTCACTCTATTCTATGATTTTCATATCTTTTGTGAATTGGGAGTGCAATTTTTTTTAGGATTTTGTTTATTTATAGTTGTCTATTTATTTTAGACCTTTTCTTATTTGCATTGTTTTGAGTTCATATATTCAAAAACTAAAAATAAGAAATTTGAAAATTAAAAAATTTATGTCTTGTTAGGATTTTATATTAGAGTTGTCCATTGCATAATTGTGAATTTGATTTGATGAGCGTTAACTCTAGAAAATTCTAGAACCAGGACTTGACACAAAGTAAATTAAGACTAGATTATAGTAAAAAAAATTTAAAAATTTAGAAGATTAGTTTGCTTTATTATTTTTTAGTTAGTAAATGTTTATAAGTTTTAATTTGTTAATTCACATGCACACTAACTGACACTGGTTAGCACTACATTTGATAGATTGAACAAATATAGTTCTTTACGGGGATTATGAATAAAGCTATACTAGTTATGACTTCAAATTAGTTGTGATCTTGCCCTTAGTTGACTTTAGTACAACAAAACAATTGACCATTGGCTTCCTTGAGTGATAGTTATCATTCAAGTGGTAGTGGCAAAATCTGTATGGCCCCCAAATTATATAAAAAATATAATTACACTAATGTTGCAGAGGATACCATACCGACCTAGAGTAAAAGCTACCATCTAGACATGTGAAAAAATTAGCCCGTGTCAAAAGATAAGAACTCGAAAAAGCAAAATTGATAAAAACAAGTGAGTTATAACCAATCATATTTGTTAGAAAAATAAAATTAATTAACTTGACAAATACACTTGTAATGGAGAGAATGGTTAGAACCCAAGAGCTCTACTAAAGATTTCATAATTGGATACATGATACCTCTTGATTCTAGTTTACTACTTAAAATTGAAAATCTATCTATCTTGTACCCTTGGAAGTGAAAAGTCAGATCACTGTACACACAAGTGAAACAAATTAAAAATTCAATTTAAGTAAACTAGTTTAACTGACTTGCTTTGACAAATAGCCTAAATTGACTACATTTGAACTTTTTTAGATTAAACTGCGTAGTTAAGTTTAAATTTCAAGGTTTGAATTTGTTAGTTCTTATCACATTGAAACTCAGTTTGTATTGTATTTAACTTGATATTTGTGCATTTTAGCGAAATTCAATTTTTAGTCTTTTATCCAATTTAATCCGGATTGATCCGATTTGATTTCTGTGAGTTGTAATTCTTTTAAAAAATGATTCGATTGTTTAAAATTCATTTGAAAAAGATTTTTGATTGGTTAGATTCTGTCTGGTTCTGGTCATATAATTTTATATCAATGTACCAAAGATATAAATCATTGATGTATTTAGACTGTTTTGATTGCATATCTTCATCTATTTACTATGTCATTCTGCTTTGCATGTATTTATAGAATGTATACTAAATATTTTAACTTATGTTGACCCTTTAGCAATTCGTGACAAACAAGGGGAAAGATTCCCACTCTCAATGACTTCCCTACAACATTCCTTGGGGAGAGTTCCCTAAGGGGGAGAGAGATTTCTCACTATTATGATATCTAGGAAGAGGTGAGTTAGGGTGAGTTCCTTAGAATAGAATTAATTGGGTAACTCTTTGGTAATGGTATTGTATCATTCACAACTATGCCTTGTAGAACTAATTTTACACTCTCACTGCACATTTATTTAATTTGATTATCTTTATTTGGATAGTACTACCATGGTTGTAGTGTTTCTAAAGTGTTCAGATGACAGGTTAAAAAAGAAATTAAAGTCTATCAAAAATTACCTAATTGTTTTCTCTAAGAGAGAAAGAGAGTGAAACATGTAAATTCCTAATCTAACTTATTTTTCGATTTGTGAGATGAGTTATTGAGTGGGGTTCTAGGCCTCTTTTGTGTTTTATTTTTTCCCCTCAGGGTTGTATTGCCTTTTTCGTTTTAATACATTTTCATTTAGAAAAAAAAGAGTGAAACCTATAAAGGGTTAGGATTGTAATTTCTTTATTTTTATGTACTCTTTATGTGTGTGTTTTTTGTTATAGAATTGCCAAAGGGGGAGATTGTAAAGAATGACTATATTGTATCGGTTAAATTCCATATGACAAAGCACAATTATAACCAATCCTATAGTGTGCCTTTAGACCGAGAGTGTGTCAGTGGTTGCACCACTCTTGCATTGCCTGAAGACTACAAGATGAAACCTAAAGACTCAGAAGATTGAAGATTAATTCATTTAAAGACTCAAAACTTTGTTCGTTTATCCATACTCACACATATAGGATGGTAAGTGAATAAGATACCCTTGCACATATTTTTCACTACTATGAACTCAATTTCTCGCATACCAAACATGCCCTAAATTTCTGTTACAACGATCGATGATTTTGGATTAAAGCAAATACAAAAAATGAATAAATCAAATGCTATATACCCCCCCTAAAATTTATTAGGGGTTGAACATTACTTGGAGAGTCATATATAGAGAAACAAGGAAACTTTCTGTAACTGTTTCCCACAAGTTCGTTCGAACCAACTAGGGTTCGTTCGAATGACCTAACCTAAGCGCAAAAGTCAAAACACCTCTGTACTAGCAATAGATTTGTTCAAATGTGCTTGGGGTTGTTCAAACAACCTAAGATGTGGAATTCGAGCCACATCACAACAATTTCCACCTTGGCTCGAATACGATCCACCAAGGCAATAATTTACACCTTGACAGGAAATCTACCAAAACTCCATAATACACGAAACCCCTCTACTATACCTCTGCTCCAACCCCCTAGGGTACTCAGGTACAACTAACACCAATCAAGTCCACGGAGAGCTTGAACATAACTTCTGGAGGTGGCTTAGTCATAATAGATGTTGGATTCTCTAATGCAACAATTTTCATTAATACAATAGCCCCTTGAGAAACCACATCCAATATAAAATGCATCCTAACATCAATGGGCTTGGTCCTCTCATGGAACATTTGATTATTGGTCAACTATGGCACTCTGACTGTCACAGTACACAATAGTTGACTCCAATTTCAATCCCAAATCACCAACCAAACCACTTAGCCAAATAGCTTCCTTCACTGCCTCTGTAGCTACCATATATGCTACTTCCGTAATAGACAATGCAATTGTAGATTGCAGTGTCGCTTTCCAGCTAATAGCACAACCAAAAAGAGTAAAGACATAACCTGTCAAAGAATTGTCTATCCAAGTCTCCAGCATAATCTCAATCAACATAACCAACAACGCTTCCTGACATTTCACTACCTCTGTAATACACTAAACCAATATCTCCAATACCTTTAAGATATCAGAGTATCCATTTCACAGCCTGCCAATGGTTCTTCCCAGGGCGATCCATATACCTAATAACCACATTAACAACTTGTGAAATGTCTGGCCTCATGCAAACCATAGCATACATGATGTTCCCAACTGCACTAGCATAAGGAACACATGACATGTGCTCCACCTCCTCCTTAGTTTGTGGTGACAAAGCATCTAAGAGTTTGAAATGGGTTGCAATCGGAGTTCATAGGCTTTTACTCATGCATAACAAAGCGTTCCAACAGCTTCTCAATGTACCTCTTCTACGATAGGTACAATTTTCCCACTTTTCAGTCCTTGTGAATCTCCATACCCAGTAATTCTTTGCAGCTTCCAAATCTTTCATCTCGAACTCGTCACTCAATTGACCCTTCAACTTGTTGATCTCAGACATGTTTTTGGAAGAATCAACATGTCATCAATATATAATAGCAAGTACACAACCGAACCATCTGAGAGCTTCCTATGATAGACACAACTGTCATACTCACTCATGAAGTAGCCATGTCCTATCATAAATGTATCAAACCACTTGTACCATTGTCTTGGTGATTGTTTCAACCCATACAAGGATTTCTTTAACAAACACACCAGGTCTTCTTTACCTGAAACAACAAACTCGTCTAGCTGTTGCATGTAAATCTACTCCTCAAGCTCACCATGTAGAAAAGTTATCTTGACATCAAGCTACTTTAACTCCAAGTCAAACAAAGCAAACATGACAAGTAACACGTGGATAGAGCTATGTTTCACAACTAGTGAGAATACTTAATTGAAGTCCACACCCTGTTTCTGATTATAGCTGCCACCAAACGTGCTTGTACTTTGCATCTTCCACTCCTAAAGTTCATTCTTTCCTTTTGAAAACTCATTTACAACCAACAATCTTCTACCCCTTAGGCAGTTTCACCAACTCCCAAGTATATATGGTTATTGTGAAGAGATTCAACCTCCTTTCCAATGGCAACAGTCCACTATGTTGATTCTTCACTAGTGACGGCCTCATGATAAGTACAAGGTTTCTCAACCTCAAAAACTCTTTGCCACACTAAGTGCATAAGGCTACCCGATCTACATTATAGCCATATCTCTGAGGTGGTATAATTTGCCTCCTCTATCTATCCTTTACAAGATTATACTCTTGTTACTACGGTGCTTCATTCTCTTCAGTAAGATCGATCCTGTACTTCTTCTTCATCCTAATGAACTGGGACATCTTCTGAAGCTTCAATCTCAAGCTCCACCTGCTCACTAGCACCATGTTCTATCCCCCACATCAAGATACTCCTTGCTCAGCTTGAGTATAACCCACTCATCAAAGGTCACATCTTTGTTAATAATATACTTGGGTTCAGTGATAGAGTCATGAAGGGGCCACAGGGGCAACTGCCCCCGTCAACTATGAAAACTCTTTCCCCCCTCAACAATGAGAACTCCTTAATTTTTTTAATTTGCTAAAATGCCCTTGTACTTTGTTTTGCCCTCCTAAAATACCTTTAGTTAGTCCCGCCAACACCCCCCCCCCCTTTGGAACAAACTCTTAGCTCTGCCACTACTTGGGTGATTTAGGATCTGTACACCACAGTTTGTATCCTTTCACCCCATCTGCATATCTAAGATGAAAATTTGTATTGGATAAATTTTGTGTCAAAACTCAGTTAGTCAGGTTTGTAATATGTGTCAATTTTAGTGTTGTTCTGAATGTCTACGTGAAGACAAAGCTTGCAATTTAGCCATTTGAAGCCAGTTTGAGTCGTCCAATGCTCAGAGGCAATCTTGAAGACCACACACCACCACATTCCTAGGATGCTAAGTGACCAAGTGGACTTAGATTGACCTTAGGTGGGGACCCTTGACCTTGACTTAGTAGAACTTAGGTAGGAGATAAAATGATTAAAAGATTTTTAAATAGAAAAACCTAAGTTTTGAGAGTTCTTTCGAAGGACCCATGATTCATTCAAACGGAGTCGAGTCATTCGACCAAACCCTGCCCGAGAGTTGAACATAGCTCAAATGATCTTTGAGCAAAGTGGGTCGAATGACTTGACAAGTGGGTTGACCAAACTTGCAATTCTCAATTTTAGAAACTTGCCAAAAATGCAATTTTTCATCTCGGAAGTTTTCTAAATCGAGTAGATCTTTTCTCTCTTAACTATAAGCTATAAATACACATAAATTCGTAGGGTTTAGGAATCCATTGATCCAATAGACAAGAAATTGAGATCCCTGAAGAACAAAGAACCATTTTAGAGAGAAGATCGAAACACATTTTCGGAGAAAACCTAGAAGTTCTACAAGTGATTTACATAATTTTCTAGGGTGCTCATTCTCTCACTCAAGAATATGTGTCAAATTTAGTGTTGGTTTAAATGTTTATGTGAAGATGAAGCTTGCAATTCAGCCATTTGAAGCCAGTTGGAGACGTCTGATGCTCAGATGCGATATTGAAGACCCCATGTCACCACAGTATTAGGCTGGTAAGTGACCCAGTGGACTTAGATTGACCTTAGGTGGGAACCCTTGACCTTGACCTAGTAGAACTTAGGTAGGAGCTAAATTGATTAAAAGAATTTTTAAATAGAAAAACCTGAGTTTTGAACTAGGAGTTGGTTCGATCGAATCCTTTTTGAGCTCAAATGATCAAATGTTCTTTGCGCAAAGTGGATCGAACAATTTGACAGGTGGGTCGACCGAACCTACGATTCTTAGTTTTAGAAAATTGTCAAAAATGTGATTTTTTATCTCGAAAGTTTTCTACATGGAGTAGATTTTCCTATTGCCTCTAAGATATAAATACACCTAAATTTGTAGGGTTTAGGAATCCATTGATCTAATAGACATGAATATTGAGATCCCATTAAAGAACAAAGGATCTATCTTAGAGAGAAGATCGAAGATCACATTTTTGGAGATAACCTAACAGTTCTACAAGAGATTTACATCTTTTTCTAAGGTGCTCATTCTCTCACTCGAGATCATTGATCTTATGGTATTTATTAGTATTTTTGGGAGTGTTACCATTTAGTGGTTTAACAACTCCGATGAGTAGTGTGTATCCCTCTCAACCTAGCCCCACCTAGTGTAGAGGGTGTGAATTCATGGTGGCAAGTTGGCTCAATTCAGTGTGGTTCTAGATCAAACCCTGAAGGCGTTTTGTGTGGAGTGCGAAGCGTGAAAATATAAGGCGACATAGTAAATCGGCGGTTAGAGCTCATAACATGGGTAATAGTCTGTATCTTGTCTTCTATTAGTGTTATAATTTTGACTGGGCGTGGCCCCGAGGTTTTATCCATTTGGGTTTTCTTCGTAAAAATCGCGTGCCTTGTGTGATTGATTCTTTATGTTTTAATTTGCTTCTGCGTAGTCATAAGCATGCGATAGGAACCTTATCATAGACCGAATAGATTTTGAATAGGTTATTTAATTTAAAATTGGTATAATAATTGAATTAGACATATTCACCCCCTCTAGGTCCTGTGACTCCTAAGACTAGGCTATTTCAGAAGAAATATGCACTTATTTGCCCTCGGCTCAATTTACCCTCATTCACATTGACATAAGTTGGACAACCAAACACTTTCAAATCAATGTAACGAGGAAGAGACAGAGACCAAACTTCTTCAAGAATCTTACAATCGATAGTTGTCAAAGGAGACATATTGACCAAGTAGCAAGCTGTATTTACAGGTTCAGCCTCGAAATCCTTGGGTAACTGAGCATTGGAGAGAATATTACACCGAGCCCTCTTTAAGAGAGTTCTATTCATCCTTTCTGCAACCCCATTCTGTTGTGGCGTCTTTCTGACCATGCGGTGCCTCAAAATTCCTTCATTATTGCAGAGCTCATTAAACAGACCTCCACAAAATTCCATGTCATTGTCAGTTCTCAAGTGCTTGATCTTATTGCCTGTTTACTTCTCGATCATAGCCTTCCACTACTTGAACCGAACAAAGACTCCACTCTTGTGTTTCAAAATAAATATCTAAACCTTTCGAGAATAATCATTGATAAAGCTCAACATGTACTGATCACTACCCAGAGAAGGAACACGGGAAGGTCCCTAGAGATCAGAATGGATATAATAAGTACCATTGGTCTCATGAACACCCGTATTAAACTTCGTCCTTCACTGCTTACCTAATACATGATGATTATAAAAGTTCAGTTTCTCTATTTTCTGGCCTCATAGTAAACCCTGTTTGCTCAACACAGCCATTCCTCTCTCACTCATATGCTCTAGCCGCATGTGCCACAGCCTAGTGGTATCTGAAGCTGAATTTGATGATGACACAGCAGCAGTGCCTGTAACCATACCACCTTGAAGCAAATAGAGGCTATTCTCTGCTTCCTTCCTTCATCACAAAAGAGCACCCTTAGAAATCCTCATAACTCCACTTTCAACTTTGTAGCTGCAACTATTGGAGTCGAGCGTACCCAAGGAACCAGGTTCTTCTTTAGCTCTAGAATATGCTTCACATCAGTCAAGATCGTCACAATACCATCATGTATATTAATTCGAATGGAGCCAATCCCAACAACCTTACATGCTACATCATTTCCCATCAAGAATTTACTAATATCATCAATGGATTGATAATTGGTAAACCATTATTTATTAGGATAGATATGGTGGGAACAACTCGAATTAGGAATCCACTCATCACCTGAGCCACTAACAGTACATGAGAGAACATCAACAACTTCAAGTTCTTCCTCTGCAACACTAGCTATATTAGCAGACTTAGCTTTTCTTTTTTCTTTTCCTTTTAAAATGCTCTTCCTTGTGACAAAGATAACATTTCAATTTCTTAGACTTAAATTTTGATCTAGATCAACCTTCACCTTTTGAGCCCTTCTCCTTTGTTCTCCCTATTGCAACCAAATCCTCCCCTAAGCTTTCATCTCTACTCTCCAACCCCATTTTCTTCAATTCCTTAGAATTTAAGGATGCCTTAATATCCTCCATGGAGAGAATATCTCTACCATACATCATGGTATCAACAAAATACTCGTAGGAAGGTGGTAAGAAACACATAAGAATTATGGCTTGATCCTAATCATCAATTTTAACATCAACATTTTTCAAATCTAAAATGACTTTATTAAATTCATCAAGATGGTCTATAACAGACGTATCTTCTTGCATCTAGAGAGTAAACGACTGTTTCTTCAAATACAAACAATTCGTGAGAGACTTGGTCGTGTATAGACTCTCCAACTTGAGCCATAACCCAGTAGTCGTGGTTTCTTCAAAAACTTCTCTCAACACACCATCGCTCAAGCACAACAGAATAACACTCTGCACTTTCTCCAGCTTCTCTTCATTGTCTTCTTCCAACATCATTTCCAGTAGAGCATTTCTACCCTTCAGTGCTTTCAACAATCCCTGTTTAACCAACAAAGTACGCATCTTAACATGCCACAAGCTAAAGTTGTTTCTTCTGTCAAATTTCTCTAACTCGAACTTTGCTGGCATTGCAAAAATCCCAAATCGAACACCGGAGCTCTGATACCGATTTTTTATGATGACCTATGATTTAGGATTAAAACAACTATAGAAAATGAATAAAGTGAACACAAAGCACACAAACTATTTGCGTGGTTTGACTTATAGCCTACATCTACGAGCAAAGATGGCAAGCTATTTTGTTATGATGGTGGAAAATACAAGAATCAGTCTCATAGAACCCTGAACCCAAACACACCCTTGTGCACTCTCTCTCTCTCTTCCCCTCCATAGCTCTGAAAATAGAATATAGATGTCTCCCTAAAACGTAATTGGGTTCGAGCATTACTTGGAGGAATCCTAGAGAAACAGGGAAACTTCCCGTAACTGTTTCCTGCAAGTTCGTTCAAACCAACTAGGGTTCGTTTGAACGAGCCCAGGTTCGTTCGAATGACCTAACCCGAGAGTAGAAGCCAAAAGTCCTTTGTGCTGGCAATAGGTTCGTTTGAACGTTCTTGGGGTCGTTCGAACGACCTCAGATGTGGAATTCGAGCGACATCATAACAATTTCTGTTTTCATGTGTTCTTTGTTGATGATTTTAGCTTGTAGGTTGGCAATACACAACCTAAATTTTTACAGTAGACTTTAATTAATGTTCTTTTGTAATACACAAGTGTTTCAGAACCCAAAAGGTCGACTCGACTCAAAAGCTCATGAGGTCAAGTCAACATGTGAGACGACTTGGCGAGTCCATAAAACTATTAAAATATATAGAAAATTAGAGAATATTATCAAATATTTAAAAATAAAATAATAATTTATGCTATCTCATATTTTGACAATAAAGTAAACTAAAAAACTAAGGCTCTGTATGGTTGCCCTGAATAAGTTTTCTAGAAATGATTTTTGCATATCAATGTCAAAAAACATTTCCGTATCATCACTTTCTAACCTACAAATCCCTTTGTCTGTATCTTTTTGACTTGTGAGTCGAGTCGGGCTGACTTGGTTGAGGTTTTTAGTCAAGTTGGCAACTAACCACTAATCAAGTCACTAGCTCAAGTTTACCCAAAGTCTCATCAAGTCGAATCGACTTGTTGAGATTTAAAATTATGTTACACATGAACAAAGAGGCACACATATTGCACGTTTCCCATAAGAAAATTTCAAGTAAAAGAATAGAAGCTATATTGATCATTTAACGAATTGAATTATCATAACAACTATCATAAATACAACTAAGTATGTTTAATAATTACATAGAATGTAGCAAATGTTTCAAACATTACTCCTCATAACTTAAATGTAAGAATGTGAGAAAATTGAAGAGATGGAATGAAGTAGGGAAACGTTTCTCACAGTTGCTCTAAGTATATAAGCTTAGACAATTCTGGAGGGACTATTCCACTTAACTCTTGGCCGGGCAAGTTACTGTAATTCAAAATGAGATGATCACATAATTCAGATCTTAGATTTTAAATTAGAGTCCATAACCAGTCAACTCCTTAAAATGAGATGTGGGAATTGAGTAAGTAATTACCCAACACCCTGGAGCACTCACGCCCAAGACAAGTTTTTGTTATAAAGGAGCCTATGCATCTCGAAGGAGACAACCCAAGACTATGTTGGATCTGGCCAATCTGAATCCGGATTCTGATCCACACAGACCTTGATCGATCTATGAGTGGGTTTTATTTGTACCAACGACTCAGCCACATGGCTAATATGGTGTTAGAGTTGGTAAAATTCTAGATGTCTTAATGATACAGCTTGAAAATGGAAGTCATAGGTGATGTCTGTTAAAAAAGTGTTCAGCACTTGAAGCTTAAGTGATTAAAACAAGTGATGATTGCTTAAAGTCGCTAAAAAGTAGGAAAAAATAATGTTTGATAAAGGTCATATGTCTAAAAACTTAAGATAAAGATACAATAGGAATTATAAAATATTTAGAAGGATAATTTTCGCCTAATTTTATAAAGATTGTTGAACTAATAGGGCATTATGGCCATTTTTGAATGAATCATAGATTCCTTCAAAAAGATGCTCAACGGCGAAACCACTTACTGCAAAAAGCCAACTTGGGCTCACTTTTCTGCTTATCTCTAAAATTCCATGATTTGGGCATCAAGTGCTGAAATTAAGTTGTTTAACAAACGTCACATAATCACTGAAATCACTGAATTTCAGCCCATTCAGAGTTAAGGTCACCTGAGAATAAGTTTCAAACGCCACCGTAGTCATTGGGAATAGCTACATATACATCGGGAGTGACTTTTGGAAAATTTCTCCTGTTAAATCAAATTGTCCTACTTCCCATGTATAGCTGGCGATTCTCAAAGGCTAAGACATCCATTTTTCTTGTAGCACTAAGACATTTAGAATTTTTCCTACCTTTGATCAAAGGTCTTTGTACCGGACAATAGAACCAGTTATTACAAAAAGTTAAGGGATCATACAGTTCTGTCACGTGGCAAAGCGTGTGATTCTTGTATCTACAACTGCAGGCAATTTCAGATGAGAGACTTTTGTCCCCACAAATGTCGGTAGAAATTTGCAAGTCCCACTTCAAATTCAACTTCCCTACAATGTCCTTAAGAGCATTTGCTGTCAAATATTAAGTAAATAAAGTCAGATATTTGATGTAATCTCATCTTAATATTGGATGCAAGGTAGGTCCCAAACTATTTTTTTTGTTTATCTCATACATGATCAGTAATTGAAGAAAGGTAGGTCCTAAAAAGTTGGTTGTTAGAGGGCTTTTTCTTGGGGAAACTATGGACATTTGAGGATCAAAAAGAGCAATTCTCCAATGGCCATTCGATGTATCCCCTTTTGTTTCTTAGTGACATCGTGAAATTTGTGAAAAATCTTTGCTATTATGACCCAACAATCCCTTTCCATTGAGGAGTGCTTTGGCGAAAGTTGAAGGCCATAAAAAGAAGTGAGGAATGCCAAAAAATGAGATGGATTGAGAAAGTAGAAAAAGATTTGAAGATATATACTATGATAGAAAAATAGATTTAAACAGTCGAATACCAAATGGGGTCGTGTTACCAATCAGGGTTTTAGTACCCGGAAACTCGACTCGACTTGGGAGTTGACTCGAGCGAGTCAGTAAGTATATTATTTATATATACTAGTGGGTGGCCCGTGCCCACGTCACTCCCCCACAGAGCATTTGCCAAAATCGGGTGCGAGTTGACTGAGATCCACCGTCCAATTAGGAGATAAGATCTTGGCCATCCATTATATGAAGCCTATAAGAGGGGGAGACAACTGAGCTCCCTTGTTATATAGTAGCTGGCCTATGCCAACGGCACTTTTTGACAAAGTGTTTGTCAAAATTGGGTGTGAGTAGCTGAGATCCACCGTCCAGTTGAGGGATAAGATCTCGGCCCTTCTTTATGAAGCCTATAAGAGGGGGAGACAACTTCTCTGTTTTGTTATATAGATTTGGGTAGAGTGCTTTTTTACCCAGACTTTGCAATTCCATGGCTATAAAAATTACAAATTAAAATAAAACATTTTAAAATCAGAGATTTAATGTAAAGTTATGGAATGTATTGTAAAATAAAATAAAATAAAAATTAGTTTAAGAACATAGACATTGGGATAAAAAAAGAAGAGAAAAAGTATATATAATATGTATATTTGGATCATAGTACCCTCATTTATTTGAAACTAGTAAATGGCCCGTGCCAACGGCACGCTCCGACAAAAGCGTTGCAAAAATTGGGTGCCTTAGACACTCAAACGGTATAGCAGACTGGGCGTTACCGTTTTTTCCATTATAGTGGCTGTTATAACGATTGTAACGCACAGAGGGAGAAATGGGAAAATAACAAAAAATAACGGTGTTGAAATTCAAATTTTAAATAAATTGAGTTCAAATGAGGCGGATTGAGTGGCTGAAATCTAACCATCCACATTAGATCAATGGATTTGATCTCAACCACTCTTTATCTAACCGTCCACATTAGATGGATGGATAATAAAAGAGAATACAACTGAGTTGTCTTGTTATATGCGTGGGTGGCATGTACCTGCGGCACTCTCCGACAAAGTGTTTGTCAAAATTGTGTGGGAGTTAATCTCAGCCATTGATATGAATCATAGTGGATCTCAGCCACTCATTATTGAAGCCATATAAGATAAGAGGGCGTATAGACAACCACTGTTACTTGTTATCTAGATAGTGGGTGGCCCGTGCCCACGGCACTCTCCAACAAAGCGTTTGCCAAAATCGGGTGTGAGTAGCTGAGATCCACCGTCTATTTTGGAGATAAGATCTCGGCCCTTCTTTGTTGACACAGATAAGAGGGGGTATAAGTGGGGAGACAACTTCCCTGTTTTGTTATATAGACTAGTGGGTGCCCCGTGCCATCGACACTCCTTGACAAAGAATTTGCCAAAATCAGGTGAGTGGCGGAGATCCACCGTCCATTTGGGGGAGGATTAGATCTCGGCCCTTCTTTGTTGGTGCTTATAAGAGGAGGTATAAGTAGGGAGACAACTAAATTATTTTGTTATATAGAATAGTAAATGGGCCCGTGCCTACGGTACTCGATCTCCGACAAAAGCGTTTGCAAAAATTGGGTGCCTTCGGCACTCAAACGGTATAACGGACTGAGGCGTTACCATTTTTTACATTATAACGGCTGTTATAACGGATTGTAACGCATAGAGGGGGAAATGGGAAAATAACAGAAATAACAAAAAATAATGGTGTTGAAATTCAAATTTTGAATAAATTGAAGTCAAATGAGGCGGATTGAGTGGCTGAAATCTAACCGTCCACATTAGATCGATGGATTTGATCTCAACCAATCTTTATCTAACCGTCCACATTAGATGGATGAATAAGATAAGAGAATACAACTGAGTTGTCTTGTTATATGCGTGGGTGGCCCCTGCCCGCAGCACTTTTCGACAAAGTGTTTGTCAAAATCGTGTGAGAATTAATCTTAGCCATCGATATGAAGCATTATGGATCTCAGCCACTCATTGTTGAAGCCATATAAGATAAGAGGGGGTATAAGAAAATCACAGTCATCACTTGTTATATTTATTATGGGTGGCCCGTGCCCTCGGCACTCCGTCAAAGCATTTGCCAAAATCAAGTGTGAGTG
The DNA here is from genome assembly GCA_035048495.1 of Euptelea pleiosperma. Classification (NCBI taxonomy): domain Eukaryota; kingdom Viridiplantae; phylum Streptophyta; class Magnoliopsida; order Ranunculales; family Eupteleaceae; genus Euptelea; species Euptelea pleiosperma. The sequence goes on from CM068541.1 coordinate 14,167,176, forward strand.
GCTGAGATCCACCATCATTTGGGGGAAAAGATCTTGGCCATCTTTTGTCAAAATAGATAAGAGGGGGTATAAGTGGGGAGACAACTTCCCTGTTCTGTTATATAGATAGATGTTTTAACTTGCAAGTTGATTCGACCCAATTGACTCTGTCGAGTTTTCAAGTCGACTCGACAAGTAGCCTGAGTCAACACAAATGAAGTGAAGTCGATCAATTCGACTCAGCCAATTTTTTAGCCAACTCGATGAGTTCTATAAAACCTTGGTTACAATGCTTTCCATTAGTAAATATAATGAAAATGCCCTATTTTGTTTTTTTTTTTTTCCGTTAGTGGGCAGAAATTTTTTCCATAGCAATACAAAAATGCAAACAATGACACTCCAAGAGGTACTTCCCTTAGATCCATAAAGACAAAGGGATAAGTATTAGGCTACTTACAACTCTTCAACACCTTTACCTTAATCAACTCGATCAGAGCTTTTGTGACCCGCTCCCATTATAGGACACAATATGAGCCACGTGCATGGTACACTCTTAGAGGACTCTGACCGTATGGATGTTTGGCCAATTCCCTAGGTGGACCTACAAACCAAAAATCAGCCTGATTAGTGATTTCTAGGCGTTGAATTGGACTTAATTAATTTTATGGGTTGATCTCAATTGTGGCAATTTGAGCAGTATTTGAGGTACAAATATCCAAAGGTATGAAATTACGTACTAATCAAGCTGATTTTTGGTTTGTAGGTCCACCTAGGGATTGGCCAAACATCAATATGGTCAGAGCCCTCTAAGAGTGTGCCACGTGGCTCTTATTGTGTCCTGTAACGGGAGCCGGTCACAAAAGGCCAAAAAAACTTGTATATTTATCTAATTAAATAATTATTAATTAAAGTGTCGAACAAAATAATAGTACAATATGGTGTGTAAAATCTGTATTAAGACGTAAATCTTCAAATATAAGAAATTCACAATTATTTGTTTCAATTTCCATGTTGTTCACTTATTTTATCTTGAAAATCATCCATAATATATATATCTATATATATATATATATATATATATATATTTGTAGACTGGTTTAGAAGTTGAAGAATTATGGACCGTCTATTTTACCGTTAACTTGAAGACTACACTTGATGGGGTTAGAAATTTCAGAATGAGCTGATTTTTGTAGGAGTGATCTATATTGTGAGGAGCTCATCCTCACCCATAAACAAAAGTCATTGATTCATCGTCCATGTCGGTACGCCAAAATTGTTGTAAAAAATATTGTCAAAATTATTGTCCCCCGATCGTGTGGATCAAGATCGGGGGACAACAATTTGAGGAAAACCTTTAGATGCAGAGGACTTTGGATGCAGTCGATGCAGATGGATCTCTTGGCCCCTATATGGCTCACTTGTTTTGGCCCACTAACCGCATGGATGTTTACCCCACCCCTTGATGATATGCATACCAAAAATCATCTTGGTTGATAATTTATAGCCGTTGGATTAAGTGCCCAAAAATATTCAAAAAACATACTTGAATCCAATGGCTACAATCAATCCTAAAAAAGTGATATAATCTATGGCTAGAGAAAATCAATGAGGATGATTTTTGGTATACATATCAACCAAGGGGTGGGGTAAACATCCATGCGGTTAGGGGCCCCCAAAAATAAGCTATGTAGGGCCACAAGACCCGTCTGCATCGACTGCATCCAAAGTCTCTGCGTCTAAAGTTTTTCCCAAATTTAATTGACAACAGTTTTGACATACCATGTAGAAGATGAATCAATGGCTGATTTTTGAAAAGTCAAGTTGACTGGACTGAGTTTCGAGTTGAGTCATGAGTCGTGAGTATGAAAACCGTGAGTCAAACAATATAATACATAAACAAAGAGCTTATAGTAACACTTTCTCCATTATTGAGCGAAAAGCTCGTGACCCCATAAAAAAACTCCGTTCTGCATTAATTGTACTAGGTTCTAATCATGGTTTAATAAACGGCCGTTGTAATGAAAATAACAGCCGTTACAACGGATTCGGACCTTCCCCATTACGTTATGTACTGTTAACTCAAAAAATAACAGCCGCTATTTTTCGACATGTCTACAAAGGCAGGCTCGAGAACTGGAATATAAACGACTTCGCAGTGAGAAAAAAGAAAAGTACGAGATTTGAGTGTCTACCTTCATGTACGGGCAACAGCAAGCTCCCAGTATTAACGGCAGCGTGAGAGTGCAATGCCAGGAGATGCAAAAGGAAAAAACAAAATAAACCCATTTTTCTCCAACCAAACTCCCCAACCCTTCGTTCGAAAAAAAATGAGTAGAAATGACAACGATAAGAACTAAATAGGGGAAACCATCCCAGTGGAGAGGGTAGCACTAATGGGTAATGGGAATGAAATTATTGGTCCCAGTGGAGAAAAGCTATGATGTCCACCTCTGAATATCAAGTGCTGATTCCACCGTAGAATGCAGAGTCCACCCCTTGGTGGATCCATACCCCAAAAATCAGTCTGATTGGTGTTGTTTTGAGTACCTCAAAATGCTCGAATCAACGGCTAAAAATAACCCATGAGAAAAGCTTAATTTACTGGCCATAAATCACCAATCATGTTATTGTTTTGGTCCATTAAGAGTCGACCAAACGTTCATGGTACGTGGGAAGTTCCTTACTCAACGTCTCCTTCATCTATATCAATTTGAGAAATATTTTAATTTGCTTTGCTGACTAGCGCCTCTGTTCATGTGCGTGCATACTTCAACTTTTTTTTTTATCTAAAAACCAGGGCATAATGTTGGAGTTTGTTTAAACATCAACCTCCCACTTCTTACAACTTTCGTAAATTTCTTCTAAGTATAATGAGGTTCACCCATTTCAACCGACCCCTTAGGCCATAAGGTTTCTCTCTTGTAGTGCGCATGATAAGAGAAAAAAGAAAAAAATGATGACAAACGATCGATGTCAATATATACCTCCCAAATTCTCTTGTAAAAGCTCAATCCGCACTCTTTTAGTGCGCATGATAAGAGAAAAAAAAATGTTATTGTAGATATTGCAAATCAACTTCTTATAAACTATGTGAAGTTGCTAGGAATTTGAGGCTGCATACATGATTAGAAATTAAAACTTATTTTCATTATTAATTATAGAGATTTTTGGCTTTTCCTTCTCACTTTATTGATGCAATTTACATGTCACCCGATGTATTTTATATATTGGACATCCCAAAAGTATTTTAATGGTCCCCCTTTTTTTCTTGAAAAAAAAATATCTTCACAACCTCGTCCATTTTGTTTTTCCAGACGACCAGAGTTGTCTCTCTTGAACCGTCCATTCCCGAACCGCAATTACAGTAGACTACTATACCTCCTCCTAGTGTTGTTGGTCCAAGAAGCATCTTTTTTTATCCCACTGCAATAAACGTTAATAGAATACTGGGCAAAGTTTCAAGAGAAGCTGTCTACTCGATCGATGGCATCGATAGTTAGCGACATTCAACCGGATTAACGAAAAATGTAATTGTCTTTCAAAAAAAAATTTGTGGACCTATTTAATTAATGGAAATAAAAGAAAATAATACATAGAGAACAAAAATGGCCCGATGAACCTCTTCATTGAGAGATGAAAAAAATAGAGGGCCGTGCTTGAGGAGCGATAACTGTTGAGAAGAAAAAATGGAACAAGAAGAAGACCTCTGCTGAGAAGAAAAAGAAAATAAAGAGTAAGATAGAAATCCAAATTAAAAAAAGAAAACAGTGGGCCATGAATTGAGGAGCATATCTACTGAGAAGAATAATAAAAAAAAACAGAAAAAGCTATCTACTGAGAAGAGAAATACCTACAGAAAGGAAAAAAAAAACTTAAGGAGAAGAAGATAGTAAGAAGAAAAAAATAGGCCGGATGGTCTACTGAGGTTATTATCGTTAATACCAAAATCGTCTATGGTCAATGATGTTGACCATGGTCAAAGGATGAGATGCAAATATATGAAAAACAATGGGTGATATTCAAATTGCATCAATTAAAGAGGACATGCCAAAATATCCCTTGATTATATTGTTCTTCTTTTAAGTGCTATTAATAAATGGCATTGCACTTATTCTACACACAAATGATGTAGGTGCAAATCATCTAAGTGCAAGCATTGCACTTATTCTACACACAAATGATGTAAGTACAACTGGTGTTAGTGCTGTGGGTGCAATCAAACAATGTTCCCCTCTTGCTACAGTACTGTTGAGGCTTACCTCTTACATGGGAAAGTTGGTCGCAGGGCTCAATCCCATGTCAAGGCAGATGGCCCTAGCTAGTTATGTAGTGTTTCTGGCTAGATACCCCCATTGCCAGTGGGCTAACCAGTTGGAAAAAGATCCACATCAATGGAATGAGATGCACAAGTTTTTTGATTTAAGAACTTTGCATGGAAGTTTGTAAAATTGGTTTCTTCCCTAGCGGATCTAAATGGGGTAGGGTACGTCGCTTGGTGTGATGATTTTAGAAACAGGGTTATAAATTTGGTACTATTGGTTTTATTCTTTTAATCACGTGGGAAAGGATCATGGTTTAAAATTTCAGAATGTTTTGTAATGTTTCGTATGTTTCATTTTGTTTCGTAAGAAAATCAAAACGAAACATTGAATGTTTTGTAAATTTCGTTTCATTTCAATTTGTTTCGTCGAGACAATCCGATACAATCCAGAAAAATAAAAATAAAATTAAAATATGATTTCATGATTTTGAAAATATTTCAAAATGTTTGGAGAATGTTTCGTAATGTTTCAGAAATTTTATTTTTTTACTATTTCTTCAATATTTCGTGAATGTTTTGTTTTGTTTCGGAGTTTGTCTCATTTTTCACTTGACTGAGACATTCCTCCGAAATATATATAATATATATATATAAACACAAAACTAATACAGGATGTAAGCAAACGATTACCGCAAAAGAATGTTAAATAAATTAAAATATTTTAAAAGACAAAAATGCCCTTACGTTTGATTTACTTGGTTTAAGGACCTTTAGTGTGGTATCCTAAAACTAGGGTTTAATGGATAAATTTAGATCGCTTGGTAGGCTTCCTTAGCCTGCAAGGGTCTTATTAAAAAAACACACTAGACCTTTAGTGGTGTCAAGAGATATCTTGTCCCTTTTTCCATAGATGTCCTTGTAAAATTTAATAAAGTCTATCCATTTTTTAGATCTTTTTTGTCTTTTTTTTACTTGTACAAATCATTACAAAGTTTTTAAATTTGGTCGGGATAAGGGGACTTGCCTTTTTTGTAGTCGTCTTTCACTCTCGGCCATGGATTTCTTGAATCCAACTATGGTTGTTGGATTCTCAAAATCCACGACCGAGAGCACAACTGAAAAGACGAGTCTCTCAAGCCTAGTCCTTCTAAATTACTCACTGAGTTGATAGATTATATTAAAATTGCCCCTCCAATTTAAAATACAAAACTTCCAAAATTTCCCCTTGGGTTGTCAAATTTCCAAAATTGCCCCTCTATATGAATTGTTCTAAATTTCCCTTTGAGTTTCGAACTTTCCTATCTAGTCACTTTTTTTCCTTCTAAAGATTCCCCTATAATATCAAATACATGTTGAATATAAACAGGAGCAATTGGTCAGCATAGGACTTATGAACTTTCTTTTATGTTCCTCCTTAATTACATATGTGTGGCGCGCGTTCCTTTAGTAGTTCAAAATAACTAATAAGAACCCACCTTGCTTTATGTATATTTATAGATACTAGGGTAATGGTAGAATTGATGCCCATTAGGGACTTCAGTACTAACCTTCGTATGACATTTCCACCTAACCCAATATAATAATAGATAATTTTTTTAAACTGCAAGGATAGTTTAAGCATTTCACAATGGTTGGAGAAATAGGAAAAGAAATTTGAAAGAATATTGGGCAACCGTTTTAAAATATTTTCTCACTTACTTTCTTTGACTACTGCGAAGTGACAAAAACAAACCCTCTTTTAAGTGTTCGTGAAGAAAGTAATTATAACATCTTTTCGATTATGGCAGAAACATTTTTTTGGCTCAAAAATGACTTTTTCAAAAATAATTTCTAGCACAAACATTACAAAACAATTAAAACAATGATTACTAAAAAAACATTCAAATGGTATAAACTTTTAAGCATCAGATACTCTTTTACCAAAAATGGTTGGTTTTATAATTAGGTAGCCCCAAGAGTGGTCATGTTCTACTAAAGTAGTAGGCCTTGCATGGGTCCTAAGGCTGTGTTTAGTTCGTCTCATTTTTTGAGAAAAAATAATTTGGAAAAATATTTTCTTATTGTTCGAGCTGGGCTCATAGAAAACCATCTTCTTAAACCCTTCAATGTTAAGGAAAATGACTTCCTCTTTTTTATAATTGAAATTGATTTTCCAATGCCAAAAAGGATTGAGGGTTTCATGTTCAAGGACCCTGCAAGGTCTTATTATTGATTTGTGTCTTGAGGTTTTTTTCGGCTGAGATGTGCATATGATGACTGAAGGAATGAGTGCTAACCTAGTTGGGATACATTCTTTCTTAGTGATGCACTTCCTCCCCTTTCATGTCTTGTATAATTTTCTATCAATATAATTTTTTACTAATTAACGAAAAAAGAGGTTTACATGTTCGTAATCATCTACAAAATCTTGCAAAACCCACTTCACGGTGAAATTTCACTAGTCCGTTCTCTTTAATCTAATATACCTAGAAGGGGGAGGGGGGGTTGATTAGGTATTTAAAATTAATTATACCTACACAGTTTTACTGGTCTATGGTAGGAGAACAAAATCGCATGCTTTGGTTGTTAAAAGATTATCACAACCGACTCAAATCGAATATATCTCGTGGTATATTTTTTTTCGTCGTTTGATCTAATTAAGATAGATTGCAGAATATAAACAAACAATCATATAAGATAAGAGATTTTTAGGTGAAAACCTTAGCCAAGAAAAACCACGGGACCACGTCTAGACAGAAAGTATCACTAACTGAAAAGTTAAACGAAACAAAGATTACCTACGCAGCACCCGTTGCAAATACAGCTTCCAACCTTAGCCAAGGCCTACTGCTGATACGTCCACGTCCTCTGAATCAATGCTACGAATCCATATGCACCCTTCCAGCCAAGAAGCCTTGTCCGCTTGTTCAGTTTGGTACACCCCAAATCTACCGTCAATCAACTCCTCCGATCTTAATTCTCAACACTCCCACCTTTGCAGAAGGTGAAGGATTCAGTACACCCTAAACCCTAAGTTGCTCAAATGGTGTTGAGTCACATTGGTACACTCAGGCTACTAGGTCAAATATAAAAGTGGAAGACCTAAGCTGAGGAAGAGATCAAGCACTTGGCTTTGATCAAGAAAAGAACAAGCTCACAAGATGTGAATGAGAAACAAGCTTATTGCTCTTCGAATGGACACTTTAGTAAGTAAAACATTTTCTTCTCTCTCTTGGAGATTGAGTCATTGTGTCTCTGTGTGTATTTAGAGAAAACATAGAAGGGTTGTATTTATAGAATTCCATGACCCTGAGTCGTGCAGAACGTGGGATAATAGAATCAAGAATTTCGGATCTGATAAGGACTTATTCTGTGCATGGTCCAATCGATTGTACTCTAGGTTCAATCGATTGGTGATATGTGTCCAATCGATTGGGCTCAATAAGATTTCTGTTCCGAAGGCTCCAATCGATTACACAAAGTTTCCAATTGATTTGACTCAGAAAAGTTTCTGTCCTGAAGACTCCAATCGATTACACAGAGTCTTCAATCGATTTGACTTAAATAAGTTTCTGTCCCGTAGACTCCAATTGATTTCACAGAGTCTCCAATCGATTGGGCTGAAATAAGTTTCTGCCTCGTAGCTACCAATCGATTACACAGAGTCCTCCAATCGATTGGGCAATATCCAATTGATTAGGGATAAGTGTCCAATCGATTGGACTATCCCAATAGTCAATATATTTGACTCAGACTCGGGTCAGTCAAATGACTAGGTTTGACCATTATATTTTATCCATTTTAACCAATTCCTATGGTCACTAAGTCACTTACCTTCCTAATAGAGTGTACACGTGACAAATTGACAGTTACTCAGATAACTCCTGTCGTCAACCGTCTGATTCTTGCTATCTCTGTCTTCTAGTCTTCAAGTAGTCGGTGAAGTATGCGTACCACGACACCTCCACACTATACTAGTGCTCGTAGGAATGGTTACAAGAATATTTTTATGTTAAACAGAATCTTTACCAAATTGAATATGAAAATATTCCTTACACACGGGTATAACACACTTCCCCCATCTCTCTTTCTTCTTGTAACTATATGAGATTTGAGTACAGAAAGCTTTGAATTCACCATTAATTGTAGAAATTTTTGATATTTACAGCTCAAAGTTGGCCTCTACAACTTTGATGGATATCTAAATTGTAACAAGGGATAAAAAACCCTCTTCAATAATTAGGGCATTTGTTATTGTACCCTTGTATTTTTTTTCTTTTTTTGTATACTATTTCTAAATGGTTATATTAGGATGGTGGACTTGAAGGAACCTAATTCGTTTTTCATGGGTTTACGGAAGTATTTTTTCTTATTACCCCTGTTCTTCCCTTTTAATTTTCTCTATTTTTATTTTTGGGGTTATGATAATTGAATAAATCTGCCAGAATGCACAAATATTTGTAAGTTGTACCCATTACAGAATTGGGGATTCTTCAATCACTATTGGCTTTGTTTCCTGTAGCCTTCAATATTTTCATGTCTATTGATAGGAACATATAACTCTATTTATGATTTTTATATTTTGTTTGCATCTCGATATCTTACCTTGTTGTGTTATGAAGACTTCCATTGCTTTAGGAACCATTGAAGCATCACATTTTCTATTTTAGTTTGAACATAGATTCGAGTGAGAACTTGTAAACAACAAACTACGATATTTAATTTGCAGGTGCTAAAAAGCACCATTTCTATACTTGAATACTTCTCAAAGATCTTATTGCGCCTCGTTTTCATGAACTAAAAATTGATTTCTTCAATGGATTCATGTGGGAATTTCCAAGACTCAACAAAATGTAGGAATCTAGATCAAATTCCATGATGCGTGGCACTTCTTGAAATGACCCACTTCTTGAAAAGCCCACTTCCAATGAACCAAATGTACGACCCAATGTAGTGAAGTGTGATGCTCGGCATCAGCTAGAAGATTTTTCCTTGTTAGTTACTGATCTTTGGATTTAGTACAAGTAATTTCTTGTATTTTTCTCAGAGTTTCATTTTATATCTAGTGGTAATCTAGAATCTCTCAACTCAATATCACATTAGATTACGTGTCAATTCTGTGACCCAACCTGAGTACATGTCTCGAGAGATTTCATTATATCATTTAAAAATTATTTTTAGCTGTTCTAAAAAGTCTTGCAATGTCAATGCACTTAGTTTTCTAACTTGAGTCCGATATAAGCTTTAGATGCTCTTGTAAATAGCATTTACCTCAAGTTGTCTGCCAATTTAGCAACTTGGAGTGGGTGTCAGCCTCGAGAATGCACTTTGCATCATCCAAATTTTTTTGACATTTTTCAAAGAATTTTTAATAATTTTTCAAGCATTATTCAGATTTTTAGTATAAAAGTTCAGGTACTCATGACTCGGATCTTCTGCAAATTGTGTGTCAAATGTTCTCTATCTTCAAGTAACACTCCATGAACTCGTGAGCTTTCAATCCGTCCAATCGGATAAAAAATGAATAACTCGTAAACCCACTTTTGACCCTAAAACTTTTCAATTGTATTTTAATACCGTCGATCTCTTTTATCGAATTAACCATTACAACTTACTAAGTTGTGCACTAATGCATGTAACCAAAACCTTATCTTGTTGATCAACCCCATATTCACCAAGCTAAGCCCACCTCTTCTTAGCCCAACCAAACCAACTATTTTCTGATTTATTTTTCCCAAGTTAAATTTTGAAATTATAACACGACAAAAGTGAGTTGGAGTAAATTGTCTTTGAATTCCATCCATCCTATCAGATCTAGAATCGACAATTTCTAGAACGCACATTTGGACCTAGACGTCCATGGTGTATTATAGTGCAATATACTGCATCGCACCGTATGTCTCTAGCCATAGAAATTACACATTTGCCCTCTATTGTTTAAAAACAAACTTTTTATTTCAAAAAAAAAAATCCATCATTTTCATTTTCAACCTTACCAACCATTTGTGAAGAAATTTTGGAGCAAATTTTTTGAGGAGCAAGAACCGATTCTTATATATGTGGAAGAAGACTCCGGGGGGGCTTTAAATGGGTATGGAAATCGCCGGATTCATCAAGGAATAGGTATGTTCCTCTCCTTTCCTTTTTCCATAGTTTCTCCTTTCTTCCTCCATGCCTTTTTCTTCATTTTTTTTTTAGAAATCATGGTCTGTTATGTGTATATTTATGCTGTAAAAACCATCCATTTTTGGACTGCTACATATTTTTTTTTGTGGTGCATTTTGGGGTGGAGTAAAGAGGAGGTTTGATGTGAGGAATAGCCATGTTTTAGGACTTTTTGGGCAAAGAAAAACAGTGTTTTAAGGTCATTTTTCTGCTAAAAAAAACAGCATGTGTTTAGAAGTTTTGGTGTGAGAACATTGAAGTTTCCGGGTGTTTTATGTGAGATGTAAACAGAGTATAAAACCCATTTAGGTTAGATAACAGTATGGAAGATATAGATGGAAAGTTGTGTGGTTTTGAGAGGCTGTTGGAAAATTGAGAGCCATTAATGGCCATGGGTGTGTGCTGAAACGCAGCACAGTTCTGTGCATTTCCAGCAACTTTTTGGGGTTGAAAAATTTGGGTTGAGCCCAGATTTTTTTAGTCAAAACATGGGTAAAATTGTAGGGGAGAGCAAAATGTTTTCTTTCGATGGGACCCACATTGTTTTGGTCCACCTCCGTGGCTAAAACGAGGGATGAATCATGGTTTTAAAAACGGCCATTTAAACGGTAACACCCCAAGCCCGTTTCCGTTAAAACCGTTTAAACGTGTTTTATCGGTTTTGAAAAAAATGGCCGTTTTTTCGTTTTAATGGCCGTTAAAATTGTTTAAACAGCCGTTTAATTTGAAAAATTATGTGAAAAAAACAGCCGTAAAAACCGTTTAATTCCGTTAAATTCTGTTTTTTTTTTTTAATTTTCAAATTTCAAAATTTTAATTTCAGGGCCACTTTTTTCCCTTTTTTTCCGTTAAAATCATTTAAACCGTTAAAATCCGTTTAATTCTATCTTTTTTCCATTTTTGCCCCTGACCGTTTCAGTCCATTTTAACGCCCCCAGTCCGTTTAGCCGTTAAAACGGCCTCCTTTAAACCTTGGGATGAATAACAAGTCTCGGTTTTGGGTTTCATGGTTGCCTAAAACAGAGTAGCGTAGGTTGAGAGAGATGCATAAAAAAAATATAAAAAAAAAAAAAAGAGACAAGAAAAGGAAAAAAAAATAGCATGTCTTAGTTTTTTTTTTTTTTTTTTTTTTACAAAAAAAAAAAGTGAGGCCCACTAAGTTTATGAAAACCTCTAGTGGTGGCCCGTTGCAAAATAAACTAAGGCTGCGTTTGGGTAAGCTTAAAAATCGCAATAAGTCAACTTTTGCGATTTTTAAGCACTTACCGGAAAAAAAAGATGTTTGGCAAAATTTAAAAAAGTACTTTGCAAAAGCACGAAAAGCTTGTTAGGACACCAATTCAAGGGAGAAAAATAATAATAAAAAAAAGAGAATTTTTGACATACACCCCCCCCGCACCCCCCACCCCGCAACCCCCACTAACTTAGTCCACCGTCGGGGACCATCAACTATAACATAACATGACTTGTCATGCGAAATGACGAAATTACCCATACTTTTAGAAAATACCCAAAATCTCATATGACCCAAAACTGAAATGGGGGTTTTCTCAGGTCTCTTCATCCTTGTCTACGATCGAGCGGATCGGCACCGCCTCCATCCTCGCCTTCATCAGTGTCCCCTGCTTCCTTGCCTATGCCACTCGTTGGGGCACATCGACCACTCCACTCCTGGCTTCGCATCAACCCCCTCTGCTATCTCCTTCGTCCGTTGTAGCGGTCAAACTGTCAAACTGTCCCCAAAAGCTCACTGTGGAGCAGGATTAGCCGGTCTACTAGGGTTCTTGACAGGGTTTAGCATTCTTGGAGTTGGAGATAAGCCCTTGTTGCCCATGCTTCTTCTGGTGGCATTAGTTGGTTCCCTCTCTAAGTGAGACTAGTCACTTCTCGGTACTGTGGATAACGATGCCAAAATCTTCTATGGCAGAATTGGTTGGATGTTGATGTTGTTGATGCTTTCGGTAATGAAAATGGATGTGATTGGTTGGTTCTTGATGCTTCCGGTAATATAAATGGATGGAAATAGTTGGCTGTTGATGCTTCCGGTAATGTAAATGGATGGAAATCCAAAGCAGACCAATTAATGGGATTGTTTGTGCAGCAAGCTTTTGGCATGCCATTAATTGATCTTGTTGGAGATGATTCAGTTTAAGTTGTGTATAATATGTTCTACTTAGCTTTATAGGGCGATAATACACTTTATCTCTTGGCTTTTATTTCACTCTAGATGTTGTTTATGCAGATATCCATGTTATCTCATTATATGGAGAATTTCTTGAACCAAATGGTTTGTAGATTTGTAGCTCTCAAGACTTATAGTCTATTACTTTCGTGACACTTGAAAATTGGTCCTTCAATTCTTGCATAGCTTTTCTAAACCTATGTAACTTAGACACTCTGTCAATGTTAGACACCAACTCATCCATTCAGTTTTACGATAACATATGGGTTAGAAGAATATGTAACATCTCTATGTAAAAATGTGTCAGAGCTATGTTATTGGTCTACAAATACTTCTAGAAAGACACAGATGTGTGCGTATTTTGTTATTTACAAATATCTCTGTGTATATTTCTTTATTTGAACTTACTAAACTAACAGTTCAATAGTTAATCTGAGTTCATTCAAATCTGATTTCAGGTTAATTATCATGGCAGGATTGCCCACCCGGCACCAGGGATTCCCGAGGCTTTGATTAAAGAAATTTTCCACCACAGCCAAGGCATCCCAAGGGTAGGTCTTGGCTTGTACATCAGCAAGAAGCTTGTTAAGTTCCCCTTGGCTCACAATATTATGGATGGTGATCAAGATGGTGAGAGTGAACCCGTTAACAACCAAACATGTAAATATGTTGGGTGAAACTAGGCTTGAGTGAGTGAGTTGAGAGTTGTAATCACTCCCTTGTTGTAATAAAAAAATCCTCTTTTGCAACAGTTAATCTTCAATTCCATTCTCTTTTTAGAGTGTGACAACTCTGTTTTTAGCATCTTGTTGGGTCCAACACACTGAATCACACAGTATATGGTTGATTATGTCTGCATGGTTCAAACGACATGGATCCCGCATAACAAACTTTATAACAAATACGATAGCATTCTATTATCTTCATATGTCAACAAAGCTTAGATATTCCTTTGTAACTAGAAATTCACATAATGGATTTAATATGTTTGACTATGGATTGTGAAGGATCAATAGATGCTACAAAGATGCTGGTCGATTCCTTGCATCAATTATCACTTCCAATTTATTTCTTCACTGCGATCTTGTGATGCCAAGGCTATTTAGTGGATGTGACATTGAGAATTGAATCCAACACAAATATTTTTCCTTCTGCTAGTATGTCCCATTAGAAGAAAAGTTTAAAATTGGTTCCTGGGTTCCACCAGCAAATGCAAGAGTACTCTTCCAAATTTTGAGGCCAATGGTGGACTATAAGATCAAGTATGTGTTCTTCATTTGAGTCACATGGAGTAGTTAAATGCTCGAATTAGGTAAATTTTTTAGTAGTTTGCAAAACACTTTTCAAGTCTGGACCTCCTTAATCAACAACATATATAAAAATGAAAATAAGGTGATAACGAGAAGAGTGTCCCAAAGTTTGTAAAGATGCGTGTCCAACTTTAGTGGACGCTCTACCTGAAATTCCATTAAGATGGTTTGCTTTGGTCTTATCTGAACTTTGAAAATAAAAGCCAAAGCTACATGATTCCCTTCACTCTTGCCTAAATTGGTTTGCTTGTTCAGGTTTCTTATTTAGCAATTTCTTTCGGCCCTATGGGTTGGTATGTGTGACTACTCTATTTTCCACCTCCAATGAATCTTACCCTCACAAACATCGTCATCTACACCTTATCCCAACTATCCGGGGTAGGCAGTATGAATCCTATCAGTATTCGACTCATGTTTTCTGCTGTTATAAGCTGCAAAATGCCTAGAAAACTAATGTAATGTAATTCATATATAACTGAGCAAAAGACTTCAACTCACTTACGTACTGGATGAAATAAATGTAGAACCAAAGAAAGAAAGAGATGATTTGTCATTCAGAATAACCCATTTCAAGATAAACTTTATGTGTCAATCAACAGAAGTAAGCCATAATCCCCATTTTTTTAACCATGTGAAGAAGTTAGTTGATTGATGCGTATGTGCATCTACCACAAGTCCAGAATTTGAGCAAGAATCATTTGTGTCAGAAGCAGAATCACTAAGGTTATAATCTTCTTATATTCCATTAGAAATTCGAGAATAACATGACATAAAATAGCTTGTATCATCTGCATTATCAGGGCTTGGCACAAAGGCAGCCTGCAAACAAACACAAGTGGTTAATGAAGATATTGGCTTGCCTAACAGGTCATGTGCCTGGTCAATACTGTTTAATTGATGAACCAACTCCTGATAGGTGCAAGCCATGTTCATGCTTACTCACAGATGCTCGAGCATCAGCATAATATCCATCAACACCTGCTGCAATTGCATCCTTCACAGCTTGGAAAAAGTCTTACATGTATATTAGTGCCAACCCAACACAGAAAAGAACTAGTTACAATGAATAACAAGGAGTTCCTCGGTGATGGAAGAAATAGAGCAGAGTAGCTTCAGTGTTGAGATTAAAATGGTTCAGAGGAAGGAACAGAGCAGAAGTTTTCATAGAAAACTAGATCAAAGCCTAAGCCTCACTCTATTAAGGTTTGTCCTCAGTGATGTATGTTGGACCTAAGGTATGGGGGCCTACCCAACATTGATCCAGAAGTTGTAGGTGGGCCACACAACCCCATTGATCCAGGTGCTCCCTTGCATGTCCTACTATTGTGCCCATACACTCCACATTTCCCACACTTGTGTTGATTCCTATGTTGAGAAGGGGCAACCTCATCCTCATCTCTACGTCTCGACGTCTTAGGGCGACCTCGTGATCGTTTCTTTGGAGGTGGCAAGACAAGAGTTGTAACCTATACATTTACGAAGACTCCTTTATAAATATAATCTGAATACTAAAAATACATCTGTCATCGAGATCAGAAAGTTTTGCTAACCTGGTCCCAATCCTTCCGATCGGCTATTGGGTTTATATAGTCCTCATATGTGGCTCTGTAGGATTTTACTGTATAATAAGAAGTGCAATACCT
Source organism: Euptelea pleiosperma (assembly GCA_035048495.1). Taxonomy (NCBI): domain Eukaryota; kingdom Viridiplantae; phylum Streptophyta; class Magnoliopsida; order Ranunculales; family Eupteleaceae; genus Euptelea; species Euptelea pleiosperma. Next base: position 14,182,695 of record CM068541.1, read on the forward strand.
TCACATTTTTAAACAAATAAAAAGTTAACAACAAAAATTAGAATATTAGCAAATGAAAATATTTAATAGATAAGGGTTAATAGATTATACTCAATCCAAGACAATCTTCATGGAAGAATCACCGCAACAGCATGTGCGCAGGGCAAACCCGCTTACTTGCCATGAGTTGCAAGAGCATGTCTTCTCCACAAGATTAACCTCCCATCTACAAGCAAGAGACTCCACAGACCATAAATTGTCAGTTGATCCTCTTACTATATAATCTTTTCTCTTCTCCTTCATCTTATCAATGTGCTTCTTGGCCTTAGGAAGTAAATCATTTATGTCCCACTCATTAGCTTGCTTTCTCCGATCACTAAGTAGAATCAATATCTTCAAATGCAGTCTCTCAATGAACAATGCCATCGGCAAATCACGTAGTTCGGTTATCCAACTATTGAATGCCTCTAAAAAATTATTGGTCAAGTGCTCACAAGATGACGTATGATCAAACTGCGAACGAGACCAATGACAGGGATTTATCTCCTCCATCCACTCATGTGCTGATTTTGACACCTTCATAAGAGATTCCATATTTGCTGTGAAGTCACTCATCTTGTATGACCTAGCTGCCCCCCAAACAAGATTCTCTAATTCTCTCCCTGTGTTTAGATTTAAAATTTTTGTATGTGTGCCTCACGCAAAATCTATGATTTGACTATGGGAAAACACTAGTAACTGCTTCCAACAACCCCTTCTCCTTATTAAAGAAAAAAGTCAATGGTTGTTCATGTTGCAAATGCGGAGCAATCAATTGTAAAAAATGCATCCATGTGTCCTTTTTTTTTCTTCTGAACGACAAATGTAAACTGCTAATGGAAACAAACCATTATTCCCATCTAACACTGAAACAGCCAAACAAACTCCACCATATGTTCCTTTCAGAAAGCACCCGTCTAAACCAATGACTGGTCGACACCCATTCTTAAATCCAGCCAATGAAGCTCGAAAACATACACAGACACGTAAATGTTCCATCGTTTGCATCAACTCCAAACTTAGCTACACTACCCGGATTGCACAGTAATACTTGTCTACAGAGCTCAGGAGCAATCATATAACTTTCATCATAGTTTCCATATATAGACTCTAAAGCCTTCTTCCTTACCCGCCATGCCACCCAATATGATATATTGACACCATAATCTGCCCATATCTCAGCTCAAACATCTCTAGGGCGATACGACTTCAAATGAGCCCTAAGCTTGGACTCAATATTTAAAGCTACCCAAGGAGCATCTACCATAAAATTTTTTGAATCTATAAGACCCTCACAAGTATGCTCATTGTTCAATGTCTTGATCTTGAATGTAATCTCATCAGTTAGACGTGATGCATAACAACGCCACTTACACTTTCCATCATTGCAAATAGCAAGAACTCTACGGCCTCTTTCTTAGGCATGTTATACTGAAAATTATTTTTTATTGAATATAACCGCAAGTATTTTCTATAAGCTGTTGTTGTAGGAAATTCCATATCAACCTCTAACTAAGATCCAACTAAAGTAGACTCCATTTTATCATTTTCTTCTTCTTCCTTGTACAAATCATCTACCTCAATAGCAAAGTCGTCGTCATCACTGTCAAAGTCATCTGAAGTAGTACTACACTAAGAGGAACTACAAGTCTCGTAGTTCTCGTCTGGATCAAGGTCTTCAGTCTCATCATGATGTCCATCATTTTGTCTACTGGGAGATGTAGGAAGCTCATCAAGCACCTCTTCTGATCCCTACACCTTTTGGAACACCCCTGCCTCTGCACCTTTGGATTTGTTGTAGGAGTAATAACCTCGACATCGGGATCTGGCGTATATGAAGAGGCACATAACGGTCTCACAGGATGTTGGGGTGAGGAGGCAGGAACTGGCCTCTTTATATGTGCTGATGAGAATGATCCAACATTGGTATTCAATGGCTCAATAATATCACAGTTAACGAAAATGTCCCAAATCTCACAGGCACCTTTAAACATTCCCAACATTTGGAGTAAATCTGAATCGGTTTCGATACGTCTAATTGATCCTAACTCAATCCATGCAACTTTTAATGTGGCTCCCCTCGGCGACTTTAACAAAACATGTAGGTCTAACAACATATCCATCAAACATATTCTGTCACAGTTTATGTCAAAAATCCTTTCTATCCTTCCAACCTTATAGTTTTCAACCCTATAGTTCATATGCCTTTAAGTTTAAGTAACTATCTAACTTGGTTTAACTATTTTGAGTAGTTTAACTAGTTTGACTGGACAACAAATCAAGTAGTTTTACTGGTTCGATTAGGCCGACCATATTGATTAGTTGACTAGTTAGACTGTGGCTAACTATAAATATTGGTTTGACTAGTCTCTAAGTTGACAATAGTTCTTGGTTGACTAATTTGACCATGTTGGACTAGACTAATGAGTTAACCAGTTAACTAAGTTAACTATAATAATTAGTTGACTAGTTTAACTCGGGTTGATTATATTGACTAGTTTTATTAGTCTACTAAGTTAAAATGGGTTCTCAATTGACTAGCTTGACTAGTTGGACCAGACTGATGAGTTAACCAGTGCAACTATGGTTGACTATATTGATTAGTTGACCAATCAAATTAGGACGAAACTAAATGGATTAGTTAACCAACTGATTAGTTGAATAGACTTGACCCATGTTGATTAGTTGCCTAGACTGGAATAGTATTCAATATAATTCTTATTTGACCTAAATTAATATCCTTAAATTGAGTAAGACTACATAAGTTTCATCTAGTTTGACCTTAGGGTTTTGTTTTAGTCTAAGTATTAGGTTTTGTTCATTTTAATAGATCTATAGTGAACTCAAAGTCTAATCTTATAATTCAATTGAATTTCTTCTTCTCTTTGTATTTTGTCATCAATCGAGAAGAAATAGAGCTACACAAGGAGAAAAGCATAGACTGAGATTTGAAGCATTAAAGATATTTTGGGAGACTCTCGAGCCTTTGAAGCTATAGTTGAACCAACGAAAGAGCAAGCCACACTAGTAGCTATTGTTAAACTCTTTGGATTAATGTTATAAGGTGGGTGGTTTCTTATCCTATTTATGTTTTTGAAAATTCTTGTAATTATGCATATTCTTGTATGATTTGATTTGAATCAATTATGAATTAAGTTAAAAAACTTAATTATTTTCTAAAACTCAAAATTTCTTGCTATCGAGTTTTTCAAGAGAAAAATTTCTGAAAATCCAACAGTATTTTGAGAAATTTTTACCAAAACAATTCTCTTTGTTTCATTTAATGAAAGAAAATAGTGATTGCACGTGATTTGATATAGATGATGGATGATAATGGGATGGATGATCCCAGTGATTGGTATGTGGTTCTTGAATCCCCCATTGAAGGCGGTTGAGAGGTTAGACCGGCCTAGACCTAGAGTCGATTAGGAGACTAATCGTGTTCATCTATAGATCTGGGTGGTTGACCTGGATATGTCACATGAGCTTCAACGTGAACACTCCGTACTGAGAGATGATGTCCCATGTTCAGTCGAATACATATACGATGCGACTGTCACATGAGATACAATGAGAAATAAATCTATACCGAGGGAGGATGTCCCCTGTTCAGATGGATACATATACGATGTGACGGGGGTATTTCAGTATACATACATGTGTGTAATAGTTTGTTTTTCTTTTAAAATGAAAAATGAGTATTTTAATTAAAAAATTTTAATTATTATTTATATTATATGAGATATCATTAGATGATCTTAAAAAGGATCAGTTGAACTCCTATAAGAATAGTTTGTGCCATTTTTCGGAGGCGACGAATTGTTCTAAGATATGAATAATGATTTTTTGTCTCATAGGTGGTGTGGGCTATTTTTACGACTTGAATCATTATTAAAATCCAGGAAGTTCTAGTTCTCTTTTCTTAATTATCATCTTTGTAGTGGTACGTCTTGGAGTCTAGATCTGATAGAGGTTTACATAATATGCCTCGATGAGGCGATAGACGCGATGGGTACGGTTCATCGATTCTTGGATAATTTTAAAGATCTTTGAAATGTCTGTAGACATCGAATGATTGACCATCGTTGTGTATTTGACCTGTGTATTCAGTGTCGTGGTCAAAGGCCCTTTCCTGAGCCTACATTCACGGGCTTTTAGTGTGCTCCTCACACGCAGTGACAATTCTCTGTCCGACCGCAAATCAAGATACCAACAGTGGGGTTCCACGCTGGTTAAGTATTGGAATAAAAGAAATAATTGCTATACTAGGACTGTATACTAGTCGTGACCTCTTCACTCTAAGATGAATAGACTACCCGCCTTGTGTTGTTATTAGTTGGTGATGGATGAGATATAGATGTTATTGATTTAATGTTTAATATGCTTAATTTCTAATTTTATTAGTACGTTTTAAATTCTGTCATTTATTGCTAAATAAAAGTATTTAATTTGAATTTTTGTTCTTGCACTTTTGTTTCTTTCAAAATGAAATATATTTTGTTATCTTATTATTTTGTATTTATGATGATTGCTTCAAGGATATTTGGTTACCTGCGAGCTTTTTTCCAAAAGCTCAGCCCCCCACCCAAAGTTTTCTTTGCAGGTTCATTAGCAATGTCTGCTGACCAACTTTGGAGCGAGGTCAGTGCTTAGTGTAGTCTTGTATATTTCGCAACTTATATTTGTTTTATCCTTTGTTTGAATATTTATACATATCAGATTTGTAATACCCTGAACTTTCGTTCTGGGTATTATGATAAATTCACCTAATAATAAAAATTTAAAACTTTTTTTAAACTTCTATTATTGTTTTCATAGTTTAATATCATGCTTGAGTATGTGTATTTAATTTGGTTTTATTCTGACAACTTTGAAAAGTTGCTATTTTGAAACTCACTCTTTAAGGCTAAATTCTTGCTAAGAATAATGAATCATAACTTACAGGGGACTTTTTCTTGCCGTAACTAAAATTCTAGAACTTTTATAAAAAAATTATTTTGTAAGCCCAAGACACCAAAAATATTCCTATTTTATCTTTACCAACTTACCTGTGAAATTTGAAACATTTCTTGAGACAAAAATCCTAACGGGAGATTTCAAGAGATTTTGACAAAAATAGTATTTTTGTAATTTTTAAACTTTCCTACCATTCTTATATTTTTTTTTTAAATAATATTTAATTATATTTTATTTATTTAATAAGAGTGTGGGACCTGCAAATCCCTTTTCGAGTCATTCCGAAATCATTTGGATACTTTTTTTGGGCTTTAAACTTTTTTTGATTTTTATGTATTTAGACTATTTTATATGATCTATGTGTGTGACATGTATCAATACCTTGTTGTATTAGCTTTTAAATTATATATTATAGTTTAATTGAATCAATTAATAATTATATGTTATGATTATTGGGTGGGCCCGTATGACAAATCTAGATATCCTTTGGGCTTAATAATATTCTTAAATGAAGCCTAGTGATGTATCCATTGAGCCCATTAATAACCCATTAGTAATGTAAAATAAGAGTTTTTGAGGGTTGAAAAAGTCATCCCTTTGATGGTTACGAATTTCAACAAAATAAAAACCCTAATCCTTCCCTAAACCTATTTATGAAAATCCTAAAGCTTTAGAAGCTTTCATAAACCCAACTCCATTGAAGAATAGAGAAAGCTCCATTAAACCTTAATCCAGGCACCAATCGCACTCGAGCGATTGCACTCGAGCAAGAAGGGAGAATTGACTGGGACTCCGATTAGAAGAACATACTCTGAGGAAAGGACGATCCGACGACTTTTAAATTTGAGAAAATTTTTGATTTTCATTAAAGTTCAAGAAACCTTGAGGTAAGTGTGTTTGATCCATCCTATACTTATTTTTCTTCAAGATTTTATTTTTCTTTCATTAGGTAATGGTTGATACTCATTATAAATTAATTTCAACAATATTTACTTTATTCTTATTGGGTTGATCTTTATTTTGGGCCACCATGATGGGTTTGGCCATTGTTTATTTTGTACCTATAACGGATGACTATGTTCTTTATCATTTTTGTTGTATTTTTATGATTTGAATATTATTATAATTATTTTTTCTAAATATCTCTATGAATCTATTTTCCAAAACTATTTAGTTTGTATTTTTCTGATTTGTATTGATTAAGTTATGATTTTTCTAAGTTGTTGGACTTTACCAAAAAAAACTAGAATTTTAGATTTTACATAGTCCACTTCACTTGGGATTTTGATCTATATTTTTAACCTAAATATTTTTCTAATTATTTTTCATAGATATCTCTATTAATCTAGTTTCTAGAACCTTTGAGTTTGTATTTTTCTGATTTGTATTGATTAAGTTATGATTTTTCTAATTTGTTGGACTTTACAAAATAATCTAGAATTTTAGATTTTACACGGTCCACTTCACTTGGGATTTCGATCTATATTTTTAACCTAAATATTTTTCTAATTATTTTTTATAGATACCTCTATGAATATAGTTTCTAGAACCTTTGAGTTTGTATTTTTTTAATTTGTATTAATTAAGTTATAATTTTTCTAAGTTGTATGCCTTTAACAAAAAACCCAGAATTTCAGATTTTACATGGTCCAATTCACTTGAGATTTTGATCTATGTTTTTAATCTAAATATTTTTCTAATTATTTTTCATAGATACTTCTATCAATCTAGTTTCTAGAACCTTTGAGTTTATATTTTTCTGATTTGTATTAATTAAGTTATGATTTTTCAAATGTGTTGGACTTTTCTGTAAAACCCAGAATTTCAGATTCTGTCCGGTCCACTTCATTAAGGGTTTTGACCCATATTTTGAATCTGAATATTTTTCTATTTATTTTTTTTCTAAAACTCTATAAATCTAGTTTTCAAATCCATTGAGTTTATATTTTTCTAATTTATATTTATTTAGTTATGATTTTTACAAGAAACTATGTTTTCTGTGAACTACCTATTTCTTGGATTTTAGACGATTAATGGCTTTGAGAACCCTTAGTGGTTCGATCATGATTATTGACTATAAAAGGGTTTAGCCCTTGTTGTTTGACTAAACCTTAGATGGTTTGACCTATACTTGTATGCATGGGGATCCCACCCATGTGTCTTAGATCCCTCATAGGGTTCGGCCAAGTGCCTTGGATCCCTCTTTAGGGTTCGACCTTGTGTCATGGATCCCTCATAGGGTTCAGCCATGGTGTGTTGAATTCTCTTTCGATTTTCAGCTATATTGTTCATCGATGTTGATCGTGATCTTTGGCGATTGTTTACATGTTATTCATATTGTTTAACCCTAATTTGTTCCCATGTTATCACTTTTGATAATCATCTGTTCATTTTATATTCTTAATTAAATGTTAAATACATGTGTGCTTATGCCATGTAACTCTAGTATCATCTTGTTGTCATACCATGATCAAATTGTCATTTCATATAAGGGGTGCATAAGGGAACGGGGTTGAAGTATATTATATACATTTATATTGGTCTTATCAATTAATCAGGGTTCGGTACCCTAGGGTGAAAGGCCCCAGACGTTATTATATCCTGCAGATGGGTCAATGAGACCGCTCCTAGTGCGGGAAGGAGATAGAGACCCTATGTGGTTATGGGTACTAGTTGCATTTGCATTCCGTACTCACTTGCATTCACCCTCATATTCATATCATCCTTATTATACGATTGAGATGTATACATTGATTAAAAAAACTTGTATAGTATGATATCATACCATGCACACTGTTGTATTACTGGGCCTCGGCTCACGGTGCTACACCGATACCATTTTCAGATTTTGAGGAGCCGGGTACGTGAGATGATATTGAGGTGAAAGACTCTAGTGCATTCGAGGAGATCGGCGAGGATTTGGGAGTCGATCCCCACACTTTAGAAGACTTTATTTCGATTGTTCTAAAATATTACTTATTTATTTTCACGGGCATGCAGTCCTTTGATTGAGAGCATGTTCTCATTTTTTTCTCTCCACATTTAGTTGATTGATTGAATTATTTGTTTCCTAGATCTATACTCTTTTTTTTTACTTGGTAGGTTTTCGAATGAACCTTAGTAGTCTAATTGACCTAATTAGACCACTAGGGGACATTCATGGATCACCTCTGGGTTCGGGTCGATCCACGGATTTTTGGGTCGTATCTGGGTATCCATTCGGGGCTTGACAGGATTTTATCTCACGTTATCTTAATTATAAGATTATCATGATAAGTTGATAGATTATAGTATATTTGTATATCACATGTGTTTCATTTTTGGCATAGATTCTTATTTTCGTAGATAAAAAAAATCCCATGACATTTATAGCTTGGGTTAGATGTGAGATTGAGAACGCCTTGTGTGTCTTGGATTCAAATATTGGATTCAAGACACGTGACGCACACCTCGAGATTCGTGTAGTCTGAATTCTGGGCATTAGACTAAGTGTGGGCATCTAGTAGGCCTCATATATTAGGGGGACCCTAAAAGTGGTCATGTTAAACCATAATTAGGTCATGTTGCACAATATAGTAGGCTCGAAGGATTGTCATGTTGCACCAAAGTAGCGGGCCTACATATCATGTCGGCTTCAAGAGTGGGTATGTTGTACCAAAGTAGAGGGCCCCAAGAGTAGTCAAGTTGCACCGTGATATTCATTTAACAGTGCTTATTTTAAGCCATTATCCTTTTAGCGGTGTCACATTCTCCTACATAAAATTTCTCTTTTCGTAACTTTTCTACGTAAGAGTTCTTCCATTATGTAGAATACATTCTTTAAACGAAAAATCAACTATTTGCATGAAATATACACATTTTGGATAGTCCAGTATCCAATTGTTTTGATTAAGTCTCATTATGCATTTTTCATTATCGTAGGAAACCTAATCAAACGATTCTCAAGACTGGCAGGCCCACGATCAACTCCTGAACTTGATATCAACGCTTAAAGAGATAGCAGGCTATGACAAGAATATACAAGCCAAGTGCGGTTAGAGCCAGAGGATCGAAAAGCCGGCCCAAAGAGCCAAGAGAGTGGAAAAACCGACCAAGAGAAGGACCAAAGCCTTTAAAGCTACTTCAAATTGCATATAACAATGGCTTACTCTATTAGTGAAGCTCAAGGGAAGAACATATTAAAGACTAGGGTTCAAAACCCTTCGCCAGCACATTTTCTTTTTATTTTATATTATTTTCTCTCTCCTCTCTCTTAATTCTCTCTCCTCTCTCTCTATCTCTCTAAACCCTAACATCTAACCCTTAGATCATCTCATCCTACCATTAGATCCTCAGATTGACCATCCAATCCTCTCTCCAAATCTTCTCTAGATCCTACGGTCCTAGATCTATCCTGATCTCTACACATCTACCATCTGATCTTTATCATCATCTCTAAATCTTGGCCAGTCAAATCCCGACCCTTCTAATCTAATGGCCACATCGCCATCTCTAAATTTTGCCTCATACCTCTCGCCTGCTACTTTGTGCCCAACATTATATAATATCTCTTATGGCACATAAAACCCACTCATATTGCCCACTCTCTCATGACCATTATCTTACTGGCCCACTGGCCCACCTACCCCAAGGGCCATACATACTTTGGCCTCTCATAAGACCCATGGCCCATAGCCCACAACCTAAATCCTAACCCTCTCCATAAAAGCTCACAATCGAGCCATTCACATGTGGTTCCCTCCCCCCTCATTCTCTTAACCTCTTCTTCTCTCAACCCCTTCCCTCTCTCCTCTTTCAAGCTCTTTCACCATTAAAACCTGCAACTCTGGCAGGTGAAGCTCTCCTCTACCGCATGTTCCATAGTTGCTGGCCGAACTAGCAACCACCTTTACCACTGTTCCCATTCCACATCCTTTATTATTGGAGTTGTTGCTGGCCAACACGGGCTGCAACTCCGATTTCAAACTGACGTACCATCTTCCTGTATTCTCACTTGCCAACCTTCTCCCTCTCCCACGGTTGCTAGAGTTTCAACCTACAACTCCCCCTCCAGCCACCATTTTTACCTTCTTGCCAGCCACACCTGCAACATGCAGTGCACTGGCTTCTCTCTTGTTGCCTTATCCTTGACCGACCAAGGCCTACACCTCACCATCAACACCGACAGGTTCACTCTTCCACCAACTACCGGTTCTACAACTCGAGCTCCATGCTGGTTGTGCATCTCATAACCTCATCTCAATGGTCAGGTACATCCTCCCTCCACTAGGTTGCACCACCTTCCAATAGTAAGAACCTCATCCACATCACACGACTACTTTGAGAGGAAATCAAAGAAAAGAAATGAAAGATAAGAAACGAGAAGAAAGAGCTCCATTAGATAGAGCATAAAAATTTTGCACAACTTGAGATGTAGGGTTCTCACCTCTCCATATGTATGTGTGGCTAATTTTTTTTTTCTATGCTTAGATCTTTTCTTAAATAAATCTCTATGATTCTTATGTATTTTTATGCATGTTTTAAGAGCTTATTTTATATGCTCTTCCATGCATGTTTATGTTAGATAATTTATCTTTATAGCTCGCTTACATGAAGTTGCTTTCAATTTAGATCGATGCATGCTCATTGTTGATTTTGACATATTGCATGTGTTTAAATATGAGATTTCATGTGGCTAAAATTTTATTATGGACTCACCATGTGATGATTATCCATAGGCGAGGAAGATGAAATATTTGATGGGATAATCGAGTTTTCATGGGCACACGATTAAGGTCCAATCCCTGTGCAGTCGTGAATCCTTGGGATAAATCCTAAAATGCAAGGCAGGGCTTTGGTGTTCTTTAATGAAAGATCTAAAACCCCATTGTTACCATGTGGAGGATATTTGAGACATTGGCAATCTATTGAGAAATACGACTACTAAATATTTTATATATGGATTGGGTTGATTCTTTGATTTGTTTAATTTTATTATTCATCTCTTATTTGTGACAGTTATTATTTTCGATTTGTTGCTTTTAAATTGAATTAAAAAAATAGTTTCATTGATGCCCCATATTCATATGGGTGGGTGTTGTATCTCTATTGAGCTTCATAACTCATCCTTATTACCATTTTAGATCCAATATCGAAGTGAGATGCAAATGATTTTTGAAAGAGACTGGAGGAGCTCTAATTTATTTATCGAAAAATTTCTTAAACGAAAAAATTTTTAAATGTATTTACAAAAACAAAAAAAGTTTCTGATATTTACAAAAAAAGTAACTAAACGACCTTTGAAAGGGCGTCTCCCCCTGACAAAAATTAAAGCTGAAAAAGATTGACAAATGCCCTTGTACCGTATGTCCCTGACAGACGCCCTTTAAAAGGGTGTTTGCCCGTAAAGAGTAAAACTTCTGTCACAATACGAGCAATGTGGCACACTCTTAGTGGACGTTAACTGTATGGATATTTGGCCAGTCCCTTGGTGGACCTACAAACCAAAAATCAGCCTGATTAGTAATTTACAACCTTTGGATCTTTGCAGTCAAATAATTCTCAAATTCCTACGGTTAAAATTAACCAAAGAAAATAACTTCAATCCAACACTTATAAACCACTGATCATGTTTATTTTTGGTGTGTGTAGGCCCACCTGGTGATTGGCCAAACATCCATACGGTCAGCATCCTCTAAGACGTTGCCACGTGGCTCATTACTGTGATAGAAGTTTTACTCCTCTTAGGGCAAACACCCCTTTAAAGGGCGTCTGTCGCCTTTTTCAGCTTTATTGTCAGCCTTTTTCAGCCTTAATTTTGTCAAGAAAAAACGTCATTTGAAAGGGCGTTTAGTTACTTTTTTTGTAAATGTCAGAAAGTTGTTTTTATTTCTGTAAATACATTTATTTATTTGCTTTATTTTCTTTTAAATTTTAAGAACCATGTAATACATTAGATTTAATTATTTTTTAGTACTCTTTGATTATTTCTTAATGGATGATGGTATTTTTACTTAAATTTTATGGTTATTGGTGTTCATGAGATTTTCAAATTTGTATGGTTATGTTTGTATGTTTCTGGATTTTGAGGATCAGTTTCGTTAGAATCACTATAATTTTTGGCTTTAAAAATGAATTGACACAATTCTAGAGTCCTTAGTTAACTAACTTGATCTAGTATTTGCTTTGATTTTTAGAACTATAGAGACTTCTAACCCTATTTTTTTAGCTAATACACAAGGTATTATAGTAGGATTCTATAAATCCTAAGACAATGCCCCCTATCTTGAGCCTGCTATATAACCATTATACCTCAACATTAGAGATTTTGAAAAATATGAAACTTGTGGGGTTTCAAATCTAGTTTTTACTAAAATTGACCCATCATCTTTGGATGAAAATTCAATTTTACCTATGTTTTTAAACATGTTCTACTTAATTTGGGTATTATTTTCTATACTCAAAAAAATAAGAAACCCCACTTATGTTTCACTATTTTCATAACCTAAAATCTTTATTTTCTTCAATTAAAAATTTTAAAAAAAATAGGGCATAACATATGCTTCAAACCACACTGGCCATGCCTTGATTGGATTTTAGAATTTATTAAAAAAACTTTTGCTGAATTTTTATCATGTTTTTTATTCTACATAGTTTTTATTTTTTAAAAAGTTGTAACAAATGTTGTACTATCTTTTATGTATAAATAATTATATTTGAAAATCATATACGTTTTTCTATGTTCTACTTTAAGTTTAGTTTTTATAGCTTTTTGCATCACTTACTTTCAATTTATAACGAAGCAATTTTGATTTATATGTAGGATTGTTTTATTTTCTGTGTAGAAATCCAAACCTTTTAACTAGTTTAATGTGAAATTTTTGGAACATTGACCCTATTGACCTAAGTTTGACAAAATTTGACAAAATGTTGACTTTTGACCATGATATGTAATTTTCATCTTAATTAGACTCATTTGATGTAAAGTATTTTACATTTTTGATCCATTTTATTATTTATTTATTTTCTTCACGCCTTGACCTTTGATTTTGGATCGACCCATGGGTTTCAAGTTAATTAACCCATGGATCATTCATGTGTCTGTTGACCTATGGATCATGTGCCATGTCGTGAATCATGGGTCGAGTCATGGACCTTGGGTTTGGGGTGTGCCATTTTACCCAAAAGAGCTATACACTACCTTGCTTTAGGGTGACCTAACCCTATTTTTGAGGGCCCATACATTCAAGGTTTATCCTCCAATTCCAATCTCAATGAGGAACCAATCATGAGAGAATAAATGTATCAAAATGTTCACAATAAAACATATAAAATATGCTTGAAAAATATAGATCGTAAAAATCAATTTTAAAGAAATAAATTAATACCCCCACTTGCATAAAAGTTAATTTTTAGTATATAATAGTCTTTTAAGAGAAGTGTTTATATAGTGTTTAGGGAGATGCTCTCGTTATAGCCAACAATTTTGATAATTGGAAGGAGAGTCTCTCTCTCTCAGAAGTTGTTAAGATGGAGTGGGGTCCACTCCACCCCTCCAACGATTTTGTCTTAAGCTTTCTTAGGAGAGAGAATCTCTCTCTCTCTCTTTCTCTATCTCTTTCCTTTGCATTACGGTTTCATTCTCTAATTAAATTCTCCTAAGTATGCAAGTTTTGTAATTAGTTTAGGTTTTATAATTTCAATGTTGCTAAAATTAAGTTCTCTACACCTATTATGCATCCAATAATTTCACCTAGGGTGTGGTCCACCAAAATCTTAATCATTTTCTAAAATATAACATTACGTGGGTCACATACTCTTTCATTAATTGTTCTTAATAATTTGACTAAAACTGCTCAATTAAAATACTTGAACTATTTTTTAATATGGAAGTATCAATTTATCCATCCAAAGTGAAATTACCAATTTACCCCTCAAACTCTTAGGTTAGGTCTAATATATTATCAAATTATTAAGATATGCATTCATTTATAGTTTGTGGTTATATGTGATGAATTTACCAAAATATTTTTACAAAGTTTCCAAAATACTCTTACACATTGAAATTACTAAAATACCCATATAAAGTAAAATTACTAAAATAACCTCTAATTGTTGTTTAGTGCTTATAAATTATAAAGTTATCAAATTATCTATTCTGTTAATATTTATTGTCAATTCATAGTCAAATTTCCCTATAAAGTAAAATTACCACTATACTCATATATGTAAAAATACAAACAAACAAATAAACAAGCTCATAAATGTACCAATATTGCCTTTCCATTATTAATGGTTGGCCCATAAAATTTTTAATTTACCCAAAAATTTAGTTTATAACCCTAATGGGCTTCAAGCAAGAAAACAACATGGGCCTACACTAGATCCATCTCAAATGCGGGTTTGGAAAAATCCAAGGTATTACAGGTCTGTAGCCCTAATCTCTATCTATCTGATGTGTCCCTTAAGGATGTACAAGGCAACAAATTTGTCTTACATACATAACCCCTTTACTCTAATACAACTCTTTTGTATATATTGGAAGTAAATTTCAACCATATTCATAATATCATGTATGCTTTCGTAAGTTTCACTTCATGCTGAAACGTCAAATGTACATCTACAAAATTCTTAATGTCGGGAATCTCCGTCGACAAGAGACGTATTATAAACAAAACTGCACTCAAAACACTCCAGAACCCCACTCTTTTCGTTGAATACAACTCTTGGAGGATTAATCTACAAAAAATGACTAACCATCTTGTATTTTAATTATCAAAATCTTGTTGGTTTGCATAATAACCATTCAAGTTCAATGTGAAAAATTTCCCCTTCAACATATTTTTTTAATTTATTCAAGTTATCTAGGTAATACCTCATCTGGGCTAGACCAGATAATCAATTGGGCTTGATTAGTGAGCGACTCTTCATCACATATTTACGTTATAGAACCTTTAGAAATATCTTCCAAGTTTTTAAAAGTCTAAAAGTAACTAAAAATTCTTAGAAAGTCAAATTTGATTGAAATTCTATGGAATTCCCCACTCGTGACTAAGAGAAAATTTAGGGTTTAGTAAATTTCGACCAATTATTGACATTTTTTTTTATAAGGAAATACAATTATGTAGAATTCGAACCCATGACTGAGAGAAAATTTAGGGTTTTGTCATTTTTGAAATAAACTATCAATTTTGAAAATTAGGGTCTATTTGAAAAATTATTTTCGATGTTGAAATCGCACGAAGTTGGTATCATTAGAAAGACCTCGACAAGTACTTTCGAATAAAGTAAGTTTTATAATCATCATAAAAAGAAAAAAACTATTATTTCATCTTAAATGCTTGAAATCAAGACTTTTTGGGAGACTATTCAAAAACCCTTTAATTTTTGGAAATCAAAATTTGATTGTGATGAAACCAAACACATTTACAAGATGTTTGAGTTAAAAAAGCTGCAGAATTTGGTCACTTTAAAACTAGGTATACATATTGAAAACTTACATTCTTTTGTGAATATCTACCATTTTGTAACTCAAATCTCTGCTCTTGAGCTTTAAGCATTCTAAAGAATATCCCAAGGATTTGAAATGACGGAACATGGGTTTCTAATAATTTAAAAATGTTCTAACAATGTGCCGATAACAAAATGAAGTCGAATCAGATCATAAGTTTGTAAAAATGGGTTATATACATTAATTATAACATTTTTTTTATTTATAACTTTGCCTTTTAATTGCAGGTCATTGTCTGCCCTTTTGGGTATTTTTTGCTAGGGAAATGATTTTTCCAGTGACAATTTTATCTCTTCTAGTCAAAAATTCACATATTATAAAAAATACCCCTCTAATGCAACTGCATGTCCTTAGCTGCCTTTTCAGGGGACATTTATGTGAACATGTGAAAATTTTTCACTGGAGAGGGTAAAAAGGTCACTAGAAAAATCAATTCACTTTTGTCCAGTGTGCAAGAAAACTTCTGTAAATTTTCCTATGCCATCCAAACACCATGAAAATTAGGTGGACAAATATTTTGGCGAGAAAATGATACGGTAGCCAAATGCTTTAAAATATTTTCAAGCACGAATATTTAGACGTAATGTTAATTGGCTTCGGCAATATATTCTCTTGGAAATAAATTGTTGACTTACCAAACACAAGAGGTGCGACCTATTGAATGGTGAGTCCCACTTGCTGCACGTGCACTCTAAGTACAAGTATCTGGTTTGGTACTCCACATCTACCAAACCTCGAGAGATTAAGATTTAAGAACAAGAGATCTACGATTTAGAGATTCAGTAACCCTATCTGATGCCACAATAGGAGAGAGAGAAAGAGAGACGAAAAGCTTGTAAATTAAGATCGACCTTCAATTTTATTTATTTATTGGTGGTTTCCAACTATTGGATTTGAATCTTTTTCACAAGTTGATTTTCATCCATGGGATTAGAGAATTATTTTGGGATACCGAGATCCAAGATCTAGATAACACCAATCAGGCTGATTTTTGGTCTGCACGTCAACCTAGGGATGTTTCAAACATCCATATGATCATAAATTTCTTAGAGTGTACCAGATGACATTTTTAGGTGTGGCTTATGCCTCTATAAAAATAAATAACCAAGATCATAGTTTTTCTCCCTCTCGAGAGTACTCAACATTTTGCTTTCACCATTATTAAAGATACTCAACATTTTGCTTTCACCATTATTAAAGAGTAGTAGCTTTGATGACGGACTTCCATCATCAACGTTGACGACAGACCGTAGTGTGAGCCACGCGGAATACTATTAGAGACCATTGACTGTATGGATGTTTGACCATCCCTAGGTAGGACTGCAACTCAGGCAGGTTGGGTCGGGTTTAGAGTCAACTCAAGCCCAACCCGATCTTCAAGGTTGTGAGCTCAAGCCCAACCAGAGGTCAGTCCTAGAATTTCCAGCCCGAGCCCAACCCAATCAGGTTAGTCGGGCTGGTAAATTACTCAATTATTTTTATTGCTATGAATGATTGGTAAAAAAATTTATATTAATTTCCAATATAATAAAAATTTTTTTATTCATCATCTTTACACACTTAAACCACACTAAAAATAGGCTAGTAAAATGACAAGGCTTGGGTTGTCAAAATCCAGGTCTGAACCAAACCCAAGTACTAAAGGGGCCAATCCTACTCAAGCCCAGCATTGGGTTGAGCCCGTCTGGCTCGGGTTTAACCGACCCAAGTTGCAGCCCTATCCCTAGGGAGACCTACATACCAAAATAAGCCTGATTGGTGATTTCTAACCTGTGGATCAAAGTCCCCCAAACAATGTTCGAAATCCATGGTTAAAAATAAACCATGAAAATACTCTAATCCAATGGATATAAATTACTAATCAAGATGAATTCTGGTATGTAGGTCTACTAGGGATGGGCAAACATCCATACGGTCAGCTGTCTCTAAGAGTGTGCCACGTGGCTCATAATATGGTCCATCATAATTGACACCTTTTATTGGTGTCAAAATTCAATGTTTTCTGAAAAAAGAAAGTTCATTAAATGTCCTCACACATGCCATTATTAAAGAATAATGATCACATGGTCCAAGGTTCACCCATGTTATCATGGTGCATGGTGGTGTCAAATTGTCATTGGCCAAAATTCAGTATAGTCTGAAACCTTGGCTACTGTTGTATGGATGTTTGGCCCATCCCTAGGTGGACCTTCATACCAAAAATTAGCCCGATTACCCTTTTGAAACACCAATCTAATGTAAAGATGGCCAAATGCACACCCATACAACCAGACTAGACTGTCTTGGTTCACGAAGTTTCTGTTTACTACCTGACAAGTACGATTTAATTATGTTTGATTGCAAATTTAAACCTGGTTAGTACATGGGTCTAGTTTGGATATGCTGATTTTTTTTCTTGGGATTGACTACGCACTTTTTCCTATATCCAACTGATTCTTGGGTGGGCCACAATCTATAACCCATATGATTGTATGGTCCCAATTGCTTGATCACCGCACTCTAACACATTTATTGAGATGATTAGTTAATTCATTACCTTAACCAAATACTTCATCCACGTGATCCCACAATACAGTTTCATTTGGCGAAGCTACAAAAGCAGGCAGTGTCTATTAACACTTAACAACGATTTTTACTATAATGACTTAATGCACAAAAAACAGCTTCATTTGTAGTAAACTAGTAGGTGGCCCATGCCAACGGAGCGTTTGCTAAAATCGGGTGTGAGTGGCTGAGATCCACCGTCCAGTTGGGGGATAAGATCTCGGCCCTTCATTATTGAAGCTGATAAGAAGGGGTATGGGGGTATAAGCTGATTTACCAATCACATATAAATTCCTGAGCTCCTCTGACTATAAACCTTCTACCAATCACATATACATGTATCATAGACATATACTACTCACATACACAAGATACACAAATCAAACTGCCATCACTTGACAATAGAGTAAAGAAGTTCAAGGAGAAAAAGTCACACCAGAATTAAGTGGTTCAGAAATCAGCTAGACGCTGTCTAATTTTGCAAGTCTGCAGTCTCGTCTGAGATGTCATGGGGGGTAATCTGCATAGATTCATCGAGCTGCTCTTTTCCTTCATTAATCTTCACAGAAGAAGAAAAGGCGGTTGATGTCCCTTCTGTGGAACTGCTGCCAGAGTTAGTGGGCAGAGAAAGGTCAGCCATGGCCTTGGCCCTCACAAAATCATCTGTCGAGTATGGTGCATGTTGGGGAAGGGCCTTCATCTTAGTCTTTCCTTCGAGAATGCTCACCACTTCAGACATGATAGGCCTGAGTGTAGGGGAAGGATTGGTACATAGCATTGCCAAATCCAACGCCCTTGTTGCTTCTTTCACTGAGTAGTTCATCCCCAAGACTGGATCAATCAGTGCTAGAAGATTTCCTTCTGTTGTAAGACATAGGCCTGCAGTTCCACAACAAAACTTTTAGTGAAAATGCAAAAGCTCTCCAAGCACATGACCGTCGCATCTCATGATCTCTATACATATATACATCTAGTAGGACGGTAGATTATAATCATCATTAAGTAGATCTTCTGAAGAGTGGGAGTGAGACTATTTCTCACAACTTACCAAATCTAGAAGGAAAACAGTCTCCTCACTTGGCCTGTAATCTGAACTGTTTTTTCCACTCAAAATTTCAAGTGTGACAACTCCAAAGCTGTAAACATCTGCTTTGTTTGTTAAGTAACCCCGCATAGCATACTCAGGGGCCATATATCCACTGCAAATAAGAAATTATAATGGCAAATTACAACACTGATTGAAACACTTGCAGAAAAAGAAAAACCATCTGCCCTTATGCATCTGTGTACTTCTGCATGTTCTTTTGCATCATGAGATAGACAGATTTATTCCATCCCTTTGGAAGTAAATAAAATGTGTAAGTGAAAGGCATGTGATTTTTTACGTTGTTCCTGCTATTTTGGTGATGATGTGCGTGTTTTCTCCTTCATAAAGCTTAGCCATTCCAAAATCAGATATCTTCGCATTGAGATCTTTATCAAGCAGAACATTGGTGGGTTTAATATCCCTGTGGACAATCTTCAGTTTTGATTCTTCATGGAGAAAAGCAAGACCCTTTGCTATTCCAAGGCAAATCTTAACTCTGGTTGGCCAATTAAGTCTCGACTTTATATCCCCAGGACCTGCAAATCATCCAGTCTCTACCATTT
Organism: Euptelea pleiosperma; assembly: GCA_035048495.1. Taxonomy (NCBI): domain Eukaryota; kingdom Viridiplantae; phylum Streptophyta; class Magnoliopsida; order Ranunculales; family Eupteleaceae; genus Euptelea; species Euptelea pleiosperma. Next base: position 14,202,352 of record CM068541.1, read on the forward strand.
ATATTTCTTCATAATTGTAAATTTGGTTTCTTAAAAATATGTGTAGAAGTTTTGTTCCAGATTACCAAATAAAGCACTTGCAAGGGAATTATTTTCCATGTACTCATATACTAGTAGGAGTTGGTTGTCCTCTGTACAACATCCCAACAGTCTAACGAGATTTGGGTGTTGCAAAGCAGAAATAGTGCCTACTTCATTTACAAACTCCCGAATTCCTTGCTTTGATTTTGATGAGAGCTGCTTCACTGCTATTGCCATCCCATTTGGTAGTACACCCTGCATCATGCAATGTGCAGATATTTATACCAGGAGTGGAAAACCGAGGAGATTTAGGAAACAAAAACACCCAAGTAAAAGTAGACCTTGTAAACTGGCCCAAAACCCCCTTCACCAATCTTATTTGCAGAATCAAAATTTTGAGTAGCGGCTTTTATCTGCCGAAAGTTGAACCATCCTCCGGGGAATAACTCAAGTGCTTTGAGTTCTGTTTTGAGAGAAAAAATCACATAGAAATTAAGACAGCCAACACTGCAAGCGGAAATGGGCTGATATCTTCACAAAAAATCAATAACAGACAGGAAGAATGGTCATAGGAGCACTTGTTAATGGGGCCTACGTTTTATTATGCTTGTGGTAGAAGTCGTTCTCACCTTCATCACGCAAGTCTTTGCCTCCTAGCCAACCCATTTTCCAAAGGAAAACCAAAACAAGAACAATGAAAACGACTGCAGATCCTACAATCCCAGCTATGCTTATAGCAGATAGCTTTACAGATGAACCTTTTGGGACTGAATGCAAGAGACATATAATAGAGTAAGGGTCGGTGATCTCAAACAGAAAGGTAAACAGGACAGATCACTGGAAGCAAAAAGATGAACATAAATGAAACAGAAGCAAAGACAGAAACTCTACCAGGAGTTACTGAAATAGCTGAAATAAGAGGACCATAAAGTCCTGGCTGGATGTATGTAGAGCCCTGGCCAGCCCAGTATAAGTGGATCTCCAAAAGGTGGTTGCTCACGTCAGCAGAAAAATTCTTAACAACTGCTTTATTTGAGCCTCTAGCTTCTTCTTTGATATTGAAATCCTTTAGCACCTTCTCACCCTGCATGGAATAGTTTAAACAGGATGCCACTGCCACAGACCTATAATAATATAGTGAATTAAGTTAATTACCTGAATAAACACATCAAACACACGTTTCCCCTTCTTGCTATAATCATTTTCATATTCCGTGAATATTATTTCAGCAAAATGAAGCTTCACTATATAGTTGCCATTAATTAGACAGAGTCCATAGTATATGAGGGACAGAGGAGAAAGGCGTGCCGACGTATATAAAGGTGCATCAACCATGGAAATCCCACATGTTCTGTTCTGTACATATTCCTGGGGACCAGCATCAGAATCAATGAAGTCTCCTGTACTACTGTATGCCCAAGTATTATTAGGACTAACATAGACAGATGATGCTCCATAATTTTGCAAATCAGCATCATAAAAACTGCCATTGATTGTTGTACCCTCACCACCACAATTTATATACAATTGAGTATCTGCAAAGTACATGATAGTCAGCATTCCACTGGCAAAAAGATATTGAAAAGAGCTGGCTTTGCCAGCATCAGAAATATCAAAACAGGAACACTGATTTAGTCCCACTCAAGACTCACATTCCTTAAAAAGGGAAAATTAGAGAGACAGATCATTCCTCATTCCCAAAATGTCAGTGTTGTTTCTAAATAATCAGCCAAAACCTAATTCAGTTCAATTTTCTTAGTTAACTGCTTGCTTTTGTGGAAGAATGATAATTAGTTTTGAAGAAGGGAGGTTTATCAAACCCAGTTAGTTCATACACAAGTGTCTAATTAGTTTCTTACTCGAAATTGATAAGCACATGAAAAATGAGAATCCATATTTAAAACTCTTCAAAATCTCAGTTACCTTTCTTAAGTGAAAGAACCAGATTTTCCTAAAGCTATGCCAAGCTCAGTAATATGCATGAAAAGTTAGGAGACCTATCAACATCAACTGGTTTGCTTAACTAACATATAAAGTGATGATTCCTAACACATCTCCATATTTAAAGTTAATTGTCCCAGTAGGAGAATCTTTGAGATGTTCCACAAACTACCGGAGTATAGAAGGGAGAAAGAAAGCATCATGATAACCTTACCGAAAACTTGGGGTCTGTAGACAACAAAGGTGCCACTATGGGTTCTCTTCACAAGTTAGAATGACGAAGAAGAGGGAAAAGAAAAAACAAGAAAACTATCAACAAAGAAATTAGAGCCAAGATAAAACAAGAAAACTCCATAAAAGACAAAATTTTGGATTCCAATTTGTATCATTCATAACCTATTTTGATTCCATCTTTTGGAAGGAAGTCACCACTAGATTTGGCCAAGAATCCACTGGTATTGGTGGCTACACATGGTAGTGCTGATGTAATGTGTCAATCTTGAGTGCAGTGGTTTGAAATACATTTGGGGCTTACAGCTCGAGGCTCTCCTCAAAGCAAGGCTTTTCTAAAATGGCCTGGCACTTATCAAAATAGTGAAAATCCTTGCGAGGAACACACCCCATTGCTGCAGATCAGATGGCCTTGGAGTATCTTAAGAAGATGGATCGATGGAAGATGGATCGAGCGTGAAGCGGTTAGATTGGTCAGTTGTGGTCGATTGACCTCCGATTGGACAAATATTTGGCCTCCAATCGATTGGCATGAGTTTACATCGACTGGAGACCAAAATCAGCATATTCCAGGTTCTACCAGGTTCTACCCGTATCAATTGGAACTCTCCAATTTATTTGGAAAAATAGGCCAATCGATTGGACCCCCTCCAAGCGATTGGGCAAAACAAGACGGTCAATTGGATAGAGTCTAATCAATTGGACCTGGCCAATCAATTGGGCCAACAGTCCAATCGATTAGACCGTGCGCAAATTTATTTCGAAGTTCAATTTTTTGTTTCCTTTTTCGTTCCAACTCTTAGGAGGTTTCCTATTTCGCACCAACTCTTAATTATGTTATTTATTTGATGTTTAGCTATAAATAGAAATTTATTCATAATTGTATGAGACTTTCAAAATTTTGATTGATTTTGTTAATGAAATTGAGTATTTACTCTTCTCTTCATCCCTATTGATTAGTATTCTTCTCTTGAAGAATCAACAAGCCTCAGATGCCCATTGTTCTTGGTATTCTTTGAGGAAAATCAACAAGATATCAGTGGAAGGTTGTGTGTTCGATTAGCCAGATTCATTCGTTCAATTGCTCACCATATCAGTTGGTATTAGAGCTAGCGTCGATCTCGACGACATGCCTCCAAGGAGACGTCCCAGTCAACGTGAAGTTCTGCTAGATGATGTGCGCGAGCGGGATGTAATATGAATCTCCAACATCTATCCAAAGGGGGTGCTCGAATCGAACCGCTACTCTAGGAGATTGCCGCTTTGAGGAACAACTTCCAACAACTCCAACCCCCAAATCCACGTCACGTAGAGGAGAAAGAAACTGAAGATGATGATTTCGTCAACCCCCTTGTCGAATATGCTCCGCGAGATGATTCGTCGATCCATTTGTCGAATATGTTCCGTGAGATGATTTTGTTGATTTGTTTGCCGAATATGTTCCGCAAGATGATTTTGTCGCTCCATTTGCTAAATAAGTTCGACGAGATGATTTCATCGATACGTTTGCCGAATATGTCTTGCAAGGTGATTTCATAGATCTGTTTGCCGAATATGGTTTGCGAGGAAGAAAGCCCATAGCCAAGTCCCCTAAAAGGGATCGTGATTACTGTACAGGGAAGAGTCTGTTCATGGAAAACAACGATGTCGATGATGTGCCATTCTAGAATTTGTCACAGCCCCCCGTGTTCGATGGTGTCGTTGACGACCCACCGCATAAAGAATATGTTTTAGGCATAGTCACAAAAATCTCTGATTTATTCAAAAAATCGCTAAAAAACTCTGATTTTTCGAATTCACAAATCAATGGCCGATTAATCGACAAAATCTATGATTAATTGAAAAATTCAGCGTTTAATCTGCAATTTTGCCAATTAATTAGCTCAGACCCATTTTTCTTTTATTTTTTCTCCTAATTTCGATTTTGCCGATTTTGAAATTTTGATTATGAATGATGAAGCATGTTCAAGAGTTATGACTTATTATTATGGAATTATAGATGTGTTTCTCATCATATAAATGTGTTTATTAAAAACAACATTTCTAACTTGAAATATGTCATGATATATTTTTTGCAATTTTGTCAATTTTTCCCAATTTTTACTCAATTTATCCAAAAATTTTCAACTTGACCCCTTGTCGATTTATTGTCGAATCCCGACTTTGTGACTATGGTTTCAGGTGATTAGGCCAAGCATTGATCGTGCAAAGGGTGTGTTCCGCGCCCAAGGAAGAAGGCAATGGGTGGCTCTACAATAATATTTTCACTCCACTTGCATCGTGGAAGAAAAATTTTGCAGTCTTGTCATTGATTCTGGGAGCTGTGAGACTGTGGTTGCTGAGGAGGCTGTTCAAAAAGCTCAAGTTTGGCTAAAGCCGCATCCTAATCCATATAAACTGTCATGTCTAAAAAAAAGCGACGAGGTAAGAGTTTCCAAGGACAATACCAGATTGTTTTTATCCCTAGTAAGAGGTCGTGCCTAAACCACTAGTTGAGAAGAGTTTTAATCTCTTAACTTTTACAAGAAAAGTTGGGTTGGAGATTGTGCCTAAGCACATAAGTGCAGCTGATAAGAATTGACGATTTGTGGAATTGAAGTTGACGATTTTGTTTGGACCATCTTAACGGAGCTCTTTCCCGTAGGAGGGTTCAATAAGCCGGTTGCTCGCAAAATCCATCCATTGGAGGTTTTGAAGGTCAATGCTAAGTGATTATTTCTACAATGGCAAAATCTGTCATTCTCGCAAAATCTGTTGTTTATTCAGAGATTTTGTTTTTAGCAATTATTTCTACATAGATTATATGATTTTAGTATGAATTTATCCGAATACATTCTTTCTAATATATATATATATATATATATATATATATATTTTAAGAAAATATATATCTAAATACATGGAATAAAATGTACTCTAAATCTTCATATCAATGTCCGACACCAATGCATGTTTCACGTCAATGTTACAAGTTTTTACAATTTTTTTTTTGTGTTACAAGTAGAATGTTTCCATTTGTAATTACGTCTTTTGGTAAAAAGAACTTCAGTGATAGCATCAGCTACTAGGGGTTTGAATAAAAAAATCATGATGGAAATAAAATTGGGGAACTTCTTTGCAACAACAATTGTAATAATCATTTTCTACACAAGCTTCAAAAAGAATCTAATGAGCATTATAGTTTAACCAGTTATGATCATATTAAAAGATTGCATGTCACTGAATCATGTCGATACTGAACAGATGTTTCAAGATAATTTTCAATTCTTAGATTGTGAAGGATTTTAAAACTTACTGTTAGGTTCATAGGGACAATAAAAATCTTTACTTTCCCACAAGAAACTCCTACAAGAGAAAATTAACAAAATGTAAGACTATAATTCTTGTATTGACTTCAGATAAGCCAAGACAGTTTTTTATCTTGTCAAAATAAAATTGTATGATAATAAAATTTTGAGCTTACAAATTGGGGGAGGTGGAAGAGCAACATGCATACAAGTTCCTAAAAGAATAAATGAGAATTAATTATTTAAAAACATAATGAAAGAGATGATACAAAAGACAAAGCAAAAAAAGATTGATGCATATTCCTTACATATTTTGTAGACTGTTGTTGGAATATGTGAAGCTTACATTTGTAAAATTATTATGTGAAAAATCCCTGCAAGATAGTATATCACAAAATAATCCATCAAATTTCCCAAGGAACTAATTAGGTAGCTATGAGACACTAAATGTTTGCACACCTATGGTCTGATCCAACTTTACTTTGTCAGCTGAATCTTGATAGAATCCTTCTTTAGTGTTTAGGAATTCCTACCCCACCAATCCAAGTTAGCAGGATACCATTTAGAACCTTAAAGCCCTAGAGTATAGTTTTGACCTAAAAATTGGAGGTATTCACAAAATGATTTAATCTTTTAATCTATTTGGCTTATTTTAATGAGACCAAGTCCATCAATTTTGTAACTCAAATATCTTTGAAAAGAGATTGGTTATTTTACAATCAAACCACTAAATTTCAAGAAAGAAAAGTTTTCTGATAGTTTGAAAAGCCTGATTTACTGTTTTCACATAAAATGGTAGGTTTTTCTTTGTCAGGTGACTATAAAACATATTTCATTGGAGAGCACTCGTTGATACTTTTCTGATGACACTAATTTCATCCGATTCTGACTCAAATGATTTTTCCAAGTGAAAAACCAAATACCCTTTGAAGGGACCTGACATTGAATTTCATGCATCAAAAGAGATTTCTGACTTCAAATATGGATTCCTTCCGAAAAAGATTTCGAATGAGTATCCATATGTTTGTATTTTGACGAAAAGACAACTCCTTAAATTTTCTCTCTGCTAGGGGCCTAGTTTCAGTAGAGTTTTAGTGATAATCAACTTACCATAAGTTTATAGGATTTTGGGGGTACTTTTAGACTTTTCGAGGGCTTCAATGTCATTTTCAAAGGTTCTAGAACACAAATAAGTGATCAAGAGTTGCGTTCCAAGTCAGAATGAGCTGATTTGGGAGAGTTTATTTCAGTTTTATCTGACTTGGCCCAGAGGCTGCGCTGGCAAAGCCATTTATAAGCCAAAAGACTTATCTAAGCGCACAACTTAGATCTAATCCCATGGTTCTCAAAGAAACCTCATTTTTACTCAAATCTCGGCCCTGGAAGCTATTCTAAACTCTCTATTTTAGTCAATCCTAGCACTTTAGCTGCCCAACCAAAAAAACTACAAATAGACCACCCTCTCCTTAATTCTACGCGTCGAAAAATCTAAGAGTTGTCTCTTTGAGAAGAATAGGGGTCCACCTATTAAATAGGACAAACTTTGAAATTCTCAAGTAGTCTCAGAGAAAGTAGATAAATTTAACCTCGGTTCAAGAAGGCTCGAGTCATGGTCCAGCACTTTGTTGTGTATGGTGGGGTGCGGTTAGCTCTCCATTACACAAGGTAAGGTGATCTCCCTTTCTTTTTTCCTTCTTAGCTTTATTATAGCATGCTTATGATATAATAGAATAGTTTCTTTAAATACTTTCATAGATTATAATAGGAGCAAATAGACCCTAAAGTCTATATATCGGAATAACATTATATAAACCCTAGCTTTGAGGAATATTCTAGTTCCTTTATATTTCTTTAGTAGAAACTGATTTAATAGGGCAGTTTTAGTGCCAAACACCTTCCAACTCCATAACCAGATCTCTGAATCCATGATTTAGAGCAAAACCTTTTCCAAAATGTGAGTCATTCTAAGTATGGGATGGGAGAAAGATTTCAAAATGATATTGTTCAGGTTTTCGGATTCTCAATTCAACAATTCGAGTGCTGATTCCAAAACCCTAAATAACTTAGGAGGTATCCAGTAAGAGGATAGAGTCACACAATCATAGTTCACTATTGTCCATACGGCTGCTGACGTCAGCCGTACGGCTTTGATGATGTCATCATCCTCCTGGTTGCTCTCTGATCTCATCATCCTCCTGGTTGCTCTCTGATCTGTGCTCTTGTGAAAGACACTGAGGTTAGCTCTGATACCAAGTTGAATTAGTGAATTAGGGTTAGATTTAGGTCTAAGGTTTCAAGGTAGAGATGGGAGAGAAGAGAGAGAGGAAAGAGAAGGGAGAAAGGATGTCATGTGATTAGGTCACAATGACTCCATAAATTTTATTTATGTAAAAAAAGGAATTACAAAGACAAGTATACCCCTCAAGGGGAGTATTTACAGAACTACCCCTAATATATGAAATATGTAGATATACGTATATGATAACAATATGATTGGTAACAAATCTCATTGTAGCTTATTCCATGAATGCAATGATGGGAGTGTTACTTTTGGTGATGGTAGTATTTCTAATATAATTCCCAAAGGAACCATTAAATGTCTTAAAACTTTTGATAACTGTTAGAACTTCTTAATGAAACTGACATTTGGCACCAAAGACTTGGTCACATGAACTACAAAGATGTCCAAAATTAGTAACAAAGAACTTGTCGAAGGGTTACCAAAACTTAATAAAAAACATCAACCAGTTTGTGGGGAGTGCTTCAAAGGCCAACAAGTTTGAAGTATTCATAAAAAGGTTAAAAACATTGCCATCTCTAGGATTCTAGAACTTCTTCACATGGATCTTGTAGGACCTAATAGAATAGAAAGTCTATGAGGGAAGAGATATCTTCTAGCCCTAGTGGATGACTACTCAAGATTTACCTGGGTAGCTATCCTTAGAGAAAAATCAGAATCCTTTGATGAATTTAGAAATATTTGTAAAAGAATTCAAAATGAGAAGAATCTCACTATTATTAGAATTAGGAGTGATCATGGATGAGAATTTGAGAACAGTAAATACTCAAAATATTGTAATGAAATGGGAATTAAACATTAACTTTTTTTCACCTAAAACTCCTCAACAAAATGGTGTGGCTGAGAGAAAGAATAGCTTTTTGGAGGAAATGGGCGGTGTCTTGTTAGTTAGTAAAAATATTTCTAGCAAACTATAGACGAAACCATTACCACAACTTGTTACATAATAAATGGGGTTTATCTTAGGACCAAATGTTAAATCCTTTAAAATCTTTGGGAGTAAGTACTATATTCTTAGAGATAGAGAAAAATTAAGAAAATTTGAATCTAAAAGTGATGAAAGTATCTTCTTAGGATATTCTACTAGAAGTAGAGCCTATAGGGTATTTAACAAGAGAACCCTATCTATTGAGGAATCGATCAATGCCACAATTGATAATGAAGATCAAAACCCTATCATTGTTGATGATGAAGATGAAATTCAGAATATAGGAAAACAAACTGAAAACTTGAGAATTGAAGAACCAGATAAAGGAATCAGAAAATTAACAGATCATCCCACTTCTAAATTCATTGGAAACTTAGATTCTGGAGTTAGGACTAGAAGACAATTAGAAAACATCTCTATTCATGTGTTTTACTACTAAAATTGAACCTAAAAACATGGAGGAAGCTCTCTCTGATGATCATTGGATTCAAGCCATGCAAGAAGAGTTAAACCAATTTAAAAGAAATAATATCTGGAACTTAGTAACTAGGCCTAAAGATAAAAAAAAAAAAAACGTTATTGGAACTAAATGGATCTTTAAAAATAAACTTGATGAACATGGTATTATTGTCAAAAAAAAAAAGGCTAGACTAGTAGCCCAAAGATTCACTCAGATGGAAGGAATAGACTTTGATCAAACTTTTGCTCCTAGAGCTAGATTAGAATCCGTTTGGAATTCTGTTAACTATAGTATGTCATCTCAACTTCAAACTTTATCAAATGGATATCAAAAGCGTCTTTTTAAATAGTGACCTAGAAGAAGTTTTGTAGAACCTGAGGTTTTGAAGACCCTAACCACCATGATCATGTTTACAAGCTTAAGAAAGTTCTCTATGGCCTTAAACATGATCTTAGAGCTTGGTATGAGAGACTCACACTATTCTTGTTAAAAATGAATTCTCTAGAGGAAATGTTGGTAAAACCTTCTTTATCAAAAGACGATATAAAGCCTTTTGCCCAGATATATGTAGAATATATTGTCTTTGGATCCACCGTGGAAGAATATGCCTAAGAATTTGCTGAAATCATAAAATCTGAATTTGAAATGAGTCCAGAAGAGAATTAGAATTTTTCTTAGGTCAATAAATTAAGAAATTAAAAACTAGGATTTATATCTCTCAAACTAAATACTCTAAAGAATTAAATAATTATTTTGGTCTAGAAAATGCTAAATCAACTAACAACCCTATGAGCACTAGTCAATAACTTCACAACGATATCACCAGGAAATCTGTAGATGCATGATAGGGAGTCTTTTATACCTTACTGCCAGCAGACCTAACATAGCATGCATTGTTGAAGCATATGCTCACTATTAATCTCGTCTTAAAGAAGCTTAATTAATAACTGTTAAAAGAATAATAAGATATGTTAGTGGGACATTTGACTATGGTCTTTGGTACCCTATTGGAACTAATAGTGTCATTGTGGGCTTCTTTGATGCTGACGGGGCTGAAAATGTTGATGATAGAAAAGGCACTAGTATGGCATACCTTCCTTTCCCAGCCAGGGACTCCTCCATCCACCTTGAAAGAGGTCACACACATAGTGAGGGGAGACATAAGGAATCTCAGACAAAGCAAAGAAGGTATGCCACACTGCAAAGGAGAATCGGCAATGGATGAGGACACGGTCCACCATCTCTCCTACATCTTTACACAAAATACACCTATTAGGGATCAACATTCCCCTACTAATGAGATGATCCACAGTCAAAATCTTTTTTATGGAGAGTCGTCCACGCGAAGAACTTCATCTTGAAGGGGATCGGGTTTCCCCTCCAAGGTGAAGTTCCTTATTTTATGTACCTCGTGTGTTTGGTTGTGTGTCTTATGTTCATATCCTAGGTCCCAACCATACTAGGTTGGATCGCAAGGCTCTCAAGTGCCTCTTTTATGGGTATTCCCCTTCCAATAAAGGGTATAAGTGTTTCCACCCCCTTTTGGGACATGGTTTACCTCTATGGATTTCACTTTTTACGAATCTACTTTTTTTTTCCCCTGCCTTTCTTCAAAGGGAGAACAGAAGTGAGGGGAGAAAATAATTGATGAAAAGAGACTTTCTTCCTCTTTTAATGTTCATCTTCCTATACCTCATCCTAGTACTCCTTTACCTCCCTTCTCGTGGTCAAGCCTGACCGACCTACTATGGGATTTGATGGTAGTTCTGGTGGTGCTCAAGGGAAACTTAAAGTCTATCGCAGAAGAGGGAAAGCCACAGTTGATCCATGTTTAGTGGTGCTAGTCATACCATCCTTGGATTCGAGTAATACTTTACCCTTTGAGCCTATTGTACCTTTGCTTCTTGCTACTGATGATCTTCCTATTACTCTTAGAAAGGGTGCGAGGAGATCTACTCAACACCCTCTAAGCAACTTTGTTTTGTACGAGTCTTTGTCTCCATCCTACAGGTCCTTTGTTACCTCCCTGTGAACCATTCTTATATATTCCTCAGTGGCAGAAGGGTTAAAGCATCCTAAGTGGAAGGATACAATGCTTGAAGAAATGAGAGTCTTAGAGAGAACATTACCTAGGAACTGGTTGACTTACCTAGAGGGAAGAAACCAATGGGATGTAAATGGGTGTACACTGTGAAGTACAAGGCAAATGGGACGGTAGAGAAATACAAGCTAGATTGATGGCCAAGGGATACTCCCCGACTTATGGCATCAATTACGTGGAGACATTTGCCCTAGTTGCAAAAATGAACTACAAAAGAGTGCTTGTATCTCTTTCAACTAATCAGTCACAGCCTATTCATCTACTGGGTGTGAAGAATCCCTTTCTTCATGAGGACCTCAAAGAGGAAGTATACATGATTCCTCCTCTAGGAGTCCTTCCAATTGAAGGTGATAAGAGAGTTTGCAAACTAAAAAAAATCATTGTATGGGCTAAAGTAGTTTTCTAGAGCATGGTTTGAGAGGTTTACCAGAATAGTGAACAACTTGGGTACACTCAAAGCCAAGCAAATCGTACCATGTTTGTTAAACATCAGGGGAAGAGCACCGCTGCCCTCATAGTCTATGTTGATATAATTTTCATGGGTAATGATGTTGAACAAGTTGCAAAATTGAAGAAATACTTGACAGGCGAGTTTGAAACAAAGGATATGGGGCCTCTAAAGTACTTTATGCTTGTAGAAGTGGCTAGATCAAGACATGGGAACTTCATTTCCCAGAGGAAGTACGTCTTAGATTTTCTTTAAGATACAGGAAAATTAAGGGCTAGACCTGTGGACACCCTTGTAGAATAAAATCACAAATTGGGAGAGGCCAATGGTGAGTTACTAATGGATATTAAGAATTTTTAGCGACTAGTGGGCAGACTGATATATGTTTCATTGATAGGCCAGATATTCCATATGATGTCAGTGTGAACAGCCAGTACATGCACTCTCCCAAGGAGACTCACTTGGAGGCAGCCCACAGGATTTTCAGGTATTCCAAATCCTCCCCTGGTAGGGGACTTCTTTTCAAGCAGAACAGTTACATGAGAGTGGATTCTTACATTGATGTAGATTGGGCATGTGCCAAAGATGACAAACGATCCACATCAAGGTATTGCACCTTTGTTGGGGGCAACCTTGTGACATGGAGAAGCAGAAAGCAGCTAGTAATTGCCCAGTCTACTGCAGAGGCTATGTTTCAAGCTATGGCTCATGGCATATATGAGATGTTGTGGTTGAAGATCTTAGTTGCCAAACCAGGATTCATTGTGACTGCCTGTTCAACATGACCGTACAATGCATATTGAAGTGGACATACACTTCAATAAAGACAATATTATGATTAGGGAAGTTTGTTCTCCTTTTGTGAAGACAAAAGAGCATGAAACAGATGTATTCACCAAAGTGCCCCCGAAAGGTGAGAATGGTTTGATAAGGGAACCTCTTGATGAAGGAGCTATGGAAAATGGTCAGAACACTGCTCATCAATGAAATTTGAGAGGATATCCTCCCACACATGAATATGATCATCTGACATATCATAGAAACCAACTACGAGGTGGAAAACTTCTTGGGGGGCACTTTTGGGTAATCGGTAACCACTTAACTACTAACATGCTATTGCAAGATCCTTTGACCATGTCAAAGATTGACTAAACAATGGCACAAGGAAGGTACATCTTGATGTTGCTGAATTTTATGGCGAGCTTGATGCAAATGTTTTGCTTAATTGGTTATCAAGAATGGACGACTACTTTGATTGGTATGAGATGTCTGAAGAACAAAAGGTGTAGTTCGCCAAACCCAAAACTATATTTAAAGGGCAAGCAAAAGTTTGGTAGCATTAAGTTTGAGTGTGTAGAATCCCCGATTAATACATGGATTCATATGAAACTCAAATTGAAGGAAAAATTTCTTCCGTTAGACCATTAGCAATTCATATTCCAAAAACTAATATTGTTAAAACAAGGTGCGAGATTAGTGGAAGAATATATAGAGGAATTCTTCGAATTGTCTGTCGCAAGTGTGTGCATGTGTGTTGCCCTCCTTGAGGGTAGATTTGTTTTTTCCTATTTTTGATCTTGTGTTGTACTCTTCAAGGGTATTATGGGAAACCCCTCGTCTACATATATGAGAATAGTGTGTGAGAGAGAAGTGATACTCTAATACCTCTTATCATTCTCTTTCTCTCATTCTTTCTTCTCTCTTTTTCTCTCTTCTTTTTCCTCCACACACTAACCTTAGGAACCACATCACCCAACTTGGTAGCAAAGCAGAGGAAATCCAGATCGACAGGTTGAGAGTCTAAGGGGAAGGGGCACTGCTAACGTCATCGTCCGTACGATTGACATCAATAGCTATACAAACACATGTCACTTTCATGGTCTTAACTTCAAAAAGTTATTTTCTTTTATTTCTCTTAGAGTTTCAAGTTTCAATAATAAGTATGAATTTTTTTTCATAAGGAATGGTATTAGAAGAAAAAGGTTGAGCCCAAGAATTACAAAACTGAGGAAAATGAAAAGCTAGTGAGAAAGGCCTCCACTAACTCTACCAAAAGCAGTACAAAAGAGAATTAAACTCAATTATCTACAATCTCCTCCCACTTAAAGACAAAATCTTCAAATTTTGGCCTCTAAACTCAGGAAGGATAGAGGACCAATAGAACATTAGGCACTTGATCTTCAATCTTAAGGGCTCAATGAATCTAAACCATTAAAATTGTGGTTGTTTCTCTCCTTCCAAAAAGAAATGTGGTTTTGAAGAACAATTTTTACAAAATGTTGGAAACCGAAATTTTGGTATTAGGAAGACATCCCAAGTAAAGAACGACATGCATTTGATTTAGGAGGCATTGTCTCGCTAATCTAAGAATAAACATCCTTATTGACATTCTATAGACTATCTAGATATAATGCAAAAGATAATTTCACCAACTAATAAAAGTAAATTATGATACACACGTACGCTTGAATTTTGCCTGAACTCGTATTCAAGGTACGAATTGGTCCGCTGAGATTATTTCTTGTAAGGTATCTGAAACAAAACATCATCATTTTGTTGTTGTGATCAAATGAGCATCTACTACATTATAAAAAAAGAGAATAAACATAATTAAGTTCTATACAACGTAAAAGAATATCAAAGCTAATGCGGATTCAAAAGAATTTATGAAAATATATTTGCTTACATGGTATCTAATCCTAGATTGTTAATGGACTTTGGAACTTCACCGGTCAATTTGTTAAAGCTCATGTCTCTGAAAGAAAAGATAATAAAGCAATTTGATAATAGAGGTAAAATATGGATAAAAGAAACATCAATCTCAAGTTAAAAAATTGTTAAAACATATAAATTGTATGCCAGGGTAAAGCTTGAAAATAATTGGTGTCTAATCATTTATTCAGAAGAAACATTACAAGAATCCAAAGAGAAGTCGTCAATATTAACCGAAACCACAAACTAATTCATGTAATAAAATTAATTAAAATATTTCCACCCAAACTATGTTTGTTGTGAACCAAAACAACATAAAGTGGCCTCATTGATGGGGTAATTGAGGTTAAGGGAATTCGGCGTTCAACATATTAAAAAAACTAAGTCAATTTTGTTTACCTTTCCTTTATTCAGCCTTTTACTTTCTAAAATATTGTGTTACATGGTCGCCTTTGGCCCTTAAAAGGTCCAAACAATACAAATGATCAGAACTCATAGAGCACCACCTCAAACATTTCAACAACCACATTATTGAATATTTCATCCCTTAAGCTATCCTTCAATGGAAATGGAGTAATAATGCAAGACCGTTCCGTTCCAAGTAACTTAGATATGCACTACCTACGAGCAACCATGTTCATGTAACTTTATACCAAACATTTGAGCACAATATGGAGGCAACAACTTGAGACAATCATTTTAGTCACCCAATTGAAGGTAGGCTTTGTACCACAAGGCTGTGAGACTACTTAAGTGAAATGACTCCAGTAGTAACCTGAAGGTGCAGGGAAGGCCACTGCCAATGATAGGCAGAAAATGTTTCATGATGTTAAAAGGGGCATGATTATAATTGTTTAGTTTATGTAGGGGCAATTTTGTCATTTTATATCTTTATTATAAAGTATAAATAGACAGGAGAGTTTGGCCACTTTAACATCTCCCACTAACATCTCCCACTCCTAAAATCTTTTCTTCTCTTCTTTCTTATTTTCTTTTCTCATTATCAAACTAACCCTAAGAATAAATTATGGTTTATATTTCATTTTTGATATCAGAGCCTACAAAACCACGAGGATTTTTCTAAGTTTTATTGTCACGTGAACAGTGCCATGTGAATAGTATCACATGAACAATGTTATGTGAATAGTAGAGAGAAAACCCTAGATTCTAAAAATTACACTAGAGCAACCAAGGGAGAAGTCCAAGAGTTTTTTTTTTTTCCAGAAGGGAAAGCTTGGGGTTAGGCCGGACCCCAACCTGCTATATTAAATAATAAAAATTACATACAAGCATATTTACATCAACTAACATCTTGCACAATAAATTTGGAAAGTCACTTGGAAACAAAAAAGGAGAAATAGAAATTTCCATGTTACTAGAGCATAAATATGCCATAAAGTTAGCAGCCCGATTGGTTTGTCGAAAGGAAAAGGAAAATAGAAAAACATGCAAAAGCTTTAAAAACAAAGAGCATTAATCTGTAAACATATAGGTAGGTAAATCAATGGAGGTTCTCATCTGTAGGAAGCGTGTCATGCATGGAATGGAGGTTCTTATCTGTAGGAAGCGTGTCATGCATGAGCCTCCAAACAAAGATGGATTTTTAGGAGGGATAAATGAGCACCAAAGGCGCTTACCCCAAAATGTGGGTTGTTCTCGATAACGAAGATGCTCATAGGCGTCCTTGAAGGTGAGATTATCACTGGTGGAACCCTTCCATATCAAATAGTCTTCCATAGGGCCTACCGGAATATCAATCTGATTTATAGCATCAACAACGTGAGGGGCAACCTGATGAAGCTCTATTGGATGATTCCAAGCCCTGTCGACAATTTTACCTTTGAGAATATTTTTGTACTGGAGAGGGACATCCAAAATATCATAAATTTTGGCATAGATCCAAAGATCATTCCAAAAATTAATTTTTCCCCATTTCCAACGTTCTAGAACGATTCCATCAAGACCGTATCAAGCTGCTTGCAAATGCCTAGCCAAGTAGACCCTCGTAAAATTTAATAGGGAGGTTGAGCTTGTTAATGAATTTTGCCCTCGTGAAGTTCCCCCATAGGGATGAAGAATGACAAGAGGTCCCAAGCGAGTTTCATCATTGTTGCTTTGTTAATGGACTTCCCAAGCCACCTTCTTCCACAGGAAAACAGAGTTTCTCCCAAGCAACAGTGATGAATTTCCTAATATCAATATTCCCAGACCAAATGAAATTCCAAGTCCAAGCTTCTAGCTTATTGATAATAGAGGTAAGCCAAGGATACAGCATGAACGAATCCAACACCATACCATTGAACTCGGCCAGCCATAGATAACATCTTGCCTTTCCAACCCACTAATTTGACCTTGATTCTGTCTACAATACCTTGCAAATGAATCTTTTTATGGGGACTCCAAGAATAGAGTGGGGAGACCCTTCCTGAATACCCTGGATATTAAGGATGGTCCTTTTCCTTCTTGATGCTGGTTTGCCCAAGTAAATAACACTTTTGCTTTGTTGATGATTTGGCCTGAAGCATTACCATAATCCAATAAGAATTGCATCAGGTTTTGAACCTGTCTAGAGAGACATTTGCAAAAGATAAATACGTCATCTGCATATAATAAATGGGTTGGAGCCTACACAACCCTAGGAGAAGAAATAGGGGCGATCTTACCCTGAGCACATTAATTGGAAAGGCCTCTGCTAAGGACTTCTTTAGCAATGCAAAAAAGAAGAGGAGATAATGGACCACCTTGGCGAAGGCCCCTTTAACACGAAAAGAACCCTACAAGACTTCATTGATAAGAACTAAGAGCCTAGCAGAACGGAGGAGAGTGTTAATCCAACTGATGAATAATTCAGAGAATATAAGCATCTTGTCAACTTTCAAAAAACTAATAAAATGAGAAGATGAGGGTGGTGATTGAAGCCAAATCCTTCGATTTCTCAGTTACCCAGAGACGGGGGAGCTCTTTGCTTCGCATCAGAGAGGAAGGGAGAAGGTGGGTTGAGGAAGCAGATGTTCTAGTGGATCTTGGACAGTGGTTAGTTGGTCTCTTCACAGAAGCCATTAAAGCCAAATCAGCAAAGAGACTCTGGAAAAATATTGTCTTACAAGGGAGGACCTTCATCGCTGAAGTCAGAAGTAATGGCGGGGGCAATTATCTGCAAACTTCAGAGTTTACCTCTCGTGGTAGGAATCTGGTGTTCTGCTTCCCAGAAGGTCCCAAGGGTGGGGGTTGGGCTTCACTGGCAGACAGTCTCCACCGACTCCTCTCGCAATCAAAGCCGAAAGCCGTGCCCCAGGTATTACCTCCCAAGGACAAGGGAGAGAGGATAACAGCATATCAGAAGGCAAATTCCAGAATCCTAGAGGAGACCTCAGTCATTCAGGATCGTTGGAACTTTGCGATGATCTGTGAATCATCAGAGCTAAACCCCAACTGGGAAGATATAGCAGTTGCCCTATCATGGATATCTGGCTCCCCAGCCCTATTCTACCTCATCCCTTGCGGTGAGAAAAAGAGGTTGTTCTTCGTCGACAATCTGACAACTCGGAATTTCTTCAGTGAACTGGGCTCCATCAGGGTTGGAGATGCTATTGTATATATAAGTAAATGGTGGCCCTCAGCCAATTCCATCTCTTCTTTTTGGGACTCAACCCCAGTCTGGGTCTCTGTTCAAGGTCTCCCCTTTCACTTGTGGAATAACTCGATGTTTGAGCTGATCGGAAGAAAATTGGGAGGCCTGGTGGATGTGGATGCTGCGGCTTACGCGGGAACTAACTATTCCACTCTCCGAATGAAGGTTCGTCGGCAAGCTAGGGGCATTCCCAGGATCTTATTGTTGAGGGTCAAGGAGATATCCTTACGAGTAGCTATCGAGATCCTCCCCATGCTAGGGAACTCTCCAAAAGCTCGAGATTACGCCAAACCAGCTAACTGGGATAGCAAACCTGTTAGAGGCGGTGCTCCTCCGGTAGCGACGGAGATCAGCGTCACTCCACATTCTCCTCTGGCGGCAGGTACTTCAGCCGTGGGCATAGCTGATTGGGCAAGTATTTCCGAACCCATTAGGAGGCGAAACGTGGAATTGCAGGGTTGTACGGCAGAGGAGTGGAAGGGGGAGGCGGGAAAGTCTAGTTCGAAATTTGAAGGGTTACCGGTGAGAGACTGTAGGACTACAATAGGCACAGGTCCTCTGGCAGATTGCAGCGGGATGAAATCAGGGGACCCAATCACAAGGAGAGATGCAAGTCCGCAGGGCTCTCTGCTCCTTATGCCCTAAATGGTATATCAGGGGTGTCTGGTTTTCGACCAGAACCTTAACCTTTAAAAGGAAATATATCGGGCGAATCAGCATCATCGCAACATAGAAGGCGCAACACCTGCAAAGATCGAAGGGTTACATGTAACGGGTCCCGAAAAGCTATATGGAGCCGGGTCAGGAGCTATAAGGTGAAAACCCGGCGATCCGGGTTGGGTATTAGATTTAAAGCCGCGACAAGTATCGATGGAAGGGAAGCCGATTCGCCACACGTGGCGGGAGATAATATCGTATCAAGGTCACACGCGAAGGAGAATACAAGCATGCCAGATTCGTCTACTCCACAGAACACAACTCGTCCATACCCTTCATCCCCAGCCACTGGGTCTCAGAACAGTTTGCCAGCCGAGAAGCCGACGATGAAGGATAAGGCCACAGGTACGATTGATACCCCCTCTCCTCCTCTCACCTATGGTCCATATCTTTTTTCGCCTATTCCCTTTGGGGATAGTCCGCGATTTGGGTATTTCAAGGTTCAAGGGACTGAACTAGGATGTGAGTTGGGGTTCATTGAAGGAGGGCTCTCAGAAAGGTCAGAAGGGGTCAAGAAGCCTATCGGTTCTCTTGTCACAGACTCAGAGGAAGCAGTCCAAGGACCTGCGATTACGACGCCACCCTTGAGTTTGGATCTGGATCGAGACGGCATTAACCAATTAGAGAAGACTCCGGCTCCTGGTCTGGAAGCTAACCATACTCAGAAGTACCTGCAGCTAGCATTACAGTCGATTGGCAATTCAGAGATCCCTAGGCCTATTGAGTCCCTGAACTCAGATGAGCGATCTCTAAATGAATGGTATAGACACAACATCATCAAATTGGGGATCTCCCTGGGGTTGTCATTCGCAGGACAAGAGGCTGAGGCAAGAGATTTACTCATGACCATTCTAGGGATTCCAAAAAGTGCAACCAAATGTTCTAGCAGTCACAGCACTAGATCGGAAATAGGAACTTTAGCTATTAAAGGGGTGTATGGGACTAGCAGCGCCTTCCCCCAGAATCAGGACACCATCATGGAGTTAGTCGGATTTGATAAAGCCTTGGCAGGTACAGAAGGTGGTGGGTTCTCAAAGGTAGGGAAAGAAGCGATGAGCAGTGGCTCGAAGCTAACAACTAAGCCGTGTAAAATTCCAAGGGAGATTCAAAGGCTGAAATGCCCTTTTAACTCGGATAACCCCCTAGTATATAGTAGTCGCAGGAGTGGGCGGAAACAAAAGGTTTTAAATGAATCCTAAAATCCTCTCGTGGAATGTTTGGGGCCTGGGTAATAGGGATAAAAGAGCTGTGGTGAAAAGTGCGATAAGAAATTTGGGGGCCAACGTGATAATTTTACAGGAGACGAAATTGGACAGGGTCGATTCAGACATAATCAAGGAAGTGTGTGCGTCCGATGATTATGGGTGGCAAGTCTTACCAGCTCTTGGGTCTTCCAGGGGCATTTTGATTGCTTGGGATCGTAGCACTCTTGAAGTGGATGATGTCTTAATCGGAGCTTATTCAGTGTCCATTAGCTGCAGATGTGTGGGGGAGCAATTCTGCTGGGTTCTAACGGGGGTTTATGGGCCCTCTGGTAGCAACTACAGGGATCGGTATTGGGAAGAATTGGAGGATATTGCAGGGTATAGGGATGATCCGTGGTGTATAGGTGGGGATTTTAATACAGTCAGATTCATGTGTGAAAAGAACGCCGGGGGTCGAGTGACTAGAAGTATGAGAGACTTCAACAATTTCATCAACAACCACTCTCTGATGGATCTTCCAATGGGGGGAGCCAATTTTACATGGACCAACAATCAAGCCCTCCCCACTCTTTGCAGACTGGATAGATTCTTGGTGTCCCCTAATTGGGAGGATCATTTTCAGGGTGCCTCTTTGGCCGCGTGTCCTAGACCTATCTCGGATCATATCCCTTTGGTGCTAGACTGCGAGGGCTTTAGATCTGGGCCTATTCCTTTTAGGTTCGAAAACATGTGGTTGAGTCACCCTCATTTCAGCGAAATGGTAGACGAGTGGTGGAAGTCCTTCCCTTCCCAAGGCAAGGTGGGGGTTTGCTTTAGAGGCAAGTTGAAAGCTCTCAAAGAGAAGATCAAAGTTTGGAATCGGGAGGTTTTTGGCCTGGTTGAACAAAGGAAGAGGGTAATGCTGGACAAAATTGCTACATTAGACAAAAAAGAGGAAGAATCCAGTCTCTCTTTGGAAGATCAGTCAGTAAGAGCAAATTTGAAAGCTGATTTCCAGCAAACGGTGAAGATGGAGGAGATTTCTTGTTAAGTGGTTAAAGGAGGGGGACAACAACACAGTTTTTTCATAAGGTGGCCAATGCGAATAGAAGAAGGAACTTTATCTCTAGGTTCAAGATCAGGAGAGAGATGATGGAGGATGAAGAGAGCATCAGGAAGGGTTTGGTTAACTTTTACAAAAATCTATACACTGAGCCGACTCTTCTTAGACCCTCTCTTGAGGGGCTTCGGTTCGATCAGATTAGTGAGGCTAACAGGGCAAGGCTGGAGAGACCCATTGTTGAGGAGGAGGTGGTGAAGTCTTTATCAGATATGGCTGGCGATAAGGCTCCAGGCCCCGACGGGTTTACTATTGCTTTCTACAAGCATTGTTAGGACATTATAAAAGCCGACTTTATGAGAGTAGTGGCGAAGTTCCAAGAGGAAGGCTATCTGGACTATCCTTCCAATAGCACGTTTTTTGCTATGATCCCGAAAGCCAAAGATGTTGAAGATTTATCGGACTATAGACCCATCAGTTTGGTGGGCAGCACTTACAAGATTATAGCTAAGGTGCTTGCCTCCAGGTTGAGCGAGGTAATCCCCTCGGTGATCTCTCACAAGCAAGGTGCCTATGTGAGTGGGCGTCACATCCTAGACGGGGCCCTTATAGCTAATGAATGCATCGACTTGAGAATCAAATCAGGGAAGCCGGGGTTAGCCTGTAAGATTGACATGGAAAAGGCCTACGATCACGTCAATTGGGAATTCCTGGATTTTATGCTTGGCAAAATGGGATTTGGGACCAAATGGAGATGGTGGATCTCAAAATGCATATCCTCAGCCGCCTTCTCAATCCTTGTCAATGGCACTCCAGCCGGTTATTTCAAAAGTTCTTAGAGGGCTGCCGCAAGGAGATCCTCTATCCCCTTTCCTGTTCATAGTGGTGGTGGAAGCTCTAGCGAAAATGATTTCCAAAGCGGTGGATTTAGGGGAGTTAGAGGGCTTTGAGGTAGCTCATGGAGTTCCGGTCATCTCCCACCTTCAGTTCGCCGATGATACCCTTATCTTCCTTGGTCCGGAGGTTTCCCAAGTTAGATTTCTAAAAGGCCTTCTTTGCTATTTCGAAGCCGTTTCTGGATTAAGGGTTAACCTCTTGAAGAGTAAGTTGTTTGGGGTGGGGGAGGTGGTGGATATAATGGGGTTAGCTAGCATTCTGGGGTGTAGCATTGGTAGCTTCCCATCCTACTATTTGGGCCTTCCCCTTGGGGCACCCAACAGATCTACATCTCTATGGGATCCGGTGATAGAAAGCTTTGGGAAGAGACTAGCTTTGTGGAAGTCCAGATATTTATCCAAAGGCGGCAGATTGGTGTTGATTAAAAGCTCCCTATCGAGCCTCCCGATTTATTATATATCGCTGTTCTTGATGCTGAGAAAGGTGCATATGATCCTGGAGAAGATTATGAGGGACTTTTTGTGGAAAAGGAATGCGGACCACCATAAATTTCATTTGGTTAAATGGGAAAGGGTGTGCAAGTCGAAGAAAGACGACGGCTTGGGCATAAAATCTCTCAAAGCAATGAACCTAGCTCTTATTGGGAAATGGTTATGGAGGTTTGGGGAGGATCTCAACGGTCTCTGGAGGAGAACTATAGCAGGAAAGTATGGGACTCTTCTCTTCGGGTGGGCTAGCTAGATGGTGAGAAGTCCGTACGGGTGTAGTGCGTGGAGGGGGATCCTTAAGGCTTCAGAAGAGTTTATGAAGGGGGTGCGTTTTGAGGTTGGCTCCGGGAATAGGATCCGCTTCTGGGAGGACATCTGGTGTGGGGATAAGCCCTTGTGTGCGGATTTCCCGGATCTCTATTCATTCTCGGAGCGGAAGCATTGGTCTATTCAGGATTGTTTCCTGAATGACGGAGGGGATAATGGGTGGAATTTGGGATTAAGGAGAAATCTTAATGATTGGGAAATCGACCCCCTTACTAGACAGATGTCTAGATTGCAGGGCCTTCAACTCCGCCCTCTTGTACAAGATAAAAGGATATGGTCCTGGTCGAAAGGTGGTAATTTCTCGGTGAAATCGTTCTCTGAGGCCATACACAATTTAGATAACTATGTGTTCCCTGTGTCCTTGGTTTGGAAATCCAAAACCCCCTCGAAGGTAGCTTTTTTGCATGGGAAGCTTTTCTAGATAAAATCTTGACTATCAACCATCTGAAGGCTAGAGGGTTTACTATGGTTGACAACTACTGGATGTGCAAAAGGGGTGGGGAATTAGTGGACCATCTGTTCATTCATTGTGATATGGCTATGGCAGTTTGGAGATCGTTTCTTTCTGAATTTGGGATGTGTTGGGTTATTCCAGGCTCTACTAAGTCTCTAATGCTCAGTTGGATATCCAAAGCTTTTTCAGCCAAAGGTAATGTTCTGTGGAGATTCCTTCCCCTCGCGATCCTTTGGGGTCTTTGGAAGGAAAGGAACCAGAGAGTTTTCGAGGGCAAGGAAGTTGATCTAGCCGCCATTATTCTTAACATCAAGGGGTTAACGTATCTCTGGTCTAAAGTAATTCCTGAATGCAGGGGCTTATTTTTTGAGGATTTTGTTTATCGGTGGGATATCATTTGTAATCGGGATCGTTCTTAGCTGTTTCTCTTCTTGTCTTTGTTGGCTTGCCTTGGTGTTTTGTAGGTCATCTCGACTTCCTTAGCTAAGGCTTGTTCTTTACTGGCGTTGGCCCAATAAAGTTTATACTTATCAAAAAAAAATAATAATAATAATTCAGAGAATCCAAATGCCCTTAGAATTGATATAAGGAAGTCCCAGTCAACTGTATCAAAAGCTTTATGAATATCAAGTTTGATTCCCACATTACCCCCATAGCAACAAGAGTCGAGGACATTAATGCATTCTTAAGCAGACCGATGGTTTGGGCTATGCTTCTCCCTTTTATAAATGCACCTTGTTGTTCATAAATGACTTGGGAGCAATAACACTAAGTCGGTCTGCCAAGATTTTAGGATTGATCATGAAGAAGAAGCTAGCAAGAGCTATGGGTCTTAATTGGTCGGTCTTAATTGGTCAATACGTTCAACCTCCGTGACTTTGGGAACAAGCACAATGAAGTTAGAATTCAAATTGGGAGAAAGCCAACCTGTGAGGAAGAAACTTTGGAGAGCTTGAATTACATCTGTTCCAACGATATCCTAACAAGAATGGTAACAACTTCCACTAAATCCATATGGCCCAGGAGCACCTTGAGGATCCATCGTAAAGACTGTTTTTTTTTTTTTATCTCATCTCCAGAAGGAACATAAGTAAGATAAGCATTATCCACATGATTGACCATTGGAGGAATCGTTTGGTCCACTAAATCCCCTATCTGGCAAGCATTAGGGCTAGCATAGATATCTTGAAAGATTTAGAATATGATCATGGATGTCTTGTTTATCTTGTATGACTTGATCCCCATTCTTCAAGTAAATAATTTTGCTACGAGCAGCTCTAATCATGGCAGTGGTGTGGAAAAAAGACGTGTTTCTATCACCTTTTGCAAGCCATTTAATTCTAGATTTCTCCTTCCAATAAATTTCCTCCAATTTAATGGCTTCATGAGACTTAACTTTCGCTTGATTTTCTAAAGAGTACAGCACTTCAGAGAACCCTTCAGAAGCAATTCTAAGTTGAATTTCCACCAAATCTTTCTTAGGTCTTCAACCCTATGAAAGATATTCCCAAAAGTCTGGTGATTCCAAACGTTAAGCTCATTTTTCAAGCGCTTGAGCTTTTGAGTCAGGACATATATGGGGTTACCAATAACTTGAGTGCTCCAAATCTTAGCCACAAAATCATTAAAGTTAGGATGCTCCAACCAGGCTCTCTAGTATCTGAAAGGAGTAGGGTATCGCACCTGAGAGGAATCAAAAGCTAACAGAAGGGGGATGTAGTCTAATGATAGTCTAGGAAGGGCTCTGCTCTGCAACAGATTTCAGGCCAGGATGAAACCCAACTATGAGAACACAGACATCTATCCAGTTTCATTTTGATATGCTGGCGAGTGCCTCTACCATTGGTCCAAGTGTAGAACAAACCTTTGGAATCAATTTGGAGGAGCTCACAAACATCTGTCATCACTCTAAACTCGTCACAAGAGATTCTGTTAGGAAGAATACCACCCTTTTTCTCATGAGCGCCAGTAACCGCATTAAAATCCCCAATAAGAGCCCAAGGACTTGTAAAGGATGCTTTGAGATTTGCTAATTCAAGTCACAAATCTCATCTTGAGATATATCTGGTGCTAACATAGACAGTAGTAACTCTGCAAAGGATGTTCTGATGCAAAAACTCCACAGTAATTTTCTAGGAAGAGGAAAAACAACATTCAGATTAAGTCGAGAAGACCAAGTGCACCAGATGTTAGGAAGGAGAGGAGATCTATCATTACCCAATGGCGTATGCAAGTTTAAAGATTGCCAAAACCGAGAAGAAATAGAAGAAAACTGTCATAGGCTCAGCAAGGAAAAGGATATCAGGTTTGTTATTAATCACTAAGTTTTTGAGAGCACGCTAAGTAGGGCTATTAGCAAGCCCCCTGACATTCCAGAAAAGAAGCTTCATTGGGAATGAGCTACAGAGTTACTAGCCCTTGAAAAGTGGGGCTCACTTCGTGTTGCAGCTGTGGAGTTCTTTCTCTGCTGGGACTTTTTTTTTCTTTTGAGACTTAGTGAGCACGTCAATGAACTCCTTGGGAGGAATATAATCATCATTATCAAATGCTTCAGCCCAAAACTTGGTAATCACCCTGTTAACTTCTGATACTGCTTGAGCAGAGTTCTGAGAGGCTTGAAAACCAATTGGGGAGCAAGCTCCCATTTCTGCTTCATCAAATCTGGAAAGTGATTGCTCTAACAACTGAACAGAAGTTGAAATGTGGGGAGAATCATTCTTCTTTGAGGATGGGGCCTGCTGGTGTAGGTGTTAGCAATAGGAGAAGAATTGTTTTGTTGTAAGACAACCTGGGTGTTTTCAACATAAGGATTGATTTCTTGATGGCCCTCATTATTCTCAATGACATTATGCAACCCATTGGGGACTATCTCTTAATCTAGATTAGGATTAACCGCAATAGGAGTGCCTTCCAGAATGGCGAGAATTGGTTCATTAGTATTAGGAGACATGGTTTGGTCAACAACCTGACTAGGAGCATTGACACTACAACTTGGAAGAACAGGAACGGAGACATTCGCATTAGCAGTGGCATTTCCTATAGCCAATGGATCGTTCACATGCTGGTCAGGAGGAACATTGTTCTTAGCGACATATCTACGAGTAATTCGGCTACGACCTCATGGTCTGTTCACTCTACTATAGGGATCCTCCTTCTCCGGCTCTCTTTCTAAACTATTACACTGATGAAGAGAATGACCAATGAAACAGCAGCGGTTACAACAAGATGGGATATGTTTACTCTTCATCTTGAGGGAGAGTGTTAGAAGAGTTATTTGTAATGTGCCGGATGTGTAGAGGTATTACTACTTTTTGATAGTTTTCAATAATATAATATATTCTAGGAAGCCAACTACGACATTAAGCTAATTCGACTTCTCCTTTACTTCTCTCAAACTCTCCTATCTTTCTTTCTTCTCAAAGCTCTAACATAACGTACAGAAAGATGAAAAACATTAGAATAAATTAGATACTAATCTTAAAGCAAATGACTTAATGCTTAATAAAAAGTGGATCCAAGGATATGACATATTATTGAACCCAAAAAGAAAGTTTTGATTCTGCTTGAAAAGAAACAATAAGAAGAATCAATCAGATTATTGATTCTGTTAGATAAATCCCTCTCCATAACTATGAAAAATATTCCTAATGGCAACATGAAATGGGGAAAAAAGAAGTGACCAAAATATCTTCAGCCACAAGCATGATCATCTCCAAGACATCTGTGAACAGCCAAACATACTAGGAAAGGGCAATGCATTTAAGAAAAAAGATGGTTACTTATTCCGAAAAAAAAGAAGCTTACATATATGTTAAGCTTGATATGTAGCCAATATAATCAGGAATTTGACCTGTAATTGAACAGTTCCTCAGTATCCTGCATCAAGCATTGAAAATTAACAAGCTGCTGCGCACATATCATTAAGAAGAACAAGTGCAGAATATGCATCAGAAGTCTCACAGATATTGCAGAGATTTCATCCTTATTATGTCGGGGAAAAGAAGACCTCCTTCACTTGTTTCATTTAAGTCGCTGATCATCCTGGAGCCAAACAAAGTAAAAATGCGAAAACTGATTAATCATGGCCCGCATTTCTATCCGAAAGGGGATGAATGAACTTGTAAGTGAGCTGCGATTACAGAGTGGTAAGATTTGCCAATCCGGAAATTGGTAAAGGCCCTTGAAAGTTGTTTCCAAGGAGGATCCTGCAATTGTTACATAGGTTCAATACCGCAATAAAGAAACTACAAGCAAAGAGTCCAAAAATAGTTCAGGAAGAAGATAGTTACAGATATCGAAGCAGTGTCCAATTCTCAATTACTTGAGGTATAGGTCCAGAAAAATTGTTTCCACTCACATCACTGCAACAATAAATAAAGCTTTAACAATGCTCTCTGTCTCCCATATACTTTTATAGTGAGCATTAAATTAAAGGGAATTTTTGACATAACCCCCATGTTTTTCCAAATGTTCCATAGTAAGATCAGAGCACTAGAACATGAACATGGATGAAATTGGAACTGGAGTGGGCTGATTTGAACTTGATTGCCTGAGAAATCCAGTTGAGGTATGGTCCTTTGGATGATCAAAGTTTTTACAGTAAGAAATGAAGGATGACCAAATGCATTGTACAGAGGACAGACTAAAAGGAAGAGGTATGGCCAAATGGAGGCCACGCTGGTGTAGAAGAGACCGAAACAGGAAGGATTGAATGCAAAATTTAACAAAGGAAAGAATAAGTTTAAGAGGGATCGGTGTAAGCCATAGATGTTTCCACATAGTGTTTGTTGTCTGAGTGATCTTCTATAAGGAGATGGTACCCAGATTTTGTGGAGAAGTTCCCAGAAGTAGATGGACCACAAATCAGCTTCTTCAATGACTGGCGTCACAAGCATAATTTGACGCCTCACCTCTTAATGCTTCTTCACACGTCTCCTTCCCTATCACCCAATCAAGAACTGCCATAACTCTGATTCTACCATTGATGATATAGAGGTCCGACCTTCAGAACTTATAACCCCCTTGTTCGGCTATAACCACGAACACCATTGACAAATTTCCAAGTCCATGTATGGTTGTCATAGTTGGTAATATAAAGTTTTTAAATTAATTGCCGAAGTGGTGACGGCCGGCCACGACGATCCGGTAGGTTGGTCGCCGGTGATGGGCAACCAACCCACGGGAATCTCGTGGCCGGCCGTCCACTACAGGCATTGATTTGAGATTGGGGTTGTAATCCCAAAACATGCATTTTTTTGTTCCAAGGTTGAAGAAAGGGCATTTTTGTCCTTTTAAAAAAAACTGTTAGTCAAATGGCAGCTTTTTCAAATTAGGAGGTATGTCAAATTTTAAAGATAAAATGGGGTGTATGTCAAAAATTTCCTAAATTAAAGTATATACGTGCTTGTCCACTCACAATAGCTCTAAGTTTTGAAAGTGTGCAAAACTTTTAGGAAATCCTCCAATAAACACATTGCTAGACAGGTACCTGCAAACCATAAGAAACAAGAAGGGAATGTTCAACCAGGTAAGGATGTTAAACGATATTGGTTCCGGGTCTAGATCCAAAATGATTGGCCCCATCGGGTATTGGGTTTGGGTACCGAGACCCCAAATCCCAAGTAATAAACAAGGTGGACCCAAAATAGACCTTGATGTTAATTAGTTAAAAATAAAAAAAAAAGAATTGGGCCCACACCCTACTAATCAAGGCCGGGCCACTATGTAATTGTTCAAACTAGAGTAAAACTTTGATGACCGGGCCAGTCATCAAAGGAGATGACAGGGTTGTAGATCTCAGCACGTGGATTTTGTATGGGCTGACCACCTTGGCCTCATCGCACCACGTGGCAATTTATCAAAGGACTCTGACAGAATTGATATTTGACCAATCTGTAAATGAACCTACAAACCAAAAATCAGCCTGATTAGTGATTTCAAACTTTTGGATCTTTGTACGGAAATAATGGTAAATAATGCTCAAATTCTTACAGTTAAAATCAACCAACGAAGATGACTTCAACTAACGCTTAGAAGTCACTGGTCAGTGTCCTCTAATAAATAGCCACATGGCTTATATTGTGGGTGGTCGGGTAGCTACCTGACCACCCGTGGTCAGGCAAGGCTTACTCCCAACGACATCCCCTAGAATTAAGACTGTCGAGGGCTGGATCACCCTGATGTTATCGGATCAGATCTAGGTAACACAGGGAACATGTCAGACATTTTGGAAGGGGAACCTTCAAAGTTTGAAGGTCCCTGTTAAGACCCAAACCAATACACCAAAAGCACCTAGGTAATAAAGGTGCGGGAAGTTTAAGTCTTAATCTTTAAGATCGTAACATTCCACCGTGCTTCAAGGCCAACGTCCACGGTGGCCCACTCTGAGGCAGCTTTCACTCTGGTACTTTTTGTGAGCGAGCCCAGCATTTTTTCCGGTACCCCTATTTTCTGTTTTTTCTTTTGAGCGAGTCCCCAAGTAGCCCTTTCCTCAGGTCGCCCCTCCCGTGACTTGAACCCATGAAGTGGGGTTGACTTTGATACCAAATGTTAAGACCCAAACCAATACACCAAAAACATCTAGGTGATAGAGGTGCCCGAAGTTTAAGTCTTAACTTTTAGGATCGTAACAGTCCCCCAGACCAGCGAATCTTTTTTCACTGTTTTCATATCGTTTTATTCTTTTTTTATTCCTGTAAACTTACAGTTCTTGAAGGTTTGTGAGGTTTCCCAGTGCTTCAGGAAGAAATCCAGAGAGCCGGTTTTCGAACACGTCCCTTTGATCAAAGCAACTCGAAATGAGACGAGATGATAGAAGGATTGATAAAATAGAGGAAAAGAGGAGCAAAACATACAGAAATCGAAGAGTGGAGATGTTGCCCAACTCATCCGGGATCCGTCCAGATAAGTCGTTCCCCCATAAGCTTCTGCAAGCAAAACAGGCCCAACGGTTTTAAACAAGTGCCCTAGACTAACATGCACCAGGGAGAAATATAGGCGCATGTTAGAGTTTACCCTGTGAAATGAAATGCGGAAGAGGGAAAAAATAAGAGAAAAAATTGCCTGACCACTGACCATCCATGGAGTTCTCAACACATAACCGAGTGATTTTTGCCACGTACTCATGTGAGTGTTTTTCAAAATTTCTTTTTTAATTTTTTAATGCAGAAGTAAAAAAGCACTCAGGTTCGTCCGTACAAAATCCACGTGCCGACAACTCTGTGGATTTGGGTGCAAAGATCCGAAAGTTATAAATCACTAATCAGGCTGATTTGGAAAAATCTATGATACCGACTTCTGTATCAAAATTTTGATGCAGAAGCCCCTCAATTTGCCATGTAGTAGTCTCTTCAGGGCCCACTGCCTCTCTGAATGTTTGGCCCACACCTTGATGGACCCACACACAAAAAATCAGTGTGATTAGTTATTCCTAGCCATTAGATTTGAGCACTTTTTCATCATGGGCTTGGAACTAACTCATAGGCTTGTTCATAAAGTCCAAGGCGAAAAAGTGCTCAAATCCTACGGCTAGAAATCACCAATCATGCTGATTTTTGGTGTGTAGGTCTATCATAGTGTGGGCCAATTATTCAAAGGGCAAGTGGGTCCGAACAAGTCTACCACGTTGCAATTTGAGCGACTTTGGCATCAAAATTTTGATACAAGCCCGGCTGATTTTTTTGGTTTGCAGGTCAATCGCGAGAATGGCCAAACATCCATACGGTCAGCACCCTCTAATAGGTGCCACGTGGCTCGTATCGCGGGCTTTGACCGTACCGAGGGGATGTTGAGCCTAGGTAGTTACAAAAAATGATTGGCTCATCCCACAGAGTACAACCAAAAATAAATATGATTGGTATTTTTTAGCCATTGGATCCGAGTAATCGAATTAATATCCGAATCCCACAGCTAAAATTCAACACATGATAAAAGACAAAAATCCAACGCAATAGGACTATATTTGGTCTGAGATACACGCCAAACATCCACACGGTCGTTGGTCCACGTGGCTCATATAACCGTTCCAGACCATTTTTGCTCAACCACGTCTTCGAGCAAAAATTGACAGAGAAAAGAGAGATGAGATTGATGCAGTCTACTTACAGCTCATATAGAGACGACAAGCCACCCAAGTCTGCCGGTATCGACCCATTCAGATAGTTTTGGCTCAGATCGCTGTTTGTGCGGATAAAAATTGGTAAGAAGTTCTAAAGTGATTTTGAACAAAAATGGACTGAGAAAAAAGAGAGATGATGAGATTGATGCAGTCAACTTACAGGTAAGATAGAGATGGAAAGGCACCCAACTCTGCCGGTATCGACCCATTCAGATAGTTTTGGCTCAGATCGCTGTTTGTGCGGATAAAAATTGGCAATTGGTTACACCACACGAGGATTTTCTAAAGTGAAAGAAAAATAGGGAAAGCCTACCTTCTTTTGCCATATGGCAGAAAGCAATTAGGTTGAAACTTGCCAATGGAGAAGGGGAACGGAGAAATCTAGTCTGCATACGTTTGCAGACTTTAAAGTATGCAAACATTGAATCCATCGTTGAATGTTCCTTGAAAAACGTGTTTTTAATTTATATAATAAATTTTTAAAAAATATTGAAACTAACACGTTTTTCAATGGACATCCAACAGTAGTGAATCTAATCCAAAACATAAAAGCTACCAAAACTGAAGGCTATATGGTCATTTGATCCAAACAAATTTTGGAATAATTGCTTTCGTAGATATAAGACCAAGCAAATGGTGGAACCTATCCCCTACATTTAACCACATGCATAGTAAAAGTACGTGCAGTACAATTACTCTCTTCTGCATCGCAGATGCCCCTCCACTAATCTATTACTACTTTAAAACTAAAACTTGGGTTCGGGCATGCCGCTCAGGCAGCACTCCCGTGGCGTTCACACGGTACTCACCTTCAGTTGCTTAGCATGCTGATGTACCTCATCAACGATGATGATGGACCATAATATGAGCCATGGGGCACACTCTTAGAAGCAGCTGACCATATGAATGTTGGGGCCACCAAATTTCAGCCTGGTTAGTGATTTCAAACCAATGGATCCTTGTACCCCAAATAATGCCTAGGGATAAAATCAACCCCAGAAAATGACTCGAATCCAATGCTTAAAAATTAACAATAAAGCTAATTTCTGGTATGTAGGTCCACTTAGGGTTGGGCCAAACATCCATAAGGTCATTGATCTCTAAGAGTGCACCACGGGGATCACACTGCAGTCTGTCATCAACGCCGAAGAGGCCCCTATAATCACTCACGCGCAACACACATGCCTCCCCCTATATAAATAAAAGAACGAAAGTAAAAGAGAGAAGAGCTTACAGATCCGTCAACGACTTCAATTTACCCAAGACAAGAGGTATGGATCCTTTAAGTAAGTTATTAGAAAGGTCCCTGTTATTCATACGTAGAAATAGAAGAAAATAGACAAAAAAAAAGTCATTATTGATCAACAATGCTAAGTGAAAAAGTGCTAACAAACTCTATATATGTTGATTAAAATTACTTAGGAAATAAGGCAAAGGACAATGGTGTTCTAACCTTAGTGCTACTAATCCTACAGTGCCACCTCAATGCAACCATTTTTTGGGTGAGTGACGACTTTTGTTTTTACATTCTCTGATAATTTCTTTTATCGCTCTTTCGAGACAACTAATTATTTCATCCCACATCACCGTAGTGTCTATATGTAGAATATTCATTTTTCCCTCGCTATCAATTTATTTTTAAAGGGTATTATATCTCATTTTAGTCCTAACGTCTAATTTTTTGGGACATTTTACTTTTATTCCTCTTAAAACTAAATAAATCTCTAATAATTCATGTTCGTATTTTTTTTCTTGAAAACTCATTATTGTCCATATACTAGTGGGTGCCCCGTGCCATCGGCACTCCTCGACAAAGAATTTACCAAAATCAGGTGAGTGGTGGAGATCCACTGTCCATTTGGGGGATGATTAGATCTCGGCCCTTCTTTGTTGATGCTTATAAGAAGGGGTATAAGTAGGGAGACAACCAATGTGTTTTGTTATATAGAATAGTAAATGGCCTATGCCCACGGCACTTTCCGACAAAAGTGTTTGCAAAAATTGGGTGCCTTCGGCATTCAAATGGTATAACGGACTGGGGCATTACCGTTTTTTCCATTATAACGGCTGTTATAACGGATTGTAACGCAAAGAGAGAGAAATGGAAAAATAACAAAAAATAACGGTGTTGAAATTTAAATTTTGAATAAATTGAGGTCAAATGAGGCGGATTGAGTGGCTGAAATCTAACCGTCCACATTAGATCAATGGATTTGATCTCAACCACTCTTTATCTAACCATCCACATTAGATGGATGGATAAGATAAGAGAATACAACTGAGTTGTCTTGATATATGCGTGGGTAGCCTGTGCCCACGGCACTCTCTGACAAAGTATTTGTCAAAATCGGGTGGGAGTTAATCTCAGCCATCGATATGAAGCATAGTGGATCTCAGCCACTCATTATTGAAGCCATATAAGATAAGAGGGGTATAAGAAAACCATTAAATTTTCGTTAAATTCTATTTTTTTTTAATTTTTAATTTTCAATTTACAATTTTCAAATTTTAAATTTTAAAATTTGAATTTCAGCACCACTTTTTCCTTTAAAATCATTAAAATCTATTTTTTCCATTTTTGCCCCTAGCTGTTTCAATCCGTTTTAACAGTAACACCCCTCCCGAGGCATAAAAAGTGGGGCTCCTGAGCCTGACCCTTGGGCTATATGTAAATCCAACCCATTTCATTCCTTATATATAGGTAAATAGTAGGTGACCCATGCCCAAGACACTCATCGACAAAATTGGGTGTGAGTAGCTGAGATCCACCGTCCATTTGATGTGATAAGATCTCGACCATCCTTTATGAAGCCGGATAAGAGGGGGAGATAACCGTCCTGTTTTGTGATATAGATTTACAAATTTCACTACTATTTTTGAGTCTGTAATAAATACAAACAAGCCCGACCTATTTGAATTGCGCGCAGTTGGATATGTAGGGATAAAGGTAAAAAGGTGAGAAAGTTATCGACATAGGAATAAAGTAAGGAAACTTTTCTTACAGTACTTTTAGGAACGTAAGGTCCGCCAATTCTCCAGGGATTATTCCAGTTAGTTGTCGGTCGGAGAAGTCACTGTAACTCAAAGTGAGATGATAAACAAATTGAGAGTTCAGATTTTTAACTGAAACCAAAGAATTACAAAGAAAGATT
Organism: Euptelea pleiosperma; assembly: GCA_035048495.1. Classification (NCBI taxonomy): domain Eukaryota; kingdom Viridiplantae; phylum Streptophyta; class Magnoliopsida; order Ranunculales; family Eupteleaceae; genus Euptelea; species Euptelea pleiosperma. Next base: position 14,236,806 of record CM068541.1, read on the forward strand.
CTTGTGTAAATGTAAACCATATATAGGAGGTGTGAGGAAGAAGACTTTCACGTAGATTCTTGTCCATTGATGCTTAATGCAGATTTCGCCGCAATATGATGGGCCTACTTAAATGCAATACTAGAGTGGTGATCTCACCGGAAGATCCCATATGCAAATTTACGTTGGGTGCCCTCGTGTCCCTTATTTATTTTTTTTTTTTGTAATACACTTTTGGGAAGGTTTTTGAACTTCAAATTGCTTTGCATGTTGATGTTTGACCCTCCCAAGGATTTTGAACTTCAAATTGCTTCATATGTTGATGTTTGATCCTCCCAAAAATGTCATGTGTCGACACACTCTGTCGGACCCACTAACTTCATTAATGTTTGGCCCACCACTTGTTCGATCTACACACAAAAATCTGCTTCATTATTGATGATTTCTAGACGTTGGATTTTAGTGCCCCCAAAATGCTTGAATCCAACTGGTGGAAATAACCAATAATCAAACAGAAATTTGGAGTGTAGATGGAATAAGTGGTGGGTCAAACATCGATCCATGGGTTTGGGTTAGTAGGCCCAAAACCAAAAGAGTGTGCTACTTACCATTTTCTCTGGAGCCCCCTCTCAGGAATCGTGTTCTTGGCCATGGATTTTGAGAATCCAACGGTGGTTGATAGTGCCACCAAAAGTGAAGGGGGGTGTTAAACATCGAAACATTAGTCAGCTCAGGAGCCCCCTCTCAGGAATCGTGTTCTTGGCCGTGGATTTTGAGAATCCGACGGTGGTTGATAGTGCCACCAAAAGTGATGCCAGCTCAGTGCTACCAACCACTGATCGATTTTCGGAATCCACGGCCGAGAACACGACTCCCTAGAGGGGGTAGAAAAAGGGGGGCTCCTGAGCCCGACCCTTTGAACAAGTTTTTCGTTTACAAAAGATTTAGTGAGATGCAATTTTGTCTAGGAAAAAAAGATTGGAGAAGAATCACTAAATTGATCGGTCTTTGAAATTTGTATGGTAGACTAAATGTTTTCCAACCATCCATGAACAGTGAACACCTTATTCTAGCCCCATAATGGCAAGTGACCGAGTAATTGGTCCAAATAAACTCATTAATTATCATGAGTCGATCAACAAAGGGGGACCCTACCTTGATCTAAGGTCTTTTATTGGGTGTTCAAAAAGAGAAGAGATCATACATTTCTGTCACATGGCAAACGGTGACCTCACTACAATTGCACCGAATTACAGATGTCCAACTTTGATTCGCACAAGAGCCAGATCCAAAGTTCGGCAGAGTTTGCTGAATTCTATACTTGGAGAGAGTGGAAGAGTCAGATAATTGAGAGGAGGACAGCGGCTTCAACTTGGAGACAATGGTGTTAAGAGCAATTACTGCGACATATTTAAGTACACAAAGTGAGACATGTAACGTAATCTAATCTTAATCAAGTCAAAATACTACAAACGGATTTTTGATGCAATAATACGTTATCAAAGATAACATACAACAGTGTTTGATTGCAAAGAAAATTTTCCCGAGAAAATACATGTGGGAAATGTCTTCAATGGCGCCGTTGATTGATTGCATATGAGAACACATATTTCAATCACCTGAGACCTTATTTTCAGGTGGAAATGAATTCTCACCTATTTGGATGGGAAATGAATTCCGAGTAGGGAAAATTATACAGATTTAAAATGGGTATCTAACAAGAGACAGTTGTGTTTTTCCAAAGAAAATGCAATTTTTCCACTTGGAAATCAAACACGCCTTAAGTAAAATGCAATTTTCTCGCTTTAAAAAAAATCTCATTATCCTGTTGTGCATGGTACTAGTGTCTACTAAGGAACTCTCTCTCTTTCTCTCTTTCTCTCTCAATATGTATAGGAAAGCTTAAGACTGAAATATCTGGGAGTTTCAGAATTAAAAGATGTCTACCTTCATTTGGCGCCAACGTTTTATCAGCTGCATTCTGTTGTTGTGTGAGGAGAAGCAAGAGAAAAATAGAGAATAAGAGCCTTGGAGAAGACAAATGTTTTCCCATTTCTCTCTCACAGAGCTTCCCGATAACTCAATACGAAAACAGGAAGAACAAAATAAATAGGGAATCATTCCTCACTTGGTCCACACCACGGTTAGCAAATTTTCCACTTTTTTGAAAAATACTTGGTTTTTGAAAACACCTTTCAAACAGTGTTTACAGAACATCGTAAAAAAAAAAAAAAAAAAAAAATCAAAACAGACCCAGGAAAGATCAATAATTGAAAAATATCCCGTAGTTTTCAAATTTTAAAAAAATCTCATGAATAAAACTCATTATTGTTTATAAAAATTAAAGAAAATTTTTATTTATAATATATGTCATATGGTTTCAGTTTTATTATATATGTATACGTTTTTTTTTAATGTTTAGTTTTGGGCTAAAAAAGTATTAAATCTGAAGTCCTCACTTACCCTTGTGTGTTTTTTACTGCGCTTTTTTTTAAGACAAATCATTTTAAAATCACATTTTTTTTTGTTTTTGCCCCTGTACGTTACAATAAGTTACAACGGAAAAAACGGTAACACCCCCAGTACGTTATACCGATATAACCCCTTTTTAAACCTTGGAAAATCCAACCACCTACTTTATAAGACTTTTAAATTTTTCATTATTAAAGAGTAATTTTAGTTGAGGAAATCTTCTTAATAAATTAAGGAAGTGCAATCTCTTGAACAAAAACAAAAAAAAAAGGAAATTAGTCAATCACAACAAAAAAAGTAAGAAAAGATCAAATGTTGGGGGGCGTAAGTAACATTATTAGTGCTCTTTTTTTTGTGACGTTGGATCACAATCTACTAATCATGTGGATCGCACATGCCCACCCCCACTAAGTAAGGATAGAATAAAGCGCTTTAATTAGCGGCGTTTGCCCCCTCCACTAAGTCACTAAATACGAATAAAGCGCACAATACGAATAAAGCGCTCAATAGAGAGACTTTTTATCTAGATTTTAGAAATTAGTGAGCTTGCTTTATCCTGACACGTGAAGTTAAGAAAGAAAAAAAGATCTTTTGGAAAAAAAGAAGTTAAGAGAAAATCACTAGAACTCATTTTCTCTTTTACTAATGTTTGTCTTAATGCCATGTGTTGTACATGATGCTCAAGTAATTACATGTGGTCTAGACCAAGGTTTAGAGGAGGCCGTTTGGCAGTGTTACCGTTAAAATGGCCATAAAACGGATTGAAACGGCCAGGGGCAAACATGAAAAAAAAAAAAAAATGAAAAAAAAATGGAATTTAATGTATTTTAACGATTTTAATGCAATTTAACAGAAAAAGTGGTGCTGAAATTCCAAATTTGAAATTTCAAAATTTAAAAAAAAAAAAGAATTTAACAGATTTACCGGCTGTTTTTTTTCACAAAATTTTTCAGAATTTAACGGCTGTTAAGACGATTTTAACGGCCGTTAAAACAAACAAAAAAATGGCCATTAGATTTAAAGCGTCAAATGTGTTTAAACAGTTTTAATGGAAATGGGCTTGGGGCGTTACAGTTTAAACGGCCATTAAAACCGTTTAAACGACCATTTTTAAAACCATGGTCTAGACCAAGGTTTAAAAGGGGACGTTATAACGGTTTAACAGACTGGGGGAGAATTTCAAATTTTCAAAAATGAAAAATAACGGAAATCACAGCCTTTTTTCACAAAAATTTCCAGAAAACAACGGTTGTTATTTTTGTTATAACAGAAAATAACGGCCGTCATTTTAGGTGTTTTAATGGTAGGTAACATAACGGGGGGAGGTCCTAATCCACTATAGCGGCCATTTTTTTAACCATGTTCTAGACTAAAAGATCATTAAATTTACTTGATTTCATAGGTTTTAGAAACTTTTATGATGAAAAATGGTCGGCTTCAACCTAGTACGAAATAGGCCCATTACGGTTGCCCTTAGAAAAGTTTACTAGAAATAATTTTTACCCTAGTCTCTGTATGATTGCCCTGAATAAGTTTTCTAGAAATGATTTTTGCATATAAATGTCTTATTCTATACCAATAGTTCTTGACATACGAATCCTTTTTCTGCAAAACGTTTATTGATCACCACACAAAGCCTATGGTTGCCATGAATAAGTTTTCTAGAAATGATTTTTGCATATAAAAGTTATAAAACTTCTTTCTGTATCGCACTTTTCTAGCATGCAAATCCTTTTTCTGCAAAACATTTCGTTGATCACCATACAGACCTAAATATCCAAAAGGTTTCTAGATCAACACATTTTGATATACAACTCATTTTCTTTAATTTTGTGGATAAAAGCGAATCTGATCTGATACGAAGTTCTACTATTTTTACCATGTCACATCTAAATGATCCGATCTCTTATGAAATCGGTACCGGTTTAGTGTAGTTTTAAATCTGATTGGCACTAGATGGACAATAATCTGATTCGAACATATTCACTGGGAGTCCTACTTCAGATATGAGTCAACTTTTTCACGTCTAAAATGGCTATCCAAACAGGCCCTAAATATTTTCGAAGTTTAAAAATTTTATGTATTTTTTCTTAGGGTAATTTTAGTCACACCCGTCAAAACTTGAGGGCACTCGACCTGCTGAGAGCACCCCACTTAGACTAAATGTTTTCCAACCATCGATGAACAGTGAACACCTTATCCTAGCCCCATAATGGAAAGTGGCTGAGTAATTGGTCCAAATAAACTCATTAATCATCATGAGTCGATCAACAAAGGTGTACCCTACCTTGATCTAAGGTCTTTTATTGGCAGTTCAAAAAAGAAAAGAGATCATACATTTCTGTCACATGGCAAACGGTGTCCTCACTACAATTGCACCGAATTACAGATGTCCAACTTTGATTCGCACAAGAGCCAGATCCAAAGTTCGGCAGAATTTGCTGAATTCTATACTTGGAGAGAGCGGAAGAGTCAGATAATTGAGAGGACGACAGCGGCTTCAACTTGGAGACGATGGTGTTAAGAGCAATTACCGTGATATTTAAGTACACAAAGTGAGACATGTAACGTAATCTAATCTTAATCAAGACACTACAAACGGATTTTTGATGCAATAATACGTTATCAACATTAAGGGCCTGTTTGGTAGGTGAGAAAAAGAGTTCCCCTGGCGAATATTTAGCCAGGCAAATATTATCTTGGCTAAATTTGTTCATATAAATATTTAACAATGTTTGGTACGTGTATAAGCTAGCTTACTACTGCTTACTTCATTTTCTTTCAATTTGAGTGGGTCCCACATATCAAAGTAAATCAAAAATGGGTTAGGCCAGTGTGGGAACCACATATTATGTCAAAGGATAAAAAAAACTCATTTTTATCTTTTTTATATATTAAAAAACTCAATTTTATTAAAAATAGTGATTTTCCCATGAGAAAATAAAAATTTCCAACCAACGCTTAATCGGTGTGAAAATATTTACAAAGGGGAGGGGGGAAGGTGGTCAAATATTTTCCCACCACGGCAGGCAAATTTGTGGGCCCAGTTAAATATTCGCCGGGGGCAAGTGGCTGCCAAACACGCCCTGGCAAATATTAGCTCGAGCAAATATTTTATTTTTCCACCGTGGTGCATTACCAAACAGGCCCTAAAGGGCGCATTTGATTGCAAAGAAAATTTTCCGAAGAAAATACATGTGGGAAATGTCTTAAATGGCGTTGATTGATTGCAAATGAGAACACATATTTCAATCACCTGAGAGCGTATTTTTCAGGTGGAAATGAATTCTCACCTATTTGGATGGGAAATGAACTCCGAGTAGGGAAAATTATACAGATTTAAAATGGGTATCTAATAAGAGACAGTTGTATTTTCCCAAAGAAAATGCAATTTTCCCACTTGGCAATCAAACACGCCTTAAGTAAAATGCAATTTTCTCGCTTTAAAAAAAATCTCATTAACCTGTTGTGCATGGTACTAGTTTTTATAATATATGTCACTTATTTTATGTTTATAAAATATTTTTAGAAAATATGAAAATATTCCGAGATAATTGGAGACCTGATAAATGAGATATATGTTTTGAAAATTATTAGCATTATTTATTTTACTTATACCGGAGAGAAACATCATACACTTTCGATTCTATTATACTTATATTATACCCTGTATATCTTTCTTTTTTTTTTTTACCCTGTATATCTCATTATGAGCATGAACACGTACATATATGTATACGTTTTCTTGAGCGCTTCGGTTTGGGCTAAAAAAGTATTAAATCCAAAGTCCTCACTTATTGATATTTAGATGTTCTTGTGTTTTTTTATTGTACTTTTTTTTTTAAAGATAAATCATTTTAAATTCATGTTTTTTTTCATTTTTGCCTCTGTCCGTTATAATAAGTTACAACGGAAAAAACGGTAACACCCCCAGTAGATTATACCGATATAACGGTCTGGGGGAATTACCCTTTTTTTCCGTTATAACGAGAAAAAAACGCACTCAGAGGCAAAACGGAAAAAATGAAAAATAATGGAAGTAACGGAAAATAACGGAAAAAAAGGCTCTGAAATTTAAATTTTGAATTTTGAAATTTCAAAATTTCAGAAACGGAAAAAATGGCCATTTTTTTCAGAAAATAACAGTCGTTATTTTTGTTATAACGGAAAAATAACGGAAAATAACGGCCATTATTTTCTGGGCGTTTTAACTGTACGTAACGTAACCGGGTAGGTCCGAATCCGTTATAACGGCTGTTATTTTTGTTATAACGGCCGATTTTTAAACCTTGCTTGGAAACACCAATTACCACCTACTTTATACGACTTCTAAAATTTTCATTATTAAAGTAATTTTAGTGGAAGAAATCTTCTTAAGAAAATTAAAGAAGCGGGTGCATAAGTAAGAAAAGATCAAATGTGGGTGCATAAGTAACATTAATAGTGCTCTATGACTAACGAAAAAGGAATAAAGAAAAAGAAGAGATGCCACTGTGGTACGTTAGATCACTGTCTACTAATCATGTGGATCACACATGCCCGCCCTACCACGGAAATATTTTAGATGCAGAGGAATTTGGATGCAGGGGGGCTCTCGTAGCCCTAAAATCTAGGGCTAGAGAAAACCAATCAGACTGAATTTTTGTATGTATATCCACGAAGGGGTGGGCTAAACATCCATGTGGTCTAAAATTTCCCCACCCCTTCTAAGAGCATCTCCAATGGAGGTCTCCAATTTGGAGCACATAAATATTAATTTTTAATATAAAGTACTTTTACAGCACTTCAGTAACCGTGTTTACTCCAACCCCAGTCTCTTATTTTATCTCTAAATCACTGGTCCTCTCAAAAGCACCAAGGATACAAATGGAAATAGAATTTAATATAACATTTTAAAAAGGTCAAAACTGTCATTAATCAACATCAACAGTAATAGAGACCCCCAGATTTTGGAGACTCAAAAAGGGGTCTCTAGAATGGAGACCCTTTTGGAGTACAGTTGGAGGGTCTCTATTTTACAGAAATAGAACACGGTTGGAGATGCTCTAAGTAAAGAATAGAATAAAGCGCAGCATTTTTCCCCTCCACTAGTCACTTAGTGCGAATAAAGCACACAATACGAATAAAGCGACTTTTTATCAAGATTTTAGAAATCATGGAGGATTAGTGAGCTTGCTTTATCTTGACATGTGAAGATAAGAAAGAAAAAAAGATCTTTTGGAAAAAAAGATCTTATGAGAAAATCACTAGAACTCATTTTCTCTTTTACTGATGTTTGTCTTAATGCCACATGTGTTGTACATGATGCTCAAGTAATTACATTGCACTTTTTATAAACATGTGGTCTAGACCAAGGTTTAAAGGAGGCCCTTTTAACGGTTTAATGGACTGGGGGTGTTAACGTTAAAACGGCCCTAAAACGGATTGAAACGGCCAGGGGGGGAAAATGGAAAAAAAAATAGAATTTAACGATTTTAATGGAATTTAACGGAAAAAGTGGTGCTGAAATTCAAAATTTGAAATTTTCAAAAAAAAAAAAAAAAGAATTTAACGGCTTTTTTTTTCACAAATTTTTTCAGAATTTAGCGGCCATTAAATTTAAAGCGTCAAAACGTGTTTAAACGGTTTTAACAAAAACGGACTTGGGGCATTACAGTTTAAATGGACGTCTTTAAAACCATGGTCCAGACCAAGGTTTAAAAGGGGCCGTTATAACGGTTTAACGGACTGGGGGCGAATTTCAAATTTTCAAAAACGAAAAATAACAGAAATAACAGCTTTTTTTCAAAAATTTGCCAGAAAATAACGGTTGTTATTTTTGTTATAACGGAAAATAACGGCCGTTAAATTCAAAGCATCAAAACGTGTTTAAACGGTTTTAACAAAAACAGGCTTGGGGCGTTACAGTTTAAACGGACGTCTTTAAAACCATGGTCCAGACCAAGGTTTAAAAGGGGCCGTTATAACGGTTTAACGGACTGGGGGCGAATTTCAAATTTTCAAAAACGAAAAATAACGGAAAAAACAGCCTTTTTTCACAAAAATTTGCCGGAAAATAACGGTTGTTATTTTTGTTATAACGGAAAATAACCGGTGTTAAATTCAAAGCGTCAAAATGTGTTTAAACGGTTTTAACAAAAACAGGCTTGGGGCGTTACAGTTTAAACAGACGTCTTTAAAACCATGGTCCAGCCCAAGGTATAAAAGGGGCCGTTTTAATGGTTTAACGGACTGAGGGCAAATTTCAAATTTTCTAAAAAGAAAAATAACGGAAATAACAGCCTTTTTTCACAAAAAATTGCCAGAAAATAACGGTTGTTATTTTTGTTATAAAGGAAAATAACGGCCGTCATTTTTAGAGCGTTTTAACGGGATGTAACTTAGCGGGGGGAGGTCCGAATCGGTTATGACGGCCGTTTTTTAAAACATGGCCAAGACTAAAAGATCATTATATTTACTTGATGTCACAGGTTTTAGAAACTTTACGATGAAAAATGGTCGGATTCAACCTAGTACGAAATAGGCCCATAACGGTTGCCCTTAGAAAGTTTTCTAGAAATAATTTTTACCCTAGTGTCACGGACCTAGTCTTTGACCCTTACTAAAGACCGTGCGGCACTTGAGTTAGTCGCTCCTTTGCTAGCTCAAGTCAGCCTTCCCCCAAAGTGACTTAGGACTTGGCCTTGCCTAAGCACTACTCTCACTCAAGAAGCACACAAAGCACACAAGAACAAGAAAGCTTAGAGAATGAGGAAGCTTGTATTGCTCAACTCTGGATTCTAGGATTTCCAGGATTTTCCCAGGATGATTACAAATGAGGGGGCTTGCCCCTTTATATAGGCTTTAAGCCTTATTCTAGAATCTTCTATACTATTCTACCAAAGAATCTCTAGATGCTTCTCCTAAGAACTATCTAGAATACTTACATATAATACATGGGTAGAGATTCCCTAGAACTCTCATGAGTATTCTAGATTCTTCTATCTTCTAGGGTTCTCCACCATACTCTAGAGTCCTCTAGAAACTTCCAGAGTACTCAAGACTCCTTGAGCCATAACCGGGCTTGGTTATGGGCTTGGAACGGACTTCGTTGGTGGGCTTGGAACGGGCTTCGTTGGCGGACTTGGATCGAGCCCAACTAGTGACCCCGTGACACTCTCCCCCACCTGATTGCGCGACGTCCTCGGCGCGTCATCTCCATAGTATTTGGTGATTTTGTCTTTAAATTGCCATAGAGTATCTGCGTGCTCCCAAGTAGCCTCATCCTTGGGTAATCCCTTCCATTTCACCAGATACTCGATGTATAATTGGACTCCACGCCTATTCACCCGACGATCAGCGAGTATGTAGTCCACTTCCTTGCACTCTACTGGTCGTCTTCTCGTGTCTGTCCATTTCTTCTTTTTTGGTTGGCTCATGATAGCCTTCCCAGGTGGTGTCGATGCAGGCGACTTGACACCAAGCTTCATCTCAACTGGATGACCCACCTCTTTCCTAGGTGGTAGCGTCTTTGTCTGCTTAGGCGACATCATGTCCTTGGATTTTTCAAGGACTTTGCCTTCATTCTTGGGTAGTTCTCTATCTACCCTGTCCTCAAGATCTTCGACCATGCCCTTCTTGGTTCCCATCGACAGTTGCAAGGCCGAGAGCATCTTTGTTCCGATTTTGGTTCCTTTGACCGTAGAAACCATGCAAGGAGCTCCTTCCTCGATGATACACACCGAGTTCACGAACGGCATAGGTATTGCCTTGACCCTTTTCAGGAACTCCATCTCTAGTACCACTTGATAGTCATCCATAGGAATGACTGATAAATCCACGAGCCCCTTCCATTCCCCTATGCGTAGCTCTACCCCATGAGTCGTGCCTTGGATAGGTTTGGCCTGTGAATTTACCGCTTTTATCCATCCTTCTTCCTTGGATGCTTTCAACCCCAGTCTCTTTGCCTCTTCTACCGAGACAAAGTTATGGGTTGCCCCAGTGTCTACCATGACTCGAGTGGGCTTCCCATTGATGTGGGCTTCTATATACATGAGACCCTTGCTGGCTGCCTTGGATGACTCGGGCTGTTTCTTTACGGCATTGAGAAGTCGTAGCGATCCCATCCTCGGCTCCTCGTCGCTATCCTCTTCCCGATCATCTATCTTGGCTGCCAAGGCATTCAATGCCTTCCTCTGTGGGCAATCCCTTGCCCAATGATCTCCATCACAAAGAAAACAGTTAGTTCTCTTTGGTTTAGAGTGATCCTTACCTTCCTTGCCACCCTTCCTCGTCTTGTTATACTTGGAGTTGAATGGCTTGGATGACCCCTCCTTGTGACTTGATGGCCTATCTCCCCCACCTTTGGCATGGCTACCCTTGGAAGATTTTGCCTTGGAAGAGTCTCCCTTCTTGAACTCGACTAGTTGCTCGGCCGCGGCCATAGCACTAGCGAGGTCTTGCACCCCTCGACGACGTAACTCTTGTTCTGCCCATGGTTGGAGACCATCCATGAAATTGAAGAACAACTCCTTGTCTGGCATGTCAGGGATCTCCAACATAAGGGTTGAGAACTCCTTCACATAGTCTCGGATAGAGCCAGTGTGCCTCAATCGTTTGAGACTCTTCCTTGCTTGATGCTCCGCATTCTCAGGGTAGAACTGCCTTTTGATCTCCTTCTTGAAGTCCTCCCATGTATCGATCGTGCATGTGCCTCGTTCCATATCTGCGTGACGTCTACGCCACCATAGGGTAGCGGTGTCGGTGAGGTACATGGTGACCGTCCGAATCTTGGTCTTCTCATCGCGTAGGGAGATGGCCTCAAAGTACTGCTCCATGCTCCACAAGAAGTTATCTAACTCCTTGGCATCCCTTGACCCACCATAGGTCTTGGGCTCTGGGGTCCTGATCTTGGGTGTCCCCTGTGTGACCATGCCTTCATTGGCCATGGCCTTCTTCCATAGGACCCAGTCACCTCGCATTTCTTCAACTTGATCCTTTAGAGTTTCCACCATCTCAATTACTTGGGCTTGGAAGGCATCCCTCTCTTGCTGCTGATCATGCACTAGTTCATTGACGGTGGCCAGCATACCCCCCTTGAGTTCCTCAAATCCCGTCTTGAGGTCCTCCATGCCCGTGCCTAACTCGTCAAACCTATCACGTGCATCTGCCATGGCAAGCTCCACCTTAGCAAGCCTAGCTTCCCAAGCAGCAAAGATATCTTGGGACTTATCCCTTTTCCTTCCTCCCCTAGAGATAGGGATGGCGGGGTTTTGCTCATCACTTCCCCGTGCCTCTTCAGTGACCATTGACATAGTGTCTTCTTGAAGTTAGCTCTGATACCACTTGTCACGGACCTAGTCTTTGACCCTTACTAAAGACCGTGCGGCACTTGAGTTAGTCGCTCCTTTGCTAGCTCAAGTCAGCCTTCCCCCAAAGTGACTTAGGACTTGGCCTTGCCTAAGCACTACTCTCACTCAAGAAGCACACAAAGCACACAAGAACAAGAAAGCTTAGAGAATGAGGAAGCTTGTATTGCTCAACTCTGGATTCTAGGATTTCCAGGATTTTCCCAGGATGATTACAAATGAGGGGGCTTGCCCCTTTATATAGGCTTTAAGCCTTATTCTAGAATCTTCTATACTATTCTACCAAAGAATCTCTAGATGCTTCTCCTAAGAACTATCTAGAATACTTACATATAATACATGGGTAGAGATTCCCTAGAACTCTCATGAGTATTATAGATTCTTCTATCTTCTAGGGTTCTCCACCATACTCTAGAGTCCTCTAGAAACTTCCAGAGTACTCAAGACTCCTTGAGCCATAACCGGGCTTGGTTATGGGCTTGGAACGGACTTCGTTGGTGGGCTTGGAACGGGCTTCGTTGGCGGACTTGGATCGAGCCCAACTAGTGACCCCGTGACACTAGGCTCTGTATGATTGCCCTGAATAAATTTTTCAGAAATAATTTTCCATATAAATGTCTTATTCTGTATCAATACTTCCTGACATACAATTCATTTTTCTGTAAAACTTTTATTGATCACCCTACAGAGCATATGGTTGCCATGGATAAGTTTTCTAGAAATGATTTTTGCATTTAAATGGTATAAAACTTTTTCTGTATATCAACACTTTCTAGCATGCAAATCCTTTTTCTGTAAAACATTTTATTGATCACCATACAAACCTAAATGTGCAAAAGTTTTCTAGATCAACAATTTTTTATATACAACTTCTTTTCTTTAATTTTGTGGATAAAAGCGAATCTGATCTGATATGAAGTTCAACTATTTTTATCGGGTCGTGTCTAGATGCTCCGATCTCTTATGAAATCGGTATCGGGTCAGTGTAATTGTAAACCTGATCCGCACTAGATCAACAATAATCTGACTCGAATCTGATTCATTGGCCGTCCTACTTAAGATATGAGAACCTGACCCATTGGAAATCCTAGTTAAGATATGAGTCAACTTGGAACTCGGCTGAGTTGACTCACTCACGCCTGCGACCCTAGCAACATGGTGGCCCAAGTCCAGCACTTCAGAAAGTTCATATCGGGGTCTTGACCTGAACTTTAGTTGAGATCATAAGAAAGGCATATGACATCATTATTCATACATCCGCCAGTGGCTTGAATTGAGGTGGTACAACATTAACATACTCCCAGGGCTATGAAATCATGGTCCTTGAAACGGCAAATAAGGGCATTTCAAAACTTGCTTAGTTTCTTAGGGTGTGTTTGATTGCACAGAAAATTTTCCCTAGGAAATGTCTTAAATGGCTGATTGATTGCAACTGATAACACATATTTAAATCATGTGAGAAAATAAATGTGTATTTTCAGGTGGAAATGAATTCTCATCTATTTGGATGGGAAATGAATTCCGGGCTCAGTAGGAAAAATTATCCAGATTTAAATGACTTGGTAGGAAAACTTATGCGGATTTAAAATGGCTATCTAACAATGGACAGTTGTGTTTTCTCAAGGCAAATGCAATTTTCCAACTTGGCAATCTAGCACGCCCTTAATGAATTCAGATCCTCTACTCAGGATGTTAGGTAACATACCCAACTCCCTTATCTCTTTGTTTGACACAAACTCCATGTTTTATATACTGGAAAAAAAAAAGTTTGAAAACTGAATTTAAAGAACAATGAGACATAATAGTTCTCCATGGTGTACAGGAAGTGAAATTTCTTTTTGGGGTTTACATGTGAGTTTAGGCTTAGGTTAGATGTCTTTTAAGCATGATTAGGGTTTCTATTTTTTATTTTTCCTTTATTCAATTCACATACAATGGAAGCTACCTACCCGTTGTCATACCACTGCCTTCTCAGGATTGCAAGGATTGCACATGGACTATATTAGGACTCCACACGTCAAGTGGCACATATATCAAGGCCACACATGCCATAACTTATCTCGTAGGTTAACTTAAGCACTTTAAAAAAAAAAAAAACTTAAGCACTTAAAATAATATGACAACCAAGACAACTAGCATGCTTACGATATGCATAGCAATTATCACATGATATATATCCTAGAGAGTTATCAGAAATCATCCAAAGAACAAGTAACTTAAAGTCTACCAGTACTCGATCAATAACTTTTAGAATCCATAGAAAATAATACTATAATGTATCATAGGTTTTACACCCAACCCTAGGTGAGTACATGTTAGGAGAGGTCAAAGGGTCAATTTTTGAGCAGTTTGGCCAACTTTGGTAGACCCAACTTCCACCTTGTTTGAATAAATCTGGCCCTTGAGCACTAGCTGGGCTCCATACAGGATGCTAAAAAAGTCTTAAAGGTATTTAAAATAGATCTAAAAGCCCATCCAAACAAACATGATGCAAACCAACAATAATTAGACATTAACAATAAATACTAATAATTAATTATTAACTAAATTATTAAAACATAAAATATTCAGTGTAATTGTATTTTCTTCCTTTTTTTTTTCATGTCCTTGTACTGTTCTTTTGAGATCTTCTCGATCTTGTTTTTTTATTTCATTTTTTTTATCTGTTTTTATTTATCAAAAAAGTATAATTCTATAAATTTTGGTAGTTCAATTAAAAGATACTATCCCTCGAAGTATGATGTATGCGTAAAGATCGTTGGCTGGAAAACAAAGCAAAAATGAAGAAGGGCTCCTCCAATGTAAATGGTTTTTCTTGATAAAACATTTCGTTTTTCACTTCAATGAAAATGGACATGGAGATAATCAGCTTTTGTTGAACATGGAAAACCTCCTTATACTATACTAGAATTTTCTCTGTTGAAAGTTGTATGTGAATAGTAAAGACATTTCAGAAAAACATCTATACACCTATCATTAACATGGTGGGCCACAATCAATAACCCATATGATCGTATGGTCCTAATTCACCTCATTGCAACACATTTATCGTGGCCATAGTGAGCACCTATCTAACAAAAAAATTAAAAAATTGGCCTGCACCTCTGTATACCCCAAATGCAAGATCTTAATAGGACAATTAAGGTTGACTGATTTGCTTGACCTTCTTTCGAAATTCAGTTTCGAGTTCATGGATTCCCTACAAAAGGTAGCAAGAGTGCATTTAGGTCTTTGTCTAAGTGAGTTTTTCTTTCGAATAAATTCTAGAAAACTTTCAGGGCCTCTGTTACAGGGGAGAGAGCCTCTTGATATGCAACAAGAACAAAAATATGTCCCTGTCTTCATGAAGAAGACAAGTAGTTTCAAATACTCAATGGAAGCAGACCTGATTGAAATTGTTGTAAAAATCTGAAAACCTGGTAGTTCTATGTAGAGAAGTTTTGTTCTAGATTACCAAATAAAGCACTTGCAAGGGAATTATTTTCCATGTACTCTTACACTAGGAGTTGGTTGTCCTCAGTAGAACATCCCAACAGTCTAACGAGATTTGGGTGTTGGCAAAGCAGAAATAGTGCCTACTTCATTTACACACTCCTCAGTTCCTTGCTGTGATTTTGATGAAAGCTGCTTCACTGCTATTGCCTTCCCATTTGGTAGTACACCTTGCATCATGCAATGTGCAGATAATTATATCAGGAGTGGAAAAGTGAGGAGATTTAGGAAACAAAAAAAACCCAAGTAAAAGTAGACCTCGTAAACTGGCCCGAAACCCCCTTCACCAATCTTATTTGCAGAATCGAAATTTTGAGTAGCAGCTTTCATCTGCCGAAAATTGAACCATTCGCCTGGGAATAGCTCAAGCGCTTTGAGTTCTGTTTTGAGAGGAAAAATCATCATAAAAATTAAGGCAGCGAACACTGCAAGCGAAAACGAGCAGATCTCTTCACAAAAAATAATAAAAGATGGGAAGAATGGTCATAGGAGCACTCGTTAATGAGGCCTACGCTATATTAAGCATGTGGTAGAAGTATTCGTTCTCACCTTCATCATGCAATTCTTTGCCTCCTAGCCAATCCATTTGCCAAAGGAAAACCAAAACAAGAACAATGAAAAGGACTGGAGATCCTACAATCCCAGCTATGCCTATAGCAGATAGCTTTACGTACGGCTGAACCTTTTGGGACTGAATGCAAGACATATTAGAAAGTAAGGGTGGGTGAACTTGAACAAAAGTGTAAACATGATAGATCACTGGAAGTAAAAAGTCAACAGAAATGAAAAAGGAAGCAAAGAGAGAAACTCTACCAGCCGTTACTGAAATAGTTGAAATAAGAGGACCATGACGTCCTGGCGGGATGTATATAGAACCCTGGCCAGCACAAAGTGGATCTGCAAACGGTGGTTTCTCACATCAGCAGAAAAATTCTTAACAACTGCTTTATTTAAGCCTCTAGCTTCTTCCTTGATATCGAATAGTTTAAAGAGGATGCCACTGCCACCGACACATTATAATAAAATGAATTAAGTTGATTACCCTGAATAAACACATCAAACACATGTTTCCCCTTGTTGCCATAATAGCTTTCATATTCAGTGAATATTATTTCAGCAAAATGAAGCTTCACTGTATAGTTGCCAGTAATTAAACAGAGTCCATAGTACTTGAGGGACAGAGGAGAAAGGCGTGCCAACGTACATAAAGGTGCATCAGCCATGGAAATCCCACATGTTCTATTCTGTAGATAATCCAGGGGACCACCATCAGGTCCGAGGAACTCTCCTGTACTACTATATGCCCAAGTTATATTAGGACTAACATAGACAGATGATGCTCCATATTTTTTCAAATCAGCTTCATAAAAACTACCATTGATCGTTGTATCCTCACCACCACAATTTATATACAATTGAGTATCTTCAAGGTACATGATAGTCAGTAGTCCAGTGGCAAAAAGATAATGATGGGAGCTGGCTTTGCTTGCATCAAACATATCAAAACAAGAACACTGATGTAGTCCCACTCAAGACCCGTATTTCTAAGAAGGGAAAATGGGAGAGCTAGATCATCCCTCATTTCCAAAATATCTGTATCGTATCTAAATAATTCAGTCCAAACCTGATTCAGTTCAATTTTCTTAGTTAGCTGCTTGCTTTTGTGGAAGAATGATAAAAAGGGAGTGATGTAGGACGAGACGATGGAATTCGCGATCGGGTAGGGGTTTCGGTGAAATCATTCCATCGAGTTTGAAAGAATCACTCCTTTGGGAAGATTTTTAGTGAAATCACTCCACCGAGTTTGAAGGAATCATCTATTTGGGAAGGTTGTCGATGAACTCATTCTACCTGATTTGAAGGAATCACCCTTTCCAGGCATCTCACCTAGCAAAATTGGAAATCAATTCCAAAAGAAAATAAATCTTCATTCATTCTCTAATTTTCGTTTCTACATATGCCCTACATTTATGAGCAATGAAAACTACTTTTATTTGACTTTAAAACTTTTTCAAACTCTACCTTAATCCTTTTATAACTCAAAGAATCAATTTCTAAACAACTAGAACTCTAAAATAAATTTAGAAACAAACAAGTAATACTAAGGTAATTTAAACTCTCCCACTATCTTCTTAAACCTCTTAGAGCTATCCAAAATTAGTAAAATCAAAATTTACTAAAATAGTAAAAACGAAAAATTTACTATAAATAATAAAAAAGGATTTACTATAAATAGTAAAAATAGAAAGTTACAATAAATAGTAAAAATAAAATTTACTACAACTAGTAAATTTGATTAAACCTCTTTCACAATTGAAAGAAGTCCCATTGTAGAACTCTTGTAATACCCCGAACTTTCAACTAGGAGTGTTATGGTAATTTGAGCCTGCAAGGATAATTTTGGCAGTTTGAACTTACTTTCATCCTTAGATATCCTATATTAAGTCGAGTGCCAAGTTTTGTAGGATTTGGACAACTTTGAAAACTTGTTATTTTTAAAACTCACTTTTAGGGCTAATTTCCTACTAAAAATATTGAATAATAACTCATAGGGAACTTTTTCTAGACCTTGATGATATACTTGATCTAATACGATAATAAAAATATTTTTGACTCCGGGCCCCGAAAACTTTTCAAAAGTAATTTACATGCATTTTCTTAGGACCGGAAACCCATATATCTCGAATTTAAGATCAATCTAGGATCATTTGGACACTATTTGAGCTGAATTTAGAAACTTTCCATTTTGGAACCCCCATAAACTGTAAATAGATATTTTTAATTTAATATTATGCATAATCTAAGTTGTGGGACCTACATGCAAATTTTGGAATGGATCGTACATCATTTGAGTCACCTGTGAGATACTTTGGGATTTTTGGGCATTTTTTCTATATTTGAAATATGTCACCTCATCACTCTTTGGTGGGATGTTTTGGTCAAGTTGACTCATGGGAATGTTGACTTGGTCAACATACATAATTAATGACTCACTATTTATTTATTTAATTATTAATTACTTTATTGTTGTTTTTGTTAATTGGTAAGTGGTGTAGAGATTTTAGAATTAAGGAAATTATTATTTTTGCTTTGAAAAACTTAGAAACTATTATTATTTGCATTGTGTAATAACAACTATTTTGAAACAAGGGAAGAATTTAGAAGGTGGAAAATGTTGCCCTAAATCCTCAAGAGGACTCTTTCCCATTACCTACCATCGCTATATATGAGATGAGGGAGGCAAGGGAGCTCCCAATAATAAAAAACGTGCTACCCTTGAGAGAGCTCTCCAAACCTCTTAAAAATTTCTAATGAAATTATACTGGTCAATTCTCTTTAATCCAATATACCTAGAAGGAGGGGGGGGGGGGGAGGTTGATTAGGTATTTTAAATAAATTATACCTACATAGTTTTACTGGTCTATGGTAAGGGAACAAAATCGCATGCCTTAGTTGTTTGATAAAAGATTATCACAATCGACTCAAATCGAATATACCTCCGTGGTATATTTTCTTTTCATCGTTTGATCAATCAAGATAGATTGCGGAATACTAACAAACAATCATATAAGACAAGAGATTTTTACGTGGAAACCTTAGCCAAGGAAAAACCACGGGACCACGTCCAGACGGAAAGTATCACTAACTGAAAAGTTAAATGAAACAAAGGTTACCTACACAGCACCGTTGTAAATACATATTTCAACGTTAGCCAAGGCCTACTGTCGATGCATCCACGTCCTCTGAATCAACGCTATGAATCCACGCGCGCCCTTATAGCCAAGAAGCCTTATCCGCTTGTTCAGTTTGGTACACCCTAAACCTACCGTTGATCGACTCCTCCGATCTTAATTCTCAACACTTCCACCTTTGTAGAAGGTGAAGGATTCAGTGCACACTGAACCCTAAGTTGCTCAAAGGTGTTGAGTCACACTGGTACACTCAGGCTACTAGGTCGAATATAAAAGTGGAAGACCTAAGCTGAGGGATGGATCAAGCACTTGGCTTTGATCAAGAAGAGAATAAGCTCACAAGATGTGAATAAGAAACAAGCTTATTGCTCTTTGAATGAACACTACAATAAATCAACCTTTTCTTCTCGTTCTTGAAGATTGAGTCACTCTGTGTCTCTTTGTGTGTTCAGGGAAGGTATAGAATGGTTGTATTTATAGAATTTCGTGACCCTGAGTCGTGTAGAACGTGGGATAATGGAACCGAGAATTTTGGATCTAAGAAAGACTGAGTTTGTGCAAGGTCCAATCGATTGTACTCTGTGTCCAATCGATTGGGCCATATCCAATCGATTGGGTATAAGTGTCCAATCGATTGGGCTCAATAAGTTTCCTGTTCCGTAGGCTCTAATCGATTACACAGAGGTCTCCAATCGATTTGACTCAAATAAGTTTCTGTCTCGAAGGCTCCAATTGATTTGACTCAAATAAGTTTCTGTCCCGAAGACTCCAATCAATTTCATAGAGTCTCCAATCGATTGGGCTGAACTGAGTTTCTGCCTCGTAGCTTCCAATCGATTACACAGAGTCCTCCAATCGATTGGGCTATGTCCAATCGATTGGGTATAAGTGTCCAATCGATTGGACTATCCCAATAGTCAATATCTTTGACTCAGACTCGGGTCTGTCCAATGACTAGGTTTGACCATTATATTTTATTCATTTTAACCAATTCCTATGGCCACTAAGTCACTTACCTTCTTAATCAAGAGTACACGATCTTTAACTGACAAATGAGCAGTTACTCAGATGACTCTTGTCGTCAACTGTCTAATTCTTGTTGTCTTTGTCTTCTAGTAGTCTGCGAAATATGCGTACCACGACATCTCCACACTACACTAGTGCTCGTAGGAACGGTTACAAGAATATTTTTATGTCAAACAAAATCTTTGCCAAATCTTTGCTAAAGTGAATATGAAAATATTCCTTACAATCTCTCTATTTGGCAATTTCATGACAAAAAATATTTAATCATATAGAAGATAAAAAAAAATAAAAAATACAAGTCCACCCTCTTACATGATTCACTCACTATCTCACACTTTCTCGGAGATAATCGAATAGATAATGGAATAGCTTTTGATCTGTTTCCTGCACAATCTACCAACAATACATACCATGTAATATCATCGGCAATCAATAAATAATTAAAATGCAGTGAGTTAATTCTGCACATTACAAGTAGAGAAATTGGAAAAAATAACAAAATTTTTTCTCTCCCTATTTCATACATCTACTTATTTTTACCACTATGATTTTTTCTCTCCCCTTTTTGTCTCAGATTGACCTCCCCCTATTTCATACATCTACTTATTTTTACCACTATGATTTTCTCTCTCCCCTTTTTGTCTCAGATGACAAAGGTAAAGAAATATAAGCAAATAATAAGCAAGCAATGAATGTCATCATAAAAAATAAGTGCATATTTACATATCCAACCATAATATAAACTGGTTTATACCCTATAACAGATAAGTAAATAAACACAACCAGAGTATAGCCATACAAAATCTGAGTTTATCGATGTATAATAATATCAAAATAAAATAAACACCAGATAACTCTTAAGAAGTCTATCTCTGGGAGACTAAGTCGATGGGCCAGTACCATCCTACTGATCGGGACCATGAACTAGTGGATGTTGTCCAAAGCCCATCATGGTAAACTGATACTCCATATATCTCTGCATATCCGTAAGAGTGCCAGTTATCCGGTCGAAACCAGCATCCTAACGCTCCTTTAGACGGCGAAAACCTTGAGCCGTCTGCTCCTCATGAGACGTAAGCCGCTGGTCGAATCCTACCATCTGATGATGAAGAGACTCAAATAAGTAAGGTGCATGCATGTCTAGAGGTTGGACAAAGGATGTATGTGGCTCTAGAGGATGCATTTCAGTATCTGTCGGCTGGACGTTTGGCTTAGTATCATCTCCTGAGTCCTCATCAAAAAGATCATCAAAGTGTGGAGGAACATCTGTTACTCTCCGAACCTGAGACATGCTCTTCTTGATAGTGGACGATCCAATGGGCCCCATAGGAGAGCAAACCTCATCGAAAGCTAGGATCAGTATATCCAGGTGAAGTAGAATAGAGCTCACCAGCAGAGGAAATAGAAGACACGGATGGTTAGCCAACTGGCAACCTGCTCTAACTATGGCTCTAAATATGAACCTTGGAAGGTCAATGACAAACCCAGTACTAAGATGATATAGAAGCTGGAGACGATCAATGTTCACATGTGCCCCATGCCCAAGTAGATCAATGTTGTATCCATAGATGAGGTACAACAACTGATACTCAGGGAGAAGAGAGGTAAGTGAAATAAAAGTACTCCAATCAAATAACTACCCTGTGAGAGTCCCGGTCAAAGTAGATCTAGCAGTCGTCATCTCACAAGTCCTAGGAAGGTACTCATATGAAGTAGGGGGACGAGATATGTCCAACAAGGTAAAAATCAAATCAGGTGTAATAGTCAAGTGAGCCCCAAAGACATAAGTCCGAAAGGATAGCTCACTCAGGTCATCACACTGAATGGAATGCATGTCGACATAAAAAAGTTTAACCAAGATAGGATAAAAGGGATGTTCAACTGAGTAGCAGGAATCCACTCACGAGATACGAACATAGAATGAACCATAGAATCCAAAATAGTGCTAAATTCAACTACTCTCTCAGTAGTGAATTAGAGAGTAGTTGAATTTGTGACTAGAGAAATGCTCAAAATGATCTCTAGCATAATCGAAAATAAATGGGGAAATGGGAGCTCTCACCGAAGGAATCTCGGTATGACCGGAATGACCCTAGGAACGAGCTCTCCTAGAGCCTCTAAATGATTTACCCCGCTCGAAATGCCGTGAACCACTGAGTCGACCACCTCGTTTTACGCGAGATTGGGTCCGTTGTGCAAGCGGTTCATCATTGGCACTCTCCTCTTCTGAGACCACAATCGCTCTTCTACGACGAGGATTTGTCGCCATAACAACTAAATATGGAAGAAAATTCCAAAACAACTCCATTTTCACCCAAAAACTCCCCAAAATCAAACGAAGAAGATGAAGTAGAAAATCAGAGAAATTGTGAGAATCGCTCTACAAAATAATTGGGAGAAATCTGTGAGGCGATTGGATCGATTGGGGTTGAAAATGATCGACGACGAGGTGTACGAGGATGGTGATCATGGCGAGCCTTTGGAGGTATCAGATGAGTTCTAGTCTTTTAAACTCTTTATTGATAAAAACTAGTTATCTTTGATTTTGATTTCAAGCTTGTTCTGGCCTATCTTTGGGAACTTGTCCCTTTTATCTTATGGATGATGCTTGGTTATTTTATTCGATAAACATAATGATTTGACATTATATTATTTATAAGATGATAGTAGATTAATGGTTAATAATGGAAAATCGACCCTTAATGGACCTAGACTGAGTTTTGGACTCGAGAGACTAAAAGCATTAGAAATACTATATAAGATAGAACTATAATTTTTGACCTGTAATATATTTTTGGTAAGGTAATTGATAGAATTTGTGATTGTTGTAGAAGGACTTTTCGAAGGTCTCTCAGTTATCTTTCCAGCGATATAAACAGTTTTCACAGATTCTTTCTGTGTAGAAAGTTATGGCCAAAACACTAACTATAGTATGAACTAGTCTATTCTGAACTCGAGCCAAACAGACCTAGTTTTAACCCTTTATATGGCATATTTGAGCTCTGACCTCAATATGAGAGTTGTATCCAACTCAGAGATCTATCCAATGGGCTTTGGAACAGCCAAATCAGACATAGGACGAAGAAATGTTGGTAGTTTTACTGTAGCGTTGTCCGGGTGCACTATAAGGACGGAAAAAATATGAGGAAAATTTATTTTCTCCATTTGACCTAATTTTTGGTTTGAGACTTCCTTATATATAGTGGGTTAATGCCATATATTTTAAAATTAAAAAATAATTAATTTAATATTTTTCTCATAATTAATTTCATAATTTATTCTAGGGTCTAATTATCGAAATTTATTTAATCACTTAATGAATTGTGGTATTGATTGACTTGTTTGAGGATGAATCTTAGTGGTTTAGAGTCATACTTGAACCATTAGGATGCATTCATAGATCACCTCTAGGTTCGGGTATGAGGTTGACCCATGAATTTTCGAGTCAGATTTGGGGGGTGACAATTCTCTTCTATTCTCATGGACTCGAACTTAGTGGTCAGCATTTGTAGTTTAAAAATTAACTGCTGACGTTCCTTCATGGGTGACTTTGAGAATGTCCCATGCTTCTTTAGCCAATGAACAGGTAGAGATTCTTCGAAACTCATTCTTATCAACCGCATTAAAAATAACATTTAGCCCTTTGCTATTTAGACAATAATAATCTGTCTTCTTTGCTCTAGTCGGCTTTTGGTTTAAGAATAGTTTTATCTCCTACTGCCATTGTGGGTGGTGACCAACCATCTACTATAGACATCCAGACTCTTTCATCAATAGACTTTAGAAAAGCCCTCATTTTAGCATTCCAATAGGCATAGTCTTCTCCATCAAACAATGGAGGCCTAGATGTGTTTTCATATTCTCTTTGCATTTTGACAAATTAATGAAAATAGACTAGTTTTACAGGAATCTAAATTCAGGTGATTAAATATTTAATAGAATAACCCGCTCTGATACCAATTGAAATAACCACTGGTCTATTTTCTTTAATCCAATATACCTAGAAGGGGGGGTTGATTAGGTATTTAAATTTAATTAAACCTAAATAGTTTTACTGGTCTTTGGTAGGTGAGAAAATCGCATGTCTTAGTTGTTTGATAAAGGATTATCACAACTGACTCAAATCGAATATACCTCTGTGGTATATTTTATTTTCGTTGTTTGGTCTAATCAATATAGATAGTGGAATACAAACAAACAATCACACAAGATAAGAGATTTTTACGTGAAAACCTTAGTCAAGGAAAAACCACGGGACCACGTCCAGATGGAAAGTATCGCTAACTGAAAAGTTAAACGAAACAAAGGTTACCTACGTAGCACCATTAAAAATACAGCTTTCAACCTTAGCAAAGACCTACTGCCGATCCGTCCACATCCTCTGAATCAACGCTACGAATCTATACGTGCCATTCTAGCCAAGAAGCCTTGTCCGCTTGTTCAGTTTGGTACACCCCAAACCTACCGTCGATCGGCTACTCCGATTTTAATTCTCAAGACTCCAGCCTTTGCCAAAGGTGGAGGATTCAGTACACCTTGTATCCTAGGTCGCTCAAAGGTGTTGAGTCACATTGGTATACTCAGGGTACTAAGCTGAGTAATGGATCAAGCACTTGGCTTTGATCAAGAAGATGAACAAGCTCACAAAATGTGAATGAGATAACAAGGCTTGTTACTCTTCGAATGGACACTCTAATAAATAAATATTTTCTTCTCTCTTAAAGTATATAAGAGTCAATGTGTCACTCTGTGTGTTTAGAGAAGGTATAGAAGAGTTGTATTTATAGAATTCGTAACCTTGAGCCTTACAGAACGTGGGAACGTGGGATAGTGGGAACTAG
The DNA here is from genome assembly GCA_035048495.1 of Euptelea pleiosperma. Taxonomy (NCBI): domain Eukaryota; kingdom Viridiplantae; phylum Streptophyta; class Magnoliopsida; order Ranunculales; family Eupteleaceae; genus Euptelea; species Euptelea pleiosperma. Next base: position 14,261,655 of record CM068541.1, read on the forward strand.
AATTTTGGATCTGAAATATACTCAATCCAGGTCAGGTCCAATCGATTGTACTCTGGGTCCAATCGATTGGGCAAGGTCCAATCGATTGGGTATTGAGTCCAATCGATTGGCCTTGTACGGATGTCAATTTTCTTCGTTAATCCAATCGATTGTACATAGTCCAATTGATCGAACTTAATCAAGTTTTTATCCCGTAAGCTCCAATCGATTTTACAGAGGTCTCCAATCGATTAGGCTATGATCATGTTCTGTCTCACAGACTCTAATCGATTTTACAAATGTGTGCAATCGATTGGGCTTTGATCATGTTTTGTCTCACAAACTCCAATCAATTTTATAGGTGTGTCCAATCGATTGGGCTTTAATCATGTTCTGCCTCGTAGCCTCCAATCGATTTTACAGAGTCCTCCAATCGATCGGACTCTCCCAAAAGTCAACAACTTTGACTAAGACTCTGGTGTGTCCAATGACTAGGTTTGACCATTATATTTTTTTCATTTTAAACCTATTCCTATGGCCACTACGTCACTTACCTTCCTAATTAAGCGAGCGTACACGATCTATAACCGACAAATGGGCAGTTACTCAGATGACTCCTGTCGTCAATCGTCTGATTCTTGCTGTCTATGTTTTCTAGTCTTCACATAGTCGGCGAAGTATGCGTACCACAATATCTTCACACTACACTGGTGCTTGTAGGAACGGTTACATGAATGTTTTATGTTACACAGAATCTTTGCCAATCTCAAACCAAGCTTGAGGAGATTAATTCAACCCATACAAAGCTTTCTTCAGTCTGCACACCCTGTCTTCACTTCCAGCAAGCTTCAACCCTGGTGGCACTTTCATGTAAACTTCCTCTGTTAGGTCTCCATGTAGAAAAGCGTTCTTTACATCCACCTGATGTAAAGGCCATGACCTGTTTGCAGCCAAAGACAGTAGAACCCTGATTGAGTTCATCTTGGCTACAAGTGCAAATGTCTCTTGGTAATCTATCCAATAAGTTTGGGTGAATCCCTTGGCAACTAGCCGAGCTTTGTACCTATCAATGGAACCATCTGCCTTGTCTTTCATGATAAAGACCCACTTGCACCCCACTGGTTTCTTCCCCCTTGGTAAAGAAACAAGATCCCATATTTTATTTTTTTCAAGAGCCTGCATTTCGTCTATCATAGTCCCTTTCCACTCTGGGTGACTAAGTGCATCTGCAATGGTAGATGGCAAGGAAACAGACGAGACAGTGCTAACAAATGTCTAATAAGATGAAGACAATGACTGGTAAGAAACGAAGTGAGAGATAAGGTGCTCGATGCAAGTGCGCACACCCTTACGAAGTGCAATGGATAAATCCTCCTCGAGAATAGGAGTCTCTGAGGACTTATGTACTAAAGTAGGGGTAGAAGCAATACCTGGAACTAGATTCGAGGGTATACTGGCAGGCACAGAATCAATGACTTGTCCTTTCTTCTTGGATCTGATATAAACTGACATATCCGCCGCTGTAGTAGTAAAAATGTCCTTGTCAATAGTAGACACAGATTCGGCTATAAGCATAGGAGTGGGGATGGGTACAAGAACCGGCATGGGGACATGGCTCTTGTCCACAATATCACACTCCCCCTGAAGAGAGACTCTACTGCCAAAGAACGGAATGTGCTCAGCAAAGGTGACGTCCAAAGATGTGAACCGTTGACGTGAACCCGGATGATATCATTTGCACCCCTTCTGAGTGGAAGGATACCCCAGAAAAATACATCTCAAGGCCCGTGCGTCAAGTTTGTCATGAGAGTGACGATGAACATGCACATAGCAACACACCCAAAAACTTTGGGAGGAACAATGAAGGCTGGACCATCAGGAAGCATGACAGTCAAAGGGGTCTGAAAGCCAAGAATGCGAGAGCGCATGTGATTGATGAGATACGCAGCCAGAAGGATGGATTCAAACCAAAAAGATTTTGGAACCTGCATCCCAAGATGAAGGGCACGCTAAACCTCAAGAAGGTGACGATTTTTTTTTTTAGTTTTTCCATTTTGTTGGGGAGTCGACGGATAAGAAGTTTGATGTACAATGCCATGAAAGGCAAAGTAATCTCTTAAGGCTCCCATCGAGGTACTTACTCCCATTATCAGATAGGAGAATTTTGAGTGGGGTACTAAACTGAGTGGTGACCATCTTGTGGAAGGTCTGAAAAATAGAAGAAACCTTATCTATCAACTTCATAAGATATACCCAGGTAGAGCCACTAAAATCATCAACAAATGTAACAAAATATTGGAATCCAAATAAAGACATCACCAGGGCAGGACCCCACACATCAGAATGTACAATATTGAAAGGAACGGAACATCACAAAGAGAAAAGAAAGCAGGAATGACAAGCTTTAAAACTGATACAAGTACATAACCAAACCGGTTATGCCAAAGCAATAACTGGTCTTTATTGACTCGACTATTGCTACTGATGCTGGACTGATGCACTGAAGAAGAAGCTAAGCGATTTAGGAGGTACAAGCCACCTTCCTCACGTCCACTGCCAATCGTTCGCCTCGACTCCAGATCTTGAAACACACAGTGAGAAGGAAAAAGGTTACACCGCAATTAAGATTCTTGGTAAGGCTACTGATAGATAAAAAATTTGCTGTAAATTGAGGAACATGCAGTACTAAGGACAAGGTTAGTGCTGAAGAGGCATGAACATTGCCCTTCCTGGAAATGGAGGAAAGGGTGCCATCAGCTATCCTAACTTGTCAAGACTAGAACAAATAGAATACCTAGAGAAAATTGAAGACATACCAGTCATATGATCTGAGGCCCCTGAATCGATGACGCAGGAGAGACTAGAAGGAACAATGGATACAGAGAAGGCAGATCTAGTACCTGTCTGGGCATAGGTGGAGGTAGAAGTGGAGGCTTGCCCATTGAGCTAGGCCATCATACGACGAAGTCACTTGAGATCATTGGGAGAAAAAGAGTCCATATCCCCAATGGTAGGAGGTGCTGAGGGTGCAGTGTCCTGAGCCACGGAAAGTGCTGCAGGAGGTCCATGTCTCGCTGAAGATCGCTGACGTGGATTTGGGCCCAGACTTGGTGGATGTCCATGTAGCTCCCAACAAGTGTCCTTCACATGGCCTAGACGGTAGTAGTGATCACACTTGGGACGTCGTCTGTCATGCACGATCTTCTTCTGGAAGGATTTCTGACCCTTCTGAGACACAGAGGCAAGGGCAGATCAATCATGAGTGTCACTACCACTGTGTCGTTGCATGGCAATGCGACGACTATCCTCCCCTTGAACGTAGACATAGATCTATGCCAATGAAGTAGGGGGAGGAGATCTGCCAAGAATCTAAACACGGGCAGCCTCGAAGCTAGATGAAGACCGAAAAGGAACCGAAATATCCGGGACTGCTCAACCATAGCACGGAATGACTTCACATCCGTAGCACAAACCAGAGTGTAGTCCTGATAATGATCTATCTCTTCCCATTTGCTTCGGAGAGAAGCATAATAGGTATCAAGCTTGAGCTCCCCCTGTTATAGACAAGCAATCTCTTGCTCTAATTCATAGAGCTTCGCAAAGTTGCCAACCTTTGAATATGTTTTGGTAACAAAATCCTAGAATTCCTTCACTATAGGAAGGAACATGAACCCACTGCTGATCTGGAGTTGCATTGAATGGAGAAGCCAAGACATCACTGTAAAGTTCTCCATAACCCATTTCCTGTGGGATTTTTGTGGCGGCAGGCTGGACTGTCTTTCCTTTGAGGTACTCACTGTAGCCACGTCCCCCGATGTACATGAGCGTGGATGTCTTCCACTCAAGATAGTTGGTCCCATCAAACTTGACCGTAGTGATGCATATTGGGGGTTGTGGTCTCCATGAGAACCATGAGACAGAGTGCTATCCTCAACTGATGAAACTTATGATGAACTCATCGTAGAGGAAGGCTGGAAATAACCAAATGACGAACAGAAGGTTTGCAGAACCTGAACCAAGGTTCGGAGGGTTCCTAGGAGCACTTTGAGAGGTGCGTCTAGGGTAGAAGTGCCTTGGGAACCTTGGTTTCCAAAAAGAAGAAAACCCAAAAAAGCAAAAATCGAATCCGAAAGCAAAAATCAAATCCAGGCCAAAAAGCTTGGGCAATTTTTCAAATCGGAGATCCGACAGTTAGAAAATCCCAAACGAAGCTATGTAGATCCCAGATAATACACAAGGAGGTGCAGCTAGGGTAGAGAGCCCAAGTTGTGCACGAATCTCGAGGAAATAAAAAACCCAAAATTTGAGTCAGGGATCCAGTTTTGAGAACTAGAGATCCGATGATCCAAAAATTCTAAAATAAGTTTATGTTGAACCTTACTAGCCTTATGAGAGGGACGGTTTGGGTAGAGAGCCCAAAAATGACACAAATCTTGAAGAAAATAGAAAACCCAAAAAACTTCGATAGACGTGTTCTCTGAAAAAACTGATAAAAAATCTTGAAGAACGGGGATAGAGTGCATCTCTGATGACTGGTAGCAGACAATACACTAGGAATGATAGATCTCTGGTTTCTTTGCTTCAGAAAAGACCCAAGAACTTCGCAGGAGGACCCTCTGCGATATGCTCAAAACTCGCCCAGATTTTGGATCCCTACATATAAGATCTTCGTAAAAACTCTAGGGGACAATGATTTAGGCCCTAGAGTAACCATGCTCTGATACCATGTTGTTGTGTGAGGTTGTTGATATTCCCTTAAAAGTATTTATTTAAGCCATTATCCTTTTAGCATTATCGCACTCTCCTACGTAAAACTTCTCTATATATCAACTTTTCTATATAAGAGTCTCTTTCATTGCATAGAACACTTTTTTGGATAAAAATGTATATTTGCATGCATTAAACACATTTTCAGAAGTCTAGATATGAAACTATTCTGATCAAGTTTCATTACGCGTTTTTCTATCGCAGGAAACCCGATCTGTCGATTCTCGAGACTTGTGGGCCCATGATTAACAACAGAAGCCCACTATCAAAGCTTAAAGAGTCAACAGGCTAGGACAAGAAGATAGGAGCCAAGTACAGGCCAAGCCAGAGGATCGCAAAGCCGGATCAAGAACCAAGAGAGCGGACGAGCCGAAGATTAAGAGAATGACCAACGTGTTTAAAGCCACACCAAATGACATGAAACGATGGCTTGCTCTATTGGTGAAGCTTAGAGAACAAAATATTGAAGACCAAGGTTTAAGACCCTCTGTTAGCTCTTTTATCTATATTTTGTATTATTTTCTCTCTCATCTTTCCTAATTCTCTCTCTCCTCTCCATTTCAACCATCCGATCGTCATTCTTACCACACGATCTCTCCCCCTATCACCCATCCAACCCTCACTAAGTCAATCATCATCCCCATGCTCACATCGCACCATTCATCTCTATCATCCTAGCCATCTGATCCCGTCCGATCATCTGATCTCTCTGATAGTCATCGATGCCACACAATCGACCATCATCTCTCCTTCCATCCAACGGGCCTACTTCAGAACCCATGGCCAAGGCCTCAAAGCCCAAGCCCATGGCCGACGGCAAATCCTCATCCCATGGTTTACAAAACCGTGGGAATATTCCACATTAATCCCCGTGCCTTCACTCACACCCAAACACACCCCAATCAAAACAAAAACTAAAAATATAAAAAAATAAATAAAAGAAAATATAAAAACAAAGGAGATTCCCATGTAACTTCCTTCCTCACGTGGACTCTCTTCCACGTTTCTCTCCTCTCTCACGAGGACTCTCTCCTTCCCCTAATCTCTCTCTAAGTAACCCATCTCACCTTCTCTTAACACTCTCTCTCACAACCACCGGACTGGTTTTCCAAACTTGCACAAGACCAGCACACGTCCTCCCTTGTAGGCTGTGCGCACCACGATGTAATGCACAACAGCACTCTTCACCAGCATCTTCCTCCATCACCAAAAAGCCACCACGCACCTGCAAGTGAGCCGAGAGCTTCTCCTTCTCGGCCAGAATCCACGGTTTGGCTAGTGTGCTCATCCACAACCCACCGCCTGCACTTCTTAGGCGACCATGCATCGTTTCCACCTCCTTCTTCCCACGTTGCTGACCATTCACGGCCGAACCAGCAAGCTTTTCCTCCACGTGCATGCTGGACAAACGCCTGCAACTACTCCACCCTTTCTACAGCCTGCAAGTCGAGCTTCCCCCATATTTTCCTGGTCTGCTACACCGCCCCCTCCATGTTGTTGCTCACACCAACCGACCAACCACCATAGCCACGTGCAACCCCTCTCCTTTGTCGATCGCTCTCTTCTTGCAGGTTCGGTCTGCATATTCGTCCACGGTTCTGACTTGCATGTACAGCTCCTCCAACCATCATAGCACCCTGATCCACCTTGCTGACCTCCATGTGCAGCACCATGCTTCACATGGCCGATCTCCTCTCTTCTCTTGAGGAGGAACGGCTAGTCGGGCTTGCTACCATCCCCACGACCTGCAAGTTCACGGCCTGCAACACTCGCAGGCCATGATCTCATCTTCTTCTTCTCTGTGCTTCCTCCGGTGGTGCACACCAGCAACGTCCTGCCCCTCCCAAGGGATTCAAATCAAGCCAGTCAACGCCCCAAGCTCCTCCTCTCCATCACGGGGTTCCATGCAGCACCTTGGAGGATGTGTTCACCAGCCTCTTCTTGCTGGTTGCACACGCAACTACCATGTGCAACGCCCCCTCCTTGGCCTGCTACGTACCTTGCTTCTCCCCTCCACCAAAAGCTTGGTCGATTGCCTGAACCGTCATGCACCACCTTTCTCAATCCATCCATGCTGTGGATAGCCACCATCTCCTTGGGCCGATTCTCCAGTAAGTCTCCGATTTTGAGGTAATCTCTCTTTCTCTCTCTAAAATCTCTAGTTTCTCAATTTTATTTCTCTAGATCTCACTTTTGCTTACTTTCTCTCTCTAGAAATCTTTTCTCTTTCTAGGGTTTACTTTCTCTCTCTAGGGTTTGAAAATCCATTCTCTCTCTAGATTCTCTCACTAGATACCTCAGGCCGATCGCCTCTTCACTTGGCCGACTCCTCTCGGTAAGTGGGTGGGTCCATCACTTAACCCATAAAAGATAGAGAATAAACCCCACGGGATGCAGCCCACTAAGAACACCCCCACGTGGGTATACATAGAATCCAACAACTGCCACCCTGAGCTTCCTTTATCTTCTGTCCTTCAAGTTCCCAAGTTTGATACTAACCTTCTCTCTGTTAGCTCCCTCACCAAAACACTAAATTGTTGTGTTACTTTCTTTCATTTTTATTGTGTTTTTCAGGACTTGGCCATGAGGAGGATGATTGGCACTGGACATAAAGGGAATGGTCTTTATCTCCTGGATGCGACTCCCATAGTTTCCGAAGCATTGCAGTCTTAGAGTCATAGTCATAGTGTCAATAAGGAGCGGCTATTGTCCTAGTGTCTGAACTTCATTGTGAAGCATGTGCTCTGTCCAGGCACACTCATTCTATTTCCCCCCCAAGAGGTAATAAAAGTAATGTTATCTTTGATTTGATTCATTCTGATGTTTGGGGACCCTCCCATGTTACTTCTATTTTTGGTTATCGTTACTTTGTCTCTTTGGTGGATGATTTCTCTCCATGCACATAGATTTTTGTCATGAAATCTAAGGATGAAGTGTTTTCTATCTTCAAAAGCTTCCACAAAATGATTCTTACTCAATTTGGAAAAGGTTTAAAAATCCTCCGGTCTGACCAAGGGAGAGAGTACATGTATGGGAGGTTGAAGTTGTATTTGGCAGAGCATGGTATTGAGCATCAAAATTCGTGTTCACCCCGCAACAAAACGGGGTGGCTGAAAGAAAAAATCGACATCTCTTGGAAGTGGTTCGCTCTCTTCTTCTGTGGTCCAATGTTCCTAAACAAAACTCGATACCAATCCGAACGATGCTAAAATTTATATGAATTTATACGGATATGGCATTAGTTACCCATCGACGTGGCCAGGTCATCAAGAAGCACCTATAGCATCGGTTTTTTGAAAAATCGACAGTGCATTCAATATATCAAGTCGATTTTTCAAAAAACCAACAAGCCGACGCTGTATCTTATGTGTTTTGAAAAACCGATGCAATATCGAATATAGTATCGGTTTTTCAAAAAGCCGACGCTGTATCTTATGTGTGTTTTTGCAGACTAGCCTATTTCTGCACTGTCCCCTATATCCCTTGCCACAATTACCTACAGTACATAGACAAAATCACAAGCAATGAAGTTTTTCCATCTAGCATGTAAATGACATACCACACATCATCTAGTAAAATCGGTTCAATTTTCACAATCTCCAAAAAATTATTCTAGTTGCATTAGATCAATAATCCAAAAATTAAGTAAAAAAGTTAAGTTATGGCTTAAGCATGGACCCCATAAAAGTTTCGTTTCTACTAACTTACCCACAAAAAATTCTTAGATGCATTCAAACTTACTAGTAACCGACTAATAAGGAGATTGCAAGTTGAAACATTTTGGACCATCTATATTTGATATGGTTAGAAGTTTTAAAAATTACTGATTTTTGGTGAGGATGATCTCCATGGTGAGGAGAGCATCCTCACCAAAAATCAATTCTTAACTCATTTGCATGTGGGCCCCACGTCCATTAGTTATTATATTAATAAGAATAGCATGAGTCAACAAGCTGTTAAGGTATAAAAGCTAGAAGATATAGTTCTGGAATTTATTGTAGTTTTTCAGTGGCACTAAAAGAAGGTATATAGTATAAATTTCTCAGAAAATGGCTAATAGTCTGCAACAATAAAAAAAAATAAGGAATTAATTAGCTAGAGCCAGAAAATGCACATTAGCTTAGAGAAAAAAAGAAGAAATGATGATAAACAATCGATGTTAATATATACCTCCCAAATTCTCTTGTAAGAGCTCAATCCGCTCTCTTTTAGTGCGCATGATAAGAAAAAAGAAAGTATGACATTGTGGAAATTGTAAATCAATTTCTTATACGCCATGTGAGGTTGTTAGGATCTTGAGGGTGCGTACATGATTGGAATTTGAAACTTATTTTAATTATTAATTATATTCTTGTTCTTTTAAGTGCTATTAATTAATGACATTTCACTTACTCTACACACAAATGATGTAAGTGCAAATCATCTAAGTGCAGGCATTGCACTTATTCTACACACAAATGATGTAATTACAACTGGTGTGAGTGCAGTGGGTGCAATCAAACAATGTCCCCCTCTTGCTACAGTGTTGAGGCTTACCTCTTACATGGGAAAGTTGATGGCGGGGTTCAATCCCATATCAAGGCAGATGGCCCTAGCTAGTTATGTAGTATCTCCAATTAGATACCCCCATTGCCCTGTGAGCTGACCAGTTGGACAAAGATCTGCCTCAATGGAATGAGATCCACACGTTTTTTAATTTTAGAACTTTACATTGAAGTATGTAAAATTGGTTTCTTCCCTAGCTGATCTAAACGGGGTTGGGTACGTAGCTTAGTGTGATGATTTTAGAAACGGGGTTATAGATTTTGTTTTGTTGGCTTTATTCTTTTAATCACGTGGGAAAGGATGAAATTGCTACTTTTGTTATATATATATATAGGGTTAGGATCGGGGGACAACAATTTTGACAACATTTTATACAATGATTTTGGTGTAGCACTTGGAAGATGAATCAATGACTGATTTTTGGTGAGAATTATCTCCTAAACATATAGGCCACCCCTACAAAAAAAATCAACACATTCTGAAATTTCTAACCCCATCAAGTGTGATCTTCAAGTTAACGGAAAAAATTAACGGTCCATAGTTCTTCAACTTCTAAACCAGTTTACGAATATCAGAATGATTTGAATTTTTCTGAGGTTGATCTCCTCACTATAGAGACCACCTCGCCAAAAATCATTCAATTCCAAAACTTATAAATTATATATTGGCCTGTGCCAATTTTTCGTTGTATAAAATGTTAAAATTGTTGTCCCCCGATCCTGACCTATATATATACATACAAAAACTGGAACAAGATATAAGCAACCGATCAGCATGAAAGAAAGTTAAATAAATTTTAAAAGACCAAAATGCCCTTACATTAGATTTATTTGGTTTTAAGGACCTTTAGTGTGGTGTCCTAAAATTAGATAGGGTTTAAATGGATAAAATAATTTAAAAGGTCTAGGCTTTAACGTATATTGTGTTACAACACACTAGACCTTTAGTGGTGTCATTGTCCCTTTTTTCTAAAGATGTCCTTGTAAGATTTCATAAAGTCTATCCAAATTTGAGATCTTTTTTGTCTTTTTACTTGTACAAATCATTACAAAGTTTCTAAATCGGGTCAGGATAAGGGAACTCGCCTTTTCTGCACTAATCTTTTCACACGTGCTCTCGGCCATGGATTTCTCAAATTCAACCTTGGTTGTTGGATTCTCAAAATCCACAGCCAAGAGCACAAGTGAAAGACAAGTGCAAACAGGCGAGTCCCTCGAGCATAGTCCTTCTAAATTACCATTGAGTTGACATATTATTTAAAATTGCCCCTCCAAATTTAAAAGTACAAAACTCATTCCAAAATTTCCCTTTGGGTTGTCAAATTTCAAAACTGTCCCTCTTTGTGAATCATTCTAAATTGCCCTTTGAGTTTCAAACTTTCATATTTTGTCACTTTTTTCAATCTAAAGATGCTCCTATAATATCAAATACATGTTGAATATAAATAGGGGCATTTGGTCATCATAGAACTTATAAACTCTCTTCTTTTCCCTATTAATTACATGCGTGCTTCGCGCATTTCTCTAGTAGTTCAAAATAATTAATAAGAACCCACCTTGCTTTATATATATTTACAGATACTAGGGTAATGGTAGAATTGACGCCCATTAGGGACTTCACTAACCTTTGTGTGACATTTTTACCTAACCCAATATATTAGTAGATAGTTTTTTTTTAATATGCAAGGATAGTCTAAACATTTCACGATGGTTGGAAAAATAGGAAGAGAAATTTGGGAGAATATTGGGCAACTATTTTAAAATATTTTCTCACTTACTTTCACCGACTACTAAAAATGACAAAAAACCCTACTTTTGGTGTCCATGAAGAAACTAATTATAATATTTTTTAAAAGAGTGCAACGTTTATGGCAGAAACATTTTTTGACGCAAAAGAATTTACAAAAAAAAATAGTTTCTAGCATAAAGATTTATTCACAAAAAGTTAAAAAAAATGATTGCTCAAAAAACGTTTATGTGATATAAACTTTTAAGCATCGAATATTCTTTTACCAAAAGTGGGGAGTTTTGTAATTAAGTAGCCCCAGTAATGGTCATCTTCCACCAAAGTAGTAGGCCTTGCATATAAGGTAAGCTATAAGGCTGTGTTTGATTCATCTCATTTCCTGAGAAATAATAATTTGGAAAAACATTTTCTTAGTGTTTGATTCACTTCAAAAGGTAGGCGCATAGATCCACTTCCTAAACCCTTCAATGTTAACCAAAACGACTTCAATGTTCATAATCATCCACATAATCCTACAAAACCCACTTTGCAGGTATAAGACACTCCCTTCCCCTGCCTATCTCTCCTCTCGTAACTATCTAAGATTTAAGCATGAAAAGCTTTGAATTCACCATTAATTGAAGAAAAAATTGATATTGACAACTCAAGGTAGGCATCTACAACTTTGATGGGTATTTGAATAGTAACAAGGGAGAGAAAACCTAATTAGGGCTTTTGTTATTGTCCTTATGGTTTTTTCTTTTTTGTTTACTATTTCTGAATGGTTATATTAGGATAGTGGATTTGGATGAACCTTATTCGTTTTTTATGGGTTTACGAAGTATTTTTTTTCTCATTACCCCTGTTCTTTCCTTCTATTTATCTATTTTTATATTGGGGTTTTGATTTTTGTCTTAATCTTCCAGAATAGACAAATATTTGTATGTTATACCCATTTCAGAATTGGGGATTCATCAATCACTATTGGCTTTGTTTCCTATAGCCTTCAATATTTTCATGCCTATCGGAAATATAACTCTATTTATGATTTATATTTTGCTTGCATCTCTATATCTTACCTTGTTGTGTTATGAAGACTTCCATTGCTTTAGTATCCATTAAAGCATTTCATTTTCTATCTTAGTTTGAACCTAGATTTGAGTGAGAATTTGTAAACAACAAACCACAATATGTAATTTGCAGGTGTTGAAAAAACCTTTTCTATATATACTTGAATACTTCTCCGAAGATCTTATTGTGCCTCAGCTTCATGAACTAAAAATCGATTTCTTCAAAGGATTCATGTGAGGATTTCCAAGACTGAGGATTTCCAAGACTCAACTAAATAGTAAGAAACTAGATCAGATTCTATGATGTGACACCTCTTGAAATGACTCACTTCTTGAAAAGCCCACTTCCAATGAACCAAATGTAACCTAAGTGTGGTCACTAGTGGGCCTCATATATTAGGGGGACCCTAAGAGTGGTCATGTTAGTCCATAATTAAGTCATTTTGCACAACATAGTAGGCCTTAAGAATTGTGTTGCACCAAAGTAGTGGGCCTACATATCTTGTCCGCTTCAAGAGTGGTTATGTTGTACCAAAGTAGAGGGCCTCAAGAGTAGTCATCAAGTTGCACTAGAATAGTGGATTCCTTATATTAGTTGGACCTAATTTATGTTTCATCAAAATGGTGGGCCCATCATATCTTGTGGGTGTAAAAATGGCCATGTTGCACAAAAATAGTGGGCCCTACTCCCTGGTTTCCCTATAGTCATTTTTAGCATGAGTCAATAGCTTTGAAGTACTCTCTCTCTCTCTCTCTCTCTCCATGGGTACGATTAATACATTCACTATTTTTCCATTTTTTGACATGTAGATCAAACCAAGGTTTAAAGGAGGCCGTTTTAATGGTTAAACGGACTGGGGGCGTTACTGTTTAAATGGCCGTTAAAACGGATTGAAACTGCCAGGGGCAAAAATGGAAAAAATAGAAAAAAATGGAATTTAACAGATTTTAACTGAAAAAATGGCACTGAAATTCAAATTTTGAAATTTGAAATTTTTTTTAAAAAAGATGAAATTTAACGAAATTTAAGGGTTTTAACGAAAATTAAATGGATTTAAACAGAATTTAACGGATTTAAGGATTTCACAAAATTTTTCAGAATTAAACGGCAGTTTAAACAATTTTAACGGCCGTTTAAACGATTTTAACAGCCGCTAAAACAAAAAAATGGTCGTTTATTCAAAAATGATAAAACGTGTTTAAACGGTTATAACGGAAATAGGCTTGGGGCGTTACCGCTTAAACGGCCGTTAAAACCGTTTAAACGGCCATTTTTAAAACCATGGATCAAACCTAAGCACAATAGATTGTGGAAGGGTTCTTTGCAAATCAATCTAGGGTTCATTGCAAATTTTAAAGGTTAGTTTCCCACACACCTCATTAAGCTTGTAATTTGCACTTTCCCAAAGTAAATCTTAACCCTCGTTCGCAAATTATTCTCATGTTGAATTCCTCAAAACATGTAGATGCCCAATCTTTACCTTTAGAATAACTTTATCACGTTATTAATTTGTTTGAAAGATACAATTGAATTTGTAAATTTCATTTGTTTTCATATAGTAAAATGTCAGCATGTATTACGCTTGGTTTAATTACATTATGCAAGTGTGTGTCATACAAAATTGTTGGAAACATTAGGGCTTGTGTCAATTTATTAAACGGAAAATTTTTAAAAAGAAAAAAAACTTTAATCTATTTACAAAAACAAAAATAAAATTCTGACAATTCCAAAAAAACTAACTAAACGCCCTTTGAAAGGGCTTTTCTCCCTGACAGAAATAAAAGGTGAAAAGATTGACTGAAAAAGCTAAAAAGGCTGACAAACGCCCTTTTGAAGGACGTTTGTACCTCAAAGACGCCCTTTAGAAGGGCGTTCCCATAGAGGAGTAAAACTTTTGTCCCAATACGAGCCACGTGGCACACTCTTAGTGGACATTGACCGTATGGATGTTTGATCAGTCCCTTGATGGACTTGCAATCCAAAAATCAGCCTGATTAGTAATTTACAACCTTTGGATCTTTGCAGTCAAATAATGCTCAAATTATAATGATTAAAATCGACCCATGAAAATAAGTTCAATCCAACGCTTATAAACCACTAATCATGTTTCTTTTCTGGTGTGTAGGTCCACCTAGTGATTTGCCAAACATCCATACGGTCATCGTCCGATAAGAGTGTGCCATGTGGCTCATATCGGGACAAAAGTTTTATTCCTCTATGGACAGACGCCCTTTTAAAGGGCGTTTGTCAGCATTTTTAGCTTTTGTTAGGAGAAACAGTCAATCTTTTCACCTTTTATATCTGTCAGGGCGTTTAGTTACTTTTTTTTGGGAATGTCAGAAATTTATTTTTGTTTTTGTAAATAGATTGAAGTTTATTTTCTTTTTTGAAAATTTTCGTTTATTAAATTGGAGTACCGATAAGACAAAAGCATTAGGAGCATGAGAAGGATAAAGTTATAATTTTTGCAACTCTCTTGACATGGCCAATCAAATTAAATATGACACCTAAGTGGAACTAATAGAAAGTGTTGAATTGTGAAGAACCAATAGGATTAGAAGAATTAATTATCAAGAGAGAGATTTTCTCTCCCATATGGACCAATCGTAGAAGATGTGATGTGATCTACTTCCATACAAGCAAAGTCAACACTGAGAAGGAAATAGATTTTTGAAACCTAGTTGAATTAGGAAAAAAGAAAGCCAAAATCATTTTTGAGAATAAAGGTCATACAGCTATCTTCTAAGGGGCATAACTCTTTATTAGATATCTGATTTGAATTTTGTTTGATATTCTAAAAATATTATTTAAAAATCTACAAATAATTATTCATGCTTAATTTGAAATTTTGACATTTTAGCTTCAAAATATGTTATAATTTTTTGGTGTAATTTAATTATAGAAAACCCTAATCTCTCCTATATGTTTTCTATATAAACACATTTTTTCATTAATGACTTCAATTTTGAGAACACTGGAGAGAAAAAATACACCTACTTTGAGAGGAAATCTAAGAGAGAAAGGAAAGATAAGAAACGAGAAGAAAGAGCTCCATTAGATAGAGCATAAAATTTTGCACAACTTGAGATGTAGGGTTCTCACCTCTCTAATGTATGCGTGGCTAATTTTTTTTCTATGCTTAGATCTTTTCTTAAATAATCTATGATTCTAATGTATTTTTATGCATATTTTAAGAGCTTATTTTATATGTTCTTCCATGCATGTTTATGTTAGAAAATTTATCTTTATAACTCGCTTACATGACGTTGCTTTCAATTTAGATCGATGCATGCTTATTGTTGATTTTAACATATTGCATGTGTTTAAATATGAGATTTCATGTGGCTAAACTTTTATTATGGACTCACCATGTGATGATTATCCATATGTGAGGAGGATGAAATATTTGATGGGATAATCGAGTTTTCATGGGCACACGATTAAGGTCCAGTCCCTGTGCAGTCGTGAATCCTTGGGATAAATCCTAAAATGTAAGACAGGGCTTTAGTGTTCTTTAATGAAAGATCTAAACCCTGTTGTTACCATGTGGAGGAAATTTGAGACCTTGGCTATCTATTGAGAAATACGACTACTAAATATTTTGTATATGAATTCACTACTAGACGAATGGGTTTCGGCGTCGGCGCATTTCGTAGCGATCGCGTCAGTTTTTGGAAAAACCGATGCTATATCGTAACATATCACGTCAAGATATATAATCTGACATCGCGCGCTAAAACCCCTTGCTCGCCAAAAACACCTCTGTTTCTTAAAGAATCCGTAGTTTCCCTCTCCTCCAAGCCGAAGATTACTCTCCCCTCTTCAAGCCCTAACAGCATTGCTACGCCCATCGCCGTTGAAGTCGCCGTCGTCCAACGCTAGCTCGCCCTCTCAACTTCTCAAGTAAGTCTCCTCTCGCCCATTTCGTTGTCCTTTATTACCACATTCTGGGCTGCACATACTTGAATCCATTTCAAATCATTCTGATATTCATAGCATGTTTTACAAGTTGAAGAATTATGGACCGTCTATTTTTAACATTAACTTGAAACCCACATTTGATGGTGTTAAAAACTTTAAAATGGGCTGATTTTTTGTAGGGGTGATCTATATGGTGAGGAAATCATCCTCGCAAAAAATCAGCCATTCTTTTATCTTCTATGGGAGAAAATAAGGGTTTCACGGGTCGGGCTCTGTTGACAGATCTAAAATGACAGATAAAATGATAGGGACACAATATAAGACACGTGGCATACTATTACAGGACTCTGACCGTATGGATGTTTGTCCTATTCCATGATGGACGTACAAACCAAAAATAAGCCTGATTAGTGATTTATATAGGCTTTGGATTGGACTTATTTTCATGGGCTGATCTCAACTGTGGGAATTTGAGCAGTATTTGAGGTACAAAGATGCAACACTTATAAATCACTAATCATGCTTATTTTTGGTTTGTAGGTCCACCATGGGATCGGACAAACATCCGTACGGTCAGAGTCCTGTAACAGTGTGCCACCTTGCTTATATGGGCTGTTCTTTGATACCAACTTCGGTATCAAAATTTTGATGCCGAAGTCCCTCAATTTGCCACTTAGTAGACCATTTCGGGCCCACTGACTCCATGAATATTTGGCCCACATCTTGGTGGACCCACACACCAAAAATCAGCATGATTGGTGATTTCTAGCTATAGGATTTGAGCACTTTTCATCATGGACTTTAGAAACATGCATATGAAGTGGTTCCAAGCCCATGATGAAAAAGTGTTCAAATTCAATGGCTAGAAATCACTAATCACGCTGATTTTTGGTGTGTAGGTCCACCGAGATGTGGGCCAAATATTCATGGAGTCAGTGGGCCCGAAAGAGTCTACTACGTGGAAAATTCATGGACTTCGGCATCAAAATTTTGATACTGAAGTCGGTATCATAGATTTTTCTTTGCTTTTATTGTGTCCCTGTCATTTTAGATCTGTCAACGAAGCCCGATCCTATGTATGGATTTAATATCTTACCTATATTGAACTGTACATGCATGTATATATTCTCAATCAATTTTTCTTGTTTTAATTTTCCTTTTTAGCTGTATAATTGTGTGTATTGAATTTGTATGATTGATGTTGGATAAGTACATTAGGTGTGTTTGTATTTATCCAAGTTTTAGCTATAGCTAGCTTATATGAAGTTAAAATGTCGTTTGTTATTATTTCACATTTGCACAAAGCACACTACCATGATAAGCATGAGATCTTGAAACTCCATCAAAGATAAGAGGTTTCACACATATAATCTTATCTGAGATCTAGTCTTTAATTTCTTACATGGGTTAACATAGAATTGCTCGCCCGTTCAAGGATCATTATTTGTATGAATGTGGCTCTTATACAAATTGTGATCCTTGAATTGTCCAGTGTTGACAGTTTGAGAACTGATATTGCTTCTTATTGATCATATATATGTAGTCTCCGTGTTAGTTTAAATTCGGTACCATTTTCCCAAATCTTCTTCTTATATATTATTTTCTATTGATTTTCATGTCTCGACTACTTTGGTAGTTGGATTGGCATGAAAATCAACATAAAATAAATATATATAGGGAGAAGTGTGGGGAAATACAACCAAATTTTAAACTAATACGGATACTACATATATATAATCAATAAGAAGTAATATCAGTTCTTGAATAAGTTAGAAAACTTTAGAGTTAGCAAACTTAGATAGTGACTGAAAACAAAATAGGGATAAGTGTCCAAACACATGCATATTGTTCTTTATCTCAATTTGTTTCGATGTGCACGATATATTTCAAGAATCGTGTAATACTTATTTAAGTCCAACATAATGGATAAATCTTAGATGATCAAGGATAGAAGATCACGGGAATATAGTTATGGGGTTGATCGATTTTTGAAGTTTGTCGGAGACAATGCGAGTGACCTCGATTCTATAAGATGTCCATGTAGAAAATACAGGAATCTCGCTAAACAACTCTAAAAAATATGAAAGGACATTTATTTTTTAATGATATCGATCAAAATTATAAGACGTGGGTCTAAGATAGAGAACAAGTTCCGAGTACTGAAGCAGAGTCAAGTGGTAATGTACAAGATTTCATCTATCAAGAGATAAGAGGGACAACTCCAGATGATGTTGGCAATGCAGTAGAAATGGTTCAGGCCACATACGACGACGTCATGAGTAATCTTAAAATATTTTAGAAATTGCTTGAAGATGCCGAGAAGCCCTTATATCTAGGTTGCTCAAAGTTTATAAAGTTATCAACATTGGTCAGATTATGGAACTTAAAAGGTAAGAATGGGTGGTCTTATAAAGGTTTTTCAGAGCTACTACAATTGTTGGGAGACATACTCCTAAACGATAATGAATTGCCCTTATCCATCCATCAGGCAAAGAAGACATTGTTTGCATTGAGAATATCATATGAGAAGATCCATGCATGTCCTAACGATTGCATACTCTATAGGAAGGAGTACAAGGATGCAATGGCATGTCCCATTTATGGAACGTCAAGGTGGAAGGTAAACAAGAATGGGACGAAGAAAAATAAAGTGGTGCCTGCGAAAGAAATGTGATATTTTTCACCTATCCCGGGGTTCCAAAGGATGTTTCATTCCAAACAGACGGCGAAAGACTTGACATGGCATTATCACGAAAGAGTAGAAGTTGATGGTCAAATGCGTCATCCAGTAGACTCCCCAGCATGAAAGTTAGTAGACGGCAGATATCCGAAGTTTGCTGAAGAACCAAGAAATCTTCGAGTAGCTATTTCAGCGGATGGAATAAATCAACATAGTATGCAATGTAGCGGGTATAGTTGTTGGCCGGTCTTAATGGTAATCTACAACCTTCCACCATGGTTGTGTATGAAGAGAAAATTTATGATATTGACAATGTTAATATCAGGTCCAAAATAGCTTGGCAACGACATTGATGTTTACTTGGCACTATTGATTGAAGATCTAAAAATTTTATGGGAGGAAGGCATTAAAATGTATGATGCATATCGACATGAATCATTTACGTTATACGCTGCGTTATTATGGACAATCAATGATTTTTCTGCATATGGCATCTTGTGTAGTTGCATTGTCAAAGGATTTTATGCTTGTCCAATATGCAATGAAGAAATACATTCTCATAGATTAAAACATGGAAAGAAGAATATATATACTGGTCACAGAAGATTTCTTCCATTGAATCATCCATACCAAAAAAGAAAGCGTTTGATGGTACACAAGAGTTGGGGTTGGCTCCAAAACCATTAAGTAGAGAGCAAATACTAAAGAAGATAGAATGGATCAAATACTCATGGAGAAAGAAGAAGGTAATTCTAAAGAAGTCGAAAAAATAAAAGCGACCGCGAGAGGAAGACAATATTGTGGATGAGGCAGTTGAATCCTCAACTTGTTGGAAGAAGAAGTCTATATTCTTTGAGCTTGAATATTGGAAATTTTTGCATGTGCGACATAATTTGAATGTTATGCACATTGAGAAGAATGTGTGCGAGAGCATTATTGGAACATTACTGAATATACCAGAAAAAATAAATGATGGTATTAATTCTCGATTAGACCTTGTAGATATGGGTTTGAGGAAGCAATTAGAACCGCAAGTCAGAGGGAGTAAAACATATTTATCTTCAACATGTTATACATTATCTAAAGACGAGAAGATGATATTCTGCAAAACATTGCAAACATTCAAAGTTCCAGAAGGATACTCTTCACATTTCAGAAACTGTGTTTCAATGGAAGATTTGAAGTTGTATGGTCTTAAGTCTCACGACAGTCATATACTGATGCAACAACTGCTGCCAGTTGCAATACGTTCGTTGTTGCCAAAATCAGTGATGGTGGCTATCGGTAGATTCTGCTTCTTTTTTAATGCTCTATGTAACAAAGCAGTGGATGTGACAAGATTAATTGATGTGCAAGATAATCTTGTACTTACATTGTATTTATTTGAAAAGTACTTTCCACCATCGTTCTTTGACATAATGGTTTATCTAACGGTGCATCTTGTCAGAGAGGTTCGATTATGTGGACTAGTTCACTTTCGATGGATGTACCCCTTTGAAAGGTATATTCTACAAAACTATACGCTCATACTTTATCATTTTTCACGCAAGTTAGTGACATTATTGATATAATAGTTCTTTTCATATATACTTGTAGGTTTATGAAGGTTTTAAAAGGTCATGTACGCAATCAAAACCGACCAGAAGGCTGCATTGCTAAATGTTATATTGTAGAGGAAGCGATTGAGTTTTGCATGAAAAACTTATCTAATTTAGAAGCAATTGGGATTCCTTGTGATAGAAATTAGGCAACTGGTAGTACTGAATATGGGAAGCTGTTCTTTGATGGCAAGCCTTTGCCAGGAGGCAATGTCGTCCAAGTTGATAACGAATCTTGGGAGCAGGCGCATCGTTATGTGTTGGAAAACATGAATGATGTTTAACCTTACATCACATAAATGTATTTTTATCTCTATTTTCAGTTAATTTATCTTCGTTCCGTTGCTTAAGGACTACATTTTAACTCTGTATTGTGTCATTTGTATCTTAACAATGAGCATATGTCTTACTTGAAGGCAAATTATCGGCATCAATCAAAAAATCAAAAGTGGTTACAGCTAGACACAACCACACTTTCATATCCTAGATACGACAAATGGTATAGTAATTTATACATGTTTGTATTTTTTTGAAGTCATAAATAGACATGTCTAACTATTGAAAACTTTATAGGTTGAAGATGAATTACGTGGTTAAAATAACATTTCGAACACATTGAGGTGGATAGCACAAGGACCTACTAATAACATAATCAAATGTCCTGACTACATCATTAATGGTTGTCATTATCACATTTCAAATCGAGACAATTCACGAGTGAACCGGAATAGTGGAGTGAGCATAGTGGCCGAAACACTACAAATCGCAAGTGCAAAGGATAAGAATTTGATCATTGGACAAATATATTTTTACGGTGTTATTAATGAGATATGGTTGCTTGATTACCATGTGTTCAAGATTCCAATATTTAAATGTGATTGAGTTGACAGCAAGAATGTCATATTCAAAGATGAGTTTGGTTTCACATTAGTTGATCTTGGTAGAGTAGGACACAAATCTGATTCTTTTATTTTAGCTTCTCAGGTAAATCAAGTTTTTTACGTAAAAGATCAACTTGATCCTAAAATGTCAATTGTTCTCTCAGCTCCTACGAGAGAGTGTCCTGAAAATGACTATGATAATAAATTCATTGATGTTTGTATTGAACATCAGCCTGTTACTAATGGATTACAAATTGATGACATGGAAGAGTCTGATGCGTCTTATGTCCGACAAGATCATTCTGAAGGAATTTGGATTGATATTAGAAAATCATAATTGGGTTTTATTTGTAAATTGTGGGATTGGGGTAAGGCTGGATGTCCCCCCTCATGTATTGGATTATTTTTATTAATGGAATATATATTACTTTTTTATATCTTTGTCCTTTATATTTCTTCTTTTTTCATGTATCACTATCTACCGACTTTATATTTATTATTTCATGTATCACTATACTAACTATTCTGGGTATTTTCTAGTATGAAACCGCACATAGGTGATGCATCTACAAGAAGAAAAGTTGAGGTGCTACAAAGCTACAACAATTGTTAAAGCAAAGTGAGAAGTTAGTTGTGAAATACAATAAAGACGGGGTACCAATAGAAGTCGCTGGAGCAATTTTGTCCACATATGCTGATCTCATTGCGCGGCAAATGGTTCCCATTAGGCATGTAGTTTGGAAAGATGTGCCAACTGAATTGAAAAAAAAATTATGGACATGTATTCAGGTAAATTAAAATTACTTAGAAATCATCTTGTCAAAATCCTACTTGTCATCATTTGATGCTATTAACTCTTAATTAACTTGCAGGAGCATTTTGTACTAGACCCAAGAAGCAAGCGGCACACATTGTCCCTCATTGGTACAAGATGGAAGAATTTTAAGACCAAGTTGAATGCAAATCATGTAGTTCCTTATATGGCGAGCTAGAGCTGCTTAATGTGAAGCCACTTAAGTTTGACTACATTGACCAAGCAGATTGGGAAGCTTTTGTAGCTTTAAAAATATCAGAAGAGGGGACAGCAAATCATGAAGCCCAAAAGGAAAGGCGACCAATGAATAAATACAACCATCGCCTGGATAGAAGTCTTATGCCAATCTGGCTGAGGAGTTGGTAAGTTAATAGTTGTAATTATAGAATTATTGTAAATATAGAATTATTGTAAATATATATTCACTGATGTAAATTGTTTATTTTATAACAGAAGCAATTAAGTAACTCCGAAGAGGTGGATCGGAGTGAACTATGGAAAAGGGCTCGACAGATTAATAATGGACAGTATGTAGATGACGCTGTTAGGGAAACTGCTGTCAAAATTGTAAGTTGCCTCATATAATAATTTGCCCTGTGAATTACATATAATAAGTTATATATCAAGATTATTAATTTGATTTACATATATTTTTACAGGATAATTTAAGAAAACAAGTTGAAGAGGGGTCCCTATCAATTGAGAGAAGTAATGATGTACTGACAATGGCATTAGGGACCCAGGAACATCCCGGTAAGGTTAGGGGCATGGGGCATTTCATCACCCCTTTAAAATACTTTCAGATCCTTAAATGTGAGAATAAAGTGCACTTGGCTCATCTGGAAATGAACTAAGTAAATTTGATGTCTCAAGTAGAGAGTCAGGCCAAGATGATAAAGGTGATGCAGGCACAGATCGAACAGCTAACACGATCGCAACACATGCTAACACAACATATGCCTTCGCAGGGATCTGAGAAGACAGCCTCATATAGCCGTCCAAGCCCGGGTATGCAGAAGGTAGCCTCATGTCGTCCAACCTCGAGCCCTAGCTGTAGAGGTGAAAATGTACATTTTGTGAACTTTAATTTAATATACATTTTGTGAACTTTCGTTTGAATATATAGTTGAATGGTTTGAAATGGGTTTGAATATAGTTGAATAGGTTTGAATATATTGAATGAGTTTAAACGTATAGTTGAATGGTTTGAATATATAGTTGAATGTATTAAATGGTTTGAATGGGTTTGAACGTATAGTTTAATAGCTTGAATGTATATATAGTTGAATGGGTTTAAAATTTTTACTGTATTGCAGGTGGGTATAGGTGATATAGCAGAAACAAATAGGATATTAAAAAAAAAAAATTACAATTGGCATTGGTTTTTGGCAAAATCGACGCCAAATAATTATATTGAGAATTCGCATCGATTTTTGGTAAAACCGATGCCAAAGCGTACCTTTTAGCGTCAGTTTTTGTAAAAACCGACTCGAATAATCAGACTTTGGCGTCGATTTTTACAAAAACTAACGCGAATATATAGACTTTGACGTCGATCTTTTCAAAAATCGATGCCATATCTTACACTTCTACATTGGTATATAACCGACGCAGACCTTCCTCGTCATTGGTCTTCGCTTCGATTTTCTATGAAAAAAAAATGACGCTAAATGTCTATGGCGTCGATTTTTAACCGACGCCGTATGTGCTTTTTCTAGTAGTGATTGGGTTGATTATTTGATTTATTTACTTTTATTATAATATTCATCTCTTATTTGTGACAGTTATTATTTTCGATTTGTTGCTTTTAAATTGAATTAAAAAAAATAAGTTTCATTGATGCATCCTCCATATTCATATGGGTGGGTGGGTGATGTATCTCTATTGAATTTCATAACTCATCCTTACTACCATTTTAGATTCGATAACGAAGTGAGATGTAAAGGATTTTTGAAAGAGACTGGAGGAGTATAATTTATTTATTTGCTTTATTTTCTTTTAAATTAAGAACCATGTAATACATTAGATTCAATTGTTTTTTAGTACTCTTTGATTATTTCTTTGATTATTTTTTAATGGATGATGGTATTTTTACTTAAATTTTGTAGTTATTGGTGTTTATGAGATTTTCAAATTTGTATGGTTATGTTTGCATGTTTCTGGATTCTGAGGATCAATTTCGTTAGAATCGCTATAACTATTTGCTTTAAAAATAAATTGATGCAATTCTAGAGTCCTTAGTTAACTAACTTTATCTAGTAATATTTGTTTTAATTTTTAGAACTATAAAAACTTCTAACCATATTGTTTTAGACAATACACAAGGTATTATAATAGGATTCTATAAATCCTAAGACAATGTCCTCTATCTTGAGCTTGCTATATGACCATTATAGCTTAACATTAGAGATTTTGAAAAATATGAAACTTGTGGGGTTTTAAATCTAATTTTTACTAAAATTGACCCATCATCTTTAGATTAAAATTCAATTTTACCTATGTTTTTAAACATGTTCTACTTAATTTGGGTATTATTTTCTATACTCAAAAATAAGGAAACCCCCTTATGTTTTACTATTTTCATAACCTAAAATCTTTATTTTCTTCAATTAAAAATTTTAAAAAAAATAGGGCATAACATATGCTTCAAACCCCATTAGTCTTGCCTTGATTGGATTTTAGAATTTATTAAAAAACTTTTGCTGGATTTTTATCATGTTTTTATTTCTACATAGTTTTTGTTTTTCAAAAAGTTGTAACAAATGTTACACTATCTTTTATGTATAAATAATTATATTTGAAAATCATATACGTTTTTTTATGTTCTACTTTAAGTTTAGATTTTATAGCTTTTTGCATCGTTTCCAATTTATAACAAAGCAGTTTTGATTTTTATGGAGGATTGTTTTATTTTCTTTGTGTAGAAATCCAAACCTTTTAACTAGTTTAATGTTAAATTTTTGGAACATTGACCCTATTGACCTAGGTTTGATAAAATTTGACATAATGTTGACTTTTGACCATGATATATATTTTTCATCTTAATTAGACTCATTTGATGTAATGTAAAGAATTTTACATTTTTGATCCATTTTATTATTTATTTATTGTCTTCACGCCTTGACCTTTGGTTTTGGATTGACCCACGGGTTTCAAGTTAGATAACCCATGGATCATTCAAGTGTCGTTGACCCATGGATCATGCGTCAGGTCATGAATCATGGGTCGGGTCATGAACCTTGGGTTTGGGGTGTGCCTTTTTACCCAAAAGAGCCATACACTACCTTGGTTGTTTGTTATTAAGACCTAACCCTATTTTTGAGGGCCCATACATTCAAGGTTTATTCTCCAATTCCAATCTCAATGAGAAACCAATCATGAGAGAATATATGTATCAAAATGTTCACAATAAAACATGTAAAATATGCTTGGAAAATATAGATCATAAAAATCAATTTTAAAAATATAAATTAATACCCAAACATGCATAAAAGTTAATATTTAGTATATTATAGTCTTTTAAGAGAAGAAGTGCTTATATAGTGTCTAGGGAGATGCTCTTCTTATAGCCAACAATTTTGATAATTGGAAGGGGAGTCTCTCTCTCAAGAAGTTGTTAAGATGGAGTGGGGTCCACTCCACCCCTCCAACAATTATGCCTTAAGCTTTCTTAGGAGAGAATCTCTCTTTCTCTCTCTCTCTCTATCTCTTTCCAGGTTCAACTAGATTTTCAAAAAAATCTCTTTCCTTTGCATTAAGTTTTCATTCTCTAATTAAATTCTCCTAGGTATACAAGTTTTCTAATTAGTTTAAATTTTATAATTTCAAGGTTGCTAAAATTAAGTTCTCTACACTTATTATGCATCCAATAATTTCACCTAGTGTGTAGTCCACCGATATCTTAATCATTTTCTAAAATATAACATTAAGTGGGTCACATACTCTTTCATTAATTGTTCTTAATAATTTGACTAAAAAGGCTCAATTAAAATACTTGAACTATTTTTTAATATGGAAGTATCAATTTATCCATCCAAAGTGAAATTACTAATTTACCCCTTATACTCTTAGGTTAGGTCTAATACATTTTCAAATTACTAAGATATGCATTAATTTACAATTTATGGTTACATGTTATGAATTTGCCAAAATATTTTTACAAAGTTTCCAAAATACTCTTACACATTGAAATTACTAAAATAACCTCTAATTGTTGTTTAGTGCTATTAAATTATAAAGTTATCAAATTATATATTCTGTTAATATTTATTGTCAATTCTTAGTCAAATTACAAAATTTCCTTATACAGTCAGATTACCAAATTTCCCTATATAGTAAAATTACCACTATACCCATATATGTAAAAATATAAACAAACAAATAAACAAGCTCATAAATGTATCAATATTGCGTTTCCACTATTAATGGTTGGCCCATAGTGGGAAAGGATTGAGTTTATTTGGATTAGGACGCATTTTATGGTTGGGATTAGAGGTTTATGGACTCAAAATAGCTACTTGGGCTGAGATTTGCCTTTTTAGGGCAGTTAAAACTTGAACCATTGGATTAGATATGAGAAAATCATGAGAATAAGGCTTCTAACTCGAGGGTGGCATTGTTAGTGTTGCATGATATTGGTAATGCCTCATCTGGGCTAGGCCAGATTATCACCTGGGCTTGATTAGCGAGGACTCTTCATCACATATCTCCGTTATAGAACCTCTAGAAATATATTCCAAGTCTTTAAAAAGTCTAAAAATAATTAAAAATCTTAGAAAGTCAATTTTGATTGAAATTCTATGGAATTTGAACCTATGACTGAGAGAAAATTTAGGGTTTAGTCAATTTCGACCAATTACTGACATTTTTTATAAGGAAATAAAATTATGTAGAATTCGAACCCATGACTAAGAGAAAATTTAGGGTTTTGTCATTTTCGAAAATTTAGGGTTTTTAATTGGGAAAATTATTTTCGATGTTGAAATCGCACAAAGTTGGTATCATTAAAAGACCTCGACAAAGTACTTTCGAATAGAATAAGTTTTACAATCATCTTACAAAGAAAAAACTATTATTTCATCTTAAATGCTTGAAATCAAGACTTTTTGGGAGACTATTCAAAAACCTTTTAATTTTTGAAAATCGATTGTGTTGAAACCAAACATATTTAAAAGATGTTTGAGTTATAAAACTGCAGAATTTGGTCACTTTAAAACTAGGTATACATATTGAAAACTTATATTATTTTGTGAATATCTACCATTTTGTAACTCAAATCTCTGCTCTTGAGCTTTAAGCATTCTAAAGAATATCCCAAGGATCTGAAATGACAGAATATGGGTTTCTAATAATTGAAAAATGTTCTAACAATGTGTCGATAACAAAATAAAGTCAAATCAGATCATAAGTGTGTAAAAAAGGGATATATACATTAATTATAACATGTTTTATTTTTATTTTTAACTCTGTTTTTTAATTGCAGGTCATTGTCTGCCCTTTTGGGTATTTTTTGCTAGGGAAATGATTTTTCCAATGACAATTTTATCTCATCCAGTCAAAAATTCACATATTGAAAAAAATACCCCTCTAATTCGATTGTCCTTAGCTGCATTTTCAGGGGACATTTATGTGAACATGTGAAAATTTTCAATGGAGAGGGTAAAAATGTCACTAGAAAAATCAATTCGCTTTTGTCCAGTGTTGAGATTATGGTAAGTATCGACTATGGTACTCGTCCAGTGTGCAAGAAATTTCTGTAAATTTGCGTACGCCATCTAAACACCATGAAAATTAGGTGGACAAATATTTTGGCGAGAAAATGATATGGTAGCCAAACGCTTTAAAATATTTTCAAGCACAAATATTTAGCCGTAATGTTAATTGGCTTCGACAATATATTCTCTTGGAAATAAATTGTCGACTTACCAAACACAGAAGGTGCGACCTATTGAATGGTGAGTCCCACTTGCTGCAGGTGCACTCTAAGTACAAGTATCTGGTTTGGTACTCCACATCTACAGTCTACCAAACCTCAAGAGATTAAGATTTAAGAACAAGAGATCTACGATTCAGAGATTCAATAGCTCTATCTGATTCCATGCATGATAGGTGAGAGAGAGAGAGAGGGGGAGGGACGAAAAGCTTGATCTGATTCTTCGATTCCTTTGCCTATGACTGTATAAAAATAAAATACAAAGATCATAATTTTTCTCCCTCTCCATTCTACTCAACATTTTGCTTTCACCATTATAAAAGAGTAGCTTTGATGACGGACTTCCATCATCAACGTTGATGACGGACGTCCATGTTGGGAAGAAAGAACAATCAACGAGCAATAAAACAGATGCAAACAAACCACAACACAGAGATTTACGTCCACGGATCCACAACGATTCCACTATGCTCTAGGGCAAAAAGAATACACACAATACAAGATTGAGATACTCGTTTCTCACCAACAAAGGTATATAAATAACCCCGAGACGAAATTAGGGTTTCCGTTTATCTATGTGAGAATTACGGAAAAGGCCTTAAGAAAAAGTCCTCCCAAAATAATCAGTCTCTACATAACGGAATCGTGAGACCCGCGGAAGCGTGCCTTCATGTAGAGTGCTTCAAGAATCATTAGTCTCTACACAACACAACAGTCCATCATCAAACTTGACAACAAACCGCAGTGTGAGCCACGCGGAATACTATTAGAGATCATTGACCATATGGATGTTTATCCCATCCCTAGGTAGGCTTGCAACTTGGGCAGGTTGGGTCGGGTTTGGGGTCAACTCAAACCCAACCCGATCTTCAAGGTTGTGAGCTCAAGCCCAACCCAACCCAACCCGGGGTCAGTCCTAGAATTTTCAGCCCGAGCCCATCCCAATCAAGTTAATCAGGTTGGTAAATTAATTATTTTTATTGCTATGAATGGTTGGTAAATCTTTTTTTATATTAATTTTCAATCAGGGTATAAGTGGGGAGACTTGTTATATAGATATCTCAAGTCTTCCATCATTGTGTATTATTCATTCTTATATTAGTTATAAGCTCCATCTGATCTATAAACCTTTTTACCAATCACATATACACGTATCGTAGACATATACTACTCACATACACAAGATACACAAATCAAACTGCCATCACTTGACAAGAAAGTAAAGAAGTTCAAGGAGAAAAAGCCACACCAGAATTAAGTGGTTCAGAAATCAGCTAGACGCGAGTAAAACTTGTGTCACAAGATGTTGTAACGGAAGCCAGTCACAGCATTCGATATGAGCCACGTGGCATACTATTAGAGGACAATGACCGTATGGATGTTTGGCCAGTCCCTCGGTGGACCGTTACACAAAAAATCAGCTTGATTAGTGATTTCTAACCGATTCGATTGAAGTTATTTTCATGGGTCGATTTTAACGGTAGGAATTTGAGCATTATTGAGTGTTATTTGGGTGCAAAAATCCAAAGGTTGTAAATCACTAATCTGGCTATTTTTGGTTTATACGTCCATCGAGGGACTGACCAAATATCCATACCGTCAGCACCCTCTGATAGTGTGCCACGTGGCTCGTATTGAGTGCTGTGACCGGCTTCCGTCACAACATCTTGTGACACAAGTTTTACTCGCTAGACGCTGTCTAATTTTGCAAGTCTGCAGTCTCGTCTGAGATGTCATCTGGGGTAATCTGCATAGATTCATCGTGCTGCTCTTTTCCTTCATTGTTCTTCACAGAAGAAGAAAAGGCGTTTGATGTCCCTTCTGTGGAACCGCTGCCAGAGTTAGTGGACAGAGAAAGGTCAGCCATGGCCTTGGCCATAACAAAATCATCTGTCGAGTATGGTGCATGGTGGGGAAGGGCCTTCATCTTAGTCTTTCCTTCGAGAATGCTCACCACTTCAGACATGATAGGCCTGAGTGTAGGGGAAGTATTGGTACATAGCATTGCCAAATCCAACACCCTTGTTGCTTCTTTCACTGAGTAGTTCATCCCCAAGACTGGATCAATCAGTGCTAGAAGATTTCCCTTCTGTTGTAAGACATAGGCCTGCAGTTCCACAACAAAATTTTTACTGAAAATGCAAAAGCTCTCCAAGCACATGACCGTCGCATCTCATCTCTATACATATATACATCTTGTAGGATGGTAGATTATAATCGTCATCAAGTAGATCTTCTGAAGAGTGGGAGTGAGACTTATTTTTCTCAACTTACCAAATCTAGAAGGAAAACAGTCTCCTCACTCGGCCTGTAATCTGAACTGTTTTTTCCACTCAAAATTTCAAGTGTGACAACTCCAAAGCTGTAAACATCTGCTTTGTTGGTTAAGTAACCCCGCATGGCATACTCAGGGGCCATATACCCACTGCAAAGAAAGACATTATAATGGCAAATTATTGCAGAAAAAGAAAAACCATCTGACTTTATGCATTTGTCTACTTCATGAAAGAGGACGGATTTA
Organism: Euptelea pleiosperma; assembly: GCA_035048495.1. Classification (NCBI taxonomy): domain Eukaryota; kingdom Viridiplantae; phylum Streptophyta; class Magnoliopsida; order Ranunculales; family Eupteleaceae; genus Euptelea; species Euptelea pleiosperma. The sequence continues at coordinate 14,292,089 of CM068541.1, forward strand.
TTCATTCTCTTTGGGAGTAATAAAATGTGAAAGTGAAAGGCATGTGATTCCTTACGTTGTTCCTGCTATTTTGGTGATGATGTGCGTGTTTTCTCCTTCATAAAGCTTAGCCATTCCAAAATCAGATATCTTCGCATTGAGATCGTTATCAAGCAGAACATTGGTGGGTTTAATGTCCCTGTGGACAATCTTCAGTTTTGATTCTTCATGGAGAAAAGCAAGACCCTTTGCTATTCCAAGGCAAATCTTCACTCTGGTTGGCCAATTAAGTCTCGACTTTATATCCCCAGGACCTGCAAATCATCCACTCTCTATCGTTTATATTTCTTTACAATTGTAAATTAGGTTTCTCAAAAATGTGTAGAGAAGTTTTGTTCTAGATTACCAAACAAAGCACTTGCAAGGGAATTATTTTCCATGTACTCATATACTAGTAGGAGTTGGTTGTCCTCAGTACAACATCCCAACAGTCTAACGAGATTTGGGTGCTGCAAAGCAGAAATAGTGCCTACTTCATTTACAAACTCCCGAATTCCTTGCTTTGATTTTGATGAAAGCTGCTTCACCGCTATTGCCATCCCATTTGGTAGTACACCCTGCATCATGCGGTGTGCACATATTTATATCAGGAGTGGAAAACAAAGGAGATCCAGGAAACAAAAACACCCAAGTAAAAGTAGACCTTGTAAACTGAGCCAAAACCCCCTTCACCAATCTTATTTGCAGGATCAAAATTATGAGTAGCAGCTTTTATCTGCCGAAAGTTGAACCATCCGCCGGGGAATAGCTCAAGTGCTTTGAGTTCTGTTTTGAGAGAAAAAATCATCATAGAAATTAAGACAGCCAACACTGCAAGCGGAAATGGGCAAATCTCTTAAACATAAAATAAATAACGACAGGAAGAATGGTCATAGGAGCACTTGTTAATGAGCCCTACGTTTTATTATGCATGTGGTAGAAGTATTCCTTCTCACCTTCATCACGCAATTCTTTGCCTCCTAGCCAACCCATTTTCCAAAGGAAAACCAAAACAAGAACAATGAAAAGGACAGCAGATCCTACAATCCCAGCTATGCTTATAGCAGATAGCTTTATGGCTGAACCTTTTGGGACTGAATGCAATAGACATATTATAGAGTAAGTGTGGGTGATCTTGAACAAAAAGGTAAACAGGACAGATCACCGGAAGCAAAAAGGTGAACATAAATGAAACGGAAGCAAAGACAGAAACTCTACCAGGAATTACTGAAATAGCTGAAATAAGAGGACCATAAAGTTTTGGCTGGATGTATATAGAGCCCTGGCCTGCCCAATACAAGTGGATCTCCAAACTGTGGTTTTTCACATCAGTAGTGAAATTCTTAACAACTGCTTTATTTGAGCCTCCAGCTTCTTCTTTGATATTGAAATCTTTTAGCACATTCTTACCCTGCATGGAATGTTTAAATAGGATGCCATTGCCATAGACATTATAATAAAAAAAATTAAGTTAATTACCTGAATAAACACATCAAACACACGTTTCCACTTGTTGCTATAATCATTTTCATATTCTGTGAATATTATTTCAGCAAAATGAAGCTTCACTATATAGTTGCCATTAATTAGACAGAGTCCATAGTAGTTGAGGGACAAAGGAGAAAGGCGAGCCGTCGTATATAAAGGTGCATCAACCATGGAAATCCCACATGTTCTGTTCTGTACATATTCTACGGGACCAGTACTTCCGATGAAGTCTCCTGTACTACTGTATGCCCAAGTAATATTAGGACTAACATAGACAGATGATGCTCCATATTTTTGCAAATCAGCATCATAAAAACTGCCATTGATCATTTTACCCTCACCACCACAATTTATATACAATTGAGTATCTGCAAGGTACATGATAGTCAGTATTCCATGGGCAAAAAGATAATGAAAAGAGCTGGCTTTTCCAGCATCAGAAATATCAAAACAGGAACACTGATTGAGTCCCAACTCAAGACTCACATTCCTTCATAAAAAAGAAAATTAGAGAGCCAGATCAAACCTTATTTAGTTCAATTTTCTTAGTTAGCTGCTTGCTTTTGTGGAAGAATGATAGAAAGGGAGGTTTATCAAATCCAGTTAGTTCATACAGTGTCTAATTAGTTTCTTACTCAAAATTGATAAGCACATGAAAAATGAGAATCCATATTTAAAACTCTTCAATCTCTGTCACCTTTCTTAAGTGAAAGAACCAAATTTTCCTAAAACCATGTCAACCCCAGTAAGCTGCATGAAAGTTAGGAGACCTATCAACATCAACTAGTTTGCTTAACTAACATATAAAGTGACAATTCCTAACACATCTCCACATTTAAAGTTAATTGTCCCAGCAGGAGAATCTTTGAGATGTTCCACAAACTACCAGAGAATAGAAGGGAGAAAGAAAGCATCAGGATAACCTTACCGAAAATGTGGGGTCTTATTAGGAAACATTTATTAATGGAAACTGTTATGCATAGAAACATTGCACAAATGGAAACCGACGTCAATTGTGTTTCCATTTTCACAATGTTTCTTTGTCATATTTTCTTTTATACAATGTTTCCCCTTTTACCTTTGTACTTTTAGAAAGTTCACTGTACATTTAGATAGGCACAGCACAACACAACACATATATTCTTACCATTTCATAGCTTGTACTTTCCATTTCATAGCTCTCTACATTTGTAATTCTTCTCTATATAAGTGAATAATATCCAACAACTTCCTTGTCAAAGGAAGATTGCTTCAATGCCTGTGCCTAAATTAACATGGTATCAGAGCAACCTTACCGATCCTTCATCACATCGTCTCCAATGGCCGACGCTTCAGAGATGCCTGAATCACAAGATTCAAACAATGATCCATTCCATGTTCATCATTCTGACAGCCCCACCCCCTCCTCCCCTCTCCGGCGATAGTTATGGGATATGGCTCCGCGCCATGACGATGGCACTCCGCGCCAAGAACAAACTTGGTTTTGTAGATGGTACTGCGCCAAGAACAAACTTGGTTTTGTCAATGGTACTATTTCTAAACCTGAAACTTCATCGAACTTGTATCAATGGGAACGCGGTAATGATCTTGTCAGTTCTTGGATCCTCCATTCTACTGCACACGATTTGGCAAACAGCATTTTATATGCCAACACTGCCCGTGATATATGGCTGGACCTGCAAGAACGTTTTTCCCAAACCAATGCTCCAAAGATCTATCAACTAAAGGAATCCATATCATCTCTAAAACAAGAGAACTCGTCAGTATCTGTGTATTTCACCAAACTCAAATCTCTATGGGATGAACTCAACTCGCTTAGCCACATCCAAACTTGCACATGTGGGAATAGCAAAGCTACCGCCGATCGATTACAGTAAGACCGAGCAATGGAATTCCTCCAAGGTCTCCTTGAACGATACTCTGCTCTTCGCAGCCAAATATTGTTAATGGAATCCCTTCCCAACGCTACCAAGATGTATTCATTGCTGCTCCAAGAAGAGAAGCAGCAAGAAATTCATTTATCCACCACACACATGCTTGATGCGGCTGCACTCGCGGCAAATAAATTCAATAGTAGACAAATAGGCATGAATGTCGACAATCGTCGAAAAAGCAAGCCTCGTCCCCATTGCGATCATTGCAATTGTGATGGCCATACTAGATCTACTTGCTACAAACTCCATGGATACCCATCCAAACAATCTGACTCCTCGGGACATCAAGCTCATCAATCGGCATCTCATCAACCTGCTTCAGATGACAACACCATGGTATCTTCCCCTCTTATCACTCAAGAACAATACATCAAGCTCTTGGCCATGCTTTCCTCAGGTAGCACTAGCTCTACTGCAAATCTGGGAGGTATAACACTTTCAACACCATCTCATTCTGCATGGATCATAGACACTGGTGCAACAAATCACATGTGTTCTTCTTTATCATTATTCACGTCTTATTCCACATGTGCCACTCCCTCCCATGTTCAGTTACCTGATGGATCTCATGTTCGGGTTACACACATTGGAACCATTTCTTTCTCACCTGATTTTCAACTTAGAATGTCTTTTACATCCCATCTTCCAAGTTTAATTTACTATCAGTGAGCAAACTAACCTGCACACTCCAATATTCAGTAACTTTTTTTTTACGATCATTGCATAATTCAGGACCTTTCCGCGAAGAGGAAGATTGGAGTGGGTAACGTACATGATGGACTCCACTATTTTAAAGCACCATCCGCCTTCCTTGTCACTGCTTCACCCACCATCGATTTATGGCATTGGAGGCTCGGCCATCTATCATCTCAGCACCGTTTAAAAAATTTAGCTAAACATGACCCTCCACCTCCTGTTTAGATAACTATGTTTGTGATGTTTGCCCACAGGCTAAACAAACACGTGTTCCTTTTCCATCTAGCACAATTATTACAAAAAAGACCTTTTCAATCAATCCACTGACATTTGGGGAAGTTTTTCTCAACCTTCTTTATCAGGGGTTCATTATGTTCTTACCATTGTAGATGATTTTTCTCATTGTACTTGGCTATATCTCATGCACTCCAAAGCTGAAACTAAAATTCATCTTCAATCTATTTTTGCACTGATTAGGATTCAGTACCATTGCAATATTCAAGAAATCCATTCGGGGCATGGGTTTAAATTTTCTCCCAATGATTTTTGTCCTATCGAACAAGTTCAATCTGACAATGGTACTGAGTTCCTTTCTCATGAGATGCAAAAAAAATTCAGTCACATGGAGTCATTCATCAACGGAGTTGTGTTGCCACCCCCCAACAAAATGGAGTTGTAGAGCGCAAGCACCGTCGCCTTCTTGAAGTTGCACGTGCTCTACGATTTCAAGCCAATTTACCTTTAACTTTTTGGGGAGAATGTGTTCTTACTGCTGCGTACCTTATTAACAAAATGCCTACACCTCTCCAATCAGGCAAATCTCCACATGAGGTACTTATTCAATCCCCACCAACTTACACCCATCTCCATGTCTTCGGTTGTCTTTGTTTTACCCACAATCATGATGTTAAGCACAAGTTTGATCAACGTGCCAAACCATGAATTTTTGTTGGATACCCTTTTGCCCAAAAGGGTTACCGAGTGTATGACATCGCAACCAAATCCATCTACACATCTCGGAATGTTGTTTTCCATGAAAATACATTTCCCTTTTGTGATATCACACCACCTCCATCATCAACCCCGGTTCTTCCCATTCCCATTGCCGATGCCTCTTGGTTTGACTACCCCACCAACCTGGCCACCCAACCCACCATCATCGATGCGGCACACCCTTCTCTTGCCACCACTTGACCTCCTCGTGAGCATCGTCCCCCTCCCTATTTGCAGGATTACCATTGCTCCAGAGTTGCACATGATGTCTCTCCCACTTCAGCTTCCTCCAACCAGGCAGGTACATCCCCATATTCCCTTCATCACTATATATCTTATTATAAATTTTCTCCTGCACATAGAGCATTTCTATCCTCTATTTCTTCCACAGTTGAACCCTCTACATTCTCGCAAGCGGTCAAATTGGTCCAATGGCGTGATGCAATGGCTGCTGAAATTACTGCACTTGAACAAAACAATACATGGACCCTTACTCCTCTACCACCTAACAAAAAACCCATCGGCTGCAAATGGGTATATAAGGTCAAATTTAGATCCGATGGCTTGGTTGAGCGATATAAGGCCCGCTTGGTTGCCAAAGGGTTTCATCAGATAGAGGGTCTAGAATATCATGCTACTTTTACTCCCGTTGCCAAACTTGTCACCGTTTGCGCACTCATAGTGGCCGCCATCAAGCATTGGCCAATCCATAAACTAGATGTGCACAATGCATTCTTGCACGGAGACCTTGATGAAGAGGTATATATGACTCTCCCCCCGGGATTTTCTAGACAGGGGAAGAAACACGTTTGTAAGCTTAACAAATCTCTGTATGGTTTAAAACAAGCTTCGCGAAATTGGTTTGCAAAGTTCTCCACTACTCTCACTGAAGCGGGTTTTACTCTATGTCGAGCAGATTACTCCCTTTTTACTAACATCCATGGGTCATCTTCTACATTCGTCTGGTTTATGTCGAAGACATCATCATCATCGGTAATGATGCTAATGCAATCCAAAGCCTCAAGGTATTCTTGGATGGGAAGTTTTTCCTCAAAGATCTTGGACGACTCAAGTATTTCCGTGGTATTTAAGTCGCTCGATCTCAACAAGGCATTTTTTTATGCCAGCGCAAGTATGCTTTGGACATCCTCAAGGACATGGGATTATTGAATGCTTGTGTTTCTGTTCTCCCAATGGAACAACACCTTCGACTCACGCCTACTGATGGTACCCTACTACCTGATCCATCCCTATATCGACGATTAATGGGTCGTCTCATCTATCTTACCATCATTAGGCCTGACATCGTCTTCTCCGTGAATATATTGAGCCAATTCATGCATGCACCCCGTACTAGTCACATGGACGTTGCCACCAAACTACTTTGGTATATCAAGGGCTCCCCTGGCAAAGGCATTCTATTGTCCTCATCAAGCACTCTTCATCTCCAAGGTTTTTGTGACTCTGATTGGGCCAGCTGCCCAACCACTCGACGTTCGACTACGGGCTTCTGCACTATGCTTGGCTCTAACCCTATCTCTTGAAAGACTAAAAAGCAGTCTACAGTTTCGCTTTCCTCTGCCGAAGCAGAATATCGGGCCCTTGCCACTCTCACATGTGAACTACAATGGCTGAAATATTTACTCGATGACCTTGGCATTGCTCATCCCAAACCCATCACCTTACTTTGTGATAATCAAGCCACACTTCACATTGCGGAAAATCCAGTTTTTCACGAACGAACGAAGCACATCGAGCTTGATTGCCACTTCGTTCGCGAAAAGATCCAATCCAAACTTATTGCACCACGGTATATCCATACATCTCAACAGTTGGCAGGTGTCTTCTCTAAAGCACTAGGAACTGATTCTTTCCATCGGTTGATTGGCAAGCTGGGCGTTCTTCACCTTCACGCTCCGCCTTGAGGGGGAGTATTAGGAAACATTTATTATTGGAAATTGTTATGCATAGAAACATTGCACAAATGGAAACCGACGTCAATCGTTTTTCCATTTGCACAATGTTTCTTTGTCATATTTTCTTTTATACAATTGCCCCTTTTACCTTAGTACTTTTAGGAAGTCCACTGTACATTTAGATAGGCACAACAAAACACATATTATTACCATTTCATAGCTTGTACTTTCCATTTCATAGCTCTCTATATTTGTAATTCTTCTCTATATAAGTGAATAATATCCAACGACTTATCAAAGGAAGATTGCTTCAACGCCTGTGCCTAACTTAACAGGTCTGTAGACAACAAAGGTGCACTATGGGTTCTCTTCATCACAAGTTAAAATGACGAAGAAAAGGGAAAAAGATAAAATAGGAAAACTATCAACAAAGAAATTAGAGCCAAGAAAAAACAAGAAAACTCCATAAAAGACAAAATTTGGATTCCTATTTATATCATTCATAACCTATTTTGATTTCATCTTTTGAAAGGATGTCACCACTAGATGTGGCCAAGAATCTATTGGGATTGGTGGCTACACATCTCAGGTTTGCGGTTGCCTATTCTCACATGGTAGTGCTGAACTAATGTGTCAATCTTGAGTGCAGGGGTTTGAAATATGTTTGGGGCTTACACCTCGAGGGAAGCAAGGTGGCTTACACCTCGAGGCTCACTGCAAAAGCAAGGCTTTCCTAAAATTTCCCGACACTTATCAAAATAGTGAAAATCCTTGCGAGGAACACACCTCATTGATGCAGATTAGATGGCCTTGGAGTATCTTAAGAAGATGGATCGAGGGAAGATTGGATGAGCGTGAAGCGGTTAGATTGGTCGGTTGTGGTCGATTGATCTCCGATTGGAAAAAGATTTGACCTCCAATTGATTGGCCTGAGTTTACATCGATTGGAAACTAAAATCATGTACTACCCGTATCAATTGGACCTCTCCAATATATTTGGAAAAAATAGGCCAATCGATTGGGAAATACAAGCTAATCAATTGGATAGAGTCCGATCAATAGGACCTGGCCCATCAATTGGGCCAACAGTCCAATCGATTGGATCATGCCCAGATTTCTTCCAAAGTTCAATGTGTAGTTTTCTTTTTCGTTCCAACTCTTAGTAGGAGGTTTCCTATTTTGCACAAACTCTTAATTAGGTCGTTTATGTGGTGTTTAGCTATAAATAGGATTTTATTCATAGATTTCTTCTCTTCTTCTCTATTGATTGGTATTCTTTTCTTGAAGAAGTAACAAGCCTTAGATGCCTATTTTTCTTGGTATTTTCTGGAAAATCAACAAGATATCAGTGGAAGGTTCTGTGTTTGGTTAGCCAAATTCATGCGTTCAATTGCTCACTACATCAGTTGGTATTAGAGTTAGCGTCGACCTCCCAGTCAACTCGAAGTTCTACTAGATGATGTGCATGAGGGGTATGAAGTAGTATGAATCTCCCAACAACTATACCAATCGGGTGCTCGATTCGAAGCGCCACTCTAGGAGATTGCCGCTTTGAGGACCAAGTTCCAACAACAACGCCAACCCCCAAATCCACATCACGTAGAGGAGAAAGAAACTGAAGATGATGATTTCGTGAACCCCTTTGTCGAATATGTTCTGCGAGATGATTTCGTCGATCCATTTGCCGAATATGTTCCGCGAGATGATTTTGTCGCTCCGTTTGCCGAATATGTTCTGCGAGGCAGCAAGCCCATAGCCGAGTCCCCTAAAATGGATCCTAATTATTGTATAGGGAAGAGTCTATTCATGGCAAACATCGATGTTGATGATGTGCCATTTTACAATTTGTCACAGTCCCCCATGTTCGATGATGTTGATGACGACTACCGCATGAAGAATATGTTTCAGGTATAGTTACAAAAGTCTCTAATTTTTTCCAAAAATCACTAAAAAACTTTGATTTTTTGAATTCATGAATCAATCTCTGATTAATCAGTAAAATCTCTGATTAGTTGATAAATTCAGCGATTAATCTGCGATTTTGCTGATTAATCAACTGAGACCCATTTTTCTTTTGTATTTTTTCCTCCTGATTTCGATTTTGCCGATTTTGAAATTTTGATTATGAATGATGAATCATGTTTATGAGTTATGACTTATTATTATGAAATTATAGATGTGCTTTTCATCATATAAATATTTTTTTTCATTAAAAAAAATATTTCTAACTTGAAATATGCCTTGATATTTTTTTTATAATTTTATCAATTTTTACAGAATTTACCCAAATTTTTTTGACTTGACCCCTTGTTGATTTATTGTCGAATCCTGACTTTGTGACTTATGTTTCAGGTGATTAGGGCCAAGCAATGATCGTGCGAAGGGTGTGGTTCGTGCCCTAGGAAGAAGGCAATGGGTGGCTCCACAATAATATTTTCACTCCACTTGCACTGTGGAAGAAAAATTTTACCGCCTTGTCATTGATTCTGGGAGCTGCGAGACTATGGTTGCTGAGGAGGCCGTTCAAAAGCTCAAGTTGGGCACCAAACTGCATCTTAATCCATAAAAACTATCATGGGTCTAAAAATACGATGAGGTAAGAGTATCCAAGGACAATACCAGATTGTTCTTATGCCTAGTAAGAGGTCGTGCCTAAACCACCAGTTAGGAAGCGTTTTAATCTCTTAACTTTTACAAGAAATGAAGTTGGGTTGGGAAAGATTGTACCTAAGTACAGTGCAGCTGATAAGAATTGACGATTTATTGAATTTGAAGTTGGCGATTTTGTTTGGATAATCTTAACAACAGAGCGTTCCCGTAGGAGGGTTCAATAAGCCGGTTGCTCACAAAATCCATCCATTGGAGGTTTTGAAGATCAATTCTAAGTGAATTGGCTAAAACTTCCAAGTCATCTTCATGCTTAAGACATGTTCAATATCGATCAAATTATTCAGTATCATAGAGGTAGTTTAACGGATGATGATACTTTGAATTTAATTCTTGGTGAATTCCTTATATCCTAGGGAGAATGATGCAACTCTATTGATCATATTGACGTATATCAAGTAGCCATGGTGTATCTCGAGAAGCTCGAGATATCGAGGAGAGAGGAGGAAGTTCTGGAGTTCAAAGAGGTTCCCAACAATAAACGGTTTCCATTGCTCGCAACAAGGTTGAGGACAAGCCACCACTTGATGGCAACAATCAAAGCACACCCAAGCTTGGCAAGAAAAGCGGGTGACGATCGTTCGAATTCTATGATGAATTCTCTTTATCCAAGGTGAATGATGCAGATTAGATGGCCTTGGAGAATCTTAAGAAGATGAATCGAACTTGAAGGAGTTAGATCGGTCGATTGACATCCGATTGGATGAATATATGGCCTCCAATCGACTAGTCTGAGTTTACATTGATTGGAGACCAAATTGGCATATTCCAATTTCTACCCGTATCAATTGGACCTCTCTAATTGATTGGGCTATATAGGCCAACTGATTGGACCCCCTCCAATTGATTGGAGAAAATAGTCCAATCAATCGAATAGAGTCCGATCAATTGGCTATCAATCAGACCTTGCCCATTGATTGGGCCAACAAACCAATTGATTGGACGGTGCATAGATTTCTTCCAAAGTTTAGTTTTTTGTTTCCTTTTTCATTCGAACTGTTAGTAGGTCAGCAATAAATCGGCAAGGGGTCAAATCGAGAAAATTCGGTAAAAATTTAAAAAATCGACAAAATTGTAAAAAATATATCATGGCATATTTCAAGGTAGAAATGTTGTTTTTAACAAAACACATTTATATGAAGAAAAACACATCTATAATAATAAGTTAGAACTCATAAGCATGATTCATCATTCATATTCAAAATTCGTATATCCAAATCAGAAGAGGAAAAAATAAAAAATGGGTCTTAGTCTATTAAATGGCAAAATCGGCGATTGATTCATGAATTTGAAAAATCAGAGATTTTCTGCTTTTTTTGAAAAAAAAAAAAGAGGATATTTTTGTGATTGGTAGTTACTCTTCTCTTCTTCCTATTGATTGGTATTCTCCTCTCGAAGAATCAACAAGCCTTAGATGCCAAATTGTTCTTGGTATATTATTTTATGAGAAAAATCAATAAGATATCAGTGAAAGGTTGTGTTAGTTTAGTTGGATTCATTTGTTCAATTGCTTGCTACATGACTCATCCACTAAAGCTTTTAAAAATAGACCTAAACACCTTTTCACAATTTTAAATGCCTTATGCATGAGGCACATTTGGCACGTGTATATGCTAGTGGTGGAAATTTTAGGTTGTCTTACCTTAAAAATATAATTTTTATTTTCTTTCTTTCTACCCTAATCCTTAGTTAAATAATAATAAACTATTTTAGGTTTAATAACAAATAAATTATTATGGATTAATGATTTTTCACAACATTTCCTAAGTTTCTCTATTTTGTTAGATTATCTTGTTAAACATTTAGTTTTTATTTTTAATATTCATTTTAAAAAGGCATGCTCATGAGGCTAATCCACAACTCGCCTCGAGGTTTACATCTCATGTTTTAGGCCATTAAAGCACCTTGACCCACCAAACTTTGCATTTAAAAATATAAGAAGTTTGGTCTTAACCTATGCAATAAGGACATTCCCTTTTCTGAAAATTTGCACTGTCAGACATCCGTCCTGCACTCATCTTTCATTTATTCAAAGATTTTGCTTTTAGAAATTATTTTTATATAGATTATATGATTTTAGTATATGACTTTATCCGAATACATTCTTTATATATATATTCAAAATTAAACTAAGATATTTTAAGAAAATATATATATCTAAATATATGGAATAAAATGTACTTTAAATCTTTAAATCAATGTCCGACACCGATGCATGTTTCACGTCAATGTTACAAAGGTCTTAAGGGTGCTACGAGTATTTATGAATTTTTTTGAGTTACTAGCAGAATGTTTCCATTTGCAATCAGGTCTTTCGGTATAAAGAACTTCAATGACATCATCTGCTACTAGGGATTTGAATAAAATACATTGACGAAAATAAGATTCTGGAACTTCTTTGCAACAACAATTGTAATAATCATTTTCTACACAAGCTTCAAACAAAATCTAATGAGCATGTAGTTTAAACAGTTATGATCAAATTAAAAGATTACATGTTATTAAATAATGTCAATAAAAGACTAAACAAAAGTTTCAAGATAATTCTCAAGTCTTAGATTGCAAAGAATCTTAGAACTTACTGTTAGGTTCATAGGGACAATAAAAATCTTTACTTTCCCACAAGAAACTCCTACAAGAGAAAATTAACAAAATGTAAGACTATCATTCTTGTATTGACTTCAGATGAGACAAGATAGTTTTTTATCATGTCAAAATACAATTGTATGATAATAAAATTTTGAACTTACAAATTGGGGGTGGTGGAAGAGCAACAAGCATACAAGTTCCTAAAAGAATAAATGGGAATTAATTACTTAAAAACATAATGAAAGAGATGATACAAAATATAAAGCAGAAAAAAGATCGTTGCATATTCCTTACATATTTTGTAGACTGTTGTTGGAATACTTGAAGCTTACATTTGTAAAATTATTGTGTGAAAAATCCCTGCAAGATAGTATATCATAAAATAATCCATCAACTTCCCTAGGGAACTAATTAGGTAGCTATGAAACACTAAATTTTTGCACACCTATGGTCTGATCCAACTTTACTTTGTCAGCTGAATCTTGATAGAATCCTTCTCTAGTGTTTAGGAATTCCTACCCCACCAATCCAAGTTAATAGGATACCTTTTGGCACCTTAAAGCCCTAGAGCAGAGTTTTGACATGAAAATGGGAGGTATTCAAAAAATGAGACCAAGTTTGTCAAATAATCTATTCGGCTTATTTTAATCTGTTAGAGTTTCTCTATGTAATGTGTGGGTGTGTGGTTTTGATAGGTGGGTGTAATTAAGGTTTCTTAGTTACACCCACTTAAGTTGGACACACACATATATATAATAACAGAGGAGGAAAATTGCTAGGTTTTCTCCAACTCTCATTCTCTCAATTCTCTCAATTTCTCTCCCTCTCTCAAACCCTAACATTATGAAAACTAACATGGTATCAGAGAAAATCTGATTTTTTTCTTCTACTCCTCTTCCTCTTACCTACTTTTCTTCTTTTCCCTTACACCCGTTTCATAAAAAGATCTCTTCTGATACAAACGAATCCTACAGGATTTTTTTCTTCTTTTTCTCTTCCTCTTATTTACTTTGCATCTAGGGTGTGTTTATGTTTGTTTCTATCAGTCTGGAGATTGAAGGGACTCCGAATGTGTGATTAAAGATCGCTGGTGCAGTTGTTTCCAGTTTTCTCTCTCTAGGAGAGGTTTTTCGGGTTTTGTCGTTTCTCATCAACGTGAAGAAGGTATTGTTCTCTACCTATGGCGTACCTCATATAGACCTCTTTGGGTTGTTTTGATATTCATTTCAAATTTTCTGAGTCTCTGTGCTCCAGTCGAAATTTTTGTCCGATTGAGACAAAAACGAGTTTTGAAACTTTTCAAAATCTAGAACCCCGAAGGGTCATCTATGCTTGCCTCCCATTGTAGGATCATACTGTGAGTGTGTGTTCCAAATTTCAATTTTTCTGAGGTTTTTGTGGTGAAGTTACTCATTTTTAGAAGTTTCTGATGCCCGGTTCAAGCTCTTCTACTGGTCCTGGTGATGGCAGATCACCTGTTTGGGATAATATTGGTGCTCAGATTACATCTGTAAAATTAAATGGCACCAACTATCTTCATTGGTCTCACTCCGTTAAAGTTTTCTTGACGGTCAAGAAAAAATTGAAGTATTTAATGGTGAATCCTCCCAAAGAAGATGATAAATAGTATGAAGATTGGCAGTGTGAAAATTCATTGGTTATGACTTGGTTGTGGAACAGTATGAAGCCTTCTGTTTCCTCCAACGTTATCTATCTTCTTACAACTAAAGAGATCTGGGACACAGTTTGTGAGATGTATTCCCAGGAGCATAATGTTTCACGTATCTATGATTTGTTTGAGTCTATGTTCACCACGAAACAGGGCGATAAATCATTAGTGAGTATTACAGTTCTATCTGTAGTATGTCGGAGGAACTTTAGCAGTATTAGCCGTTGACTACAGATCTGGATAACTAGAAACGTCAACATGAAGAATTTCAGGCAGTCTTATTTTTGTCCAATCTGAACCCTGCATATGGTGTTCTTAAGGGTCAGATTTTGGATAGTGAGTCCCTCCCTGAGTTCTCTTATGGCTGGGGGGGGGGGGGGACGTGGCCATGGTAGTTTTCGAGGCTATGGTACTCGTGGAGGATGTGGTGGTCGTGGCCGAGGTGGTGGGCATGGTGATATGAAGTGTTCTTACTGCGGTGTTTTGAGTCAAACAGATCAGTTTTGTTGGGATAAGTGGGCAAGCCTTTGTGGGCTAATCAGGTCTCCGACGAGTCCTCTCTTCCATCTTTTGAGCCTCTCACTAGTGATTCCTCGTCTGAGTATTCTACACAGCTCGACCAGATTCTTCAGCATCTACAATCTTTGATAGCCAGCTCCTCTACGCCACCTACTACCACCATGGCTAATACAGGTAACTCTATGTGTCTGGCAGCCAAGTCTCCTTCCTCCTGGGTTATCGATGCAGGGGTGAGTGCTCATATATTTGGTATTTCTTCCATTGATTTCCATTCTATTCGGTCTCATATTGTGTTGGCTGATGGCTACACTCGTCGAGTTTTGGGGAAGGGAAATATTAACCTTACTCCATCTGTTTCTTTAGCCTCCACTTTATTTGTGCATGATTTTCCTTTTAATTTACTTTGGGTTAGTCAGCTTACAAAATCTTTACAATGCTTTGTGACCTTCTCTTATACTTATTGTGTTTTTCAGGACCTCAAGACGAAGAAGGTGATTGGTTCAGGATATGAAAAAGACGACTTATATTACTAGGCTATTGGTCCTCCTACTATGCGTTAAGCGCCTCCGTGACCCCTTTTCAGTGGCATTTTCATTTAGGTCATCCATCTTTGTCTAATTTGCGTCTAATTATCCCTCACTTGAGTCCTGCATCTGTTTTAGATTGTGCGGCTTGTCAATTAGGCAAGCATACCATATTTCTTTTCCAAGTCGCATTGATAGTCGTCAATCTAGTCCTTTTGATGTAATTCACAAGGATATTTGAGATCTAATCTCGAATAAAAGTTTGTTTAGTTTTCATTATTTTGTGATTTTTGTGGATGATTACTCTCATATGACATGGCTGTTTTTATTAAAGGTTCTCTGTGAATTGCCTCATGCCTTGTTCACCTTCTATCACAAGATCTCAGTTCAATTTGGCAAGTTAATCAAGACAATTTGAAATACATGCAATCTTTTATTCAGAAATTTTGTGCTGACTACTGCATTTTCCATCAAACGTCATGTGCTCATACCCCCCAACAAAATGGTATTGCCGAATGTAAGCATCAACATCTGTTGGATATTGCTCGGACACTTATGTTTCATATGCATGTACCAAAGCCATATTGGGGTGATGTTGTTCTCACTGCATGTCACCTCATTAATCATATGCCATCTTCTGTTTTGGCTGGGGCTTCTCCTTTCTCTTTATTATATCTTAATGTCTCCCCGTTTAGTGTTCCTCCTCGTGATTTTGGATGTGTGTCCTTTGTTCATGTCCTTGGTCCAGGTCACGACAAACTTGATCCTCTGTCTGTTAGGTGTCTCTTTCTAGGTTACTCTCGTACTTAGAAAGGGTATAGGTGCTATTGCCCTACGTCTCGTCGATACTATGTCAATGCAGATGTCACATTTTTGATCTTCTCCATTCGTTTCGGATCTTGGCACATCATACGACACTGATCTTGTGTCTCTTCATTAGGGGGAGCTTCTTTCTCTATCTACTACTCTTGTCCCTATGCCTATTCTTTTAGAAGATGCCACCGTTTCAGCACCACCTGGTGTCTATATACGCACTACATCACGTGTGGTTATTTCGTATGGGCCAAGTTGTCTACCGCTCCTTCTGTCTCTAACCAATCTCTCACTTCACCTGAGGTTCCTGTTGCGCCATCTGCTGTTGATATGCCTGTTGCCTGTGGGAAGGTACCCGTGCTTGCACTCATCATCCCATTGCTGGTTTTGTATCTTTGCACCGTGTATCCCCTACCTTTCGGAGTTTTGCCTTGTCTTTGTCTATTGTTTCTGTCCCTAGCACTTATATGGAGGCACTCGTGTTCCCTGGTTGGAAACTTGCTATGGATGAGGAGATGGCTACCCTTCGCACAAATTATATTTGGGTTCTTTTTCCTCTCCCTCCGGGAAAGAAGATTGTTGGCTGTCGTTGTGTGTTTACCATTAAATATCTTCCCAATGGTACGGTTGAGTGCCTTAAGGTGCGCTTGGTTGTTAAGGACTATACTCAGACGTTTGATGTGGATTATTTGGAGACTTTCTCCCCTGTCGCTCGTTTGAATTCTGTTCGAGTTCTTATTTCAGTGGCAGTATGCTGTGATTGGCCACTGTACAAGTTGGACATCAAGAATGCCTTCTTACATGGTGACTTATAGGAGGAGGTGTATATGGAGCAACCGCCTAGATATATACATTTCGGACAGCCCTCATTAGTTTACCGCCTCAAAAAGGCGATTTATGGATTGAAACAATCACTACGTGCCTGGCTTGATAAATTCAGTTCGGTTGTGCTGTGTTATAGATTCATTCGCTCCGTGTCTGATCACTCTGTGTTTGTCAAAACCTTGTCTTTTGGGGTTATTTGTTTGATCATATATGTGGATGATATCATCATCGCTAGCAGTGATTCTAGAGGCATCTCTGATCTGAAAACCTATTTGTCATAGTAGTTTCATACCAAGGACTTGGGCCTCCTCCGATATTTTTTGGGCATTGAGGTTTCTCGGTCCATTATTGGCATCACACTTTCGTAGCACAAGTATGTGTTAGATCTTCTCTCTGAGACTGGTACCCTTGGTTCAAAACTAGTTGACATACCTATGGATCCCACGGTTAAGCTTGATGCTGAACATGGGGAGGTTTATGGAGATCTTGGTCGGTATCATCGGTTGGTTGGGAAGCATATCTATTTTACAATTACGGGTCCAGACATCAAGTTTTCTATTGGGGTGTTTAGTCAGTTTTATGCATGCCCCACGATAGCCCCATTGGGATGCCGTTATTAGTATATTACGTTATCTGAAAGGTTCTCCGAGAAATGGATTGCTGTATCGCCCGTCCAAGTCTGTGAATGTTATTGGATTTTCTGATGCTGATTGGGCTGGCAGTCGCACTGATTGTTGCTCTACCTTAGGTTATTGTCCGTTCGTTGGTGGGAATCTTGTTACTTGGTGTAGTAAGAAGCAAAGTGTTGTTGCTCATTCCAGTGCTGAATCAGAATATAGAGCTATGGCACACACGGCATGTGAAATGGTGTGGGTTCAGTCCTTACTTAAAGAAATGGGGTTTGTGGTTCCTTCTCCTATGCCAATGTACCATGACAATCAAACTGCCAGTTACATTGTCAGCAACCCAGTATTCTATGAGAGAACCAAGCATATCGAAGTTGATTGTCACTTCATATATGATATGGTCTTGAGCAAACGAATCACCAGACCATATATTAGTTTCACAAATCAATTGAGTGATGTGTTGATGAAGGCCTTACCTCGTTCTTTTTTTTCTACTTTGTGTACCAAGTTGGGTATGTTTGATATGTACGCACCAGCTTGAGGGGGAGTGTTAGAGTTTCTCTATGTAACGTGTGGGTGAGTGGTTATGATAGGTGGGTGTTTCTCCAACTCTCTCTCTTAATTCTCTCCATCTCTCAAACCCTAATACTATTAAAACTAACATAATCTATTTAGCTTATTTTAATGAGTCCAAGTCCGTCTATTTTGTAACTCGAATATCTTTGAAAAGATATTGGTTTCATTACAGTAAAACCACTAAATTTGAGGAAAGAAAAGTTTTCTCATAGTTTGCAAAAAAACCTGATTTACTATATTTCACATAAAATAGAATGCTTTTCTTTGTCAGGTGACTATAAAACTTATTTCATTGGAGAGTGCTTTCTCGATATATACTTTTCTGATGACACTAATTTCATCCAATTCAGACTCAAATAATATTTCCAAGTGAAAAACCAAATACCATTGGAAGGGACCTGACATTGAATTTCATGCATCAAAAGAGATTTCTCACTTCAAATATGGACTCCTTCTAAAAAGAGCTTTCAAATGAGTATCCATATGTTTCTATTTTGGCGAAAAGACAACTCCTTAAATTTTCTCTTGACCAAGGGCCCAATTTCCATAGAGTTTTAGTGAATATCAACTTAATTACCAGAAGTTTATAGGATTTGGGAGGTATTTTTAGAATTTTTGAGGGCCTAAAGATCAATTCCAAAGGTTCTAGAATACAGATAAGTGATCAAGACTTGCGTCCCAAGTCAGAACGAGTTGATTTGGGAGATTTTATTTTCATTTTATCTGACTTGGCCTAGAGGCGGTGTTGACAATGCCATTTATAAGCTAGAAGGGTTTAAAATTTTGGAATGTTTCGTATGTTTTGTTTCGTTTTGAAATGTTTCACCGGGACAAACCGAGACAATCCAATAAAATCCAAAAAAATAAAAAATATAATTTAATGATTATATTTTGAAATGTTTAGTAATGTTTCGGGAATGTTTCGTAATGTTTCAGAAATTTCATTTTTTCACCATTTTTTCAATGTTTCGTTTCGTTTCAGAGTTTGTCTCGGTTTTTCACTTGACCGAGGCATTCCTCCGAAATGAAATTTTAAACCTTGGTTTTATCTAAGTGCACAACTTAGATCTAATCCCATGGTTCTTAGAGAAACCTCATTTTTTGCCAAATCTCAGTCTTAGTAGTTATTCCAAACTTTCTACAACTGTAATCTATAAAAAGTCTCTATTGTTAATCCCATGAACTTTTAATTTGTTAGTAGTTGATCTCGCTTGTTAGAAGTTCTCTAAAGATTGAAGTGTCAACAATCAAGTGGACTTCATCAACCAATCAAAGAAGAGAAAAAGCTAAAGAGACCAACCCAAGAGAATTAGTTCAATAGAAAACAAAGTCAAAATTCAGCATGAAGATTTGAAGCACAATTCAACATATGTTTTCACTTAACGGACTTTCAACTTTCAAAATCTTGTGATGATCTTACTCGTATACATCTAAGGTTTCAACCGGAGCTCACGGTTCTCCAAGAACCTAGACGACCTTTGGACTTAGACTTATTATCTTGAGGCTAACCTAGCCTCATTGGGTAAAGTTTTTTTGGACGAGTTGGCATAGGGTTCAGTAAACTGGCTCAATTGAGCGGTCGACTAGATCAAGTCAGAAGATAGTCTTCTGACTCTAAGTGGTCGACTGGAACTTTTGAGTGGTTCACCGCCCCCATTAATAATGAAAAGCTTGTGTTCGACCTAGCGGTCGACCGAAGCTTTTGAGCAATCGACCGCCTCTCGGACAGAAGTCTATCCCTAAGTAGTCGACTGGCCAAAACGAGTGGTCGACCCCCCTTTTACTAGATCTCATTTTGACTTCGTCAATCGTGTGTATTTTCTCGCACTTGGGCCATTCAAACGGTCTTTTTAGGTCCATTTCTATTGGTTGGGAATATGCTTGTATATTAGAACATAAACCCTATAATAGATAACACCAATCAAGCTATCTCTTTGACTTCCATTCCTTCATTGATATCTCTTAAGTCGAAGAGATTTGAAATTTGTGAGAGCTTCACCTGAGCAAACCTAGTGCATCTCTTGTGAAGGTCTTATTTATTTAAGAGACTACAATCTGTGTGATTCCCTAAAGTCATATTCTACCTTATAGAGGATCATCTTTGGCATTGTGGTCTCTGTGGTGAATTCTTCTCTGAAGATTTATCTATTTGTTCGAATTTGTCTAAAGGTACGTATCTCTATGAATAAATTCTTTTAGATAGAATTAAACATTCTCAGAATTGAATATTTGAGATTGATGGATGAGTTTCTTATTCATTGTATTGAGTTGAGGATTGTGGATTGTGGATCCTTGAGAAATTTATTTCTCTAAAATACTACTGGCCTAGTCTAGCTCTCTAGGTAGTGCGAGAAGTGATTCTCATATTGAATAAGTTGTGGATTGTGTATCCGTAAGAAAATTTGTTTCTCTAAATTCTATTGGCGTATGCTGACTCTCGAGGTGTGCGAAAAGTGATTCTCATAAGTTGAGACTAAGTGGTTGCTTAGTTGTTTGTTATTCATTTCAATTAGATATGTTGTAATACATGATTGAAAGAATAATATATTACTCGTATTGAGTATTGAACAATGGATGTAGGTGCGAAGTCACCGAACCAATATAAACCCTTGTCTTGTGTGATTGTGATTATTTGCATATCTTATCACATATACCTCTCTTTATTTTGTGGATGATTTAATTTAGCTTGATTGATCCTTTCTCGCCTTGAGTGATCATTAAATTTAAATCCATATATTAATCCACAGAGAAGTTTTAAATTGTCTTATTCACCTCTCTCTAGGACATATTGTGGTAATTAAAAGGAAATTTCATTTTATATCAGAGCGTAAGTCACTCTGAGAGGGTTTAACAACCCGAGTATGATCCTTGGTTTCCTTAGAATAACTATGAGTCAAGAGAGATTCTCTGTGTCTATACCTCATCTATTCAATGGTACAAATTTAGCCTACTAGAAGGCTAGAATGAGGATCTTCCTAAAATCACTTGATGAATGAATTTGGGAATCAATGGAACTTTGATGAACATCCCTATTGTTGCAATTACCATTGGTGATTTAACTACCATTATTGTTAAGGCTAAAACAAAATGGTGTAGAGGAGATAAGGAATGATATACCTATATAACAAAGCTTTAAATGCTATACACACTGCTTTATCTTCTAATGAGTTTAAAAGAATAATTGCATGTGAGACCTCGAAACAAGCATGGGACATTCTGAAAATGACCCATGAAGGAACCAATTCAGTTAAGGTATCCAAACTTCAAATGTTCACAACACAGTTTGAAATCATAAGAATGACTGAGGATGAAAGTTTCACAGACTTCTACACTAAGCTGAGTGAAATAATCAATTCTATGTGGGGTCTTAATAAAGTCATACCAGAACAAAAAATTGTTAGGAAAATTCTAAGATCATTGCTTAATAAGTTTCATCCTAAAATAACGGCTATTACATAAAATAAAAATGTCGATCTAATAAAGCTAGAAGAACTAATAGGGTCAATCCAAACATTTTTCTTTCTTCTTTTTCCTCCATACTTGAACCCTAGAACCACATCAACCAACTTGTTATCAAACCCAAGGAGATACAGATCGACAAGTTGAGAGTATAAGGTGAAGGGGCACTATTAACGTCATCGTCCGTACGATTGACGTCTACACATGTCACTTTCATGGGTCAATGATTCTGGATATCTGATGATAAAATCAATAAAAAACCTAGGAGATGTGGTCTTAACTTCCAAAAGTTATATTCTTTTATTTCTCTTAGAGTTTCAAGTTTCAATAATAAGTATGAAATTATTTTTTTCATAAGGAATGGTTTAGAAGAAAAAGGTAGAGCCCAAGAATTACAAAAGTGAGGAAAATGAAAAGCTAGTGAGAAAGGCCTTCACTAACTCTACTAAAATCAGTACAAAAGATAAATAAACTCAATCATATTCAATATCCTCCCACTTAAAGACAAAGTCTTCAAATTTAGGCCTCTAAACTTAGGACGGCTAGAGGACCAATAGAACATTAGGCCCTTGATCTTCAATATTAAGGGCTCAATGAATCTAAACCATCAAAATTGTGGTTGTTTCTCTCCTTCCAAAAATAATGTGGTTTTGAAGATAACTTTACAAAAAGTTGGAAATGGAAATTTTAGTATTAGGAAGACATCCCAAGAAAAGAACGACATGCATTTGATTTAGGAGGCATTGTCTTGCTAATCCAAGAATAAACAGCCTTATTGACATTCTATGGACTATCTAGATATAATACATAAGTTAATTTCACCAACTAATTAAATTAAAGTATGATATACACGTACGCATGAATTTTGGCTGAACTCGTATTCAATATATGGATTGGTCCGATGAGATTATTTCTTGTAAGGTATCTGAAATAAAACATCATCATTTTGTTGTTGCAATCAAATGAGCATCTACTACATCATTAAAAATGAGAATAAACATAATTAAGTTCCATACAAAGTAACAGAATATCAAAGCAAATATGGATTCAGAAGAATTTATGAAAATATATTTACTTACATGGTATCTAATCCTAGATGTTTAATGGACTTTGGAACTTCACCGGTCAACTTGTTAAAGCTCAGGTCTCTGAAAGAAATGATAATAAGCATAAATGTAATTTGATTAGTAGAGATAAAATATGGATAAAAGCAACATCAATCTCAAGTTTAAAAATTATTAAAACATAAACATTGGATGCTATGGAAAAGCTTGAAAATAATTGTTGTATGATCATTTTGTCAAAAGAAACATTACATGAATCTAAAGAGAAGTCATCAATATTAACTGAAACCACAAACTAATTCGTGTAATAAAATTAATTAAAATATTTCAGCCCAAACTAAATTTGTTGTGAACCAAAACAACATAAAGTGGCCTCATTGATGGGGTAATTGAGGTTAAAGGAATTCGGCGTTCAACAAATATTAAAAAGAAACTTAGTCAATCTTAGTCAATTTATTGAATCTTTCATCCATTAAGCTATCCTTCAATGGAAACGGAGTAGTAATGCAAGAGCATCCCTTTCCAAGTAACTTAGAAATGCACTACCTACAAGCAACCATGGTCCTGTAACTTTATTCCAACAATATGAACACAATATTGAGGCAAAACTTGAGACAATCATTTGTCACCCAACCGAATGTAAGCTTTGTACCACAAGGTTGTGAGAATACTGGAGTGAAAAGCCATCGCCAATGATAGGCAGAAAATGTTTCATGATGTTGAAAGGGGCATAATTATATTTTTTTACTTTATGTAGGGGCAATTTTCTCCTTTTATATTTTTATTAGAAAGTCTAAATAGACAAAGGGGATTTGGGCCACTTTAACATCTCCCACTCCTAAAATCTTTTCTTCTCTTTTCTATCTTATTTTCTTTTCTAATTATCACACCCAAACCCTAAGAATAAATTAGGGTTTATATTTCATTTTGATACATATCAGAGCCTGGAAAAAACCATGTGTATATTTCTAGAGTTTAATGTCACATGAATAAGTGTCACATGAACAGTGTTTTGTGAATAGTAGAGAAATAGAAGGAGAAATAGAAATTTCCATGTTACTAGAACATAAATATGCCATAAAGTCAGTAGCCCGATTGGTTTGTCTAAAGGCAAAGTTAAAAGAAAAACATTATAAATGTGCAATATAGCATGAATGCTTTGAATACAAAAGGTCATTTGCCATGGCCAAGTCACATTCTTATTTGAACAATCTATTGCAACCGTTGAATCTGTAACAACATTAAGCTTTCTCAATCCATCGTTCATAGCCCAACTCATGCGTTTTAAATTGCCATAAGCTCATGGAGAAGAATATTACAAGGCTGGCATCCTCTAGCAACTCCAATCAATGGGTCCCCCTTATGGTCTCTAACGATGAAACCATATATTGCACAGTCTTCGACATAGATCCATCTGTAGTTAAGCACCAAACTCAATCATATGAAGACCCCCAAGAGCAACAAATAAAGTGAGGAATATGGAAAGAAGTATATATGTCCCGAGAGTGAAAACGATCTTGATTATGTTGGTTGTCCTCTGTAAAATCTATGATTTGGAAGGTGTTGACTTAGAGGGGGTGAATAGGTTATTTAAAAATTAATCTAAATGCTTTGACCTAAACACATTTTACTGGTCTAGTCCAGGGTAATCTAATTTCATACAATACAATCCTAGTATGGATGATTTTAATTATATAATGATTAACCTAACCAACTCAGTTCAAATATATCAAGGATATATTCTGGCTAACTTGTTTAGTTTAATCTAGACAAAGTAAGCAGCAAAAAATAAATCAAACCATTGCACACACGATTTTTATGTGTAAACCTTTTCAAGAAAAACCACAGGACCATGTCCAGATGTAAACACATCACTATGCATAATTAATGATACACGACTTCACATCATTACTCACAGCCTTCAACTCGAATCCTTTCTTCAAGTCCACTGTCGATGGTTTTTGCACTTTATGTACACCACGTGACGAGTCTATGAAGGGCCATTGCCGGAGATCGTTAACATGATTTCAGTTTGATCCAACCCCGAACCTTGTTATCAGATACGTATTTAGCGTAGTTTAGTTATTTTTTAAATACCCCTTTGACATAAGGGGTATACTTGTCTTTTGTAATAGCTCATTTATATAAATAAGATTTATAGAGTCATTGTGGCCTACACATGACATCCTTTTCTACTCGCTCTCTTTTCTCTCTTTGATTGCCTAACCCTAACCCAAACCCTAATCACCATTTCAACTCGGTATCAAAGCTTAGATTTAAGATCCACAGTCAGAGAAGATCGTCGGAGGAATTCTGATGTTCCACTATCCTGTACGACTGACATCATAGGCCGTACGGATATATTTTTTGAGGTCTAAACACGGATTTTGAGGTCTGTTAGAAAATATTGAAACTCCTATTCTTGGTAGTTTTCTATTTTATAGGATTTATGGTGATTTTTTGGAGCTTCTATCATGGTGTTTTTGCTTTTTTACTGAATATTCAAAAAAATTAATTTTTCTCTCTATCGCTTTGTTCGATCTGTTGGGGGCTTCTTGCTTGGCCTTGTTTTTTGCTGGTTCGTTACAATTGTAGGAATCCATTGGATCCAACCATGCACCATTCCATGGCTTTTTCTAGTTCTCGTCGGCTCCTCTTTGGGGGTTTTCTAGACTGTCGCAATTTCTAGTACCTCTCTAATTGTAAAGAATAATTTTTTATTCTAGTTTTGACAAAGATTCTATGTGACACAAACATTCATGTAACCGTTCCTAAGAGCACCAGTATAGCTTTGAAGATGTCGTGGTACGCATTCTTTGCCGACTACGTGAAGACTAAAAGATGAAGATCGTAATAATCAGACGGTTGACGATATAAATCATCTGAGTAACTGCTATTCGCCAGTTGAAGATCGTGTCTGCTTGCATAGGAAGGTAAGAGACTTAGTGGCCATAAGAATATGTTGATAAAATTCATTAATTGGTTGAACTTAGTCTAAGGACAAAAGCATGTCAATTTTGTACAAAAAGAAGAATTTATTTTGACAAGGGAAGTCCAATCAATGGGACTTTAATGTATAATTGATTGGACATGTCTGATCGATTGGACTCTATGGGACAAAACTTTCCTAAATGTCCGATCGATTGGACCCTCTGAGAATCACTTAGACTCTACGGGACAGAACATCCATACATGTCTGATCGATTGGACACTACGTGACTGAACATCCCTACTATACAATCAATTGGATTTTACTCGATACTAGTCCGATCGATTGGACTCTCTGAGTACAATCGATTGGACCTTTTGGGATAGAACTTTAAAAGTATACAATCGATTGGACACTGTATACAATCGATTGAAGTTCGCACAGAAAACCCATCCGTACAGTGCAATCGATTGGATTCTCCAGTACAATCGATTGGACTTCGCAGAAACTATCAAATTTCAAATTCGATTTTTGTGCTCCCACTCTCCCACTGTTGCACGACATAGGGTTTCTATTTTCTTATAAATAAAACATCTCCTGGACTTTATTAGATACACATTGACACACAGAAGAGAGTATTTTATTAATTAGAGTTGTCATTTACGAAGAAGAAAAGTCTAAGCTTCATTAATATTTCTGAGAACTTTTCTCTTCTTGATTATAGCTTATTGCTTGATCCTTACTCAGCTTAGGTTCTTCATTTAGAATCTTAAACCTAGTGAAACTGAGAGTACCAGTGTGACTCAACACCTTTGAGCAACTTGGGATATAGGTTGTACTGAATCCTTCACCTTCAATAGAGACTGAAATGCTGAAAATTAAGATCAGGGTGTGCTGATCGAAGGTAGGTTTGGGGCATACCAAATGATATTCGCTCAAAAGTGCTTATTTTAAGCAATTATTCTTTTAGTGTTATCGCACTCTCCTATGTAAAACTACCATATTTATCCACTTTTCTACGTAAGAGTCTTTTCTGTTGTGTAGAACACACTTTTCTAGACGAAATGGTATATTTGCATGTATTAAACATATTTTTGAAAGTCTAGATATTAAGCCGTTCTGATAAAGTCCCATTACGCGTTTTTTCTATTTCAGGAAACCCCGATGGGACGATTCTCGAGACTTACGGGCCCACATTGATCATAGAAGCCTCATATCAGTGCATAAAGAGCATACAGGCTATGACAGGCCAAGTACGGGTCGAGGTAGAGGATCACAGAGCCAGTCCAAAGAACCAAGAGTGCTGGAGAGCTGAAGACCAAGAGACGGACCAAAGATTCAAAGCTGCAAAAATGGTGGTTTACATGATTCAAGAAGGTGATAGAAGTTTATGTTGAAGATTTGGATTCTAGACCCTCCGCCAGTTGTTATCTCTGCAGTCTGTATAATTTTCTCTCTCATCTCTTTTCACATCCCTATACATCACCACCCGATCTTCAGATCTACTGACTTAACCCAGAACTCCTGCCCGTTGGCCCTGGACCATCTCCCTAAGCTTTCTGACCATTGGATTGTCCATTAGACTATTGGATCTCTCTAGATCCGTCGGTCTACCAATCTGAATCTAAATCCAGTCATCATCAGTCTAATCGATGCTTTTTAGCAAATCATCCGTCACATCATCTTATGAGATGACGGCCATCATCAGTCCATGTGGGCCAGCAGTCGGGCCCATCATCATCGACCGGCGGCCTGACCATTTATTGGACCCCGTGATTTTAAAATTCTTTAAATTAATTTTTTTAAAAATAAAAAAAGGGGGGGGTCCACTAAATGGGGAAATCCCCCAAAGAAAAAAAAGTTGTTTAAATATATATATATATATATATATATATTTTTTTTTTTAATTTCAAAAATTCCCATTTTTCATTAAAGGAAAGTGGGAGCTTTTTAAAATGAGAGGAGAAGGGTTCATTTGAACCCTAATCCCTAATCCCTCTCCCATCTTCTCATCTCTTTCCCCAGAACCTCCCCCCCACGTTTTGCCCATCATCTCCTTCTTTTTCTTCTTCTTCTTCTTCTTCTTCTTCTTCTCATATATATATATATATATATATATATATTTTTTTTTTTTTTTATTTCAAAAATTCTCATTTTTCATTAAAGGAAAGTGGGAGCTTTTAAAATGAGAGGAGAATGGTTCATTTGAACCCTAATCCCTCTCCCATCTTCTCATCTCTTTCCCCAGAACCTCCCTCCCACGTTTTGCCCATCATCTCCTTTTTTTTTTTCTTCTTCTTCTCATCAATTCCTCCCTGGTTCGCCCTCACGGCGCTGCCAAGCAGCAACCACCTGCAACTCTTTGGGCGCCTCATCTTCTATCTTCAAGTGTAGCATGTTGCTGTAACTCCCTCTAGCAGAACTAGCAGTTCGGTGGCCCCTCCACGCTACCTTTTTCGAGCTAAACCACCACCCTGCTACCGGCTCATCTCCTATCACCTGTAACTTCAGATCGCCCGAACGAAAACATGGCTGGACCTACAATAGTCAAGCTCCTTCACCAAGAAAACCCTGTAAGTTTTTCTTCTTCGTCTCCTTCTTCTTCTTCTTCTTCCCCTCCATCGGAGTTTCAGGCATCTCCGCCACCGCCTACTTTCGCCTGCGTCTCTACCAGCACGACCATGTTCTTCATCGCCATCTCTGTTACACTGCAACCTCCCTACTAGGGTGCTTCATGGTAGGACCGACAAGTTTTCCTCTACACAGCCACCTTAATTACAACCCACCGCCATTGATTCCGGTCACTGGCAACTCCGACGATCCTTCCTTAACAACCATCTCCTGTCCTGTCACCAGAAATCAACGGTCTCACCTTAGGGGACCTCTCTCACCACCATCTCTCAACCCCCCTGCAACTTCGACAATCTTCACGGCCTGCAATGAGTTGCAGGCCATTATTTTCAATCGGGTTCCCCTTGGTGACCCACACCACCTGCAACTACTCCTTAACCTTTGCTCTCCCTTTCCCAAATGGCCATCACACCTGAAATCATCTCCGAAAGCTTCAAACTTCGCTATAACTTCCTCCAGCCATGTTCCTGCCTCAGCAACCATCAATCCTCTCATCATCTTCTCCTTCAATGTTGTAGCCACCCCATGCTCTTCCTCCCATGCATCTCTGGCCAATCCCAAATCTCCGGGAAGATCCCCAAGATAATCTCTCTCTTTCTTCCTCTTTGTCTCTCATCATTTCACTTTCTCACTCTATAATTATTTTCTCTCTAAAATTCCTTTCTCTCTCTAACCATCTATTCTCTCTCTCTAAAATGCCTTCTTACTCATCTTTCTCTCTCTAAATCTCACTTTCTCTCTTTACCTCTCATCTTCTCTCTCTACATCCATCTCTTGTTAAAATGCTTTCTAGGATTAGTTTTCTTTTAGGCAAATTTGTTTTATGGTTGTTTTAGTCTTATTCACAAATTGTAAGTTACATTTTTTAAATGAATGGAGTGGTATTGTGTTTTGATTTTTATGGGTTAATCAGTGTGCTGATATAATATCTCTAAGAACGTTTTCAATCCGACACCACCATTCTCATCTCTCCATCAATTTCTAGCAAAAATTCATCATTTCATGCTCTTATTGCACTAACGTGATTAATCCCGAGTGCGGATCGACATTCGACACAAAGCCCTGTACAACTTTTATTTTTACAGGATAATTGAACCGGATTAATTTACAAATGTGTTGAGATTAGGGTTTCCAATCCGACGACATGGAAAAACCCTAGTTTCACCAAACTAAACAAGCTAAAAAGGCTTCTTGATTGGGAGCTCGCCCATGGATTCGTAGCGTTGATTCGGAGAATATGGACTCACCAGTAGTGGGCCTTGCCTAAGGTTGGAAGCTGCATTTGTAACGGTGCTGCGTAGGTAACCTTTGTTTCTTGAAACTTTTCAGTTAGTGATACTTTATGTCTGGACGTGGTCCCGTAGTTTTCCTTGGCTAAGGTTTTCATGTAAAAACTATTTGTTTTGTGGATTGTTTTATTGTTATTCCGCTAACTATTTTGATTAAATCAAATGATAAAAAGATAATATACCACGGATGTATATTTGATTTGAGTCGGTTGAGATAATCCTTTTATTAATCAACTAAGGCATGTGAGTTTATCACCTTACCTAGACCAGTAAATTTGTGTCAGGTTAAATTAATTTTTAAATACCTAATCACCCACTTTCATAGTATTCTCAATAAAAGATTATAGACTGTGTTATTTCAATTGGTATCAGAGCGGGTTATTTTATAAAATGTTTAATCACCTAAATTTTGATTCCTGTAAAACCAGTTCATTCTTTTCTTTTACAAAGATGCAAAGAGAAGGTAGAAACACATCCAGGTCTCCATTATTTGATAGAGAAGACTATGCCTATTGGAAGGCAAAAATGAGGGTTTTTCTAAAGTCTATTGATAAAAGAGTCTGGATGGCTGTTGTGGATGGTTGGTCACCACCCACAGTGACAATTGAGGAGAAAGTCCCAAGCCCAAAGCTGATTGGAGTAAAGATGACATAGTCTTGTGTTGTCTGAATAGTAAATGACTAAATGCCATATTTAATGTAGTAGACAGGAATGAGGTACAGAGAATCTCTACTTGCATGCTGACTAAGGAGGCATGGAAGATTCTTAAGGTCACCCATGAAGGTACATCAGCTATAAAAATTTCAAAACTATAAATGCTGAATTATCGAATTCGAATCCATGAGAATGGAGGAGAATGACACATTCACTAAGTTATGACAAACTCAGTGATCTAGTTAACTCTGCTCACAACTTGGGTGAGAATATTCCAGAACCTAAAGTGGTTCAGAAGATTTTACGATCCTTGCCGGATATATTTCAGGCTAAGGTGATGGCTATTGAGGAGAGTAAGGATGTTGACTCTCTCAAAATTGATCAGCTGGTTGGGTCTCTTCAAATTTATGAGATGAACTTGAGACAACCAAAGAAGCCAAAGGGTATAGCTCTTAAAGCTTCTGAAGCTCAGGTATGAGTCAGATGTTTACTCTAAAGTTAAAATGACATTATTTGTCAAAAAATTTAAGAAGTTTTTTCGTTCTAAAAATGATAGATTCAAGAACAATAAACTTTTTGATAAATCTAAAGAACATGTCAAACCTCATGAGAGAGGTAATAGAAGTGACAAACCTCCCAGGGAAAATCGCTAAAGCGAACCCCAATGTTTCAAATGTCAGGGGTTTGGTCACTTTGCAAATATATGCCCCAACAAGGAAGAGTACAAAGGCAAGGTGATTCTGATGGCTCTAATAGTAATGAAAAGTCTGATAAGTTCATAGCTTTTGTTGCTCGATTTAAAAGCTCCTCTAGATGTCATGGAGAATCCAAAGATTATAATGATGAGAGTTCGGAAGACTCTTTCAATGGGAACTTTGATGACTCGGTAGTTGGTGTTAAAGAACTGTACAAGGAATCAATAAAATTCATCAAGGCTAATAAAATCTTATCTGTCAGAGTTAAAAGTCTAGACTTTGAGAATAAAGCCGTACAAATTGACACTGAAAAATTAAAAGTATTGATTGAGAATTTAGAACAAGAGAAAGAGTCTCTGTTCGTAAATTCAAACTTATGTGGTTGACAAGAAATCCTTTTAAAATGAGCTTCTCAAAGTTAAAAGGGATATATCGGGATTCTTGTCTAGCTCTGCAAAGCTGGATGAGATTTTGCGAGTGGAAAAATTTTATGGAGACAAACATGGTTTGGGTTACAAACCCAATCAAAACAAAGAGTCTACTTCCAAGACAACTTTTGTAAAGGCCAAAGTCATTCCCACTCTGATTATTGACCAAATAAAATTGTTAGAAACAATCGCCCATGTGTGTATTGTAAAACTTTGGGTCATGTGATAAACGACTGTCGCAAACTGAGAAGGGAACACCAAACTTCCTCTAAGATGAATAATTCTATTAAGAAAGAGGTGAACTTGACTCGAGTGTGAGTAGTCAAAAGAATCTTCAAAAGGATAACAATAACCATCATAATTTAAATGTTTTATCCAGGAAGGTGAAGGACCTACTAGAAAGGTCTAAATTTTTTAGCAGGGAGATTGAGTCCCTTTAGAAACTTTAACGTCCTCAAAGTTATACAACTCAAAAGAGGATTGAACAAAAAAGAAATGTTCCACCTACCAAGATCAAAACCATTTGGGTAAGAAAGAATTCTTAGAGATGCAATGCCAACACCACTGGTAAGTAACAATTCAAAGGTAGCACCCGACTACTGGATAGTGGGTGTTCGAGGTATGTTACTGGGGATAAGAAATTGTTTACTTCCTTTGAAGTACTTCTCGGAGATGAGAAAATGATCTATGCTGATGGCAACTATGCTCGTGTTACTAGAAAGGGATCCATTGTAATGAATGGAATTCCTATGTTAGACAAAGTGCTATACATTAAAGGAATAGAAGGGAATATTCTCAGCATTAGTCAGATTTGTGACTAGAAAAACATTGCACAATTTTCTGAGTACGGTTACGATATTTATGATGAGTTCGGTCGAACAATAATGAGATGAGATAGGAACAAAGATCACTGTTATATAGTTGATGAAATGCCAATAAATCATACCTATGATTCTGAACTCCCAGGAATTTTGCCATTTCTTATCTTTTTAGAGAAATGAGCATCTTTATCCTAAGTTCCTAACTCCTTCGTTTTTCACTCGTATTCTGAGAGTTTGGGATATTTTTGTTTGTTTTGTTTTGCTTTTTAGATTTTGTTTTCTTTGTAGTTTTTCTATTTATTTTAATTGCTTTGTTTTTTGTTTTTTAAAAGGGAATAAAAATAGAAAAATTTTGAAAATCAAAATGATTGGTGTTAAGTAGAATGTTAAGTTTTTGTTTTGATGAATATTGTTAAAATTGATGGGCAATAACTTGTAAAAAAATGTTCTAGAAAACAAGACTTAACACTTAAGTAAAGTTTGAGAATCTCTGTATTAAATCTCTAGATTATTTTGATTACTTAGTTTTACTAGTTTGCAATAGGTGATTATTGATACAGTTTTATCTGATAAATCTTTACATGCACACTAATTTTTACTGGTAGATACGGATCTGATAGAGGTATAAGATCTTATATTTTTGGAATTAAAAATAAACCTCTCTTTGATTATGACTTCAAATTAGTAGTGTTCCTACCCTCAATCAATTTCGAAACTTCATTACAATTGACTATTGACTTCCTTGTTCTTTGAGTGATATTCATGGAAAAAGCTACCTTAGAAAACCAGAGTGAAAGCTATCTATATGGCCCTGCTAAAATTAAAGTCTAATTCTTATTGCTACAGAAAAGGACTACTTATTCAATAAGCGTGAAAGCTACCACTGAAACAAGTGAAAAATAGCTAATTTATTAGAAAAATTCTTATCCATTAACAAATACACTTGAATTAGAGCATTTTGTGAGAACCCTATAAGCTCTAATGAGGATTTTATAGTCAGTTACATGATACCTCTAGATTCTGATTATTATGAGAAATTAGTACTGAAATTTATCATGTACCATAATTAAAATCAGATCACACAAACACTTGATGATATTACTTGTTGATTTTTAATTCCATAAATTTACTAATGATTGTGATTTTCTCTAACAGGTCTAGAGTTATTATAATTGAAGAATCAAAATTACGCTAAATTGTTTTAGTTAATTTTTGGAATTACTCTATTGTTAGTGCCTATCAAGTTTGAATATTTCATGAATATAAATTTAAATTTCTTTTGAATATTTTATCTTGATTATCTATCTTTTCTTGGGTTTTTGATGAATATGTTTTGAGAAATGATGTGTTTGACAATTTTAGAAAAATCGTGCATTTTTATTGAAAATTTTTGAAAAAAAAAATTTTTGAAATTTTTTTCTAAGTGTTTGTCCGATCGATTGGACATGAACTCCAATTGATTGGATCAATCCAATCGATTAGACTGAGCAGCCCAATCGATTGGACATCGCGATTGTTCATTTTATAAAAACCCAAAATGGGTCATTTTCAACCTAAATCGATTGCTCTGCCTCCCGAACTCCTCCCAATCGATCGTACATGGCCGATCTACTGTTCTATAGGATTTTTGTGAGGATTTGCTCCCCGAATCGTATGTTTTTACTTCACCCTCTTTATTGAGTTATGTGGGAGATTTTTTTAGAAATGGGATTTTTCTAGTATTTTCTTCAATTTCTTGTGCTCATGGCCAATGGGTTAAGGCGTAGGAGGCACATAGAGTGCTCTGACAATGAGGAGGAGAGTTTTGAGATTTTGGAGCCTAGACATACTACTCGAGCTAGGAGGGCAGATAGGCCTTCGTCTTCTCGTCCATTGGAGAGAGGAGAGTCTTCTCGGGGTATGAGGAGAGTTGGGAGAGATCGTGGTCGTGCTCATTTTGGTCGCACATCTTCTCCTGAGGTTTATTGTTCCCGATCCTATTTTCCTCTCTGAGGAGACTAGGATTAGATTTCGTCATTTCTCTAAACACACTTTCATTGCCAAGCGTTTTGTTGTTCTTGAGGAGCTTGCTCATACCCCTCTGCACTCTTTGTTTACTTGTAGGGATTGGGTCCCTATCTTAGGTTGGATGGTCCCTATTATCCATCCTCAGTGTAGATTTTCTATGCGAAGATGCACTCTATCTAGTGTGATGACCCGAGACAGTTGTCCTTTTAGACCTATGTCTCTGGGGTTCATATGACGATCACTCCTGATTTGATTTTGACCCTTCTTGGGATTCCTCGTCATCCAGCTCCTAACAAGTATTTGCCTAGGACTAGGGAGTTGACCACACCTCGAGTCGTCTTGATAGAGACTCTTTGTGGTAGGATTTTTGACTGGGTATCTGATGTTCCTCTTACCTGTCTTCTTTCTGAGTATCGTTTGTTGCACATAATCTATGGTTACATCATCGATTCACCTGGTCATGGAGCCTAGGTGAACATTGACAAATTATAACTTCTATATCATCTTGGTACTGGCTTTGTCATTGACCTTCCCAGATTTATGTTCTGGGTCATTGCTTGTGCTAGTAACCATTTCGTTCATCATCCTTGTCTTCCATACCCTTTACTCTTCAATGCTATCTTGCTCTACCTTGATATGAGACCTCCAGTGTCTCTTGAGTCTCTTGATCATCATATGGATTTGTTCGATCAGAGATTTACATCCTATGAGGAGAGAACTACTCAGTGGTTGCCGCGTTTGAGGATCGTCAAGACTTTGGATTTGAGCGTATGTCTGGTACCTTGACCAGCATGCAGAGCTATATGGAGTACCAATTTTCTTTGATGGGGTTCGGTATGAGCACTCCTTTTCCAGAGCCTGATCACCATGATGGTGCTGGACCTTCGAGTTAGGTTGACAGGAGTTTTGCCGAGTTACCAGTGTTTATTATTTGAGCATAGTGTATACAGATAAACTCATTGTATTTTATGGTTATACTCTGTTTATTTTTTTCTTGATCTGTACCAGAGTATAAACCAATTTATTATATGACATGATATTATTTTGTTTCTGTTATATCTTGTTGTACTTGTATTTCATTTCCATATTCAATGCATGCTAGTTATCTACTTTATTTCTGTACCTTTGTCATTCTGTGACTAAAAGGGGGAGAGAAAAATCAAAAGAGGTAAACAAGTAGATGTATGAGATAAGGGGGGAGAAATTTAGGGGGAGAAATGATGTAGGGCATCTAACCAATACTCCCCAAAAGCCGCGACTGTTGGTAGCGTGAGATTAAATTCCTTTATCTCATAGCCCATGATTCAGGCCCTCGGTCGAACCCTCCTTCGTGGGTCCCATTTCACACGGGCCATCCCACCCCGAGTGTGCCCCATATACCCAGGCTACCCCACTCGAGCCGGGTGTGAAAATGCCCCTGCATTAAGAAAATTCTTGTTTATTTTCTAATTTTTCTACTTTATCTGCTAGTACATGATATTCTGATGTGCAATTATATTTTCATTGCATGATTTTAATTATTTATTTTTGCCGATGACATTACATGGTATATATTGTTGGTGGATGTGCATGAAATAGATTAAAGTAAATTTTTCTCTATTTGTTATCTCCAAGATTGTGTGAGATAGTTAGAGAATAATGTAAAGGGTTGAGATGTATTTTTTATTTTGTTTACTCTTTATATGATAAATATTTTTGTCACGGAATTACCAAAGGGGGAGATTGTAAAGAATAATTTATTATTCTAGTTTTGGCAAAGATTCCGTGTGACATAAATATTCATGTAACCATTCCTACGAGTACCAATGTAGCTTCGAAGATGTCGTTGTACGCATTCTTCACCGACTACATAAAGACTGAAAGACAAAGATTGCAAGAATCAGACGGTTGATGACATGAGTCATCTTAGTAACTGCTAATCGTCTATTGAAGATTGTGTCCACTCGCATAGGAAGGTAAGAGACTTAGTGGCCACAAGAATAGGTTGATAAAATTAATAAATTGGTTATACTTAGTCTAAGGACAAACCCAGGTCAATCGCGTGCAAAAAGAAGAATTTATTTTGACTAAGGCCAGTCCAATCGATTGGACTTTAATGTACAATTGATTGGACATGTCTGATCGATTGGACTCTCAAAGAATCGATTGGACTCTATGGGACAGAACTTCCCTACATGTCAGATCGATTGGACTCTATGGGACAAAACATCCCTACTGTACAATCGATTAGAGTTTACTCTACAATTGATTGGACTATTCCTATCAATTGGACTCTCTGAGTACAATCGATTGGACCTTCGAGGATAGAACTTTAAAAGTATACACATTGACACACATAAGAGAGAGTTTTATTTATTAGAGTTGTCCTTTACAAAGAAGAAAAATCTATGCGTCATTAATATTTCTGAGAGCTTTTCTCTTCTTGATCATAGTTTATTGCTTGATCCTTACTCAACTTAGGCTATTCATTTAGAATCTTAAACCTAGTGAGACTGAGAGTATCAGTGTGACTCGACACCTTTGAGCAACTTGGGGTTTAGGGTGTACCGAATCCTTCACATTCAGTAGACACTGAAGTGCTAAAAATTAAGATTGGGGTATACTGATCGAAGGTAGGTTTGGGGCGTACCTAACTAAACAAGAGGACAAAGCTTCTTGATTAGGAGGGCACAAATGGATTCATAGCATTGATTCATAGGATGTGGACGCACCGGTAGTATGCCTTGGCTAAGGTTGGAAGCTGCATTTGCAACGGTGCTGCGTAGGTAACATTTGTTTTTCTTAAACTTTCTAGTTAGTGATACTTTCCGTCTAAATGTGGTCCCGTGGTTTTCTTTGGCTAAGGTTTCTACGTAAAAACTGTTTGTTTTGTAGATTATTTGATTGTTATTCTGCTAATTGTTTTAATTAAATCAAACGATAAAAAGATAATATACCACGGAGGTATATTTAAGTTGAGTCGGTTGAGATAATCCTTTTATCAATCAACTAAGGCATACGAGTTTATCACCTTACCTAGACCAATAAATTTATATTAGGTTAAATTAATTTTTAAACACCTAATCACCCCTCCCCTTTCAGGCATTCTTAGCAAAAGATTACGGACTGTGTTATTTCACTAATCCTCTCACCAATGCAAGTTCTTTGATCTCCTCGGTGTTAAATCATGTGTTGTTGGTGAAGATATCATCTCTATACTTCTACTGGGCCATGGTATAGCTCTATTTAGGGCTCTTTTTTGTTGATTTGGAGTCTATTTGTGCTTTTTTCGATTCTCCAGCCTATGTGTGTGGATTTTCTTGGTTATTCATCCACTTAAATAGCTATGACTACTCCAGAATCTGGTGGGGACACTCCTGCAAGGTCCAAAATGAGCACGGAAGTTACCTCCAGAGGCACATGAGGGTCTATGGTGCATCAATTGGTATACGATGACCCCGGATTTTGGATTACTTTAGTCAAGCTTGACGAAAAGATCTATTTGGAGTGGGCACAAGTTGCCCGATTATTTATTCTAGGTCGAGGGAGGTAGGGCCATCGGCCATACTAGGGATACAGCTGCACCTGCCAAGACCGATCCCACGTATCTACAATGGGAGACCAATGACCATACAATTATGTCATATCTCCTCAACTCGATGGAGTAGGATATTAGCTTGAGCTTCTTATTCATGGACATGGCTCAGGATGTTTGGGAGACGACTAAGAAGACCTATTCTCCACAGTAAAACACTGGCTGGGCCTTCCAGTTGAAGCAGAGTATCTCCCATTTTTAACAGGGGGATAAGTCTCTTGCTAAGTACTACACCTCTATCCGTAGCATGTGGTAGGAGCTTGATCATTATGGATCTAAGTTGCTAGATACTTGTAAAGTTTGCTGAAGATCTGAAGAGAGGAGACAGGGTAGTTGACGATTTCTCCTTGTGAATGCGATTAGGTCTCCCTCTTCTCTCCTTGTGTGGTAGTTCTTTTGATTGTTTTTCCGACCCTTCTACCAGTCAGTTGCCCTCCTATTTATAGGACTCCTTGTAGGGAGCATGTAATCATTCTTGATAACGGCTTCTTGTTGGAATCCCGATATTTGCGGGGCTGTTTAAGATACCCATTTTTATTGAGGTAACAATGAGCTGGAGGATTATGATTCCGGAGTCCCCCATCGTCTTTGTTTGAGTGTGTCGGACGGATCCTAACGCGGGGTTGTGGTCGACATGTTTTGCTGTCATGTCAAACTATTTTGTGCATTTCAATTGGTCAGTCGTTCTTTGGCCGGATCAGTCATATCGTATTCTCGGATATCTAATGAATCACGACAACCAAGCTTTTGTTTACTCAATGTAGTCGGCATTTGTTGTCTATATTTGACGAGGTTTGCACTTGGATGGTTTATTTTTGTTTCTGAGGTGTTTTTTGTGTAGTCGGACATATTTTTTCATGCGTGCGTACGGCCTCTATATGCCATCACCTAACACATGTCTCTATCCTGGTTGCTAAAAAATTACTGCACCCACAGATATCTTGAAAGAAATTTAGAATCTGATCATAAATGTCTTGCTTATCCTGGATGACATGATCCTCATTGTTCAAGTAAACAATCTTGCTACGAGCAGCTCTAATCTTCAACCCTGTGAAAGATATTCCCAAAAGTTTGGTGATTCCAAATTTTAAGCTCCTTTTTCAAGAGCTTGTGCTTTTGAGTTAGGACATATGCGGGGTTACCAATAACTCGAGTGTTCCAAATATTAGCCACAAAATCTTTAAAGTTGGGAAGCTCCAACCAAGTTCTCTAGAATCTAAAAGGAGTATGTTATCGCATCTGAGAGGAATCAAAAGCTAACAGAAAGGGGTTGTGATGTGGTGATAGTCTGGGAAGTGCTCTGCAACAGATTTCAGGCCAGGATGAAACCCAACTATGAGAACATAGACATCTATCCAGTTTCATTTCGATATGCTGGTGGGTGCCCTACTATTGGTCCAAGTGTAGACCAAACCTTTGGCATCAATTGGGAGGAGCTCACAAACATCTATCATTGCTCTAAACTCATCACAAGAGATTCTGTTAGAAAGAATACCACCATTTTTCTCATGAGCGCCAATAACCACATTAAAATCCCCAATAAGAGCTTAGGGACCTAGGAAGGATGCTTAGAGATCAGCTAATTCAAGGAATAAATCTCATCTAGAGATATATATGGTGCTAGCATAGACTGTTGTAACTCTGCAAAGGACATTCTAATGCAAAAACTCCACAGTAATTTGCTAGAAAGAGGAAAAAACAACATTCATATTAACTCGAGAATCCAAGTGCACCAGATGTTAGGAAGGAGAGGAGATCTATTATCACCCAACGCAGTATGCAACTGCGCGCAAATATTGCAAAAATTGAGAAGAAATAGAAGAAAACTTTGTCATAGGCTCAACAAGGAAAAGGGTATTAGGTTTGTTATCAATCACTAAGCTTTTTAGGGCACATTAAGTATGACCAGCTATTAGCAAGCCCTTGACATTCCAGAAAAGGAGCTTCATTGGGAATGGGCTACATATTTACTAGCCCTTGTAAAGTGGGGCTCACTTCATGTTGCTGCTGTGGACTTCTTTCTCTATTGGGACTTGAGTTTTTTCTTTTGAGACTTAGTGAGCACGTCAATGAACTCCTTGAGAGGAATATCATCAGCATTATCTTCTTCGTTATCAGATGATTCAGCCCAAAACTTGCTAATCACCCTATTAAATTCTAACACTACTTGAGCAAAGTTCTGAGAGGTTTGAAAACCAATTGGGGAGCAAGCTTCCATTTCTATTTTTGCACCTCTGGAAAGTGACTGCTCTAACAACTAAACAGAAGTTGAAGTGTGAGGATAATCATTCTTCTTCGAGAATGGGGGGCCTGTTGATATTCGCTCAAAAGTGTTTATTATTTTAAGCTATTATCTTTTTAGTGATGTCACATTCTCCTACGTAAAATTTGTCCTTTCGTTGACTTCTCCATGTAAGAGTTTCTTCCATTGTGTAGAGCACATTCTTTAGACAAAAATTGACTATTTGCATGAAATATACGCATTTCAGATAGTCCAGTATCAAGCCATTTTAGTTGAATCTCATTACGTGTTTTTTTCTCGCAGGAGACTAGATCAGACAATCAACTCCTTCTCTAAATTGTAATACTTGTTTCTCTCTCTAGGTCTTCAATCTTTAATTTCTCTCTCTAACATTCTCTCTTCCATTCTCTCTGTAGATT
This sequence comes from Euptelea pleiosperma, assembly GCA_035048495.1. Classification (NCBI taxonomy): domain Eukaryota; kingdom Viridiplantae; phylum Streptophyta; class Magnoliopsida; order Ranunculales; family Eupteleaceae; genus Euptelea; species Euptelea pleiosperma. The sequence goes on from CM068541.1 coordinate 14,332,154, forward strand.
ATTTAAATTGCTTTCTACTTAGTGTTAAATCTTGTCACGAATTTGATTTAAAAGCATTGTAGACCAGTTACTTTGTTTAATTTAATTTTACTGATTTCCATTTTATAGCTAATTGTCTTGCATTATTATATTGCTTTTAAATCTATCCAGAACCACAATTCAAGAATGTTTTAAAATCAATCACTACACATTTCTCACTTCTCCACCATCCTAAGCATATTTTTGTCATTATTGTTCAATTATTTGCCCTAACCCCGAGTGCAGACGATATCCGACACGAGCCGCTATGTAATTCTACGTGTTTACAGATTAAGTGAACCAAATCGAAGAAAAATACAAATATTGTTGAAATCTAGGGTATCCGATCCAACGACGCGAAAAAATCCAAGTTTCACCAACTAATGTAGGTTAGCAATAGGAGAAGAATTGTTTTGCTGTAAGACAACCTGGGTTTTTTCAACATAAGGACTGATTTCTTGCTGGCCCTCATATTCTCAATGACATTATGCAACCCATTGGGGACTATCTCTTGATCTAGATCAGGATTAATCGTAGAAGGAGTGCCTTTCGGAATGGTGAGCATTGGTTCATTAGTATTAGAGGACATTGTTTGGTTAGCAACCTGAGTAGGAGCATTGACACTAGAATATGGAACAACTGGGTCATGAGGAACATTGTTCGTCGCGACATATCTACGAACAGTTTGGCTACAACCTCGTGGTTTGTGCACTCTACTATTGGGATCCACCTTCTCCTGCTCTCTTTGTAAACTCTTACACTGATGAAGAGAATGATCAATGACACCACAGTGTTTACAACTAGAGGGGATGTTTTCAAATTGAACTTCAGCAAGGAAGGCAAATCCATCACACTTTCGACCATAATTTCAAAAGGAGGGTCTTCGGTGAGATCCAAGTCGACCTAGAGTCTAACAAAATAACATATATTCTAGAACAAGTAGCGTTAACCAAGCTGTCTGGAAAACCTAGCCCCTAGCCATCTCCATTAGCGTGCGGGGGCGACAATATTCTAACCAAGGCCAAAAATCTTGACTCAGACCAACGCATGAGTCTGTTTCTGCTTAGAGGGATTGAAATCCGGAGTCCATCTAGAGAGTCACACAATCACACCCTGATCAATATTCCATGCTCCAGAGGACCAAACCATTCTCGTATCCGTTTCATTCGAGAAAAGAATAATGAAATACCCTTTTCCAATAGGAACAAGTTGCCAGGGAGCAGAGGGATTCTAGAGCGCAGACAACTTTGAGAAGAGTTGATCTGTTTTCAATGGTTGCTGGCCCTTAGTAATCACCAATCATCCAATCAGGTTGTACTTCCAGGTTTCTAGCCGGCGATACTCATCTTTTGAGATGCAAATAGTAGTATAGGCACCCTTGACGCATGCAATAGGCACTCAAATTAACATCCAATGATTGCTTCACCATTGATGCAATTGATGGTTTAGGAATCGTAGTATCTGCCTGCAACAAATCGTTATTTGTGGACTTAACATTATTTGTAGTAGGGTAGAGTGCTTACCTCCCACGGTGATTAGTTTAGGAACTCAAACTCTGACAAATCCTTCAAAAATAAGAGGTGAAGACTTTAATCACCTTCCTCCGATCGTTTCTCCAAGTGACTAGTTTAAAGCAATGGCTCATACCAATTGTAAGTGAACGTTGTTGAAACACCTCCTTCATGGATTGGATGTTGATGTAGAATCTCCAATGAAGTTGTATTGTGATAATCAAGCAGTTACCTATAGAACTTCTAACCCAGTATTTCATGAATGAGCATAACATATAAAGATGGATTATCACTTTATTGGAGACAAGGTCGTGTGTGATGATATTGTTACTCCATACGTGAAATTTGAAATCAGTTAGCGGGTTTGTTTAGTAAATTAAGCCCTTTTTAAGAGTCATATGGATTACATTTGTTCCGAGATGGAGTTGCATAATGTTTACTCTCCATCTTAAAGGAGAGTGTTAGAAGAGTTATTTGTAATGTACTGGATGTGTAGAGATATTACTACTTTGGACAGTTTTCAATAATATAAGATATTGTGTGGACTTTTCCTTTATTTCTCTCAAACTCTTCTTTCTTCTCAGAGCTCTGACATAAGTTACAGTAAGATGAGAAACATTAGAATAAATTAGATACTAATCTTAAAGTAAATGACTGAATGCTTAATAAAAAGTGGATCAAGGGATATAATGACATATTATTGAACAAAAAAAGAAAGTTCTTATTCTACTGAAAAAGAGACAATAAGAAGAATGAATCTAATTATTGATTCCATTAGATAAATCCCTCTCCGTAACCATGAAAAATATTCCTAATGGCAACATGACATGGGGAAAAAAGAAGTGATGACCAAAATATCTTCAGCCAAAAGCATGAACATCTCCAAGACGTCTGTAAACAGCCTAACATACATAGATAGGAAAGTACAATGTATCTAAGAAAAGAGATGGTTACTTATTCCAAAAAACTAGCTTACATATATGTTAAGCTTGATATGTGGCCAATATAATCAGGAATTTTATCTGTAATCGAACAGTTCCTCAGTATCCTGCGTCAAGCATTGAAAATTAAGAGAACATCGATCAGAGTGGGAAAAGAATCTGATGCGCACATATCATTAAGAAGAAGTGCAGAATATGCATCAGATGTCTCACAGATATTGCAGAGATTTCATCCTTGATATGTCGGGGAAAAGGAGACCTCCTTCACTTGTTTCATTTAAGTCGCTGATCATCCTGGTGCCGAACAAAAAATAAAAATGCCAAAACTGATTAATCAAGGCCCACATTTCTATCTGAAAGGATGAATGTACAAGTAAGTGAGCTGCATGCGATTACAGATTGATAAGATTCGACAATCCCGAAATTGGTAAAGGCCCTTTAAAGTTGTTTCCAATGAGTCTCCTGCAATTATTACGTAGGTTCAACACCACAGAAAAAAAATATTTACAAGCAAAAAGTGCAAAAGTAGTTCAGGAAGAAGATGGTTACAGATATTGAAGCTGTGTCAAATTCTCAATTACTTGAGGTATAGGTCCAAAAAAATTGTTCCCAGTCACGTCACTGCAACAATAAATAAAACTTTAACAGAGCTCTCTCTCATATGTAGTGAGCATTAAAGTATGGCTCAGGCTCCGACTACTTCTTTTTTTTCTAACCCATCTCGGCATTCGTGCCTTCGCCGTTGGATTCGATTTACGGACGTTGGTTGTCAGCGCCCCAAAAAAAAGTGATGTCTGCTCGATGCTAACAACCACCGCTGGATTCTTGAAATCCACGGCCAAGCACACGAACACCAAGAGGGGTCAGGGTCTCCTGAGCCCGACCCTTAAATTATATGCTTATCAACTCACAGAAAAATCAAGTTTTGAAGGCGTGCGAAACTTTTAGGAAATCCTCCGGTAAACTCATTGCCAGGTAGGAACCTGCAAACCATAAGAAACGAGAAGGGAATGCATACATAAAACCATATGCTCAGGCAGGAAAGGATGTTAAATGATGTTGGTTCTGGGTCCGGGGCAAGTATACCAGAGCCGATCCGATTATTAACCAGATGAATGGACCACACCAGAGTACTAAACTACTAACCAGACAGTCAAATTGAATAATTGGGTACGTCAGGTAATCGGATACACATGGCACTCCCTAACTGTTTTCGTATCATTTTATTTTTTATTTTTCCGCAGACTTACAGATATGCAAGGTTTCTGAGCTTTCCCAGTGCTTCAGGAAGAAATCCAGAGAGCCTGTTTTCGGTCAAGTCCCTTTGATCAAAACAACTCGAAATGAGACGAGACGATAGAAGGATTGAGAAAAAAATAAAAAATAAAAAAATAAAGGAAAATAGGAGCATAGTATACAGTATTTGAAGAGTGGAAATGTTGCCCAACTCATCTGGGATCGGTCCCGATAAGTCGTTCCCCCATAAGTCTCTGCAAGCAAAACATGCCCAATGGTTTTAAAGAAGTGGCCTAAACTAACATGTACCAGGTAGAAATACAGGCACATGTTAGAGTTAATTACCCTGTGAAATGAAACACAAAAGAGGGAAATAAGAGAAAAAAATTGCCTGACCCCTGACCATCCATGGAGTTCTCAACACGTACCCGGCCGAGTGCTTTTTGCCACATACCCAGGTGAGTATATTTCAAAATTTCTTTTTAATTTTTTAAGGCAAAAGCAAAGAGCACTCTGGTACGTGCGGAGAACTCGAGTAAAAACTTTGTCACAACGGATTGCAAATCACACAATCACAGGACAATGAATTCTTCGGCACGTACACCTCAAAGCAAAAGCACATGGGTACGTTGCAAACAGCACTATGGTACGTGCCGAGAACTCATTGGCTTGTGATTGTGTGATTTGCAATTAATCCGTTGTGATAGAAGTTTTACCCCGAGAACTCCATGTGTTTCGTCCGTACAAAATCAACATGCCAACGACTCTGTGGATGGTAGTTACAAAAAATGATTGGCTTATCTCTACATATCCAAAATAAACATGATTGGTGATTTTTAGCCATTGGATCCTAGTAATAATCCAAATAATATCCGAATCCTATGGCTAAAATTCAAATCAAGATAAGAGACAAATTCACTGCAATAGGTTTATATTTGACCTGTGATAAGCACCAAATATCCATACGGTCATTGTTCCACGTGGCTCATCTAACCGTTGCAGACCAATTTTGCTGAACCACGTTTTTGAGAAAAGAGAGATGAGATTGATGCACTACTCACATGTAAGATAGAGATGGCAAGGTACCCAACTTCGCTGATATGGATCCAGTCAGAAAGTTTTCACCCAGATCACTGTTTGTGCGGATAAAAAATGACAATTTGTAACAAGGGTATTTCCAAAGTGATTTTGAACAAAAATGGATTGAGAAAAGAGAGATGAGATTGATGCAGTCTACTTACAGGTAAGATAGGGATGGGAAGGCACCCAACTCTGCCGTTATCGCCCCATTGAGACTGTTTTGGCTCAGATCGCTGCTTGTGCAGATAAAAATTGACAATTGGTTACACCACACGAGGATTTTCAAGCTCAATGATGTCATGGCACCTTCTGAAAAATTTTCATTAATTTGCTCATCATAGATTTCTTTTTTGGAAAAAGATGTAACAAAGTATACATCACACGGTTTTTGGCGTGGATTTTTGTTACTCAACGCTCCCAACCCACTCATCACATGGATGTTTAGCCCATGCAACCCTTAGTGGATATTCAGGTACACCAAAAATCACCCAGATTGTTAAATCTCTAAAACAATTACATTTTAGCTATGTTCTAAAACTCGGAACTCGGACTCGACTCGGAAGTCCATTGGGTCGAGTCACCTCGATGACTCAGGAGTCGACTCGGCAAGTCATTAATTTGATTATTATATATTTAAATATATAAAAATAATATTTATTAAGAAAACTTTGAAAATATGAAAAATAGTTGAATTGAGGGATTAGGGTTAGGTTTAGGGTTTCAAAGTAGAGAAGATAGAGAAGAGAGAAGAGAGAAGAAAGGATGTCATGTGTAGGTCACAATGACTCCATATATAAATCTTATTTATATAAAAGAGTATTTACAGAATAACAAAACTACACTAATACGAATAAAATACGTATCTACTAACAATTACTTGAGAATCATGTGCATCACCGATGCCCCTCCATTAATATAAATAAAAGAACAAAAGTAAAAGGGAAAAGAGCTTACAGATACATTAACGACTTCAATGTACTTAAGACAGGAGGTATGGATCCTTTAAGAAAGTTATTAGAAAGGTCCCTGTTATTCACATGTAGAAAAAAAAAGAAAATGGATAAAAAAAAGTCATTATTGATCAAAATTGCTAAGTAAAAAGATGTTAACAAACTCTCTATATGTTGATTAAAATTACCTAGAAAATAAGGCAAAGGAAGATGAAGTTCTAACCTTAGTGCTACTTATACTACAATGCAACCCTTGGATATGGGAGTGATGATGTCATAAAAAGGGTTAATTATTATGATCAATGTTTGCAAATCCAAATATTAACATTGATGTGACATTTTCTATAGTATCACGGGGTTGACATTAGTATCCATAATCAAAATAAAGTGGATCGAACTCCTCCCTCTCTGATCTAAAAGAGGAGAAGAAAAAATGAACAAACAAATACTCAACTTATATAATTTCCCAACCTATTATATAAGCTCTCATACATCTTATGTTTTGTATCTTTTTTAGCATTTTCATATTTTTCAAAGTTTTTTCTTAGTCCTCGTTTGTTTCCATTTCTTATAACATGACCTTTTTTTTTCTTTAATTGCTTTAGACTTTAATTTTCACTCTACTACCATTTTATTTTGGTAAATGACTTTTGTTTTTACATTCTCTGACAATATTTCTTTTGTTACTTTTTAATTTGAGACAACTAGTCATTTCATCCCACATCACCGTAGTGTCTATATCTAAAATTCTTTTTTCTCTCGCTGTCAATTTATTTTTAAAGGGTACTACTTTATCTCATTTTAGTTCCCATCATCTAATTTTTTGGGACATTTTACTTTGTATACCTCTTAAACTAAATAAATCTATGAATTCATGTTCGTATTTTATTCTTGAAATCATTATGTACGTCCTTGATATTATTTTTATCCATTAATTTTTTAATCCTTGTTGTTATATATTTATAAATTTCACTATTATTTTTCTAGTATTTTACAAATACAAACAAGCCCGATCTATTTGAATTGCAGTTGGACCATGGTCCGACCAATTTGACATAAAATCAGTTGGATCACCCTTTTGGTTTTTTAAACATTGGACTATGGGTTATATAAACAATTATCATGGTAAATGTTTGATACATCCCCAGTTTCATCAATAATTACATACATAGGATATGTCATGATTTAGACATTATTAATTGAACTTACTTTAATATGTGGCCGACCTACACAAATTGAAAGAAAATGAAGTAAGCTAAGTAATACTCATACCAAACATTGTTAAATATTGACATGCTCAAATATTTAGCCAAGATAATATTCGTCTGGCTAAATATTCGTCATTGGAACTATTTTTCTCACGTACCAAACAGGCCCTTTAAAGGTAAAAAGGTAAGAAATTATGGACATGTGAATGAAAAAGGGAAACTATTCTTACAGTCGTTTTAATAACGTAAGGTTTGCCAATTCTCCAGGGACTATTCCACTTAGCTGACGGTTGGAGAAGTCACTGTAATTCAGAGTCAGATGATAACCAAATTGAGAGCTTGGATTTTAAACTGAAACCAAACAAATCTTTTATTGAAAGGTTCGATCTTGTGTAAATATAAATCATATATAGGTGGTGTACGTGGAGAAGAAGACTTTCACGTAGATTATTGTCCATTGATGCAATGCAGATCTTGTCGCAATATTATTGGCCTACATAAATGCAATACTAATTTGCTGCATTCAATTTCTCTAGAGTGGTGATCTCATCAGAAGATCCCATTTGCAAATTTACATTGGGTGCATGCCCTCGTGTCCTTTTTTCTCTTTTTTTGGGAGGTTAAACATCGAAACATTGAATGTTTTGAACATGGGCCAGGATCAGGAGCCCCTCTTTTTTAATTTCTACCCCTCGGGAGTCATATTCGTGGCCCTGGATTTCAAGAATCCAACTGTGGTTGATAGCGCCATCAAAAGTGAAAAAGTATGCCAGTTCAGCACTATCAACCACCGTTGGATTCTCACGGCCGAGAACACAATTCCCGAGAGGGGCAGAAAAAAAGAGGGACTTCTGAGCCTGACCCTTTGAACAATATTTTTTTCCCAAAACATTTTAGTCAGATGCAATAATTTTGTCTAGGAAAAATAGACTGGAGGACACCTTACCCTAAATAAGTGTAAGAATTACTAAATTCTTTGAAATTTGTGTGGTAGACTATGAAATGAAACTCAATGACCATCACTGGCTTAAACCTTGGGACGAAGCTAATTAGCCCTCCTCAAATTTTATGTCTTAGTGCTACATCCAAAATGGACGTGGTAACCTTGAAGAATAGCTACGTATACGTGAAGTGAAATTTTGGAAAATTTTCCTGTAAAATTATGTGGATCGATCCCACTCCCACCTCCCATGTATATATAGCGCAAATCTATTTTTTATGTTAAGATTTCCAACCATCCATGGAACACCTTATCCTAGCTCCATAATGGGGAAGTGGCTGAGTATAGTTGGTCCAAATAAACTCATTATCATGAGTACGTCGATCAACATATGTGGATCCACCCTACCTTAATCTAAGGTCTTTTATGGGCTGTTTAAAAAGAAAAGAGATCGTACGTACATTTCTGTCACATGGCAAAAGTTGCCTTTACTGCAATTGCACGAAATTCCATATGTAGAACCTTGATTCGAACAAGAGCCAGATTCAAAGTTGGGCAGAGTTTGCTTAATTCTGTACTTGGAGAGAGTGGAAGAGTCGGATTGAGAGGACGACATCGGCTTCAACTTGGAGACAATGGTGTTAAGAGCAATTACTGCGACATATTTAAGTAAACAAAGTTAGATTATGTAATGCAATCTAATCTTAATCAAGATACTACAAATTAACCGATTTCTAATGCAAGAATACGTTATCAAACATAGCATACAACCTCAAGTAAAATGATATTGAATGCTTGTTCACGAGATCAGTACGTAATTCAAAGGTACGGTGCAATACATTTTTGAGTCGTGATGTAACAAGGCATATCTGAGATCTTTTCATTTGGGGAAGCAGCAGTTTTGGCAGTCACCGCTGCCATCTGGACCCCCTGACCGAATGGATGTTTAGCCCACCCCTTAATAGATATTCATACCAAAAATCAACTTGTTTAATGATTTTTAGCCGTTGGTTTTAGTACTCAAAAAATGGTTGCATTCAACGGCTATAAGAACGCCTTAAAAGTTCTAAAAGATGCTAAAATCTAATGGTTATATATTACCAATCAAGGTGATTTTGGGTGTGTATAACCACCAAGGGGTGGGATAAACATCCATGCGGTCAGTGGGCTCAGATGACAGTGGTGAGTAACAAAAATCGTGCTTCCGCATTTGCTACAGTTTCAGGCATACCTTGTTACATCTTTTTCCTACATTTTTAACCCAAGACACTTGCCGCTCACTTCTTTTAGCCCTTACTTTTTTTGCTGGGTAATGAATGGAAAAAATTACAAAGAAAGAAAGGGGGGAGGGCTGCATCACCATGAAGCCATAGATATCCCAACTAGGTTGCCATCCCTATCTTGATCAATCATATGCACAACATACCCCATGACCCATCAAGGGTTAACAAATCTAAAGTAGGTCTTGTGTGGGCCCTCAATAGCTGTCAGAAACTCGGGGGCCTCGAGTCCCACTATTGGACATTCCCTAAATCAAGGTTGCTACCCATTTTATTTAGCACAAGTATCGGGGCTAAAGTTCACCTCTCCAAGTGGAGGAATTAAACTTAATACAATCAAATTTTCCGACCATAGATTCTCACCCTCCTATTGCTTGCCAATGAGGTTTCCCTGAGACAAAGGAGATGATAGCCGCATTTGAATCTGATTCAATCCAAATTCTTTTCCAACACTTGGTTAGGGCCGAAGAAGCTCCTTCCAAGATTGCAAGACTTTCTTCTACATAATTTGTCACTTGTCCTAGACATTTTGCGAGAACACCTAATACTTCTCCCTAGTTGTTCTTACACGTAGCACCAAGGCCACCCGAACCTGGGATTCCTTTACCCCATTTTCTCCATGGGTGTAGAACACTTTTCTCATTAAAAAACAGCATAAACATTAATCATGTGTATTAATTGTAACATAATAGATTTAAAAGGTATAATAATATTTTAGTTTTTAAAGTTGATTTAATAATTATATTTTTTCTCTTTTTATTTTAAACTTTTCAAAATCCCTTAACTTTTAACCCATAAGTTGGTTTGTAGTCGTCGAGATAATCTTTCCGATGATACCCGCCATGCCTTTATAAATTGATTTTTTTTTTATTAATTCACAATAAAGTCTCTATTATTTCAAGTGCAATTCTATTATTTAAGCAGCGTGTGGATTTGATGTGCCCCTCTATGGCAGGGACAAAAGCAATTTCATTAATTTACAATAAAGTTTCTCTCTCTCTCTCACAGTTCAGAATTAAAAAATGTCTACCTTCATTTGGTGCCAACGTTTCAGTAGCTGCATTCTGATGCTGTGCGAGGAGAAGCAAGAGAAAAATAGTGAATAAAAGCCTTGGATTTCGAGAAGACAAATGTTTTCCCATTTCACTCTAACAGAGCATCCCGAGACTTCACTGTTTTGTTAAAAATGAGTAGAGATGATAACCGGAAGAACAAAACAAATAGGGAAATCATTCCTCACTTGGTCCACACCACGGTTAGCAAATTTTCTTTGAAAAAAAAACTTGGTTTTGGAAAACACGTTTCAAACAGAAAACATCGTAAAAAAAACGAAACAATCCAAGAAAGATCAATAACACGAAAATACATACCCTATAGTTTTCAAATTTAAAAAAATCTCATGAATAAAACTCATTTTTGTTTATAAAAATAAAAGAATATTTTTTATTTGTAATATGTCACTTATTTTGTGTTTATAAAATATTTTTAGAAAATATTAAAATATTCCTACATAATTGGAGACCTTGATAAATGAGAAAATATTTTACTTATACTAGAGGAAAACATTATACGGTTTCGGTTTTATTATAGTACTTATATTATTACCTTGTATATATCATTACGAGCATGAACACGTACATATATGTATAGGTTTTTTGAGTGCTTAGTTTTGGGCTAAAAAAGTATTAAATCTGAAGTCCTCAATTATTGATCTTTAGATGTTCTTGTGTTTTTTTACTGTGCTTTTTTTTTTTGAAGACAAATCATTTTAAAATCACTTTTTTTTATGTTTTAGCCCCTAAGCATTACAATACGATATAACGGAAAAAATGGTAACTATTGCGGAAAACCCCAAAGCGATCCCTCAAAGAGCGACAATGGCCGTTGATAAACCCTTGCCATACAAGAGAAATCAAATAGAACTAACAAAGAACACAATCATTTACGTTGGTCGGTCGAAACCTACGTCTACGGGCGATGATGATAGCATCTTCACTACGAATCAACAATGTACAAATATTGTTTTCTCAATCTTTCGTTCAACCTCTCACATGCACACTCTATTGGCTCTCCCACCAATCTCCAAAAGTCTCTTACTTGACCTTTCCGAGTCTCTCACTCAGTGAGGGTACTTAAATAACCCCAAAGACAAATTATGATTTCTCAAAATAGGAGAATCCGAAATAGAAATCTGCTAAATTTCTCAGTTAGTCAGTCGAATCGAACTCTGGTGGGCATTTTCACCAAAAATATAATAGTAACACCCCCAGGCCGTTATACCATTATCACGGACCCTTTTAAACCTTGTAATCACCAATCTCCTACTTTATAGGACTTTTAAAATTTTCATTATTAAAGTAATTTTAGTGGAAGAAATCTTCTTAAGAAAATTAAAGAAGTGCACTCTTGAACAAAAAAAAAAGGAAATTACTCAGTCACAACAAAAAGTAAGAAAAGATCAAATGTGGGTGCATATAGGTAACATTATTAGTGCTCTACGACTAACAAAAAAAGGAATAAAGAAAAAGATGAGAGATGCCATTGTGGTATGTTAGAACACAATCTACTAATCATGTGGATCATAGGTGCCCGCCCTTCCACGGAAAAATTTTAGATGCAGAGGACTTTGGATGCAGGGGGGCTCTCGTGGACCTAAATCTATGGCTAGAGAAAACCAATGAAACTGATTTTATAAGTATGTCCACAAGGGGGTGGGCTAAACATCCATTTGCTCTAAAATTCCCCCACCCCCACTAAGTAAAAAATAGAATAAAGCGCTTTAATTAGTGGCATTTTCCCCCTCTACTAAATCACTAAGTACGAATAAAGTGCACAAAAGGAATAAAGTGCTCAATAAAACGACTTTTTTTTCTAGATTTTAGAGTTAATTGAGGACTATAGTGAGCTTGCTTTATCTTGACATGTGAAGTAAGAAAGAAAAAAAGATGTTATTGAAAAAAAGAAGTTACGAAGTAGAGTTAAAAGAAAATCACTAGAACTCATTCTAAAAACATGTGGTCTAGAGGAAAATATCATTATATTTACTTGATATATTTAATAGGGTTTAGAAACTCTTATGATGAGAAATGGTCGGCTTCAACTTAGTACGACATAGGCCCATTACGGTTGCCCTTAGAAAAGTTTTCTAGAAATAATTTACCCTAGGCTCTCTATGATCGCCCTAGAATAAGTTTTCTAGAAATGATTTTTGCATATAAATGTCTTATTCTGTATCAATACTCCCAGACATACAAATCCCTTTTCTGTAAAACGTTTATTGATCACCACACAGAGCCTATGGTTGCAATGAACAAGTTTTCTAGAAATGATTTTTGAATATAAATGTTAAAAAACTTTCTGTATCAACACTTTCTAGCATGCAAATCCTTTTTCTGTAAAACATTTTGTTGATCACCATACAGACCTAAATATCCAAAAATTTTCTAGATCAACACATTTTGATATACAACTATTTTTCTTTAATTTTGTGGATCAAAGCGAATCAGATCTGATATGAAGTTCTACTATTTTTATTGGTCATGTCTAAATGATCTGATCTCTTATGAAATCGGAACTGGTTTATTTAGTGTAGTTTTAAATCCGATTGGCACTTGATGGACAATAATCTGCCTCGAACCTGATTCATTGGCAGTCCTACTAATACGAGAACCTGACCCATTGGCAATCCTAGTTAAGATATGAGTCAACTTTTCACATCTAAAATGGTGATCCAAACAGGCCCTACATATTTTGGAATGTTAAAAATTTGAGGTATTTTTTCTTATTTCCTTGTTATTTAACTTTTTTCTCAACATTTTATATTTGCACTCAATATGGACAAATGTTTCTTATAGTGGGTTTCATAAGCCTTCCACTGTGAAGCCCAAGTTTTGGTGAACATGGGCATACATGTGGTCGAGCGGGATGACCTACAGAAGCCCATGTTCTTACTTTTCTTAAACCTTGAATTCTCACATAAAAAGATAGAGACGGGGTCCTAACGGGTTGACCTACAGAAGCTTTTGGGTAGGGTTGTAATGGGCTGGATTGGGTCAGGTCGGACTGAGGCCCACGACCCTAGTAACATGGTGCCCTAAGTCCTCCACTTCAGAAAGCTCATATCTGGCCCTTGACCTGAACTTTAGTTGAAAGAAATGTCTCATATGCAACCATCCAAGCAACATAACTTTCTTCTTATACTTTCTAGAAAATAATATTATATTACTTGTTTTCTATATTGTATTACTTTTATTTGGATAGTTTTCTATATATTTAGTTGGATAGGCTATTGTACTAGGGCCTGTTGGGCCATCCATGACTAGCCCATATGGTAAGTAATCAGGCCTTTGAATTTAGGATCAGGCCCGTCCTACAGAATGAATAGTACCCAAAAAGCCTACCCATAGTGGGCCATTCCAGTCGTTAAAAGCCAGCAGGATGGCATGGCCCATTTGCAACCCCAGTTTCGGGCATGAGTTTGAATTATATTGGGCTATACCTTGGGCCTATTCAAAGTTTAACAAAAGGATTGAGTTCGTCTGGGCTCTCTATCTTTTTACATCACTTAAGGTTCTCTTTGGGCTCTAACAAGGAAGCCCAAAGGATATACGATGTCGACATCTTTGCCAAAAAAAAAAAAAATTTATAAGAACTTCCATGGGAACCTTGTGTTTCAAATCGGCATAAATTGAATGATTCAGTTGTAGGCATCCAGATACCCAATTTTACTTAAAGGTGCTCGAGTAGAACCTCATTTCAAACCTAAAATACCTCTCACACACACACACATATATATAGGGCGCGCAAACTCACACATATATAGGGCTGGGATACAATGGCTCGTGCTTTGTGACTAATATAATGATTAATGGATGTGGGATCCACATGCAGATGAGTTAAAGGCTGATTTTTGGTGACGATATTATTCTCAACATGGATATCAACCCCACAAAAAATAAGCTCATTCCAACATTTGTAGTATTATGAAAAGTGAATTGCAAGTTGAAAGGTTTTGGACTGTACGTCCGATAGGGTTAGAAGTTTTAGAAACTGATGATTTTTTGTGAGGAAGATCTTCATGCTGAGGAGATCATCCTCACCAAAAATCAGTCCTTTAACTTATCTGCATGGGGTTGGAATGAGATGATTTTTGGTGAGGATGGTCTCTATGGTGAGAAAATCATCCTCACAAATATTTGAATCATTTGGAAAAGGCATAGATGATGATTTATATATAATGCAATATTACTTTTTAGAAGTCTTTTTAAAACCAATGTCTAAACCTGGGTATATGTGGGTGCGCCATCATTTGGCACATGGTTGCTGCTTCAAAAATCCCGCTAGTTCAAAAACATTCTCCGTTAAGAGAGGGAGAGATTTTTAAATTTTTCTTTGTTTTTTCGAAATACCCAAAAATGAACGTATATATTTTTATTCAACTAAAAATCAATAATTTAAATATCAAACCAAAACAAAATTTTAAGATGGTGTGTGCATGTGCGCATGTTACAAAGGAAGACTCAAGAATTGGAATATCAGCTAGTTCATAGTAAATTAGAAGTATGAAATTTCACTACCTTCAATTGTCGGCAACCTCGCAGTATGACGAAAGGCAGCGTGAGAGTGCAGTGCCAGTAGATGCAAGAGACAATAAGAAAATAAAAGCTTTGGATACAACAGACGTTTTCCCATTTTTCTCGCTCTTGGAAAATAGATGAATAGATATGACAACCCAGAGATCAAAATATATAGGAAACCATCCCTCAGTGGAGTAGGTAGCACAGGCGCCGGGCTTGGTTCGTTGCATTGGGATGCATTTTGCACTCCACTGCAAATGCGGTGAATTGCATTGCAGTCACTTACCATAGTTTTTGGGCTCCACATGCTTGCATCCATTTTCTTAAAGAATTTGCAAGGGCTTGGCAACCAATTACACAACAACTCATTTGCACGCTCCAACCAATCACGTTTAATTCCAAAACTGTGGTAAGTGGGTGCATTACATCCAATTGGCATTGAACCTAGCAAAGCCAATTTGGATGTTTGGCCCATCCCTAGGTGGACCTACTAACCAAAAATCAGCTGATTGATTGATGACTTCTAACTATTGGATTTTAGTCTTTTAAATGGGTTCATTTTCATTCATTACACTTGAGCATATTATTTGGAGGGTACTAAGATCCAATGGCTATAAATCACCAATCAAGCAGATTTTTGGTTGTACATCCACCTAGGGATGACAAAATATTCATACACTCAGTTGTCTATAAGAGTGAGCCACATGGCTCATATGGACGTTGGTGATCGTCCCTGAGCAAAGATGTTCGCGAGCAAAACTGGACTTTGTATCATCCTCGAAGGCTTGAAGATACGCTGCTCAGCAAAAATTGATCTTGTACTGTGACCACTTTGTAGTTTGTACTTGTACTGTCAATCAAGAAAAAACTATGATTTCCATCCCAGGACATCAAGCATTGATTTCACCCCCAAAAAAATCCGTGTGTGGAACATTCTTTGGGGCCATTGACCCCATAAATCTTCCGTCCACCCCTTAGTGGATCCATTATCCATATGTCACCACAAATTAATGGCGTGATTGGTATTTTCCATCCCTTGTATTTGAGTACCCCAAAAACTGATTGAATCCAACTGCTAGCAATAACCCATTAAAAAAAGCTCAAATCCAACGACCAAAAATCACAAATCAGGTTAATTTGTGGTGTGTAGGTCCACTAAGAGTCGGCCAAACATTCATACTACATGTGGGAAGTTTCCTCAGTCAACCTCCCCTTGATCTAAATCAATTGGAGAAATATTTTGAAGAAAGCTGTTTTGCTGACTTGCATCTCCCCACTTGACAAGTACCACATCTCGGGACCCAGTTTTCAATTTTTGAAATTTAAACATTTTATTCAAAACATATCCCATGGTAAATTTGATGTCCGAGCATTCATGAAACGTTTTAAGATTGCTATGCCATGTATAGATTGCACTTCCTGATCCGCGACCTACAAGTCTCCAACAAACTGTCAAAACCTAAACTTCAATTTATTTTTTTTTCAAAACCAAACCACATTGGAGCTAGGTTGTTTAAACATCACCCTCCCACTGCTTCCAACTTTTGAAAATTTCTTCCAAGTATAATGCGGCTCACCCTTTTGGCCAATCCTTTAGGCCGGCGGCCATTTTTATTTCTCTCTCTCCTCAGAAAGATATATTTCTCTTTTAGTGCGCATGATGAGAGAAAAAGTATGCCATATATAGTGAAAATTACAAATCAACTTTTTGTGTATTATATGAGATTGCTAAGATCTTGAGCATGCGTAGATGGTGAAGTCATTTTCTTTATTATTATAATGTTGTTCTTCTAATTTATTTTATTTTGTGGAAAACCACGCACCCAGTATGCGACATGTAAGTAATGGCATTGCACTTATTCTACACGAGTGATAATAAGTGCAAATGGTGTAACTGCAGCGCAGTGTGTGCGAACAAACGACCCACTCGTGGTACAGTATTGAGAGCGTACCTCTTACTTGGGGAAGGACGTGGGTCCAATCCTATTTCAAGACAAATAACATCCCTCAGTAATGCACTTGTTAATTAGATACCCAATGTTGCTTTGTGAGCTGACCAGTTGGACGAAGAGCCACATCAATGGAATGAGATGCACAAAATTTTTGATTTGAGAACTTTGTTAAATTGGTTTCTCACTGGCAGATCTGAAATGGGTAGTAGCTTAGTGTGATGATTTTAGAGACATGGTTATCACACCCAACATGTCAGCACAAATGGTTGGTGTGTATTCACCTCTTTTGAGAGGTCGGTATGCCAGGAGTAGAAATCCCCTTTACCGACTTGACCGGGTTCAGGTTTCACCCGACTTCATCCGTGGGGCCCTCCCACGATTGTAACTACAAAAAAAAAAAAAAAAAAAAAAAAAAAAAAGACATGGTTATCGATGTGGAGTGGACACCTTCAAAAACACCTTTAATTTCTAAAGTAAAGTTAACCAAAAATGTTTACCCTTTTTTCGTTAAGGAAATGATTTTTTCATTGACCTTTTTACCACTTCCACCTAAATAAATTTCACATCCGCCTCTAGTTAAACTGTTCTTAGTTTTCTTTTCAGGGGGCATTTGTTAACATATATGTGAAATATTTTGACTGGAGGTCATAAAAAGTTCACAAGAAAAATTAATTCCCTTTTGTTATTGTTAATATTAAGATATTTGCGGGCATCATATATAAAAAAAAAGGCTCAGGCTCCCCGGACCGGCCCTTTTATAGGCTCTTGGGACGGGCCTTGTCGGGTGTGGATTATGAGATTCCAACGGTGGTTTGCTTGGGGAAAAAGTGAATGCCAGCTCAGTGCTATCACAACCGTTGGATTCTCGAAATCCACGCCCCACAAGACCTGTCCCGGGAGCCTGTGAGAAAAGGGCACTCCCAAGGAGCCCAACTCGAGAAAAAATGGCAAACAATTTTCACTTTTCAGAGTGCCCAAAACTGATGAGATCTAAGCTAAATTATATCCTGCTTTCTATATACTAATGTGCTCTTTGGTGCATTTTTTTGGGTCATTTTGGGCCCACTGCTGCTTTGCTTTTGTTTTTTTTATAAGCGGTGCATTGGTGCATTAGATGCAAGAAATTGATTCCTCTTAAATTTCTCAGCTTTGTAATTGCAACTAGGAGTGTAAATTTGGCCTGTCGGACCAGGCCCAGCCTTTTTTTGGACTCGGGCATGCCATGCATCCGGGATGGGTTTGGACTTAGAATTTAGGCCCGTGGGGGTGGCCTGATAAGAGGTTTTTGCTACGTTAAGGTGTGAGTTTTTGTACCCAATTGATTATCTGTCAGGGTTGAGGATCCTAGCCTACCAATTTGGCGTTCCCTGCTTGACAAAGATACCCATTACTCCCTACCTTATTTGATTAGGTTCGGTTGCATAGTTTAGATTTGATTAGTAAATGGGTCTATAGCTTGGATATGCTGGTACCTGACCCGAACCCAACCTTACTCATTCGTCATTAACAATGGGAAAAATTATAGACATCGCATTGCGTCATCTGGAAAGGGTGTCATACCATTCAGAAATCATCACCTATAATTATAGTCTGGTGCATGGTTCAAAGTCTCGGTCGATGCCGGTCTGGATCGGGATTGGAACAACCGATCCGATCCAAAAATGGATCGACTCGGCCTGAGATCACTCTTTCCCCAAGAAGATTCACTTTATCTCGTGCGAGATGCGCAGATCCCATTATGGATCGGAGCCCCAATTGTGGGCTCCGATCCTGAGATTTCGAGCCATGCCTATACACAGGAAGGTGGGTCCCACATGATTTGTTAGGAGAATATTCACAATGTGATGTTCGACGCATTCCACCATGCATGTAAAGGTGGTGTTTCCTGAATACTGCAACACCCTTTATTTGTTGTTAATGCTGGTTACAGTTGTGAAGCCCAGCGCCGTGGATATAGCTAATTGTTACGTCTTTCTTGATAATGTATGTAATTATGCTATTTTCGCCTTGAATTAACTCCGTTATTGATTTTATGATCTAGTGTGGTACATGGTATATAACTCCGTTACTGATTTTATGTCAGATGACCATGAGTTACCTCTTGAGTGGGCCCATTTATCATGATATCATACGAGTCCTTTCATGATCCTCTTATACGGACACCATAGTGTGCACCTCTGTATATCCCAAATGCAATATCTTAACAGGACAATTAAGGTTGATTGATTTGCTTGACCTTCTTACACCCAACATGGCAGCTCAAATGGTTGGTGTGTATCCACCTCTTTCAAGAGGTCATGGGGTCAAACCCACACAGGTAGATTTCCTCCTTTGAGCAGTGTGCCAGGAGTAGAAATCCCCTTTACCGGCTTCACCAGAGTTCAGGTTTCACCTGACTTCATCCGTGGCGCTCTCCCACGATGGTAACTACCAAAAAAAAAAAAAAAAAAAGATTTGCTTGGCCTTCTTAGGTACAGGTACAACCATTTTGCACTTCGAAATTCAACTTCGAGTTCATGGATTCCCTACCAAAGATAGCAAGAGCACATTTGGGTCTTTGTCTTGTGTCAGTTTTTCTTCCAAATAAATTCTAGAAAACTTACAGGGCCTCTGTTGCAGGGGAGAGAGCCTCTTGATATGCAGCATGAAAACATTACCTTGATCTGATATGATAATGACCCATTTCAAGATTATATTATGTAGAAATAACATTTAATTTTATATAATTACGAAACATATTATATTAATGAATTTGTGTTGATAAATCTTCTACCGTTTGTTATTTGACTTAAAAATTTGCAGTTCTATTTTTTTGTTTAAATCAAATTTAACAACTTTATTCATAAGATCAACTCGATGCTAAGTTGTCCGATCTGATCCGATAAGTTCCAATAGCTTATCAGATGATCTGAAAAGCATGATCCGACAAGCAATTGGATTTCGTCTGGACTCTGATCAACCCCGATCCATTGACTACCCTATCCATAACTCTGTCAAACAGCACGAAAAACTGCAAGGAAAAACTTGTTTTAGAAAAATATGTATCCAGGAATGTGAATTTTTTGTGAAATTAAACGGAGCCTTACAAATTAACGTATGGGTATACCCTTTCGATTAAAATGCAAATTAAGATATGCAGCTTGTGTCAATTTTTCATTCACATAATGTCTACAAAATTTCAAGACATGTTGCAGAATCTTTGGCCGGAGAATTTTGACGTGATGCAAGGGAAAGAGTAGAAAGGAAAATGCCCCATTAGAGTTACAAGCTCCACCTGATCTATAAAATCTTAACTAATCACACATACAAGTATTCTAGACATGAGAAACTTAACAAGAGGAAAAACATACACAAGATACACAAATATATGTTTAATCACGTAAGTTCAAGGAGATACAAACCCGAGACCCAACTTGCTCCACTGTCACAGTCCTTCAACAGCAAGAACAAGTGGATCAGCAATCAGCTACGTTGTGTTCTTTTGCAAGTTGACCATCTCGTCTGAGATGTCACAGGGATTAATCTGCACTATTTCGTTGGGTTCTTCTTCGTCTTTGCTCTTAACACAAGAATATAAGGTGTTTGATGTCTCTTCCGTAGAAGTGCTGCCAGTGTGGGTAGAGAGAGATAGGTCAGCCAATGTCTTGGCCCTCTCAAAAGTATCCGTTGAATAAGGTGCATAGAGTACTGGAGGAGCCTTCATCCTAGTCTTTCCTTCCAGAATGCTCACCACTTCAGACATGGTAGGCCTTGTAGGGGAAGGATTAGTGCATACCATTGCTAAATCTAACACCCTTGTTGCTTCTTTCATTGAGTAGTCCATCCCCAAGACTGGATCAATTAGTTGTAGAAGATTTCCCTTCTGTTGTAAAACATAGGCCTACAGTTCCACAACAAAGATTTTGTGAAAATGAAAAACTTCTCCAAGCAAATGGTTGTGGCATGTCATCTTCTACATTGTCAACTTACCAAATCTAGAAGGAAAACAGTCTCCTCACTTGGCCGATAATCTGAACTGCTTTTTCCACTAACAATTTCAAGTGTGACAACTTTTTTTTTTTTTGATAAATAAACTGCTTTATTAAAAGATCATTAGAGGCTAAGGAAGCCTACCAAGCAATCAAACAGTACAAGTGTGACAACTCCAAAGCTGTAAACATCTGCTTTGTTCGTTAAATAACCCCGCATGGCATATTCAGGGGCCATATATCCACTGCAAAGAAATAAATTATAAAGGGAAATTACCATACTGGATGGATCACTTGCAGGAAAACAAAAACCATCTGACTTTATGCATTTGAGTTTTTCTGCTTACTTTTGCATCATGAGATAAAAAAAAAAATATAGGGAAAAAGGATTGGATTTATTTGCCATCTTGAAAATGATCAGCGAGTACATGAATTGATTTATTCTCTTTGCAAGTAAAAAAATGTGGAAGAGAAAGGCAAGTGGGTCTTTACATTGTTCCTGCTATTTTAGTGATAATGTGCGTTTTTTCTGCTTCATAATGCTTTGCGAATCCAAAATCAGATATCTTTGCAGTGAGATCTTTATCAAGCAGAGAATATTGGTGGGTTTAATATCCCTGTGAACAATCTTCAGTTTTGACTCATGCAGAAAAGCAAGACCCTTTGCTATTCCAAGGCAAATCTTAACTCTGGTTGGCCAATTAAGTCTCGACTTTAAATCCCCAGGACCTGCAAATCACCCACTTTCTACCATTTATGTTTTTTCACGATTGTAAAGTAGGTTGTCTTAAAAATGTGCATTGAAAATTTTGTTCTATATTACCAAATAAAGCGCTTGCAAGGGAATTATTTTCCATGTACTCATATACGAGTAGGAGTCGGTTGTGTTCGGCACAACATCCCAACAATCTAACAAGGTTTGGGTGTTGCAAGGCAGAAATAGTGCCTACTTCATTCACAAACTCCTGAGTTCCTTGTTTCGATTTTGATGAAAGCTGCTTCACTGCTATTGCAATTCCATTTGGTAGTACACCCTGTATCATGTAATGTGCCGATTTTTATCTCACAAGTGACTGTAAAACTGAGGAGATTTAGGAATCCAAAACACCCAAGTATACCATATACCTTGTAAACTGCCCCAAAACCACCTTCACCGATCTTGTTTGCAGAACTGAAATTTCTAGTTGCAGCTTTTATCTGCTGAAAGTTGAAAAATCCGCCTGGGAATATCTCAAGTGCTTTGTGTTCTGTTTCAAAAGACAAAGCCAACATAGAAACTAAGACAACCAACACTTTATGTGGAAATGGGCAGGTTCAGTATGCAGTATTGACTCTCACCATCTCGCAATTCTTTGCCACCTAGCCAACCCATTTTCCAAAGGAAAACCAAAACCAAAACAATAAAAAGGATTGTAGATCCTGTAATCCCAGCTATGGTTTTTGCAGGTTTGTTTTTGCTTGAACCTCTTGAGACTGAATGCAAGAGACAAATTATACAATAAAGGTGAGATGAAATGTAGATGTGTAAATGGGATAGATCAGTAGAAGCAGAAAATGAACAGAAAAAATGAAAAGGAGGCAAAGACAAACTCTTAGGCCGTGTTTGATTATGAAGTGGGAAAATTGCATTTTCCTTAGGAAAACACAACTGTCCATTGTTTGATAGCCATTATAAATCTGTATAATTTTCCCTAACAAGGCATTTAAATATGAATAATTTTTTCTATTAAGCCTGGAATTCATTTCCATTTCCCATCCAAATAGGTGAGAATTCATTTCGATCTCAAAATACACCTTTATTTTCTCACATGACTGAAATGTGTGCTCTTAGTTGCAATCAATCCGCCGTTTAAGGCATATCCCAGATGTATTTTCTCTGGAAAATTTTCCGTGCAATCAAACATGGCCTTAAAGGTAAAAAGGTGAGAAAATTATCGACATAGGAATAAAGTAGGGAAACTTTTCTTACAGTACTTTTGGGAACGTAAGGTCCGCCAATTCTCCAGGGATTATTCCAGTTAGTTGTCGGTCGGAGAAGTCACTATAACTCAAAGTGAGGTGATAACCAAATTGAGAGCTCAGATTTTTAACTGAAACCAAAGAATTACTAAGAAAGATTCTTGTGTAAATGTAAACCATATATAGGTGGTGTGAGGAAGAAGACTTTCACGTAGATTCTTGTCCATTGATGCTTAATGCAGATCTCGTCGCAATATGATGGGCCTACTTTTGGGAAGGTTTTTGAACTTCAAATTGCTTTGCATGTTGATGTTTGACCCTCCCAAGGATTTTGAACTTCAAATTGCTTCATATGTCGATGTTTGATCCTCCCAAAAATGTCATGTGTCGACACACTCTGTGGGAACCACTAACTTCATTAATGTTTGGCCCACCACTTGTTCGATCTACACACCAAAATCTGCTTCATTATTGATGATTTCTAGACGTTGGATTTTAGTGCCCCCAAAATGCTTGAATCCAACAGGTAGAAATAACCAATAATCAAACAGAAATTTAGAGTTTAGATGGAATAAGTGGTGGGTTATGCTACTTACCATTTTCTCAGGAGCCCCCTCTCAGGAATCGTGTTCTTGGCCGTGGATTTTGAGAGTGCCACCAAAAGTGAAGAAGGGGGGGTGTTAAACATCGAAACATTGGTCAGCTCAGGAGCCCCCTCTCAGGAATCGTGTTATTGGCCGTGGATTTTGAGAATCCAACGGTGGTTGTTAGTGCCACCAAAAGTGAAAAAAGTGATGCCAGCTCAGCACTACCAACCAACGTTGGATTCTCGGAATCGACTGCCGAACACCACTCTCTAGAGGGGGTAGAAAAAGGGGGGTTCCTGAGCCAAAGATTTAGTCAAATACAATTTTGTCTAGGAAAAAAAGATTGGAGAAGGATCACTAGTCTTTGAAATTTGTATGGTAGACTAAATGTTTTCCAACCATCCATGAACAGTGAACACCTTATTCTAGCCCCATAATGGCAAATGACTGAGTAATTGGTCCAAATAAACTCATTAATTATCATGAGTCGATCAACAAAGGGGAACCCTACCTTGATCTAAAGTCTTTTATTGGTTGTTCAAAAAAGAAAAGAGATCATACATTTCTGTCACATGGCAAACGGTGTCCTCACTACAATTGCACCGAATTACAGGTGTCAAACTTTGATTCGCACAAGAGCCAGATTCAAAGTTCAGCAGAGTTTGCTGAATTCTATACTTGGAGAGAGCGGAAGAGTCAGATAATTGAGAGGACGACAGCGGCTTCAACTTGGAGGCGATGGTGTTAAGAGCAATTACTGTGACATTGATTGCAAATGGCGTTCATTGATTGCAAATGAGAACACATATTTCAATCACCTGAGAGCATATTTTCAGGTGGAAATGAATTCTCACCTATCTGGATGGGAAATGAATTCCGAGTAGGGAAAATTATACAGATTTAAAATGGGTAAGACAGTTGTGTTTTCCAAAAGAAAGTACAATTTTTCCACTTGGCAATCAAACATGCTAAGTAAAATGCAATTTTCTCGCTTTAAAAAAAATCTCATTATCCTGTTGTGCTTGGTACTAGTGTCTACTACGGAACTCTCTCTCTCTCTCTCTCTCATTATGTATAGGAAAGCTTAAGATTGAAATATCTGGGAGTTTCAGAATTAAAATAAGTCTACCTTCATTTGGCACCAATGTTCTATCAGCTGCATTCTGTTGTTGTGCAAGGAGAAGCAAGAGAAAAATAGAGAATAAAAGCCTTGGAGAAGACGAATGTTTTCCCATTTCACTCTGACAGAGCTTCCCGTTACCTCAATATGATAGCAGGAAGAACAAAATAAATAGGGAAATCATTCCTCACTTGGTCCACACCACGGTTGGCAAATTTTCGACCTTTTGAAAAAAGAAGAGATGAATTTACTAAACACCTTTCAAACAGTGAATTTACAAAAGATCGTTAAAAAAAAAAACAAAACAAAACAAACCCCACGAAAGATCAATAATCGAAAAATATCCTGTAGATTTCAAAAACGGATAAAGAAAAAGAAGAGATGAGATTGTGGTCCCTTAGTTCACAATCTACTAATCATGTCGATCGCACATGCCCTTCTACGGAAAAAATTTAGACGCAGAAGAGGACTTTGGATGCAGGGCGGCTCTCGTGGCCCTAAAATCTATGGCTAAATCGAACCAATCAGATTGATTTTTTGTATGTATATCCACAAAGGGGTGGGCTAAAAATCCATGCGGTCTAAATTTCCCCCACCCCCACTAAAACGACTTTTTATCTTGACCAAGGTTTAAGGGAGGCGTGCTCAATAAAGCGCACAATGCGAATAAAGGGCGCTCAATAAAACGACATTTTATCTGTACCAAGGTTTAAAGGAGGCGTGCTCAATAAAGGGTGCACAGTACGAATAAAGTGCACAGTACGGACAAAGCGCGCTCAATAAACATGTGGGATGCAGAGGATGAGTGGGAAATCTGGACCACTCATCTGCCCTTTTTAAAGATGCCCACTTAACTCCAGTCAACGTAACAATAGGGCTTTGTCTTCATTTGTAAGCTTCATCCATATTCACCAGATCATTGATGATCTTGTTAAACACATTTATGTGCTGTAAGAGATCCGTGCCTTCCTTCATTTGAAGGGTGTACAACCTTTTCTTCAAATACAACCTATTTGTAAGTGATTTGTGGTCGTGCATATGCTTTCGAGCTTGAGACACAACTTTAAAGGTGACTCTGTATTCCCAACCACGTGGAGAACATCATCCGATAGACTCAGAAATATCATGCTCACCGCATTCTATTTTCTTAGTTCACCCAATCCGCATCACTAATGGTTTCTGGCTTATTTAATCTTCCATTGAGGGTGGTACAAACCCTCCTTGATGAGAACGGTCTTCATCTTCCATTGCCATATCCCAAAGTTGTTCCTCCCATCAAATTTCCCAACTTCAAACTTAGTGCTTGAGTTCTTCCCAATTTGTAAGCTTTGATACCAATTTGTAAGAAAATATGCAGCAATACATAACTCTTTGGAAGATCAATCAAACACACACAAAAGAAAGAAAAAACAAAAATAAGAAAACGGGGATTTATGAGGTTCACATAATGAGGGTTACGTCCTCGGAGGCAGGCGATCTGGTCTCTTCACTGTTTCAAGCAAAGGAATGCAGTCTACTCTTTCCCACGGGCATTTGTTTCTTTCAACAAAAAGCAACCGCTGTGTAAGACCCTAGGACCAAAGTTACATTTTATATTTTGGCAAAAAATTATAAAATTGACCCCCAAACTAAACATGGGCCAACATACAAGCTACCTATGCATAACAACCGTCAACATCCAATATGTAACCATGCAATCCTACAATTTCAAAACTTATATCTGGTTTAAGTCTTGTTTTCAGTAGTTTTCAGGCTTCTATGGAAGCCATAAATTTGATGCTAGGAAATTTTTTTATTTTTATAGTTTTCTGAAACATTGGGGAAGCTATACGGTCAATCAAAACATAGAGTGAGCAATGCTGCATATGAACCTTTCACGAGAATTGCATAAAGTTTGTGTTTACTACATTATGTTTTGTTGCTAGTCATATTCTTATCTTTAACCTATTTCCTACTATCCTAAAGAAAATCAACTATTGAGACCTTAACATGCTTGCTTAGAATTCTAGGCCCCGTTTGTTGGTTGAGTTGCGCACAACAGCACCACTGCGCGCACATTTATAAAAAACAAACGCAGCCTTAGTTGTATTGTTCCAGTGAGGAAAGAAGGAGTTCGTACATTAAAGCGTTCCAGCACTGTTGACTTTGATTCTGATGATTGCAGTCCCCATGACTAATACATGTTGCTACTCTAAGGAACTCTTTTATCCATCTTTTTGCCTTTGTCATTTCTCGCAGGATTTGATCTTACAGCCCAAATGATGTTTTTTGTATTTTGGTTGCATTTTAAACAAAGTTTGAACTTATCTCTGGAGTTTGAAGTGTGTTTATACATTCTACCTCGAATGATTATGTTTTAAAAACTTTTTAACAAGCAATATTTTGTGCTCACGAAAGCTCCTTTCCCTGTTTGTAGTACATGTACGCTTTGATCCCGTTTGACTTGGTATATCATAAAATGGGCATTTGGACCCCTACTTGGATGATCCTGTCCTAAGGAACCAAACCCACAACACACGGATACAGATGGGGCCGGATCTTAGGTCTGACCTGACCCATTTCAGCCTCTACCAGAAAGCTGATACAATACTATCAAACTTTAACTGCATTTTCACAAGCATGTGGGCGTTCGCCAAAACCACAAACATTCTAAGTAACCACATACGCATAAACTAGTAGTGTTGTTATTAAAGAAGATAAAGGAGGTGGTCATTTGTGTCTTGGTTGTCCTAGCCATGGCTCGTGTGATGGTCGAGCCAACTTACACCTTCACTTCGAGTTTTTCTTCTTTTCATTTTGCATTTCCCTTTTTCTTTCTCATATTTTTGGGTTGATATTTGCATGGCCATTAGAATGCGGTGCGGAGTAGGCCTCAAGTGCCGTATATCTTTGTGGTCCCCTACGAATGAATCTCGAAGACCCCTTGAAATAACAGTAAAGGAGTATTTTCATAATTTGAAACCGCATTGTTTCCTAATTTGGGTGAAACATCTAGATTGAATTTTCATTACTTCAGGTTTACGTTTGGTACCATTAAGCCCCTGTTTTAGGATTGGTTTTTCTACTCTATTCAAATTGCATATAGAAGCTTTCGATCTTTGTCAGGCCGTGGACCTAGCCCTTGTGGTGAACCACATAAACCATTGCTGTTAACCTAGTATATCCGCATTATACAAAACGAAGCGCACATCATATACTTTATTTACCAAGGGAAAAACAAGAATTTTATTTTATTTTTGAGAAGCAACCCAAAAGCTACTTTATAACATGTCTTGTGGATCCTGATTCCTGTCACGCCAGTGGTATGAGTTAAGCGAAACAAAAGGATTTTATCGAGTTACATATAAAGTGGTTAAAGATTAAACTATCCCACTGTAAATATTGTTACAACATGCAACTTAAGATCTTAAACATAAGAGTTACAGACATGAAATACAATTACATGAGCAAGAAAGAGGAAAAACATGTGCGAGATGCACAGATTTAGGTGCAATCACTTAATAAGAATCTAAACAAAACCTATAATCTCCTTGACTGACTTTTTCATGATGAGCAAGGCAAGTTTAAGGAGATACAAACCTGAGACTAAGTCATACCACTATCATCTACGTCGTCTTCTTTTGCTACTTTGCAGTCTCATCGGAGATGTCATGAGGGGTAATCTGCACAGATTCTTCATGTTCTTCTTCCTCTTTGCTCTTAACATGAGAAGAAAAGGCATTTGATGTCCCTTCTGTGGAAGTGCTGCCGGAATGGGTGGAAAGAGAAAGGTCAGCCAAGGCCTTGGCCTTCTCAAAATCATCTGTCGAGTAGGGTGCGTGGAGTGGAGTGGCCTTCATCCTAGTCTTTCCTTCGAGAATGCTAACCACTTCAGACATGGTAGGCCTGAGTGCAGGGGAAGGATTAGTGCATAGCATTGCCAAATCCAACACTCTCATCGCTTCTTTCATGGAGTAGTCCATCCCTAAGACTGGATCAATCAATGCTGGAAGATTCCCCTTCTGTTGTAAAACATAGGCCTGCAGTTCCACAGTGAATCTTTAGTGAAAATGCAAAACTTCTCAAGCACATTATTGTAGCATTTCATCTTATATACATTATATAATTCATCATTCAGTAGATTCTTGAAGAGTGGGAGTGAGACTAATTTTTGTCAACTTACCAAATCTAGAAGGAAAACAGTCTCCTCACTTGGTCTGTAATCTGCACTGTTTTTTCCACTCACAATTTCCAGTGTCACAACTCCAAAGCTGTAAACATCTGCTTTGTCTGTTAAGTAACCCCGCATGGCATACTCCGGGGCCATATATCCACTGCAAAGAAAGAAATTATAAAAGGAAATTACCATACTGGATGGATCACTTGGAGGAATAGAAAACCATCTGACCTTATGCCTTTGTGTATTTCTGTTGGTTCTTTTGCATCATGAGATAGAAAATTTAGGTAATAAAGGTTGGTTTTATTTTTCATCTCGAAAATGACCAGTAAGTGCATGGATGGATTTATTCCTTCTCTTTGGAAGTAAAGAAAATGTGGAAGAGAGGTTCTTTACGATGTTCCTGCTATTTTGGTGATGATGTGCGTGTTTTCTCCTTCATAAAGCTTAGCCATTCCAAAATCAGATATTTTCGCGTTCAAATCTTTATCAAGCAGAACATTGCTGGGTTTAATATCCCTGTGGACAATCTTCAGTTTTGATTCTTCATGGAGAAAAGCAAGACCCTTTGCAATTCCAAGGCAAATCCTAACTCTGGTTGGCCAATTAAGTCTCAACTTTATTTCCCCGGGACCTGCAGATCACCCACTCTATAATATTTCTTCATGATTGCAAACTATGTTCTCTTAAAAATAGTCAGAGAGAAATTTTGTTCTAGATTACCAAATAAAGCACTTGCAAGGGAATTATTTTCCATGTACTCATATACTAGTAGGAGTTGGTTGTCTTCGGTACAGCATCCCAACAATCTAACAAGATTTGGGTGTTGCAAGGCAGAAATAGTGCCTACTTCATTTACAAACTCCCGAGTTCCTTGTTTCGATTTAGGTGAAAGCTGCTTCACTGCTATTACCATTCCATTTGGAAGTACACCCTGTATCATGCAATGTGCCGATTTTTATCTCACAAGTGAGTGGAAAACTGAGGACATTTAAGATTCCAAAACATCAAAGTAAAAGTATACCTTGTAAACTGTCCCAAAACCTCCTTCACCAATCTTATTTGCAGAACTGAAATTTCGTGTTGCAGATTTTATCTGATGAAAGTTGAAAAATCCGCCTGGGAATAGCTCAAGTGCTTTGAGTTCTATTTCAGAAAAAAAAAAATTCATTTAGAAATTATGACAGCCAACACTTTATTCGGAAATGGACAGGTTCATGATGCAGGTAGTAGAAGTATTCACTCTTACCTTCATCACGCAATGCTTTGCTTCCTTGCCAAGCCATTTTCCAAAGGAAAACCAAAACCAAAACAATGAGAAGGACTACAGATCCTGCAATCCCAGCTACACTTAAAGCAGATAGCTTTCTGCCCAAACCTTTTGGGACTGAATGCAAGAGACATTAGAGAGTAAGGGTGAGCAGCTTAAGCGAAAATGTAAAAGGGACAGATCAGTAGAATAAAAAATGAACAGAAAAATGAAACGGAGTCAAAGACAGAAAATCTACCAGGAGTTACTGAGATAGCTGATATAAGAGGACCATAAATTCCTGGTGTGATGTATATGGAGCCTTTGCCAGCCCAATAGAAGTGGATCTCCAAAAGATGGTTTGTCACAACAACGGTGAAGTTCTTAACAAGTGCTTTATTTGGACCACCAGCTTCTTCTTTGATATTGAAATTCTTTAGCACATTCTTACCCTGCAAGCAGGAGTTTAAAAAGGATGCCACTAATAGAAGCATTATTTAACGAAGGGAATTGATTAGTTACCTGAATAAACACATCAAATACACGTTTCCCCTTGCTGCTATAATCTTCATCATCTGTGAATATTATTTCAGCAAAGTGAAGCTTCACTGTATAGTTGCCATTAATTAGACAGAGTCCATAGTACTTAAGGGACAGAGGAGAAATGCGTGCCGTCTCATATAAAGTTGCATCAGCCATGGAAATCCCACATGTTATGTTCCGTACGTAGTCCAAGGGACCAGCATAATATCCAATGAAGTCTCCTACACTACTGTACGCCCAATTTCTTTTAGGACTAACGTAGACAGACGATGCTCCATATTTTTGCAAATCAGCTTCATAAAAACTGTCACTGACCGTTGTATTCTCACCGCCACAATTTATAAACAACTGATTATCTGAAAGGTACATGATTGTCAGTAAGTCCACTGGCAAAAATATTTTGAGAGGAACTGTCTTTGCCAGCATCAGACATATCAAAGCAAGAAAGCTGATGTAGTCCCATTCAAGACTCACATTCCTTAAAAGGAAAAATGAGAGAGCCAGATCATTCTTCATTCCCAAAATTTCATCGTAGTTTCTAACTAATTCGGGTTGAAACACAATTCAGTTCAGTTTTCTCAGTTAGCTGCTTGCTTTTGATAAAGAGGGAGATTTGCCATACCCAGTTTAGTTCATAGATAAGTGTGTCTAGTTTCCGAATCTAAACTGAAAAGCACATGATAAATGAGAATCCATATTCAGAACTATTGAATCTCAGTCACCCATCTTTTAATGCAGCTAATTTGGACCCAGGTGTAAGATTTATCAGCATTAGAATAGCCCCTGCCATTCTTAGTTGAAATAACCGGACTTTCCTAAAGCTATGACAAGCCCAGTAATGCATAAAAGAAACGGACGGCTGCCAACATCAACTGGTTTGCTTAGCTACCATATAAAGTAAGAGTTATAATACATCTCCGCAGTTGAAGTTAATTGCTCCTGCGGGAATATGTTCTAGATGCTCCACGAATTAGTAAGGATTAGAAGGGAGAATTAAAGCATCATGATGACTTTACCAGAATACGGGGTCTTTAGACAACTTGGATGCCAATATGGGTCCTTTTCACAAGATGGAAAAGGGAAATGAAAATACAGGAAAACTTTCGAAAAAGAAATTAGAGGCAAGATAAAAACAAGAAAAATCCATGCAAGACAAAATTTTGGATTCCTATTTTATCATTCAGAATTATTTGATCCCATTGCCAGTCTCAAGCCCATTGCTATTTATATACAAGACAAAACTCCCTTCCAATTTATTAACTCCGATCATGCAGTGCCTTTGCTTGCACTACATTGCCGGTCCCAAGCTCGCGTAAAGGAGGGTTACGTCAGGTTGACAGCTGGTGTAAATCACGTCATATCTCTTCACATGAATCGATACGCTGCATAATTGCCAGTCTCAAGCCCATTGCTATTTATATACAAGACAAAACTCCATTCCATTTATTTACTCCGATCGTGCAGTGTCTTTACTTGCACTACGTTGCCGGTCCCAAGCTCACGTAAAGGAGGGTTACGTCGGGTTGACAGTTGATAAATGCTTAAAAATGTTATAATTCTCTTCATTTTAAACGGGCATCAGTAAACTTCTCCTACTTATATCTTTGTTTTGACACTAAGAAGTACTTATTACGTGTACTTTCTTTTATAGGAATCCCAACTGGATGGTTCTTGGGATCTGTGTAAAACCGTAAAAGCCCTTAAAGGGTATTTTGGTCCGTTTTAGATTTTCTAAACTTATTTTCAAGTATTTTCTTCATGAAACATATTCATCTAACATTTAGAACGTTTATACCAAATTTCGGCCAGTTCTGAGAAAATTAAAATTTTAGGGATTTCTAGGGTCGTTTTGTGCGGGCCCGCATGAGCTCGGTATACCCACGTAATTTTGTTGATTGTTACGGGTCTCACGTGCTAGATCGATCATGTAAATATGACTCGTATAATTAATTTAATCTTAATATAATATTTAACCTACATTATTTATTATCGGTTTGCGTATATTACATGTATATGTGTTAAGGTGTGGGTAATTATACCCTACATCATTAATTCAGTTATAAGATATGTTATTTTAATGTAAAATATGTATATAAATTAGTGTGACAATTACTCATTAATTAAACAATAAGCTAATAGATATTAACTACTATACTTTATTATTTTATTCAAAAACCATTCATTAAATGATTAGTTTATCTAGCATTCCCAACCCATACACGATCAAGCCATATCCATCTTTTGGTGTTTTGTAAAACACAACAACAAAACCCATGTATGTACCCAAGGCCATTAGCAACCGAACCAACTAATATTTCACTCTCTATGTGCTGGTGTTGTACACTAACAAAACCCAACCTATTAGAGTTGAAACCGTCAAAGCCTTCATCTACAACTTAGTTGATTTCCCTCCATTCCCTCGCATCTACGTGCTACACCAAACAATAACCCTTCCTTCCACGTCATCTAAACTACACGTACCCAAAACTCCAAAACCACATCTATGCCTAAAACCTGCCAACACTTGTGCCAACGTACCTTAGATCAAGCAACTCAATTCTTGTTGCTAGACCGTCCAACACACTACCCCTCTATTTGACCGAGTCTCTCCATCCATTCCACGACTCTTATTGCCTCCAATCTCTCCAACCGTTTGAAAAAAAATACTCTTTCTTTCAACCCTAGACCAACCAATATATAGATAACATGTGGGGATTGACCACTTCATCACTGCCCAAACCTACTGCTGTTACATACAAGACGTCTCCAACCCTCCAAGCCTTCGACTGCCACAGCAAGTGCAATTACTCTACCATTAGATCTGCATCGTTCCTTCAAGCCTTCCATTCGATTGTTTGAAGAGTTGCTGCAAACCAGCATTATCCTCCCTTGAACACTTCACCATTGTTAAGGTATTGGAGGAAGGAAGAACCCAGTCACATAGTCCAAAAGAAAACCTTTATCCCTTAACATCTCTCTCCTCCAATCTCACGTCTCCAACACGTCTCTGGCTGCTACTACCAAATCTTTTACCGGAGATGCAACCGAGTTATTTTGGGTAGGATTCCACACAATAGATCAGCATCTCACAACTACAACACTTTTGTCCCTCCGCCAACAAGATCAGACCTCATATCGTGAAGAGGTATAGTTGCTGCTACAGTCAAAAGTGTGGCAGCCATATATATCCTTGAAAGAGACACCACCATTGGATTAGTTCACTTCGATCTTCTACGGAGCAACCACTTGTTGATTCGGGTAAGTTTCCTTCTTGTTTATTCTTTGTTGTTCTTGGTTACATTCAAAACCTCTTTTAGACTCCATCTCTTATTTTGTATTATCTTGTTTCCACAAGGAAGAAATATAATAATAATAATAATAATAACAATCTGATTTTTTTTTACATGGATGAAAACAGATTCCATAAATTGTCATTTTATTCGTTTTGAACCGTTTGATTTGAGTGATAAGTGCGACGTGAGACTGCACTTGGTACGGTGTAGTATTTTCCTACTCTTAAAGGTAGTGGATACAATATCATATGTTACCCTAATAAGTAGTTCAACAGGGTGTATAATCATTCGATCATGTTTGATTTACCATTACAAAACTCAATTGACTACAAAATCCAGACCATTAGATCAAATGTATTTTTTTTTAAATTTATGAATAGACCAAAGCCATAGACACATCGTATTAATCCATGAGTGAGTAACCGTGTGAATCTGTTGTATTATGTTTGTAGTTGTTTATCAAGTTTTCTACTTATTGGATGGTAGAGTCGTTTGATTTTGAGGAAAAATTCCATAGTTTTGTACAAATCTGGATTTTGTTAAGTTATGCCCATAGATTGACTGTAATACCGTCATTCTATCTTATGAGGGATGGGCTAGAGCTCCATTTTTTCAGAACCTCAAAATAGCAATTTTTAAAATGTCAAGTTGTGTCCATCATGAATTCAATTCCCTTGAAAATATCTTCAAATTAGAACACCAAATGAACCTAACCTAATAGACTAATTTTTTTTTTATATTAATGATCCACTATGATTAATTTCACTTAACCGAGGTAATGGGCTCAATTATAGGCCCAATAATCTTGGGACCAGAGCTACATGAATGAGGAAAAAGAACGCTTTGTAATAATCGGATAGCGAACTAAGGTAGGATTCTGTTCCCGATCTCTTACTTTTATGGATGCATTTTTATTATTATATTATTAAATGCATGTATTTAAAATAGAAAATTTATTTCAATCTATGTTGAAAAGCATGTATATCGATTTTCGTGCATCTCCGTTGATTTATCTGCATGTATTGAAACATGGTCATTCATTGAATATTATCCTGGATTGTTAATTATTGTTGGAGATGCATTGGTTGTTATTATTTCGTTGTTATCATTTTGAGGGTTCAGATGTATCGTAGGACCACGACCCCTTGGATGCTCTCTCAAATTCTGAGAGCATGCCTAAAAAGCAACGGGGACATTCTGCTCCCAATGGTGAAAGACCTGAAACATCCCTGGATCCTTGTGGTGGAATTAACGGCATGGCCCGCCCGTAAGAAAGCCACTTGTTTAGCCCAACTATGCACTCTCATTATTATTTTGACTCATTGGGGTTTTGGGATTTACCCGATGAGTCCAGTATTTAATTGTCGATAGCATTGATGTATATTCCGATCATTGTATGGTTTTTATCATGTTTTAACTGCTCATCCCCATAGAAGTATGGGTGGTGGAGTGAACCGACTGAGTTGTTGATAACTCATGCCTATATTCTAACATTTTTACAGAGATACTAGATGGACCAGCAGCTCAGTGATAGGAGCCAGGGGATTCTAGTACTTTTATGGCATTTCTAGAAATTATGTTTAGGTTTTGATTCTAGTCATTTGAATTCCTAGTTATCTCAGTAGGTTGTTATTTGACATTTGGAATGTAATCGGAGATAAGTTTAAAATTTATGTTATGAAATTGATTCATTTTGATTTGTGTGATGACTTAGATACATGCTCACTATTTCATTAATATTATTTTTTATCCGCACCTCGTGCCTTAGCCTCGGATACCAGGTTCGATCCATATTCTTCTGGGTCGGGTCATAGGTCCCGGGTTCGGGTCGCGACAATCTGGCACCCCATGATCAACAAAGAAACACACACAGTGATGGGCCATTATTTGAATCAAAGGTGGGCCAAGCTGACGGATCATGATGTAGATAAAAAATGGACCACCAAGTTATTGGGTCACGTTATTGGGCTGGTGTACCAAGTATGTGGACCGAATCGATGAACTAAGTTATGAGCCAAGATTGATGGGCCGGATATTAGATCAATGGGCCAAAGATATGGTGAATCAAGGAAGGTATGAATGGCCTAACAAAACTAACAATACAATGGTAGAAACTTCGAAGGATGGGTGGCATTAAATTGCTATAAATGTGTGGAGCATTAAAGTTGGTGGGGCCCAGGGGTTTATCAAAGAAAAAGAGGTGAACCGTTGTATCACCATCATTGGGCTGGATAGTTTCTGCATGAGGGTTGACTTGTCAAGGTGGATCACCAAAAGATCGTGGGACCCAAGTGTTGACCATCAAAAGAAGCAATAGATGGTGGACCAATGTGTGAACCTAGACTGGACCAAGGGGATGGACATGACGTGCACGGTGACACTTTCTAAAGCATGGTCAGCATGGAATGTCCGCGTTAAAGGAATAAATTCTCAAAAGGAATGTATTATTTTAGCAATCCAATGGATGGTTGAGATGATTTTGGTGTGACTTACATGGAATGGATGGCCTAGATGATCTAAAGAGATTGTTATTGGACCGGTTTAGCAAAATGGTAAGGTTGACAACTCAAAAGAGGAAAGTTGCAAAAAAATAATTCTATTATATAAAATAAGAAGCCAAGATGTGATGGTAGAAAGAAGATGTGGGACTTGGTAACGCAGAGAAGATTTCCTTAATAAAGAAAGGAAAGTTTCAAGTTGAAAGGAGATTTTCAAAAATGAGATAATATCATATTGAATCAACAAGGCAAGTTTCGGATGGCATTAGCATTTAAAGACATTATCATGTATTAAACTATACAGGTGTACCCTTTATAGTATAAGGGACACCAAATATCTGTAAGGGCACTTTTGTCCATGTAATTCCTTTTTCATATAAATAGAAAGTTGGGAGTCATGTGGAAAACACATGCTCTCTAATTCTCTCTTCTCTCTCATTTTCTTCTCTATTGAAGCCCCTAACCCTAGAATTCAACTTGGTATCAGAGCTACTCTTCCAATCCCTCTTTCGATCATTAACCAACTATCTCAAGAGGGAAAGTGAACCAGAAGATCATCCTTTAGGTGCTAACGTCATCAGGCTGTACGGATGATGCCAGCAGCTGTACGGACTCTTGATCTCTTGATCTAGAAGCTCCACTTCTTGATGTATTATATTTTTTTGGATTTAATGGTGATTTTTGGGGAACTTTTTGGTGACATTTTGATGGACTTTAGTGCGATTTTCTCTCGGTAAGTTTTTTTTTTCAGTTTTTTGTTCATCTTAGCTTCTCGATCCATAGGGATCTTCTTGCCATGCTTTTGGTGCATTTTTTTTTTATGAGAAACACGCTGGAACAAACATCATTTGAATCCATGGAGATTTGAAGTGTTGGGATCGATTTTTCCCCCAATTTTTGGTACCGCCAGCCCCTATTTTAGCTCTACATTGGGCTAAAATTATCTCATATCCCAAATCTCTTGGATTGTGCGTCATTTCTTGGTCCATCGCTATACGTGCTGGTGATTTAATGTTCTTGGTGGTTTTATGCGTTTTGGGAGCCTATAGGGGGCATATTACAGTTGTAGCCATGGTTTAAGATTTTGGAATGTTTCGTATGTTTCGTTTCGTTTTGTTTCGTAAGGAAACCGAAACGAAACATTAAATGTTTCGTATGTGTTTTGTATGTTTTGATGGACTTTAGTGCGATTTTCTCTCGGTAAGTTTTTTTTTTCAGTTTTTTGTTCATCTCAGCTTCTCGATCCATAGGGATCTTCTTGCCATGCTTTGTTGCTAGCTTTTGGTGCATTTTTTTTATGAGAAACACACTGGAACAAACATCATTTGAATCCATGGAGATTTGAAGTGTTGGGATCGATTTTCCCTCCAATTTTTGGTACCGCCAGCCCCTATTTTAGCTCTACATTGGGCTAAAATTATCTCATATCCCAAATCTCTTGGATTGTGCGTCATTTCTTGGTCCATCGCTGTACGTGCTGGTGATTCAATGTTCTTGGTGGTTTTATTACAGTTGTAGCCATGGTTTAAAATTTCGGAATGTTTCGTATGTTTCGTTTCGTTTCGTAGGGAAACCGAAACGAAACATTGAATGTTTCATATGTTTTGTATGTTTTGTTTCATTTCGTAATGTTTCGGAATGTTTCGTAATGTTTCGGTTTTTTTCGCCGAGACAAACCGAGACAATCCGATACAATCCAAAAAATAAAAATAAATAAAAAATATAATTTAATGATTTTGAATAATATTTCGTAATGTTTCAAAAATGTTTCAAAATTTTCATTTTTTCAATGTTTCGTGAATGTTTTGTTTCATTTCGGAGTTTGTCACGGTTTTTCACTTGGCCGAGACATTCCTTTGAAACGAAATTTTAAACCTTGGTTGTAGCAGATAAAAACCGTGGTGGTTCTCTCCACAACACCTTTTTTAAACACGATTTGGGTGTGGTTAGGGCATTAGACCCCTACTGGTTGTACTTATGTACAGTTTGGAACCTTTCTCTGTTTGTTTTTTAGTATTTGGGGTGTTGTGATGTCTATCAGAGGTTTTCTGGGACTACTGAGGCTACTTCGAGCATGTCTGCGAACCCTATAGGGTCTGAGAACCCTAGAGGTCTGATTACTACAGTGAATTTGTATTGAGACAATTTCTTAGAATGGTCTCAAGCAATTTGGATGTACATTGGTAGTCGAGGAAAGTTGCGCTACATCAATGGGCGTATCAAAAGGCCTCCTTCGGTTATCAATCTTTCTTACGAGAAGTGGGAGGCTAAAAATCTCACTTTCATGTCATGGATTCTCAACTCCACTTTTTCTATTTCTATGCACAGCCTAGGATGTATGGGACACAGCTACTTAGACTTACTCTCAGCTGCAGAACTTGGCTCGTGCTTTTCAGCTGCTACAGGATATCTCCCAACCTTCAACAGGGAGATAAATGACTCAATGACTACTTTGCTACCCTCCGGAGTATGTGGGAGGAGTTAGATCATTATCGTACGTTTTAGCCTCTGTGTGATTGTGCTAAAACCATCTGAAGCTACAAGAAGTTAGTAGATGAGACAAGAGTTTTGAGTTCCTCGCAGGGCTTAACTCTGAGTATGAGTTAGCTCAGATTCAGATTCTTAGCCGTGATACTCTTCCATCGCTTAACCAGGTGTATGGCTATGTCTAGAGCGAGGAAGGTCGGCGTCGGGTTATGAGGTCCTCCTTGCCTTAAGAGTGATCTGCACTCACTATAGCTTCCGCCTCACAGCGTCCTCCATGCTCCACTCCCTCTATAGGCAGCATTGTGCCCACATCTTCTGCCCCTTCTGGGAAGCCTTTCAGTGGCCCTCGTCCTAAGTGTGACTGCTGTGGTCGCCTTAGGCATGTGAGGGCGAAGTGTTGGCAATTGCATGGTCGTCCGACTCAGCCCACTGGAGTAGTTTCCACGGCTCACACTATGAGTTCTAATTCCCCTGCTATTGGACCTCCGACTTCACAGGCTCCACCATCTACTGCGGCTCCTCTTCAGTAGGCTGAACTTGAGAACATTCATCACTTTCTTTCTCAGCTAGAGGGCCCTTCTGCTACATCCTCCTCATTTGCATCTACAGGTACCATCAGTACTGCTCATAAAGGGGCGCCTCTCCCACCTGGGTCATGACTCAGGGGCCTTTGACAACATGACCGGTATGTCATCCCTTTTCTCATCCTATTCCATTTGTTTTGGTCATGAGAAGGTAAGTGCATAAGAGAAAAGGCCGCGGTTACTCTATGTCCATATGCACCAATTGGACCTACCTCGGATCCAGGTATACCCTCAAATCCTATTGCTTCAATCCCTGATCCTACTAATGCTACTAATGTTGGTTGCTCTTCTGATATCCCTATTGCTCTCAAAAAAGGTGTTAGAAGCTCCTTAGATCCAAAATAAGCCATTAAAGAAGGCTAAGAATCAACCGATGGGCCAAACAAACCCAAGGAAGACACCAGCAGCAGGTAGAGATGTAAAAAAACCTTCAACACTCCTTAAAGAATCATGGAGAAGCCTTAGAAGAACAGATGAGTGGGTGTGGTATGCAACCAACAGCCCAGAAACCCCAAATATGTCCATTGGCGGTTACTATGAGTGGGATTTTTTGATCCAATACCTTGAAATCTTCACAGATCCACTCATGGGCGGTATCATCACGAAGGTAATATTGTAGCTGATTAGAACAAAGCAACAAATCCCCCCAAAAAATACCTTAAGGGATTGATAATCAGGTTGGTGTGGGAACTAATTTTTACAAATTTTGGAGAAGAATGAGGAAAACCCAAAAAATTATCAAAAAATCACCAAAAAAGAAAATAAATCATATTCTTTCATGAGGTGAAGTTTCAGGTTGAAATGGGAATCCTGTCCGTATGGCTGACATCAGCAACCGTACAGCTTTGATGATGTCATTGCCTCCTTGACTGATCTTCAATCTATCCTCTTGTAAAAAATCCTTAGGTTGGCTCTAATACCAAATTGAATCAGTAATTTAGGGTTAGGGTTAGGTTTAGGAAGAAGAGAGAATAGAGGGAACCCTCAAAGGGAGTATATATAGAAAACATTACAAAAGACAAATTTACCCCTCAAAGAGAGTATTTACATAACTACCCCTAATACATGGATATACGTAGAAATACGTATATAATAACAACATAGCTCATGGTGACAACCCCATCTAGAGCAAAGTTGCTAAGAGACACCACCAAAGTCTCACAACTATCGGACCAAGAATAGGGCCTGCAACTCGTCATCTAGTGACATCTTCATAGAAGAAAGCTGATTCAAAATGCTTTGCATATCATTCAAGTGTTCTGTAACTAAGCCACCATCCTTGAATTTTAAGTTCACAAGCTTCCTAACTAAGAAAGCCTTGTTTCCTCAGGTCTTTCTCTCATACAAACTTTCCAACTTTTTCCAAAGTGTATGCTGAAGTTTCTGTAGAAACATGATGGAACACACTATCATTCAACCATTGCTGAATGAACCCAAGAGATTTTCGATCAAGTTTCTTCCATTCAACATCGGATAATTTTTTTGATTTTTGTCCTT
This sequence comes from Euptelea pleiosperma, assembly GCA_035048495.1. Lineage (NCBI taxonomy): Eukaryota > Viridiplantae > Streptophyta > Magnoliopsida > Ranunculales > Eupteleaceae > Euptelea > Euptelea pleiosperma. The sequence goes on from CM068541.1 coordinate 14,372,787, forward strand.
CATTTTCAATCGGTTCTAAAAGATCCTTACAATATAATAAATCTTTCATCTTTGCTTTCCAAATCATTAAATTATTCCCATTTAGGTTCATTATTCAATTTGTGGTTGTCTCCATGATTTACACACAAAAAAAAAAAAACCCCAGGCCCTAACCTGTTGGCTCTGATACCACTTGTTAGAAAACCAAACTTTCCTTCTGTAAATCAAAGAAGGAATCCTACAAGAACAAAAAATAACAAGAATCTTGTTCAAAGCAAGATACTCAAAATAAAAAATAAAAAGAACATGATAACACACCACATTTTTAATATGGAAAACCCCCTCAATGAGATGGGTAAAAACCACGGGACAATAGTCCATAAAATTTTCGCTATGTAAAATGGGATTACAACTTCTCTAGATAAAACTAGAGGATGCCAACATCAAGAGACTAACACTCTTGAATATCTAATTAACTTCACCAAGAAAATGTGGAAAAACAAAATAGAAGAACAAAACTTCATTACTGAATAGGAGATTCCAAATACCTCCAATGTAACTCTTGAAGAAGTGAGGAAACACTAAACCAGCGATGTTGATCGATCTTTACAACCCGGATGAGAGAAGGATGCACACTCTATCTTCTCTCTATTCTCAACACTCTCTCACTCTCAAGATATTCTTTGAGAAAGATCTCCTTTTTCTCAGTGATGGAACAAAAAAATGGGAGGTCTATTTATAATGTGAGATGCCTTGCTAACCAAGTAGAGCAATCAATGCTCAACAACCCCCCTTGCTTCCACCCAAAGAAAAACCCTTCACCTTCCTCAAAGAAGCCCATAAGTTGGACCCAAGTGGGAGCCCAACAAATAATGTGGGGCCCATCTCCATTCCATATGAGGAGCGAAGCCCAACACTAACATCTCAAGGGGTCTCTAGGTCAGGGCATACTGTTTGGACACTATGGACACTTCAGGGTGGAAGCATATAGTGATGTAGATTAGGCAGGGGCAGTCACTGATAGACGATCCACGTTAGGATACTGCACCTTTGTTGGAGGTAACTTTGTTTCCAATACAGAGGCAGAGTTTCACTCTGCGACACATGGTGTGTGTGAACTCTGGTTGAAGATTATGCTTGAAGAATTGGAAATCAAGGTTGCAGAGCCAATGAGCCTTTATTGTGATAGTAAAGTAGCCATTAGAATAGCTCACAACCTGGTACATCCTGACAGGATAAAGCATATTGAGGTTGATCTACACTTCATCAATGAAAAGCTTCAGAAAGGATTGATTTATAGACCTTATGTGAGGACTCAGGAGCAGGTTGCACATAAACTTACTAAGAGAATCAATAATTCAATCTTTAATACATTAATAGCCAAGCTGGGCATGATGGATATCTTCGCACCCACTTGAGGGGAAGTGTTGATTGTTCTAAAGAATATTTTCATATTCTAGTTTGGCAAAGATTCCGTGTGACAAAACATTCATGTAACCGTTCCTACGAGCACCAGTGTAGTGTTGAAGATGTCGTGGTACGCATACTTCACCAACTACATAAAGACTAAAAGATAGAGACAACAAGAATCAGACGGTTGATGAGAGGAGAGTAGAAGTTTAGGGTTTAGTGGAGAGAAGAGAAGAGAGAAGAGAAAGGGGAAAACGTTGGAGAGTGTAAACTCTTCCATACGTCCCACAATATTATTTATATCATTAGGTTAAAACCAATTACACCCACTTTCATATCTCTACCCACCATACACCTTATATTATATTCTACCTCATACTGACAACACTCCCCCTCAAGTTGGTGCATGGATATCGATCATGCCCAACTTGCCCAAACATGCCCGAAATGGAGCAACTACAACAGCTTTGGTGAAAACATCCGCCACTTGTTCTGATGTAGGCACGAACGGTGTACAGATTACTCTCGATGTGACTTTCTCACGAATAAAATGCCTATCCACTTCAATGTGCTTTGTCCTATCATGTTGCACAGGATTATGTGCAATGCTTATGGCTGCCTTGTTGTCACAATATAGTGACATAGATCCCTCAATCGAGAACCCTAGCTCTCTGAGTAAAATTTTGAGCCATAGTAGCTCACATAAACCATGAGCCATAGATCGAAACTTTGCTTCCGCACTTTACCGAGCTACCACTTGTTGCTTCTTGCTTCTCCAGGTTACTAGATTGCCTCCCACGAACGTGCAATAGCCTGAAGTAGACCGTCTATCATCTTGGGCACCAGCCCAATCTGCATCAATAAAACCTTCAACCCTCATATGCCCAGGATGACGAAATAACAATCCCTTCCCTGGGGATGACTTCAAGTATCTCAAGATGTGGGTAGTAGCTTCCAGGTGTGGTGTGCGAGGCGCATGCATGTACTGACTCACGACACTCACGGCATACGCGATATCCGATCGTGTGTGAGCTAGGTAGATGAGATGTCCCACAAGTCTTTGGAAACTACCCACATCTTCAAGAGGTTCCCCTGATTGGCCATCTAATCGATGGTTTGCTTCAATCGGGGTATCCACAGGTCGTGCCCCTAACATGCCCGTATCTTGTAGTAAATCCAATACATATTTCCTCTGGCAAATATGTATATTCCCTCATTCGATCGTGCAACATCAATGCCCAAGAAGTACTTCAAGGTGCCCAGATCTTTAATTTCAAATTCAGTTGCCAAGAAGTCCTTAAGTCTGGAAATTTTTGTTGCACAATTCCCTGTGACAATAATGTCATCCACATACACAATCAGAATGGTCGTAGTTCCCTCGACTCGTCTGATAAAGAGTGTGTGGTCTACCTAGCTTTGGCAGTATCCCAGTTGTCTCACTACTCCACTGAATCTTTCAAACCATGCCCTCGGTGACTGTTTCAAACCATACAAAGTTTTCTTCAACTTACACACTCTCTGTATGTCATCTAACACTCGAAACCCCAGAGGGGGTAGCATGTAAACCTCTTCCTTTAGGTCGCTATGAAGGAAGGCATTTTTAACATCGAGCTATAATAGTGGCCAAGACTGACTTGCTGCGAGTGAGAGAATAACTCGGATAGAATTTAATTTAGCTATAGGAGCGAATGTCCCCTTGTAGTCAATACCATTGAAGGTAAGTGACTTAGTGGCCATAGGAAGAGGTTTAAAATGAATAAAATATAATGATCAAACTTAGTCAATGGACAGACTCGAGCCTAAGTCATGATTGTTGATTTCTGGGAAAGTCCGATCGATTGGACCTTTTAGGCCAATCGATTGGAGAAAGCCCAATCGATTGGAGACCTCTGTTAAATCGATTGGACTCTACGAGACAACTTAACTGAAGCCCAATCGATTGGAGACCTTTGTTAAATCGATTGGAAGCTATGGGACAGAAAACTATAAAAGTCCGATCGATTGGACTTAGTACAATCGATTGGATTTACGAAGGAAAAACTCATCCGTACAAGTACAATCGATTGAACTCAGAGTACAATCGATTGGACTTAGCCCAATCGATTGGAGCTAAAGTACAATCGATTGAACTTCACACGGATTGAGGCTTTTCAGATCTGAAATTTTAGCTCCCACTTCCCCCACTTTCTAAAAGACCCAGGGCTACAAATTTTATAAATATAACTGGACTTATTAAAGACACTTTTATACACATTGGAATACAGAGAAGAGAGTTTTATTTATAAGAGTGTCCATTCGAAGAGCAAAAAACCTTAAGTTCTCATTAATATCTTGTGAACTTTTTCTCTTCTTGATCAAAGCAAAGAGCTTGATCCATTACTCAGCTTAGGTCTTCCACATAGATATTTGACCTAGCAGTCTGAGAGTACCAGTGTGACTCAACAACTTTTGAGCAACTTGGGGTTCAGGGTGTACTGAATCCTTCACCTTCAACAGAGGCTGGAGAGTTGAGAATTAAGATCGGAGTGGCTGATCGAAGGTAGGTTTGGGGAGTACTAAACTGAACAAGCGAACAAGGCTTCTTGGCTGAGAGGGAGCGCGTGGATTCGTAGCGTTGATTCAGAGGACGTGGATGCATCGGCAGTAGGCTTGGCTAAGGTTGGAAGCTGCATTTGCAACAGTGCTGCGTAGGTAACCTTTGTTTCGTTTAACTTTTCAGTTAGTGATACTTTCCGTCTGGACGTGGTCCCGTGGTTTTCCTTGGCTAAGGTTTTCACGTAAAAACTCTGTCTTGTGGATGTTTGATTCTTGTTCTGCTAATTGTTTTGATTAAATCAAACGACAAAAAAAAATATACCACGGTTCTGATAATCCTTTTATCAATCAACTAAGGCATGCAATTTTATTACCCTTACCAAGACCAGTAAAACTGTTTAGGTTAATTAATTTTTAAATAACTAATCCATGCCCCCCCCTCTAGGTATTCTTACGTAAAAGAGAACGGATAGGTTAATTTCAATTGTAGCACTCACGTGGGGATTTGGTTTCCTAGTTTGTGGTAAAGTGTGGTCCCACCCACATAACCCACGAACTCCCTTTACTTGGTTTGTGGGCTATGTGGGTCACCCACTTAACCCACCACATTTTCCTATTTCATGTAAAGGGGTATTATCTCCACCATATATATATATATATATAAATTTGAGATAAGATTGAACATTAAGTTCAATCTCTCCCTTTTTTTCTCCAAAACCCTATTCTCCTTCTTTCTACTCTCTCTTAATCTTATATTTCTGGTGACAATCTATATTACAACAATAGTTAGGGCTTGGCAGGGGAGAAGTAAGATCATAATAGGGGAGAGTGATACAGCTATAAGAGAAATTTTTTCAAAAATTCATGGGAAAATATGGAGTGTATGGCCCTATAATGTAATATAAAGGGCCCAAAATGGCAAACATACAATTCACATTAAATGATAATTCATCACACATAACCCAAGGATTCTTGAACATCAAACGGATCACAATCTGACATCAGGGTAAAAAGTAATGCCTCGAACATTGAAAAATAATACTTAATTATCCTATATATAAAAGATAGGAATTCTCCAACATGGGATTTTTTTCGAAAATCCTATCGTATAATAATGATCAAATAAATACAAGGCGAGTGAAAATAAGGTGTACAAGTCAAAATAAAGCCCAATTACGAAAGTACCATTTTGAGAAAGAATTATCCGAAAGCCCTGCAATCCGGAGACGTGGTCTCTAGGGTTATTAGGTCGATCTAACCATTATGTTTCATGTATTCAGAAAGTGAAATTACTAGGTCAACCCTAAGTTGCATTGTTACCAAAATGCCCTTTGAGGGAAAAATTTTGGTGCTACAAGCATGGGCCTACACTAAGGTTCACACTAATCAGGGTTTAGAAAAAATTTGAGTTATTATCTGTCGAAATTGGATGAGATGTTTCCCGGGCTACTAAATATGCAGCAAATGCTCACTATTTGGAATTGGGGTTAAACTGAAGTGGCCAACCATGTGAATACCAACATGTCTCGTTTGTGTGACGTCTTTGCCCAAAATGTTCACACTTCAACTTGTCTTTGTCATCGTTCAAGGCTAGCTTACTCGACTTATTTGAAGTTATCGCAAGAACGGATTTATTATGCGAAACACCATCATGTCCAGATCTGGATAGCATGGCACGTGTCCTAATTTCTTCTCTTAATGTAGGAAGAAACCCAAGAAAACAAAGAGGTTGGTGAGTCCCTAAACAGAATCTGGATCTTTGCATGCTCATAACTCAGATTCAGACTAGCAAGGAATTCGAATATCTGTGTACACTACACAATGGATCTATAAACTGATGCATCAGCAAAACATATAGGTGTGTAACTGATATTCACTCAAAAGTACTTATTTTAAGCAATTATCTTTTTAGCGTTATTACTTTCTCCTACGTAAAATGCTCTATTTATCTACTTTTCTACGTAATAGTCTCTTCTGTTGCGTAGAACACACTTTTCTGGACGAAATGGTATATTTGCATGCATTAAACACATTTCTGGAAGTCTAGACATTAAGTCGTTCTGATAAAGTCACATTACGCGGTTCTTCTGTTGCAGGAAACCCCGATGGGACAATTCTCGAGACTTGCGAGCCCACATCGATCAGGAAAGCCCATTATCAAAACTTAAAGAGCCCACATGCTATGACTAGAAGATATGGGCCAAATATGGGCTGAATAAGAGGACCAAAAAGCCAGCCCAAAGAACGAAGAGAGCAAGAGAGCCAATGACCAAGAGATAGACAAAAGCGTTTAAAGCCACATGAGTCAGCAAGGAATGATAGTCTACTCTACTGAAGAAGCGTGAGGATGGTCACAGTGAAGACCAGGGTTCCAGACCCTCTGCCAATACTTTTATCTCCATTTTCTGATATTTTCTCTCTCCTCCCCCTAATTTTCTATCTCATCTCTCCTTATTCTCTCTCTCTTCATCTCTCGATCATCGGATCTACTGACCTAACCCCAGAACTCCTGCCCGTTAGATTGGCCCATCTCCCTAAGCTATCGGACCGTTGGATCGTCCATTGGACTGTTGGATCGTCCATCAGACCGTCGGATCTCTCTAAATCCGTCGGCCTGCCAATTTGGATCCTGATCAAGTCATCTTCAGTCTGACCATCAGATTGTCTATCACATCATCTTGTGAGATGATGGACATCATCAATCCATGTGGGCTAGTAGCCGGGCCCATCATCATCGACCTGCTGCCCGACCATTTAGTAGACCCCGTGAATTTCAAAATAATTTAAATTAAATTTTAAAAAAAGGGGGGGTCCACTAAATGGGGAAATTCTCCAAAGAAAAGTAAGGTTTTACTTAAAAAAAAAAAATTATTTTTCTTATTTTTTATTTTCGAAAAATCCCTATTTCCATTAAAGAAAATAGGAAAGCTTTTTAAGGGGAAGAGAAGGGTTCGTTGGAACCCTAATCCCCTTTCCTCCTCTCCTCTCCTTTTCCCCTTTCTCCCTTCTCCTTCTTGAGCTCTGGCCCTTCTTCTCCGGCGATCGGATTGCCGGCCAACTGGTGGGCTTCTTCTCCTTCTTCTTCTTCTTCTTCTTCTTCTTCTTCTTCTTCTTCTTCTTCTTCTCCTTCTTCTTAGTCTTCTCCTTGCAGGTTCCTTCTCCTTCAGCAGGCCGCACCACCAATCGTAGCCGGAGTTGCAGACCTGCAACTCCGGCCAAAAACCAGCTTAAATGGTGGCTGCAAGCCACCGCCTCTTCAAAACTCTTTTCACCTCTCTCTGCCTTTCTCTCTCTCAAAAAAGAAAAGGAGAACGAGAGAGGAAGCTGTGAGCTTCCTAGACTGGTGCACCTTCACCGCCCCCACCTGCAACTTCCGGCCACCTCGTCTTCTTCGTCTCCAGCGAAGCTTGCAACCCACCATCCACCCCTTAGCTCTATCTTTGTCCTTGCTGCCTTCAAACGTTGCTGTTAGTGCAACATTGCAGGCGACACCACCTGTGCGCCTCTCTCCTCTCTCCCTTTCACGTCCTCCTCTCATTGATCCATCTTCAACGCCTGCAACATCCTTGCTGCAACACCTTAGGTGTTTGCAACTGGAACTCCACAGACCTCCATCTCCAGCACCGCCCTTCACGTCATTGATCTCCACAAATGCTGCACGTCCTCCCCACAACCAGCCGTTCTCTCTCCCTCCATCTCCATTGACGCCTCACCTTGAGCTCTCGGATGGCCGGACTGTAAGTATTCCATGGTTTGCAAAGAAGAGACTTGCAGGTCCAGCAACCTGCAACCCCATGACGCTACACACCAGCAGCAACCACCAGCACCTTCAACAAAGTTTATCTTTTCCACACTGTGACCCCATGATCTGCTCCTTGTCCAGACTTTAGGGTGAGGATCTCACCTTCCGTGTGTGGATGCCTTCTCTTTCACTGAGCCCGCAAGCCTCATCCTTCTTGCGTCAATCTACATGCCGTACAAGCACCTGCAAGTGCAATGTCCAGCAAGCCACTCCTTGGCCGTGGGCTACCTCTCATCATGGACCATTAACATGGCCAAACCCCACTAGTATCACACAACCCACCATCACATGCTCTCTCATTGGCCGAACCTCCAACTCTTCGAGCCGATCCAGATTCTCTTATTACTTTCCCAGGCCGATCGCCTTTTTGCACCACCGACTCCATTCGGTGAATGCAAGAGGGTGAGTTTTTCTCTCACCTCTACCTTGTCGGCCAGTAAACGACCGAGGTAAGAAAAATCTCTCTCTAACTTTTTCTTCTTTTTTCTCTCTCTAAAAGTTCTCTTTACATGCTTTCTAGAATAGATTTACCGCTTTATTTATTTCTGTCATTTATTTCATGTAAGCAACAGTTTGATTAATGCAATTTGATTTTGATGATTATAGTATTTTCTAGATCTCTTGGATGTGTTTTTAATCTCGACTCGCCATTCTCATCCTTCCACGTTTCTCTTGTATATTATCTGTCATTTTATGTTCTTATTCGCTCTAATCCGACTAATCCCAAGTGCGGATCGACATCCGACACTTCCCACTGTGCAAAATTGCCCATTTTACAGGTTAAAAGTCTCAGATCAATTAAAAATGTGTTGGAATTAGGGTTTTCGTAACCAACGGCGTGGAAAAAATTCTACTTTCAGTAACTCTGATAGTGGTCAAGCTCCTCCCATTTACTCCGTAGAGTAGCATAATAGGCTCCTAAAGTCATCTCCCCTTGACGAAGATGGGATTTTCTGAATGTTATTGATATAACTTGGCAAAATTTCAAACCTTAGAATAAGTTTGCTCAAGTAAGTCCTAGATCTCCTTGGCTGAAGTTAAAACAAAAAACCCTTACTGATATGACATTGCATAGAATGCATCAGCCATGACATTACAGACAAATTTTCAGCCTTCCATTTGTCATATGTGGGATCATTCAGAGTCGACACTCTTACCTTGCCATTAATATAACCCAACTTTCCACCTCCACTGATGTATATTTTGGCATAATGCACTCATTTTAAATAATTACAACCATCTAATTTAACAATAGCAACTTGCAACCCTATGATGGTCACCATGGGTACCCATATTCGATGTACCACTTATCACTCTAGAAGTAGCAGAATAATCACCAAATGAACTTTCTATGGACATATTTCAACCTAGGGTTTGCACTTTCATTAAAAACAATAGGTATACTGAAACTAAACGATACACACAAAAACCACAAATCAACCCTATAATGGCAATAGAAGTCCAAAAAAACATGTGACTTGCCCTGTGAACAATAAGGGTGAATAATATTCCATGAATAGTAACGATAAACAATTAGAAGGGGTAATAAACCCAAAACAAAAATTAAAAATTACAATTTTCCCTAGTAGTAACAACCAACCATGCGGTTTGCCCTAGGAAAAAATCTATACCTTGTGACATCCACCTACCATCTATGGCAACCCTAGGGTTCAAAACACAACACCCTAGGTACTTGCTCTGATACCATATTATCACAAACCTAGAATATACCTAGGTTTTAATCCATAGAAAGAGAGAAAAGTGTAGATTAAGAGAAGCAGAGAAAGAGAGGAAGAAGAAAAGAAATGAAGGATTGAGGATGTAAATTATGTGTGTAATATTGTTGGATTTCCCATATTAATAAAAGGAGGGGAAATACTAGGAATGCCCCACAGTTGCAATAAAGAAGAAAAAATAAGACATTTAAAAATAAAATGCAGTTTGATGTGTAAAGTGTATTCAGTTTTTGGAGGTCGAAATGTCTAACAGTTCATCTCAATGTTTGACACTGACAAGCATTTCCATGTCTACGTCACATAGGTCTTATGGGGTCATGGCTTTTGACAAAGTATTTTGACTTGAAGGAAAACTTTTCCATTCATAATCAGGTATTTTGGTAAAAAGAATTTCAGTGGCAGCATGTGCTATTAGGGATTTGAATAAAAGACCGTTATGGAAATAAGATTCGATAACTTCTCTACAATAAAATCAAATAAATGGATACTAATATTTGAATTACATTATCATAATCATTTTCTACAGTAACCTAACAGAGAATATAATGAGTATTCTAGTTTGACTACTTACAATCATATCGATGATTACCTCATTGAATGATGTCGATGGAAGGCTAAACAAAAATTTCAAGATAATACTCAAGTCTAGATTGTGAAGGTTTTTAAACTTACTCTTTGGTTCTTCATCAGCACAGTAAAAGTTTGTACTTTCCCATGGAAAAGCCCTAAAAGAGAAAATTAACAAAATTTAAGACTATCATTCTTGTATTGGCTTCAGATGAACCAAGACAGTTTTATTATGTCAATACAACTCCACGTTGATAAAAAATAGCTTACAAGTTGGGGGTGGTGGAAGAGCAGCATGCATACAAGTTCCTAAAAGATTAAATGGAAATTAATTACCTAAAAACATAATGAAAGACAAGATATAAAGGACAAAGAAGAAAAAGATGACCCATTTCCCTTACATATATCGTGACTTGACGTTGGAATATGTGAAGCTAACATTTGTAAAATTATTGTGTGAAAAATCCCTGCGAGATAGCACATCACAAAATAAGCCATAAATTTGACATAAGGCAACTATAAAAGGAAGGTGTCATTTGATAAACAATTGAAAATGTCAACAGATGAGTCATGCAAGCCTCGTGAATCTCATAACCAAGGAAATAAATTTCGGTTTCGAGGTTTATTTCGACCAGTCTAAAAATAGAAATATTTCGTGAAATATTTTGACCAGTGTGGAAATAATACATTTTTCGTGGAAATGATGGAAATAATGTGGACATGATGAAAATATTGTGCAAATGTTTGTCGAAAGTTTAGGAAATGATGAAACAAGCATAAAAACACACTTATAAGCTTTCAAACCATAATATACAACCATATTCCATATGTAGTGGAAATGAATGACTATAATGATCTGTAATATGTCGCGGCAAGTATCTTTAATTAGTCAAGGTTTAATTTAATTATATAACTATTATTTAATTGCTAATTATAAAAAAGTCATAAAAGTAATATATTAACAAATCCTTATTCACTTACATTAATTTCTTAACATTATATGTAATTTTAGAAAACCTATTTACTATTAACTTATAACATTTATTTAATTTTTTGAACGTTTAATTTTTTTTTGAAAAACCAATTTAGGGTTAATTTTTTTTAACCCAACCAACTTGTAGAACGGGCTAAGTTATGCAACATATAATCAATTTATGCACAATCATGGATGTTTAGAGTAAAAACCAATAAAATTGAGGTTTTTTCCCAAATTCCAAATTTTCACCCTAAACAATCTTCAATCCGCGTACAAATCTAGTGTAAATGCATCATAGATTCATAAATTTAATGAATGTACACTTAACCTATTTATTTGTAGCAATAAATGTTATCCTTACGTATATTTCGAATTTTAAAAAACTCTCAAACGGGATTTGATTCGTCCTCACGATCAATCCACAAACAAAAAAAAAAATCTACAATGGATTGATCTTTTGTATAAACAACTTGTATAGAAAGGGGTTAAATGGATCAAATATGAGATTTATAGCGGTTTTGAGCTCAAATGAGATGTTTCCTACCTACGATTGAAATGTTTCCATACATGTCGAAACATTTCGACCGAAGTAATAAATAATTACACTGTCAATTGATCGAAATTTACTGTTCACGCGAAATATTTCTACATGAATGGAAATATTTTGGGAAATTTAACATTATTTCGATGTAAGTATTCTTTCCTGTCGGTAACCTAGAAAATGGAAATATTTCGATAATTTCATGAAATTTATTTCCTTGCTCGTAACAAACCCAAATAACTATAGTTCAATGGTGTGACAACCTTTATACAAATAATCCAAAAGTAAGTGAGACTAGCCAGTGTACTATACTAATATAATTGATAATAATTTGACATACCATAGTATAAAAAAGGGAATGTAAAACCCTAAAAACCCTTTAAGGGGTAGTATTTTGTCATTTTTGGTAAATTAAGGTAATTAGGACTTTATATGCTTTATTTTTTACTTGCATTGACTTTAGTTAACCTTTAGAACATATTTGGAGACTTTTGGGAAAATTCTAAAATGTTTTATTTTTTAAGGGTCTTTTAGTGATTTTCATGTGGGGCCCATATGGGTTTGGTGAGGCCCACAACTTTGGGATCCTTTTAAGGCCCATATTTTGAGCATGTCATCATATAATTTTAATTAATTAATAGCATATGTTACATAATATACATATAATGCATACACGTGTTTGTGTGTGTGTCATACACAATACAACTAACATGATGACTAGGACACAATTAAACTAAATTGACATAATTAAAATTCTAATTTGCTGACTGTACATGACCCACAAGCATTCTGATTATTATTTAATTAGATATCTTACGATTTAAGGAATGACAACTCATCATGGTTGACTTTTGGCGCCACCTAGGAGAGAGAAGGCTCTCTCTCTCTCCTCGCACCTTTCTGGACGTTGGGAGCATCATTGAGAGTGGACCCCACTCCATATCATCCAAAATTAGTCCCATACTTATTTGGAAACTTGCTTCTCATATCCTTCTTCATTAAGGAATAACCAAAAACTATTCATACACCACATGGGAGCCGTCACACATCTTACTAAATTTTTTTTTTTTAGAGCCAAGCTCCCATAACTCACTATTAGATCTTTCCTTCCTATGATGCCCGGATACTTCAAAAGGGGTGCCGTATCCGTGTCGGATACTTCCTATTAGATCTTTCCTTCCTTTTCCAAAAGGAATGCATGTCTTCACCCAAACCTAGTACACCCCCATTGTTCTCTCTCTCTCTCACTCATGTAAGTAATATTTTCATATTCAATTTGGCAAAGATTTTGTTTGACATAAAAACATTCTTGTAACCGTTCCTACGAGCACTAGTGTAGTGTGAAGATGTCGTGGTACGCACACTTCGCCAACTACGTGAAGACTAAAAGACAGAGACAGTAAGAATCAAACGATTGCCGACAGGAGTCATCTGAGTAACTGCCAATTTGTCAATTAACGATCGTGTACGCTCGATTAGGAAGGTAAGTGACTTAGTGACCATAGGAGTTTATTAAAATGAACAAAATATAATAGTCAAACTTAGTCATTGGACAGACCTGAGTCTAAGTCAATTATATTGACTAATGAGATAGTCCAATCGATTGGACATGTATTCCTAATAGATTGGACATAGCCCAATTGATTGGAGACTATGAGGCAGAAACTTATTTCAGCCCAATCGATTGGAGACACTGTACAATCAATTGGAGTGTTCGGGACAGAAATCCATCTGATCACAATCGATTAGAGACTCTGTGTAATCGATTGGAGCCTTAAGGACAGAAAGTTATGTGAGTAAAATCGATTGGAGAACCCTGTGCAATCGATTGGTGCCTTCGGAACAGAAATCTTATTGAGTCCAATCGATTGGACATGGCCCAATCGATTGGACCAAGTGTACAATCAATTGGACCTTGAACAGAATTAGTCTTTCTCAAATCCAAAATTCTTGGTTCCACCATCCCACGTTCCACACGACTCAAGATCTTAGAATTCTATAAATAAAACCCTTCTATGCCTTCTCTAAACACACATAGAGACACAGAGTGACTCAATCTTCAAAAAGAGAGAAGAAAAGGTTATATTTATTAGAGTGTCCATTCGAAGAGCAAGAAGCTTGCTTTCCATTCACATCTTGTAAGCTTGTTCTCTTCTTGATCAAAGCCAAGAGCTTGATCCTTTCCTCAGCTTAGGTCTTCCACTTCTATATTCGACCTAGTAGCCTGAGTGTACCAGTGTGACTCAATACTATTTGAGCAACTTAGGGTTCAGGGTGTACTGAATCCTTCACCTTCTACAAAGGCAGGAGTGTTGAGAATTAAAATCGGAGGACCCGATCGACAGTAGGTTTGGTGTGTACCAAACTAAACAAGCGGGACAAGGCTTCTTGCCTGTAAGGGCACTCGTGGATTCGTAGCGTTGATTCAGAGGATGTGGAGGCATCGGCAGTAGGCCTTGGCTAAAGTTGGAAGCTGTATTTGCAACGGTGCTGCTTAGGTAACCTTTGTTTCGTTTAACTTTTCAGTTAGTGATACTTTCTGTCTGGACATGGTCCCGTGGTTTTTCCTTAGCTAAGGTTTCCATATAAAAATCTCTTATCTTATGTGATTGTTTGTTTGTATTCCGCAATTTATTCTGATTAGATCAAATGACGAAAAGAAAATATACCACGAGGTATAGTCGATTTGAGTCAGTTGTGATAATCTTCTATCAAACAACTAAGGCATACGATTTTATTCCCTTACCATCGTCTAGTAAAATTATGTAGGTATAATTAATTCTAAATACCTAATCAACCCCCCCCTTCTAGGTATATCGAGTTAAAGAGAACGGACTGGTGAAGTTTCAATTGATATCAGAGCAGGTATTTCTAGTTAAGGTTTAATCACCTGAATTTAGATTCCTGAGAAACTAGTCCATTTTCGTTAATTTGTCAAAATGCAAAGAGAATGTGATAATACATCTAGATCTCCATTGTCTGAAGACTATTTGAATATAGCTTATGAAAAACTATATTTAGATAGTCTGAGATTGATTAAAGAAAATAAAGTTTTATTCTTACAAATGGAGAAATTGGATTGTAAAAATGTGTCATTGGAACTGGCAAATATTGAACTCATTGATGAAAGGAGACAGTGGGAAGAAAAAAATAAATTGCTTCTAATGAAAAATAATGTGTTGGAAAAAGAGTTCCAAAAGTCCTTAAAAAATCAATTGATAAACAAGAATGATATTGCTAAATTCAAGAATTTTGATTCTAATCTTTGCTCACATAAGAATAATGTGAAACCCACATATCCTACAGGAAAATGTATGACAACAAAGTTCAAACATACTGAATTGGTTAGTCATCATAACTCTAGGCTAAGTGGTTATACATGAAATCTAATGAACTAAAGAGAGAAATTTTTAATATTTCTGAATTAGAAAAACTTTGTTTGATAGTCATGTTGCTAAGAATTAATTGTCCAAAAACGACAAAAGAATGAACAATTCATTTCTTCCCAAACAAATGGCAAAACCTTCTAAATTTAAGACTATTTGGGTGAGAAAAGATGATAAAAAATGTCTTATGATTCATTCTGCTTTCAAAGCTTTAGAAAATAATAAATGGTATCTGGACAGTGGTTGTTCTAGACACATGACTGGAGACAAGTCAATGTTCTGTCATATTGAGGATCAAAAGGATGGAAGTATTACTTTTGGGGATGGAAGTATGGCCAAGGTCATTGGTCGGGGAAGTATTCAAGCTCCAGGTATTCCTAAACTTGATAATGTTCTCTGTGTTGAAGGACTCAAAGCCAATCTTCTTAACATAAGTCAAATTTGTGATAATAATCATACAGTTAAATTTACAAGCCAATGATGTGATGTTATTGATGAATCTGGCAAATGTGTTATAAAAGGTTCAAGAAACTCTGAAAACTATTATATTATTGGTAGAAATCCCAAGATCATCTGTAATTCTGCCAAATTAAATGATTTTGACTTATGGCACAAAACGCTAGGTCATATGAACCAAAAGGACCTAGTTAAAATCACTAATAAAGAATTAGTGAGAGGTGTGCTCAAATTGAAAAAACCTACGAGCACTATTTGTGGAGCTTGCCAAATCGGTAAACAAATAAAAAGCTCACAAAAAGGAAAATTATTGTGCTACCTCCAAAGTGTTTGATCTGATTCACATGGATCTTATAGGTCCGATGAGGACTGAAAGTTTTGGAGGTAAAAGATACATTCTGGTCATAGTAGATGATTACTCTAGATTGACATGGATTGCTTTTCTTAGAGAGAAATTAGATGCTTTTGAAGAATGTAAAAAGATATGCCAAAAAATACAAAATGAAAAAGGCTATAGTATAGTCAGGATTTGTACTGACCATGGAGGAGATTTGAAGATTCGCATCTCACTGAGTACTGTGATACTATTGGCATTAAGCATGAGTTTTCTATACCCATTACACCACAGCATAATGGAGTGGTTGAAAGAAAGAATAGGGTGATTCAGGAAATGGCCCGGGTAATGCTTCACAGCAAAAACTTACCCCAAAACTTATGGGCAGAAGCAGTGAACACTGCTTGTTATACTCTCAATATAGTTTATTTGAAACCAGGAACTTTGAATACTCTTATGAAATCCGGTCGAGTCAAAAATCGAATGTCAAATACTTCAAGGTTTTTGGGAGCAAATGCTATATTCTTAGAGATAGAGAATCTTTGGAAAATTTGACAAAAGATGAGATGAAGGAATTTTTCTGGGTTATTCCACTAATAGTAGAGCTTATCGGGTTCTTAATCAAAGAACTAAAACTATTATGGAGTCTATTAATGTAGTTATTGATGACTTAAATATTAAAGAAAATTCCTCTCAAGATGACAACTGTGATGATATCTGTCAAAGTATTGATGACATTCATGTTACTCTTTCTTCTAGTGATTCTCATGCTGATAAATCTCTTCCCTTGTGGGTTAAGAAAAATCACCCTAGTGTTGATATCATTGGTGAGGCAGGAAGTAGAGTTCAAACAAGAAGACAGATTGTAAATGTTGTTAACTTTGTGTGTTATACTTCTCAGATTGAACCAAAAAATATTTCTGAAGCTCTTACTGATGAAAATTGGATTAGTGCCATGCAGGAGGAACTAAGTCAATTTACTAGAAATGATGTTTAGTATTTGGTGCCCAGACCTAAAGATACTAATGTTATAGGCACTAAATGGATTTTCAAAAATAAATCAGATGAAAATGGAACTGTTGTCAGAAACAAAGCTAGACTTGTAGCTCAAGGCTATACTTAACTTGAAGGCATTGATTTTGATGAAACTTTTGCTCCTGTTGCTAGATTAGAATCCATTCGTAAATTGCTTGTTGTTGCTTGTCATCTTAAATTTAAACTTTTTCAGATGGATGTCAAGAGTGCCTTTTTGAATGGTGTTCTTCAAGAAGAAGTTTATGTGGAACAACCCAAGGGGTTTGAGGATCCAAAATTTCCTGATCAAGTTTATTGTCTCAAAAAGGCCTTGTATGGCTTAAAACAAGCTCCCAGGGCTTGGTATGAGAGATTAACCACTTTTCTGCTTCATCAAGGTTTCATCAGAGAGAAGTGGACAAGATCTTATTTGTTAAAACTATTCAGGGAATTTATGTGATTGCTCAAATCTATGTTGATGATATTATTTTTGGGTCCACATCAGTTGATCATGCTCACATGTTTTCAGAACAAATGAAAAAATAATTTGAAATGAGTATGGTTGGTGAACTGAGTTATTTTCTAGGTCTTCAAGTGAAACAGTTGGATGATAGAATTTTTATTTCTCAATCCAAATATAGCAAAGACTTAGTTAAGAAATTTGGTATGGAATCAGCTAAACATCATCGTACTCCCATGAGTACTACTACTAAGCTGAGTGAAGACACTGAAGGAAAGGATGTTAACCAAACCTTGTACAGAAGTATGATAGGAAGCTTACTATATCTCACTGCTAGTCGTCCTGATATTTCCTTCAGTGTGGGTGCATGTGCTAGGTTTCAAGCTAATCCCAAAGAATCTCATATTTTGCAGTCAAACGTATCATCAGGTATGTTAGTGGAACTGTGGGATATGGTCTCTGGTTTCGTTTGATACTACTGCAGAACTTGCAGGTTATTCTGATGCTGACTGGGCTGGAAATGTTGATGATAGAAAAAGCACCAGTGGTGGGTGTTTTTATGTTGGGAACAACCTAGTTAGTTGGCAAAGCAAGAAACAGAATTGTATTTCTTTATCTATTGCTGAAGCCGAGTATATTACAGGTGGGAGCTATTGTACTCAACTGCTATGGATGAAGCAGATGTTAACTTATTATGGGATCAATCAAGGATTGATGACTATATATTGTGATAATACGAGTGTGATAAATATATCGAAAAAATCCTGTTCAACACTCTAGAACTAAGCATATTGACATTTGTCATCATTTTATAAGAGATCTTGTTGAAGAAAAAATTATCACTTTGGAGCATGTCGCAATAGAAAATCAATTAGCGGATATTTTTGCAATACCTCTTGATGTCGTTAGATTCGAATTTCTTCGTAAATCTATCGGTATTAGTTTGATTGATTGATCTTGTAGTTTGTATTTTTTTGTTTTCATAATAATCTGGTTGATTAAAACTGATTTTGAATAATCTAAATTCAAACTTGTCATAAGTTCTATCAAAATCATCTCATTGTGATATATATATTTTCTATGTTTGTAATGATTATTCCATTATACCTTGTTTTTGTCAGTGGTTAAAATTATCTCTTGCAATCATGGGTTTCACACTACACACTGACTGATTTTTCTTCATGAATAGATATGATTTCAGTATTATTTCTAGATCTTCTTCTAGGAATAAGGAATAAACCTCTACTAGATACGACTTTAAATTAGTAGTGTTCCTGCCTTCAGTTGATTTCGAAACTGCATTATAGTTGACTGTTGGCTTCCCAATGAGAGTTATTATTTTAAGGAAACAGCTACCTCTATAAAAGTTAGAGTGTATGCCATTTGTATGGCCCTGTTTCAAATTGAATTCTGATTCTCATTGCTGCAGAAAAGGGCTACCTACATAAAGAGAGAAAGCTACCTATATTCAAAGTGAAGAAAAAGGGTATAAAAGACAGCCAATTTGCTAAAAAATTCTTATCCTTCAGCAAATACCCATATACATGAGCATATGTGAGAACCCTTAATAGCTCTAATGAGGATTTCATATCTGGATACAGGATACCTTTGGGATTTCTAGAATCTGGTATCTGAAATATTCCTGAAATTAATTATCATATCTTGTATCGATTCTGATGTCAGTATTTTATCTTCTACTGATTCTCAAGAGCAATGATTTTATTACTTTCTTTGACTAAGTATTTTTTATTAAACTGACGAATACGAATTTCTATATATATCTTGATCAAGTTGAAATTTTAACTTTCACAAGTTCTGTATTTCATGGTAATCTCAGTCAGTATTAATCAAACATGTTTCAATAAAAATTTCTTCTTCTTAAAATAATTTTATCCTAACCAATTCATATTCTAGTCACGACTCTCCGAAGCTCAGTCTATGCTTCAAGATCTACTATAATTTGTTGATTACTGTTAATTGACTGTATTACGGATGTATATATTGCACTTGTTCCTCATGATAATATTCATTGCATGTTTGTTATTTGCTTATATTTCTGTACCTTTGTCAATCTGTGAAAAAAGGGGAAGAGAAAATCATAGCGGTAAAAATAAGTTGATGCATGAGATAGGGGAGAGAGAAATTTAGGGAGAAAAAATTTTCTATTATTTTTTTCAATTTCTCTACTTGTGATGTGCATAATTAACTCACTGTATTTTAATGATTTATTGATTGCCAATGATATTACATGGTATGTATTGTTGGTAGAATGTGCAGGGAACAGATCAAAAGCCATTATACTATATCTGTTCGATTATCTCCAAGAGAGTGTGAGATAATGAGTGAATCATGTAAGAGGGTGGGATTATATTTTCTACTTTTTACCTTCTATATGATTAAATGTTTTTTATCATAGAATTGACAAAGGGGGAGATTGCAAAGAATATTTTCATATTCAATTTGGCAAAGATTCGTTTGACATAAAAATATTCTTGTAACCGTTCCTACGAGCACTAGTGTAGTGTGAAGATGTCGTGGTACGCACACTTCGCCAACTACGTGAAGACTAAAAGACAGAGACAGCAAGAATCAGACGGTTAACGATAGGAGTCATCTGAGTAACTGTCGATTTGTCAGTTAACGATCGTGTACGCTCGATTAGGAAGGTAAGTGACTTAGTGACCATAGGAGTTATTTAAAATGAACAAAAAATAATGGTCAAACTTAGTCATTGGACAAACCCGAGTCTAAGTCAATTATATTGACTAATGGGATAGTCCAATCGATTGGACATATATTCCCAATCGATTGGACATAGCCCAATCGATTGGAGACTACGAGGCAGAAACTTATTTCAGCTCAATCGATTGGAGACACTGTGTAATCGATTGGAGACTACGAGGTAGAAACTTATTTCAGCCCAATCGATTGGAGACACGGTGTAATCAATTAGAGTCTTCGGGACAGAAATCCATCCGAGCACAATCGATTGGACACTATGTAATCGATTGGAGTCTCCGAGACAGAAAGTTATGTGAGTCAAATCGATTGGAGAACCCTGTGTAATCGATTGGTGCCTTCGAAACAGAAATCTTATTGAGTCCAATCGATTGGATACTTATCCCCAATTGATTGGACCAAGTGTACAATCGCTTGGACCTTGAACATAATTGGTATTTCTCAGATCCAAAATTCTTGGTTCTACCATCCCACGTTCCACACGACTCAGGGTCTTAGAATTATATAAATAAAACCCTTCTATGCCTTCTCTAAACACACACAGAGTGACTCAATCTTTAAAAAAGAGAAGAAAATGTTATATTTATTAGAGTGTCCATTTGAAGAGCAAGAAGCTTGTTTTCCATTCACATCTTATGAGCTTTTCTCTTTTTTATCAAAGCTAAGAGCTTGATCCTTTCTTCAGCTTAGGTCTTCCACTTCTATATTTGACCTAGTAGCATTAATGTACCAGTGTGACTCAACACTATTTGAGCAACTTAAGGTTCAGGGTATACTGAATCCTTCACCTTCTACAAAGGCGGGAGTGTTGAGAATTAAGATCGGAGGAGCCGATCTACGCTAGGTTTGGGGTGTATCAAACTGAACAAGCGGATAAGGCTTCTTGGCTGGAAGGGCGCGCGTTGATTCAGAGGACGTGATGCATCGATAGTAGGCCTTGGCTAAGGTTGGAAGCTGTATTTGCAACGGTACTGCGTAGGTAACCTTTGTTTCGTTTAACTTTTCAGTTAGTGATACTTTCCATCTGGACGTGGTCCCGTGGTTTTTCCTTGACTAAGGTTTCTACGTAAAATTCTCTTGTCTTGTGTGATTGTTTGTTTGTATTACGCAATCTATTCTGATTAGATCAAACGACGAAAAGAAAATATACCATGGAGGTATATTCGATTTGAGTCGGTTGTGATAATCTTCTATCAAACAACTAAGGCATGCGATTTTATTTCCTTACCATCGTCTAGTAAAACTGTGTAGGTGTAATTAATTTTAAATACCTAATCAACCCCCCCTTCTAGGTATATTCAGTTAAAGAGAACGGACCAGTAAAATTTCAACTCAAACCTACATAAGACTCTATAGGGGTTGTACCACCCATTGTTCATTTAAATTCTTGAGAGCTCAAAAGCTCTCCCTAGTACAGCCTAGTACAGCCATACACCCTCTCTCTCTCTCTCTCTCTCTTTCTCTCTCTAAAACTCTAGGGACGCCTTTTCCCTTATAAAACCCCCTCTTTTCGTTACTAAAAATCAGCACCTAGTGTGCACTCTAGAGCCCAAACCATAGGCTGTTCTATGAGGTTTTAAACCTCTATTTTGGATATATCTTGGTGGTGAAGAAGGAGAAGAAGAAACGACTAGATCTACATCTAGTTTTATTGCTTTTGTGTGCTTAAATACTTAACGCAGGTTCTTCTCTCCTCCCCATACTCTTATGACTTTTTTAGATCTATGTATGTACTTGCATGTTTTGTAATTTTTTCCATGATTTTAAGCATATGTACATCATGTTTATGTGATTTAAAAAATTCATGTTTACATGTTAATTTAAAAAGCATGCTAATTAACTTAGGGTTTTGATTTCAATTTAAGTTTTCTGCTTCGATCATCATTCTGATTCTGTTAAAATTGTTTTAAATATTGTTTATGAGATATGTGTGAATTTTACTGCTTTTCGGAGATGCATGGCACCCATGGTCATGATACGGTACTATGTGTACACCCAATAAAGGGTTTGGTATTATATGTACACCGCCCTCTTTAGATATATCATGATGGATTGGGACATATACCTTGAAGAGTAAACAAGACGTGTAGGCTCCGATTGTAAACGACCGAAAACATCATTGGATCCTTGTGATGGAACTTTGATGGCTTGTTAATAAGTTTGATTTGATCGGTGGTGTCTCTATTGACATGCATGCTCCCCTTTATTTATTTATTGTACTGGTAGATTCGTTGGATTTAGGGTTTCTGGCGAATCTGTGTATTTTATTTATTTCATGTTCTTTGTTTATTATGTATATCGTGGTTTATTGTTGTAAAACCCAGAAAACCCCTTAAGGGGTATTTTGTCTTTTTGCTTTATAGGTTAATTATGACTCTTTCTAATTTTTATGCTTTATTTTGACTTTATCTAACCTTCCAAATTTAAGAAGTTTAATAAAAGATTCAAAAATTTTATTTTTTGGACCTTTTAGGGTTTACATGTGGGCTCACATCGAATTTTGGGGACAATTTTGAGGCCCATATGTGTTTATTTATTATTATTTATGATTGGTGTATTTATTTTAGTGATTCCACGCCTTCAACCTATGCCTTTTATTTTATTAATGTGTATGTTTGCATATTATACATAATGCATACATATAGGTGTTAGTGTATCTTACACCCTACATTACATAATGACTAGGATACACATTATTTGGCAAAATTTATTTAATTATTACTAAATGTGATTGTACATTACACATAGGATGGACAAATCTAGTTTGCAACTATTTGCAGACTTAAAAGTATGCAAACATTGTATCTACCAGTGAATGCTCATTGAAAAATGTGTTTTTAATTTATAAAATACTTTTTTTTTTAAAACAGTGAAATAACACATTTTTCAAGGGACATCCAACAGTATTGACTTTGCATACTTTAAAGTCTTCAAACGGTTGTAGACTAGATTTGTCCCACAGAGGATAGACATTTAATTGGTTAATTGCAGTGTTTTAGAACTCGTCGAGTCAACTCGGCTGAGTTTCGAGTTGACTCAAAATAAACTCGAATCGAATAAACAACAGACTTGGTGTGCTGTTTTTCTATAAAAAACAACGCACCAAGTATGTTGTTTTATAATCGACGCACCAAATAAGTTTTTCGAACACCTTGTCAACACAAAATCAACCAAATCTTATAAATTCTACTTATAAAAATATGATATTTATATATTAATTTTAATATATGTATATAATATTAATATATTACTTGAGTCGAGTTCGAGTCTTCGAGTTAACTCAACTTGGTAGACTTTCGAGTCGAGTCCAGTTTTCGAGCTTCAAACACTGGTTAATTGGATAACTTAACTATTAAGTAATGTTACATCATCTTTTGGTTGACTTTTGAGTGCCATCTAGGAAAGAGAATGTTTCTCTCCTCCACTTAAGCATGGGATGTTTTTGACCTTTTTATTGGAGTGGACCCCACTCCAAATCAAATCAGCAACTCTCTTTCGCTCCAATTTCCCCCCTAAACCAATCAAGATTTGCCACCTCATCTTTTCCTTCTCTCTAAAGTAATGGGTTTTAACCCAAACACCTACATAAGTATAGCCTAGCTGTCTCACTCCTTTATTGTATTATTATTTGTTAGTTTTCATAGTATTAGGGTTTGAGAGAGGGAGAGATGGAGAGAATTGAGATAACGAGAGTTGGAGTCGAACTAGGTAGTTCGGCCTCCTCTTGTTATTATATATATGTGTTCCACTTAAGTGGGTGTAACTAAGAAGCTTTAGTTACACCCACCTATCACAACCACACACCCACGCATTAAATAGAGAAACTCTAACACTCCCCCTCAAGCTGGAGCGTACATATCAAACATGCCCAGCTGGGTACACAAAGTAGAAAAAGAAGAACGAGGTAAGGCCTTTGTCAACACATCACCCAATTGATTTGCAGAACTGATCTATGGTGTGGTGATTCATTTACTCAAGACCATGTCACGGATGAAGTGACAATCAACTTCGATATGCTTGGTTCTCTAATGGAAGACTGGGTTGCTGGCAATGTAACTGGCTGCTTGATTGTCACAGTACATTGGCATAGGAGAAGGAACTACAAACCCCAATTATTTAAGTAAGGACTGAACCCACACCATCTCACATGCCGTGTGTGCCATAGTTCTGTATTATGCTTCGGCACTGGAACGAGCAACAACACTTTGCTTCTTACTACACCAAATAACAATATTCCCACCAACAACATACAATAGCCTGAGGTAGAGCAACGATCAGTGTGACTACCAGCCCAATCAGCATTAGAAAATCCAATAACAGTCACAGACTTGGATGGGCGATATAGCAATCCATTTCCTGGAGAACCTTTCAGATAACGCAATATACGGATAATGGCATCCCAATGGGGCTGTTGTGGGGCATGCATAAACTGACCAACCACCCCAACAGAAAACGTGATATATGGACACATAACCGTAAGATAGATAAGCTTCCCAACTAACCGACGATGCCGACCAGGATCCCCATAAACCTCTCCCTCCCCCTGTTCAGCATCAAAGCTTAACTGTGGGATCCATAAGTGTGTCAATTGGTTTGGGTACCGATCTCAGAGAGAAGATCTAGCACATACTTGCGCTACGAAAGTGTGATGCCTGTATATGACGAGCAACTTCAATGCCCAAAAAATAGGAGGATGCCCAAGTCGGTATGAAACTGCTGTGACAAATAGGTTTTAGATCAGAGATGCCTTTAAAATCACTGCCAGTGATGATGATATCATCTACATATACGATCAAACAAATAACCCCAGAAGATGATGTTTTGACAAAAACGGAGTGATCAGACAAGGAGCGAATGAACCCATAACGCAGCACAATCGAAATAAATTTATCAAACTAGGTACGCAGTGATTGGTTCACTCCATAAATTGCCTTTTTGAGGCGACAAACTAATGAGGGCTGTCCGAAAAGTATATATCCAGGTAGTTGGTCCAAATACACTTCCGCCTGTAAGTTACCATGAAGAAGGCATTGTTGATGTCCAACTGGTACAGTGGCCAATCACAGCATACGACCACTGAAATAAGAACGGGAACAGAGTTCAAACGAGCAACCGGGGAGAAGGTCTCCAAATAATCCACACCAAACGTTTGAGTATAGCCCTTAGCAACCAAGCGCGCCTTAAGGCGCTCAACCATACCATCAGGAAGATATTTGATGGTAAACACCCAACGACAGCCAACAGTCTTCTTTCCCGGAGGGAGATGAGCAAGAACCCAAGTATCATTCGTGTGAAGGGCAGCCATCTCCTCATCCATAGCAAGTTTCCAACTAGGGACAGAAATAGCAGACAAAGACAAGGCAAAACTCCGAAAGGTAGGAGATACATGATGCAGAGATACAAAATCAGCAAGGGGATGACGAGTGCAAGCATGAATACCTTTCCGCAAGGCAATAGGCATATCAACATCAGATGGCGCAGCAGGAACCTCAGGTGAAGTAGGATATTGATCAGATGCAGAAGGAGCGACAGACATACTTGGCCCATATAGAACAACCGCACGCGATGTAGTGCGTACATAAACACCTGGTGGCGCTGAAACGGTGGCATCTCCTGAAATAATAGGCATAGGGACGAGAGTAGTAAAGGGAGAAAGAAGCTCCCCCTGATGAAGAGACACAAGATCAGTGTCGTATGATGTGCCAAGATCCGAAAAGAATGGAGTAGACTCAAAAAATGTGACATCGGCACTGACATAGTATCGACGAGACATAGAGCAATAACACATGTATCCTTTGAGTACGAGAGTAACCTAGAAAGATACAATTAACAGACCGGGGATCAAGTTTATCGGGACCTAGACCAAGGACATGAACAAAGGACACACATCCAAAAACACGAGGTACACTAAATGGGGAGACATCAGGATATAACAAGGAGAAAGGAGAAGCCCCAACCAAAATAGAAGATGGCATACGATTAATGAGGTGACATGCAGTGAGAACAGCAACACCCCAATATGGCTTTGGTACTTACATATGAAACATAAGTGTCCGAGCAATATCCAACAGATGTTGATGCTTATGCTTCGCAACACCATTTTGTTGGGTGATATGAGCACACGATGTCTGATGGATAATGCCATGGTTAGCACAAAATGTCTGAATAGAAGATTGCATGTATTCCAAAACGTTATCAAATCAGATAATCTTGATCGGCTTGCCAAATTAAACTGAGATCTCGTGATAAAAGGTGAACAAAGCATGAGGCAATTCTGAGCGATTCTTTAATAAAAACAACCATGTCATATGAGAGTAATCATCCACAAAAGTCACAAAATAACGAAAACCAGATAAACTTTTTATTCGAGACGGACCCCAAATATCTGTGTAAATTACATCAAATGGACTAGATTGACGACTATCAATGCGACTAGGAAAAAAACTACAGTGATGCTTGCCAAATTAACAAGCTTCACAATCTAAAACAGATGCAGGACTGAAGGGACAACTCAACGCAAATTAGACAAAGACGGATGACCTAAACGAAAATGCAACTGAAGAGGGTTACGGAGGCGCTTAACGCAGAAGTAGGAGAACCAGTAGCCAAGTAATATAAGCCGTCTTTTTCATATCTAAAACCAATCACCTTCTTCGTCTTGAGGTCTTGAAAAACACAAATAGGAGAGAAGGTCACAAAGCAATGTAAAGATTTTGTAAGCTGACTAACCGAAAGCAAATTAAAGGGAAATTAAGCATAAATAAAGTGGAAGCTAAAGAAACAGATGGAGTAGGGTGAATATTTCCCTTCCCCAAAACTCGACGAGTGGAGCCATCAACCAACACAATATGAGACCGAATAGACTGGAAATCAGAGAAGATGGAGGAAATACCACACATATAAGCACTCACCCCTGAATCGATAACCCATCAGGAAGGAGACTTGGCTGCCAGACACGCAGAGTTACCTGTATTAGCCATGGTGGCAGTAGGTGGTGCAGAGGAGCTGGCTGTTAAAGACTGTAGCTACTGAAGAATCTAGCCGAGCTGTGCAAAATACTCAGACGAGGAATCACCAATGGGAGCCGGAGGAGGCTCAAAAGATGGAAGAGAGGACTCGTTGGAGACCTGATTAGCCCACGCAGGCTTGCCCCACTTATCCCAACAAAACTGATATGTATGATCTGAAACACCACAGTAAGAACACTTCATATCACCACGGCCCCGTCCCCCCAGCCACGAGAGAACTCGGGAGGACAACTAGAGACCAATGCTGAGGATTCCTTGGGAGAAGGAATCGCATGTCCAATAGAAGCACGCTGAAGGCGAGAAAAGGCATTGGCCGCTGTAGGGAGGGACTCAAGCCAAAATCTGACCCTTATGAGCACTGTATTAAGGTTAAGATTGACAAAAACAAGGCTGCCTGAAATTCTTCACGTTGACATTTTCGCTTATCTAGATATGTAGCCAACGGCTAATACTGCTGAAGTTCCTCCCACATACTGCGGAGAGAACTGTAATACTCACTAAGTGATTTATCGTCCTGTTTCGTGGTGAACTTAGACTCAAATGAATCATAGATACGCGAAACGTTGCTCTCCTGGGAATATATCTCACAAACTGCGTCCCAGATCTCCTTGGCTGTAAGGAGATAGATAACGTTGGAAGAAACAGAGGGTTCCTACTGTTGCCACAACTAGGTCATAACCAATGAATTTTCACACTGCCAATCTTCATACAGTTTATCATCTTCGTTGGGAAGATCCCTGGTTAAATACTTCAATTTTTTATGGCCGTCAGGAAAACTTTAACAGAGTGAGACTAGGGAAGATAGTTGGTGCCATTTAATTTTACAAACATAATCTGAGCACCAATATTATCTCAAACAGTATGGGAGAGGAGATTGCAGCAATCCTAGCCCTAGTATGGGAGGCGAGTTACCTATATGCGGCATCTAAGATGGTGTTGATACGTAGAACCACCCGAATTCCAACAGTAAAGGTAGAGCCAAAGATGGGGACACTGGAATGGGGTTGGTGGTCATATCTAAATTTAACAAATCTTCAGGGTTTTCTAAGTCTGGTGGTTCAAGTATGGCGGCTCTATCTCAAGCTGAGCCAGGTAGAGAGCAGGAGGGTTTGAGGTTTTTACTCAACTGGATTGGGAATAATGGGATTTCCAGATCCCCCACCTCAATCAGCCCGGTGGAGTCTGATCTCAATAACTGGTTCAGAAGCAACATTCTAAACCTGGGGGAGTCGTTGGGCTTATCTTTTAAAGGACATGAAGAAGAGACTAGAAATCTGTTACTCTCCATCTTAGGGGTAACTAAAGAATCTAGTGGGCCTCCGAAGGATAACGGACTTGATCAAGTGGGAAGGGATTTGAGAAGAATAACAGAAATGTATACCTAGCCAGAAGAATAGCATTACCCCACCGGCTCAGGGACTGGAGTGGGGGCCGAAGTAGGGGAAGGAGAGTCAACAATGGAGAAGTCAGGGAGCGAGGAGTTAGAAGTTCGGAGAGAATCCCCACATTTAGTTAAGTCAACCAAGGTCCCTAGAGAGATTCTACATTTGGCGTGTCCTTTTAATGCTGAAGGAACAATGGTGTACAGGAGTAGACGTAGTGGGCGTACGCAAAAAGTTGTTAGATGAAGCTAAATATAATGTCATGGAATGTGAGGGGGTTGGGCAATAGAGAAAGAAGAGCAGTTACAAAAAGCTTGATCAAAAGATGAGGAGCAAAGGTGATTATTATCCAAGAATCAAAGTTGGATAAGGTGGAGGAGAAGGATATTTAAGATATTTGCGGCAAGGGGGATTTCGGGTGGCAGTTTTCAGCCAGCAGAAGGGACCTCTGGGGGTATCATTATAGCCTTGGGATAAGAATTGTCTTGAGGTGGATGAGGCTCTTATCGGTGCTTTCTCAGTTTCCATTAGATGCAGAAGTGTAGGAGAGCAGCTTTGGTGGATCCTTACGGGGGGGTATGGTCCGTCGGACGGTAGGGGCAGAGAACAATTTTGGGAGAATTGGAGGATATAGCTGGCTTATGGGATGATCCGTGGTGCATTGGGGGTGACTTTAATGTCATTCGTTATCCTCATGAGAAGACAAGAGGTGGGAGAGTGACCAAAAACATGAGGGTTTTCAGGGATTTCGTAAGTAGGAATGCTCTAATGGAGCTGCCTATGGGAGGAGCAAAATTCACGTGGACCAATAATCAAGCCAACCCCACTCATTATAAGCTGGACAGATTCCTCGTATCTCCTAGTTGGGATGATCATTTCAAGGATGTTACCCTAGTAGCGATTCCAAGACCGGCTTTGGATCATACTCCCTTGATGTTAGGATGTGGGGGCTTTAGATCCAAACCTATTCCTTTTAGGTTTGAAAATATGTGGCTGAGCAACTCCCAATTCAAGGATAAGGTGGGGGAGTGGTGGGGTTCTTTCTCCTTCGATGGGAAGGTGAGGGTGTCTTTTAGACGCAAACTTAAGGCGTTGAAAGGGAAAATCAAGACTTGGAATCGAGAGGTATTTAGCAATATTGATTACAAGAAGGGCTTAGTGCTGGATAAGATAACCTTGCTTGATAGAAAGGAGGAAAACACAAACCTCTCTTTGGAAGAGCAGATGGAAAGAACCAACTTGAAGGGAGAGTACCAGCAGTTGGTAAAGATGGAGGAGACTAGTTGGAGACAGAAATCCAAGGTCAGGTGGCTCAAGGAGGGGGACCAAAACACGAAGTTCTTTCACAAGGTCGCCAATGCTAATAGGAGAAGAAACTATATTCCTTGTCTCAGTATCAAGGGAGAGATCAAGGAGGGTGAGGATAGTATCAGGCAGGGAGTGGTTGAGTTCTATTCCAAGTTGTACACCGAATCAGCTCCCTTTAGGCCCTCTTTGGAGGGTCTCCAGTTTGACCAAATAAGTAGGGGGGAAAGAGAGAGGTTGGAGAGATCTATTTCGAAGGACGAGGTGGTGAATGTTCTTTCTATCTGTACTATATCATTTTATAAAGAGTGCTGGGAGTTCATTGGCGCAGACTTTATGAAGATGGTGATGGGATTTCAGGAAGAGGGTTTCTGGGACTTCCCTTCTAACAGCATTTTTATAGCTATGATCCCTAAGATTACTGGAGCTGAGGACATCTCAGTCTACATACCCATTAGTTTAGTGGGTAGCGCCTACAAAATCATAGCTAAGGTTCTTGCCTCGAGATTTAGAGAGGTAATGTCTGCAGTAATCTCGCCTAATCAAGGGGCGTTTGTGAGAGGGCGTCAATTCTTGACAGAGTCCTTATTGCTAATGAATGCATCGATTTGAGAATTAAATAGAGACATCCGGGGATAGTTTGCAAAATTGACATGGAGAAAGCTTATGATCATGTCAACTGGGGTTTTTTCGATTATATTCTTGGAAGAATGGGGTTTGGGTCTAGATGGAGAAAGTGAATTTGGAGGTGCATATCATCCGCTTCCTTCTCTATCTTGGTCAATGGGTCTCCGGCAGGTTACTTCAAGAGCTCAAGAGCGTTACGCTAAGGTGACCCTCTCTCCCCTTTCTTGTTCATCATAATGGTGGAGGCTTTCAGTAGATTATTATCTAAAGCCGTGTCCTTAGGAGAGATGGAGGGGTTTGTTGTTGCTCCAGGGGTACCCACCATCTTCCATCTCCAATTCGATGATGACATTCTCATCTTCCTTGCTCTAGAGAGCTCTCAAGTTAGACTCCTCAAAGATACTCTTGCTTGCTTTGAGGCTGTTTCGAGCCTCCGGGTGAATCTTAATAAAAGCAAAATGTTTGGTGTTGGAGAGGTCGAAGACTTGGAAGGATTGGCGAACATCCTGCAAGCCGCATTGACAATTCCGACCACTTACCTTGGCCTCCCTTTAGGGGCAGCGTACAGATCTAAGGAGCTTTGGAGGCCAGTGGTTGAAAGCTTTGGTAGGAGACTGGCTACATGGAAAGCAAGGTATCTTTCGAAAGGGGGGAGACTAGTGCTGATAAAGACCTCTCTCTCGAGCTTGCCAATTTACTATATGTCTTTGTTCCTGATTCTGAACAGTATTCTTCTCAACCTTGACACGATCATGAGGGATTTCTTATGGGACGGGAATTCAGAGAACCACAAGATACATTTGGTGAGGTGGGAGAGGGTTTGCAAAGCCAAGGACTTTGGCGGATTGGGCATTAAACATCTCATATCCATAAACTTTGCTCTCTTGGGTAAGTGGTTATGGAGATTTAGAGAGGAGACAACGAGCCGCTCGAGGATTGTTATGGTCGGTAAATATAGAGTCGATTCTTTTGGTTGGAAAAGTCTAGTGGTGAGAAGCCCGTATGGTTGTAGTGTGTGGAGAGGGATTCTAAAGATATCAAAGGAGTTCGATAAAGGTAGCGTTTCGAGGTTGGTTCTAGTGAAAGAATATGTTTCTGGGAGGATATCTGGTGTGGAGATAAACCCCTTTAGGAAGACTATCCGGATTTGTACTCCATTTCGGAGAGGAAAATGGGGTCTATTCTTGACTACTTTCAGATTGAAGGGGAGGGAGGAGGGGTGGAACTTGGGCTTCAGAAGAAACTTAAACGATTGGGAGATTGATCCACTTTCAAGTTTAATATCCAGATTGCAAGATATTCATCTTAAACCGCAGGTGAGGGATAAGAGAGTTTGGATCTAGGCTAAAGGGGGAGATTTTTCGGTGAAATCTTTTTATACGGAGATGAGAAGAACAGAAGGAGCATCCTTCCCAATCTCCCTAGTTTGGAGATCTAAGATTCCTTCTAAAGTTGCTTTCTTTGCTTGGGAAGTGTCTCTGGATAAGATCCTTACCATCAACTATTTAATGGCTAGAGGTTTTACTCTGGTGCAATATTGTTGGACGTGCAGATCAAACGGGGAATTAGTGGATCATCTTCTCTTACATTGCGAGGTGGCTACTAAGATTTGGAATGCCTTCTTACTAGAGTTCGGGGTAAGTGGGTAACGTCAGCTTCGATTATGGGTCTCCTTTTCAGTTGGAAATCCAATGCTTTTTCTAGAAGAGGGAATGTGCTATGGAGAATGACCCCTCTTGCAATTATATGGGGTATCCAGAAGGAAAGGAACCAGAGGGTATTTGAAGGAAAGCAAGTGGACAGATGTCAATTATCCTGAACATCAAGGGGCTGATGTTCATGTGGTCTAAGGTTGTAGCAGAGTGCAAGGGCTTGTATTTTGAAGACTTCGTCTTCCGTTGGGAGCATATATGTACTAAGGGGGTGGATAGTGTTTTGTTCCCTTTCTATTTTTTTTTGGGTGTTGTGGGGGTCATCTCGACCTGCCTCCCCTAGGTTGCTTGTATCTTTAGGCTCTGGCCCCTTAAATATATCTTTTACTTATCAAAAAAATATAATCCCAAACAGGTGATCTATCTTCACCAGGACTAGTAGATGAGCTTGAACCGGCCATCGAAAACTTCAAAAATAAGTAACTTTACCACAGAAACTCAGAAAAATCTAAAAATTGGAATACACGCTCCCAGTATGATTCTAATGGAGGCGGCAAGCATAGAGGACCCTTCAGGGTTCCAGATTTTGAAAAATTTCAAAACCCATTTTTGTCTCAGTCGGACAAAATTTTACGATCGGAGCTCGAAGACTCTGAAAAATTTGAAACGAAGATCAAAACAACCCAAAGAGGTCTATATGAGGTGCGCCAGGGGTAGAGAACATTACCTGCTTCATGTTGATGAGAAACAACAAAACCCGAAAAACCTCTCCTGGAGAAAGAACTAGAAAAAATGCACCGGTGATCTTCAATCACACATACGGAGTCCTTCAATCTCCAAACTGATAGAAACAAACATAAACACACCCTAGATGAGATCTTTCTATGAAACAAGTGTAAAG
This sequence comes from Euptelea pleiosperma, assembly GCA_035048495.1. Lineage (NCBI taxonomy): Eukaryota > Viridiplantae > Streptophyta > Magnoliopsida > Ranunculales > Eupteleaceae > Euptelea > Euptelea pleiosperma. Next base: position 14,405,617 of record CM068541.1, read on the forward strand.
GGAAAGAAGAAAAATAGATAAGAGGAAGAGAAGAAGAAAAAATAAAATTTGCTCTAATACCATGTTAGTTTTCATAGTATTAGGGTTTGAGAGAGCGAGAGAATTGAGAGAATGAGAGTTGGAGTTGAACTAGGTAGTTCGGCCTCCTCTTGTTATTATATATATATGTGTCCCACTTAAGTGGGTGTAACTAAGAAGCTTTAGTTACACCCACCTATCGCAACTACACACCCACACATTACATAGAGAAACTCTAACATTATTTTTTGGAGAACAATGCTCCACCCTCATATGGCCATATGCCCCCTTGCTCTCTCAAGTTATTTTATTTTCCTTCTTTCTTTATGCAAACTCCTTTTAGGACTTTGCTTGATTTTCTCCATCTCCCATTAGATGTTATTCAAACCCTAATCATGTTTAATCAATGATAGGGCCAATCCACCTGTAGATATCCCAAACAAAGGTCAGACGACACCTGCACGTGGAACTTGGCTACCAGACGGCACTCTCACGTGCAACTATGTATCAAACGGCACCCGCACATGTAACTATCTCTCAGACGGCACCCACACATGTAACTATCTATCAGACGGCTACCGCACATGTAACTACCTATCAGACGGCATCCGCACATGCAGCTATCTAACAGACGGCACCCGCACATTGGACAATGATATATATCAATATCCTTCACTTGTAAGTACCCATTTAGTACTTGCATATGGCGCTAAGGTAGTAGTCTTGCTCGCGCAAGGGTCATGCACCCGCTAATAGGAATTCCACTTCTAACCACGCTATCTAGTGTCGCACAGTAGCATGGGGGTCAAAGATAAATTGTAGGATTGGCGGGGCAAGTGTATGAGAGGGCGATCAGAGGTCATCTTGTTCGCAAAACTGCTAAAACATGTGGGAACGAGATGCTCGCTTGATCGACCGTCATCTGGGTTGCACAACGACACCGTAATATGCCACGTGTTCGTCAAAGAGTCGTAATCAAATAAGACAGACGACGGCGCCACCTCCAATCCATGTGGCACAATACGGACGCATGATGAAATTGGACACATTTATTACAATCGTGCCCTCTTAACCTTCAACCCTCCACAAATAGGGAAGGGGTTGAAGGAAAAGAAGAAGGAACCATAGCCAAGGTGTTACCCTGATCTTTTACACTGTTCCTTTCTGAGCCTCTCTTCTTTATCTTCCTTCTTTGTGGTCTTTACTACCGCTAGTCCGCAAAACTCTAGACTCAGATATCTTGGATTCCTCTTTAATTTGCTTTCAGGCATGTTGCTATGTGTTCTAAAGTGAGTATCATCAATAAAGAGGGTTAACCATTGTTTTTGAGTTCTAGATATCTTTGCTCCGTTTACACCACCCTATTTGAAATCTGAATTGTTTTAGCACTTCAGCCCCCAATTAGTGCAAGCCATAACACCTTTCTTCCTCCTCTGTATTGATCCTCAACCCCCTCTCTCAATACCCTAACCGTTACCCCCTTTAGCACAGAGGTGCTGTCCACCACCATTAAACCCTCATATAGCACCAAAAATCCAGCACCTCTTAGCCCTTTAACTACCCAAACCGTGGGCTCCATAGGGGCTGCAATCCTCTTGGTTCGATCCTTGAAGAGAAGACAAAGATTAAAGAGAAGAAGAAAAAGAAGATTTGCTTAATCAGAAAAATCTGGATTTTGATAAGCATTAAGGTAGGTTTTCTCTCCTCTCCTTTAATCCTAGGAAGCCAAAAAGATATATCCTAGGTATGGTTTTAGATTAAAAAGTACTCAAATGTACAAGAAAATTGTTAGGTGTTATTACTTAAATTCCCTATGTAACAATGACAGTCTCAGAACATAGATGAGTGCAATCTAGCATGGTGCCTTAAGAAGCCTGAAAAGCAGACATGTTTGTACATGCATTATAATATGTTCAGTCATATTTAAACCAAAAGCTTTTTTTTTAATAAAGATAAGGAAAAGAAAAAATAAATATATGAAAAGTAAAAGAAAATATTTTCTTAAACCATGTAGCCATCCAATAGTGTAAATATAGGTAGATTTATAGATGGAAGATTATCAAACAAATATATTTGTGTTTACCAACTTAGCAAAGTATCGTATGGAGGATGGAATTGAACAGCCCTCTTTGAGAAATCCTTTTCAATATAAAAAAATCCTTAAAATAAAGGGTGACACTGCCATACGTGTTAGGATGTGTTTTGAGATGCATCGGCATATCCATGCTGATACGTTTCCAACATTGGAAAAAACCTAGGAGTATTTGTCTTTGTTACATAGGTTATTCCTTCTTGCTTATGTATTTTTTGTAGGACTAGGTCAATAATATGTATTGTAAGGGCACTTACTTTTGCTTGAATATTTGTACTGCACTGATAAGATAGTTTGTACTTAATCTAGGGGAGGTGGTCTTCACCTCTAAAAAATATTTCTTTGATTTCTCCTCGGGTTTCAAGTTTCATAATAAGTATGACACCGTGGTAGGATTACACATTTTCACTAGATTAAAAAAAAATTAACCACATAACCACTAAAGGCCTAAAAAGAAGTGGGTTTGAATATTGATTTTTACAAAAAACCTGAAAAATAAATTTTGGTTTTAGGAAGACACCCCAAATAAAAAATAACATGCATTTTCTACAGGCAGTGTGTTGGTAATCCAAGAATAAACAGCCTTATTGACATGTTATGTACAATCTGTTTAGAATGCAAAAGGTAATTTCATCAATTCGTGAAAATAAATTATGACAATCACGTACGCGTTAATTTTGGTTGATTTTGCATCCCAACGAGGTATTGGTCCAGTGAGATTGTTTCTTGTAAGGTATCTGAACACAAAACATCATTATATCGTTGTTATGATCAGTTTTGTCTCTATTAAATCATTATATATGAAAGTAACATAAAAAGTAAAGATATATCGGAGTTAATATGGATTCAAATGGCTTATCCAAAAAAATATTGATTTAAAAGATATGAAGAGACATTTGCTTACAGGAATTCTAATTGTAGATGATTAATGGACTTTGGTACTTCACCGCTCAAGTTATTGAAGCTCAAGTCCCTGCACAAAAGTAATAAGCATAGACTATCTAACAACATTTGATTATTAGAGATAATTTAAATATGGATAAAAGCAACTTCAATCTCCAATTTAAAATTCTTACAATATAAACATTGGATAGCAAGGAACCGGTTGAAAATAATTGTTGTATGATCAATTTTTAGAAGAAACATTATAAGAATCTAAGAGAACTCATCATTATTAGCTGAAAGTTGAAACGATGAATTCTATGCAATAATATATGCACCTAACGTATTTTTGTTGTGAACCAAAACAACATAAAGCGGCCTCATTGATGGGGTAACAGAGGTTAAAGGTGATTCGGCATTCAACATTCCTCTTTTTAGGTGTTATCCAAAGTTTATGGCCTTACTAATAGAAGCCTTCTTACTCAATTCTAGGAGAAATTGGATGATGTTTCTGTACTTTGGGATATGCCATGGTGTATAGGTAAGGCTTTAATGTCATCATATTCTCAAACAAGAAGAGAGGGGGTAATAGGGTGACTAGGAGTATGAGACTTAAGGGAGTTCGTTAAGAGACATTCTGTTATGACTTACCGTAGAGTGTGGTAAGTTTACTTGGTCAAACAATCAAGAGAATCCCACTCCTGCTTATGTTAGATTGTAAGGGCATTTTCAGACTCTACTCCCATTCATTTTGAGAATATGTAGCCTCATAAGTCCGACTTTAAGGAAAAGATGGGGAGTGGTGGAATGTTTTTTCTTTCAGAGCAAAGCTAGGTTCATGTTTCATAGAAAGCTCAGAGCTCTTATAGAGAAGATCATGGTGTGGAATCATGTTGAGTTTGGTAGGGTGGACCAAAAGAAGAAATGTATTCTCAAAGAGATTTCCTTAATTGTTAGAAAAGAAGACGGGGGAGGGTATCCAAAATCTTGTCAAGTTGAGGGGATTAGTTGGAAACAAAATCGAGGGTTAGGTGGCTCAAAGAAGGAGACAATACCAAGTTCGTCCATCGATTGCTAATGCCCGCTGAAAATGTAATTATAGTTCTTGTTTCAAGATCGATCGAAATCTCTTGGTGGAGTCAACTATCAGGGATTGGATGGGCAATTACTACTCTAAGTTGTATTCAAAGACCACCTCATATAAATCGATTTTCGATGGCCTTCATTTTGAATGTAGTTCTCCTAGTTAAAGCTCTTGGAAGAAAAGACCGCTACATGAGGAGAATATCTTGGAGTCCATTAAGGCAATAAAAGATAAAGTTGTAGGAGTAAAGATAATAGGCGACAGGTTGTTGTTAATAAAAAAAATGAATGTGAAGAGATTATTAACATAATTAGTGCTTATTCAACTCAAGTTAGATTAAGCGAAAGCATACAGAGACAATTTTGGGAAAGACAGGCATGGATTGATGAAGGAATTCCTGATGGCCAAAAGATATTTATAGAGGGAATTAAATGGGCATGTAGAGAAGGAAAGTGATATGGGTTTGGAGAAAAAAATGAATGGAAAGTGTGACCCTTGAATTTGCGATGGCATATGATCTTGAAATAGCAAACACATACTTTAAAAAGATGAATGAACATTTAATTATGTTTAAAAATAGAAAAAAAATGAGCCGAAAGACTTTCTACTTAAGAGAAATGAACTATCAATGTGTAAAGATTGTAAGGTTATTCCAAGAGAGACCTGACTACACAACATAGGCTTGTAAAACCCTAAAAGGATATTTTTGGTCCATTTTGAATTTAGGACTCTTTTCAGATATTTTTCTTCACAAAATGACATTAGATAATGACTAGAACATCTGGGTGAAGTTTTGTCGAATTTCGAGAAAATTATTTTTTTAGGGTTTTTTCTCAAGGGCATTTCTAGTGAGGCACACCTAGGCTTGTGGGGCCCACGAATTTTGATTGATTTAAGTCCCTAACTTGACAACTAAGACCCAAATTAAATTTGGGAATTTTCTGACAAGCATTACTATTTTTAAAATAGGTTTTAGTTTTAATCTAAGCTATATACGTATATTAGTAATTAATATATTTTTTCAATATTCAGGGCATAAATTTTTACCCTGATGTCGAAATAGTGATCCGTTTGATGTTCTGGAATCCTTTTTTATGTGGGTTAAATCATTGTCTTATGGAAATTTTAAAATTTCGCTGCCCTGGTCCCCGAACTTGGGTCTGAAAATTGGGTAATTTAATTTACAAGGGAATAAATAAATTCTTAATTATTTAAAGTTTGGTGAGCCTTGGTGGGACCCATGTTTGGGACTTGTTTTGTGGCCCATTTAAGTCAACATATTTTTTAGATTATTGTAATAATTATTAAATTAATCATATTGACACATAAGCATTGTTAATTTAATTAGGAATACATTATTTGACAACTAAGTAAATAAGTGTTGACTTTTTCAACCCACTTGCCACCAAAGAGAGAGAAACTCTTTTTTAGTAGAAAACATTGGAAACCTCTTTAAGTGGACCCCAATTCTAAAAATTAGCAACACCTAACTCTATTACAATTACGATCTCACCCCAGACGGATGTGAAAAGTGGCTATTTGCCACTTACGTTTGGGGTTAGTTCTGTCCAAATGTGCCCAGAAAACCTCTTTTTGATTCCCCCAATTGTCCTGTCTAACTAGCAGTTTGATTTTGTTCCCGCGGAGGTCCCATTTGCGTCTATTGATCAGGATTTTGAAACTCTTGCCACATTTCTTGTCTAACACCAATTCGTATAACCATGTATAAGTTTCCAGTTTTGAGTTTTGGTTTTGTGAAGCTGAATACCTCTGTCGCTGTCAACAGGTGGACTGTAGTCACTAGACTGATAAAGAACTGATACTCCATGTCTTGAAGAATAAATCTTATTCTTTCAAGAACTGGTTATTCCCAAAATCTTTCATTATTCCTCGTGGACAAACCATTTACAAAAGATTTGTCAATTTAACTTTTGATCTAGTTTTCTACACGATTTTAACCTATGATCAAAATCAAAGAAAAGGAAACAATCTTTAAAGAAATAATAGATTCTAGTCTTATTTGGTACAATCAAATCCACAACAGGGGCTCTGATACCAATTGTTGGTATTATTCGCGAAAAAACATCATAATAAGATAATGAAACTGTTTCTCCTCCCATCAAGGAGAATCAGTTTCCTAGATGGATACCGCTTCTTGAGTTATGATAGACTGCATCACTAACCCATCATACTTGATATAGGGGTTCACATAAACTACTCGTATGCATGGTTTCAAGTTTCGGCCGAAACCAAAACGTTCCGTCCGATACGTTTCGATTTTGTAGTGGATGAAACTACTTTGGTTTCGTCGACTGAAACTAATAAAAACCAATTTTTTATTCATAAAATGTCAATTGGTTTTGGTCAAATTCAGACCGAAACCACCAAAATGTTTTGGTTTCGCCCATAGATGAAACTGAAACATAACGAGTCACTTTGAACTATGCTCATGTGGGTGACAATATATATCTATTATTTGAATAACCTACAATCCAATAGTTTAATAAAACCATACATGTGATAGGCCACATTAATTTAATAGAAAATATATAATATAATAATTTTCTAACAATGATTTGTGGGACACATCAATCCCCAATCTCAGTCCAAAATGTGTCCACACTTGGTTCCCCTAGATCTTCCTAAGTCTCTTCAAAAGGGCAACCAAAGTGTTTACCTGATTGTAGTATTTTTGGGTGCACGAGTGCAACCCATAACTTAACCTAAAAGATCATTTTTTTCATTAATAACCAACCAACATTATTTTTTACAAAACCTAGATAGTGGGTTAATTGAAGGCCTAATAACTTTTCGGATTTGAATCACGCGAAAGAAACAAAGTTGAAGAATTAAGGATAATCGGAAAGTGAGCTAATATAAGATTTTTCTCTCAATTTCTTGCTTCTATGAATGTGTTTTTCAAATTATTTTATTTATTTGTATATGTTTTAATTATGTTCATGTATATCAAGCTTTAAATGTATCTCCGTTGATTTTGATTGCATGTATTGATGCATGACCATGAGAATTTATTGGATATCATTGATTTTAGATTATTGATTATTGTTGTTGGAGATGCATTGCGGCTCACAGCTATTATTTAATCACTATTATTATTTCTTAGGGTTTGGCTGTATCATTGGAACACGACTCCTTGGATGTCTCGAGTCCCAAGAGCATCCTTGAAAAGCAACGGGGACGTTCTGCTCCCAATGGTGAAAGCCTCGAAACATCCATAGATCCGTATAGTGGAATTACAACATGACCCCGCCCATAAGCAAGCCACGTGTTTAGCCCAGTCATACATTCTCATTTATATTTGATTCATTAGGGTTATAAGATTTACTCAATTAGTCCAGTTATTTAATTATTAATATCATTGATGCATATTTTGATTATTATCATTGCATGGTTTTATCATAATTTAACCGCTCATCCTCATAGAAGTATGGGTGGTAGAGCAAATTTACTAAGAGCGTTATGATCATGCTTATAATAACATTTTTGCAGAGATACTAGATGGACCAACTACTCATTGATAGAAGCCAAAGGATTTTAGTATTTTATTACTTTCCTAGATATTATATTTAGGTTTATTTCCAGTCAAGGGATTTCCAAATAGTTTACAGGTTGCTTTAGTTGAAATTGTAATTTGAATTTAGTTCTTATTTGATTCATCAGATGGGATGAACTTGAGAACCATTTATTATTGATTTAAAAAATTCATGAGTTATTTAAAGTATGAATGATATATTTGATATGTGTGCAAATTTAGACACATGTTCACTATCACATTTACATTATATTAAATTGCACCTTGTGCCTCAGCCTTAGGACACCTGATTCGATCCATATTCTGTTGGGTCAAGTCATGGGTTCCGGGTTCAGATCCCAACAAGGCTAGTGGTTTTAGATGTTCGCATTAAGAATTGGAAGAAAGAGAATGAAAACAAAAGATGACCAAGAATGAGGTGGTGGAATTTAAAAGGGGTAAAGTTAGTGCCGTTCATAAATAAATGGGTAAAGGAAGAAAGGGAAGCATATAGGCAAAGATTACGATGGTGTGGAATGTAATGACCTAATTAATTAGAATAACAAAAGAGGTCCTTGGGAATCTAAATGGAAAAGTTATATACACAAGATACTTAGTGGTGGAAAGATGAGGTTCAAAAATTAGATAAAAGAGTATCTATTATAAGACTTGGTTACTAGCTGGAAACAATGAGAACTTAGAAAGATAAAAGAATGGTAAAAGAGAAACAAAGAGAGTGGTAAGTGAGGCCAAACATAAAGCATATGATAGTTCATATAATAAATTAAGGACAATAGAAGGTGAGAAAAATGTCTACAAGCTTGCCCAAACAAGAGAGAGAAATGCTAGAGATATTGATCATGTTAGATGCATTAAAGGCAAAGAGAAGAGAGTTTTAGGAAAGTTGAAGAAATTAAGGAAAGGTGAAAGAGTTATTTCATAAATTATTAAATATGGATAACATAATGGACATAAGACTAGATGGAAATACTAAGGAGAATATATAACATATATACATTCTTAGAATTAGGGTATGAGACATGATATAAAATTCAAGATATCATCCTCAACATCAAAGCTCTCTCGTTCCTATGGTCTAAATTTTTTTGAATGTAAAAGGCTGTCTTTTGATGATTTTGGATGGGATTTGATATTGTATAGGTGGCATTGGCATTGTCCATTTTGGCCCCTTTTTCTTTCCTTTAGAGGTCTCCTCGACCTTCTAGGTTTGTTTTGTCCTTTTGGCTTTTGCCCTTAAAAAATTCGAAATACTTGTATAAAAAAAATGAACAATCCAAAGTCAAACAAGAGAAACATTAGCTATTTAACCAAGTAAGAAGGATAAAAATCACAATGAAGCTTGAAATCAGAGGCTTAGCGAGAAAATTGGCGACAAAGGCTTCATATTTGATCCCTAGGTCAAAAGAAAAAGCACGTTGTCTCCATTGGGTATTGAATAATGTATCGTAGCAAAGTACAAAGTCTTGAAAGTGCAAAAGCAATCATTAGTGAAGGATGTCCCTGTTGGAGTTTATGTAATACACCCACGTGGGTGTCTCAAGTGGGCTGCGTCCCACTTCCCACGTGGGGCCTTTTTTGGGTTTTTCACTATTTACATGAATAGTGTCATGGGAATAGTGTCACGTGAATAGTGTTATCTTTTGTAAGGTTTCTCCCCATCATATATATATATATATATATATATGTGTGTGTGTGTGTGTGTGTGAGAGAGAATGAATTAACAATTCATTCTCTCTCTAACCCTAATCTCCTTCTCTACCTTCCGCCTCCATTACATTTTTTTCCTCTTCTATCTATAACCTTTATCTACTGGTTACAACCTTATTTGCAACATGGTATCAGAGCATGGTAGCTCTAGAGCATGTGTCTTTGTCCCCTAGAGACTCCATTCTGATCTAAGACGGTTATGTGAGCATCCGAGCCGAGGAGAACTTTTGAGGAAATCGCAGAGATCATTCCTGCGCTATCCGAGGATTAATCCTGAGGCAAAACACCAGAGGCTCTTATTTCCTGGTTAGTTTTTTCCCTCAGCCGCATCAAAGATCCAATTTGTCTTCTTCTCAAGCTTCTCCAGGCATTTTTTCGACCAACATGTTTTTCGAGGATTTTTGGATTTTTTTATTTTCTTGAGATCCACACCAGGGTAGGGTTTTCTACCCTGGCCGCCCCCTCCAGTACTCACCTAAGGACTATTAGAAAGTCGCATCGCATTTTTCTGACTGCCGGATCATCAGTTTTCAAAAATTGGCCCGATTTTCAGATATTTGGATTTCGGATTTTTGTGAGATTCGGGCAACAGCAGGCCCCTCTGACCTTGCCGCCCTCTTCAGTACTGCTCGTGGAATAGTTCGAAACTTGATTCGACGAATTCTGACCAGCAGAACCCTAGTTTCCAAAAATTGCCTGGATCCCCCGGCTACTTTTTGGGTTTTGATTTTCTTTCAAAATCAGACCTCTCTAGGCCCTCTTGTCCTAGGCGCACCACTCATTGGGCCTTTAGGGATCCTCTAGACATCGCTTCGATTTTCTAGGAGCCTTTGGTACACTACCTGTTATTTTTGGTGGTCCGAGTTCCCCCGTTGCCACATCTGTGATTTCTAGCTCTTCCTCTGAGGATCGTCCTATGACTCATGGCTCTCATGGAGATCACAACCCTCAGCTCTACATCACCACTGTGAAGCTCGATAGCACCAACTTCCTGGAATGGAAGACTTCCGCTCTCATGTCCATTGGGGGCCATGGCTACAGTGAGTATCTGACAAGTGCTACTAAAGAACCAGATCCAAAGGACAAATCTCATCGGATTTGGGTTATGGAGAACCTGACTGTCATGTCCTGGCTTCTTCCCTCGATGTCCCTACCAACGGCCAAAGATGTTTGGGACGCTGTATCTCATACATAGTCCCAGGTGGGCAATTTCGCCAAGCTCTATGAACTAGAACAAGAGATATCTTGTCTTCGTCAGGGGGAGATGAAGCTTGGTACATATTATGCTTCCCTTCGAAGCAAATGGAAGGAGATCGATCACTACCAAAGTTACTCCCCCAAGTGCGCAGATGACGTCAAGTCCTTCAAGGCTATGGTTCTTCCAGTTTCTCTCTGGCCTTCATCCGAGCTTTGAGGGAGCTCGTGTTCAGATCCTTGGTAGGGATCCTGCTCCTACCTCTCTAGCACAGGTCTATGGTTACATTCAGGGAGAGGACAGCCGCCGCTCTGCCATGCAACTCCGCAGTGGGAGTTATACTTAGGACAGCTCTGCTCTGGCTGCTACCAATCAGAAGAGCCAGACATCCAGTCCAAAGGAGTCTGGGGACCAACCCAGACCCAAGTGTGATCATTGCTGTCGCATGGGCCATATCCAGGCCACTTGCTAGAAGCTCCATGGACGTCCCCCAGGCAGGCCCCGACTTTTCGTCAGCGTCAATCAGCAAAACAGGGACCTCACTCAGTGCACTCAGTCACACAGAACACCGCAACACCAGTGTCTACCTCCTCTGGGAACACAGACTCGTTCTCTCCTGCAGATCTTGAGCGACTTTGCCGCATGATGGCCCAACTCAATGGCCGGGCCTCCACTTCCACATCTGCATTTGCTCACACAAGTACTAGGACTGCTTTTTCTGCCTCTACTGTACCTTCCAGCCCTTCTTGGATCATTGATTCAGGGGCATCTGATTACATGACTGGTATGTGCTCCATTTTCTCTAGTTATGGTATTTGCTCTGGTCGTGACAAAGTTCGGATAGCTGATGGCACCTATTCCTCTATTTCTGGAAAAGGGGATGTTCATGCCACACCAGCTCTCTCTGTCTTCTGTTTTGCATGTTCCGCAATTCACCGCTAATTTACTATCCGTCAGTAGTCTTACCAAAAGTCTTAACTGCAATGTAACATTTTTTCCTTCTCACTGTGTGTTTTAGGATCTGGAGTCGAAGCGGACGATTGGCAGTGGACATGAGGACGGTGGCTTAGACATCCTAGATTCTTCAGTTTCTACATCTGCACACCAGTCTAGCATTAGTAGTAGTAGTAGAGTCAATAAAGACCAGTTAATGCTTTGGCATAACTGGCTAGGTCATGTACCCGTGTCAGTCTTAAAGCGTGTCTTTCCTACTTTCTCTTATATTTCTGCAGTTCCCTTTCATTGTGAAACATGTGAACTGGCCAAACATTGTCGTTCTATTTTTCCTATTAGTGAGAATAAAAGTACTACTCATTTTTCTATTGTGCATTCTGATGTGTGGGGCCCTGCGCCCGTGAATTCTTTATTTGGATATCGGTACTTTGTTACCTTTGTAGATGACTTTAGTGGTTGTACCTGAGTGTTCCTTATGCGAACCAAAGATGATGTATTCTCCATTTTCCAAGAGTTCCATAAGATGGTTACCACTCAGTTCCATACCACTCTTAAGATTCTTCGCTCTGACAATGGGGGGGAATACCTAGATGGGGGTCTGAAATCCTACTTTGCTTCACATGGCATTGTTCATCAGACCTCGTGCCCTTCAACACCTCAACAGAATGGGACTGCTAAGAGAAAAAATCGTCACCTTCTTGAAGTTGAGCGTGCTCTCCAGTTAGGCATGCAGGTTCCTAAACACTATTGGTCCGAGTCTATCTTACTTGCTCCTTACCTCCTTAATCGTATGCCCTCTCAGGTACTTGGATTTCAGACTCCCCTATCTCTCTTGGTTGCTGACCGCCCAGCTTTCGTTGTTCCTCCAAAGGTCTTTGGGTGTGTTTGTTATGTCCATATTCATCGTTCTTCGAGGGACAAGTTAGGTCCGTGGGCCTTGAAGTTCATCTTCTTGGGGTACCCCTCTAATAAACAATGGTACAAATGTTATCATCCTGCTACCCGTCGTCGCTTCATCTCTATGGATGTCACCTTCGCTGAGTCCATCCCCTTCTTTGGTGAGCAAACCTCTCTTCAGGGGGAACATGATGTTGCAGAAGAGAGTGTCCCCAGCCCTCTGTCTGTCTCTATTCCTACGGGACCTCAGTCTAGTGACAAGGACACTTCCACTACTGCAGCTGATGTGCGTGTATATGTCAGAACCAAGAAGAAAGAACAAGCCACGGTCCCTGCGCCTACATCTGCAAGTCTCCCCTCAGATCCAGTTCAGGTATTGCTTCTGTCCTTACCTTAGTTCCTATTTCTGTTGTTGAGCCACATGCATCTCCTACTTCTGATGATCATATGAGCACTGATATTGACCTTCCTATTGCACTTCGGAAGGGTGTACGTACTTGTACGGAACGCCCTATCTCATATTTTGTCTTGTATTAGTCTCTGTCTCCGTCATCAGAATTTTGTCAATATTGCCCCCTCTGTTTCTTTGTCTTCTAGTGTTACAGACGCACTTAGTCACCCAAAGTGGAAAGAAGCTATGATGGATGAAATGCAGGCTCTTGAGAAGAACGAAACATGAGAACTTGTTCAACTACCCAAACGAAAGAAACATGTGGGCTGCAAATGGGTCTTTACAGTGAAACATAAAGCTGACGGGCCAGTCGAACGATACAAGGCACGACTCGTAGCCAAGGGATTCACTCAGACATATGGGATAGACTATCAGGAGACTTTTGCACCTGTGGCCAAGACGAACTCATTCAGAGTTCTTCTATCCTTAGCTGCCAACCTGTCCTGGCCATTGCATCAACTAGATGTGAAGAATGCCTTTCTGCATGGAGATCTGACAGAAGAGGTGTACATGAAACTACCACCTGGGTTGTCGCTTGCTGAAAGTTACGACAAGGTGTGCAAGTTAAGGAAAGCTCTATATGGGCTAAAGCAATCTCCAAGGGAATGGTTTGAGCGATTTAGCAGTGCGATCAGACGAGTGGGCTACAAGCAGAGTCAAGCCAATCACACGTCGTTTTTGAAGCACCAACAGACTAGTACCACGGCACTGATCGTCTATGTTGATGACATTGTCATCACTGGGAATGATCCTAAGGAGATAAAGTAGCTGAAAACCTTGTCCTCGGAGTTTGAGACAAAGGATTTGGGGCCACTGAAATACTTCTTGGGAATTGAAGTTGCTTGGTCTCAGAAGGGCATCTTCATCTCTCAACGGAAGTATGTATTGGACCTTCTGGATGAGACTGGGTATTTGAGAGCTCGACCACCAGAGACTCTAATTGATCAGAACCATCGGCTGAATTCTGAGGAGGGTGACACTCTTGAGGATGTCACTATGTTTCAACGATTGGTTGGCAGGCTGATCTACTTGGCACAAACTCGTCCGAATATTGCTTACGCTGTTAGTGTTATCAGTCAGTTCATGCATGCACCACGGTCATCACATCTTGAGGCAGTTCACCGAGTTCTTCGGTACCTCAAGGGCTCTCCAGTCATGGAATACTGTTCGGGCGACATGGACACTTTAGAGTGGAAGCATATACTGACGCAGATTGGGCAGGTTCAGTTACTGATCGTCGATCTACGTCAGGATACCGTACCCTTGTTGGCGGAAATCTTGTCTCTTTGCGAAGCAAGAAGCAGCCAGTTGTAGCTCGATCCAGTGCAGAGGTAGAATTTCGCTCTATGGCACATGGTGTGTGCGACCTCCTTTGGTTGAGGACCATGCTTGAGGAACTGGGACTCTAGGTGACAGAGCCAATGAGCCTCTACTGTGACAACAAAGCTACCATCAGCATTGCTCACAACCCAGTCCAGCATGATAGGACCAAGCATATTGAAGTTGATCGTCACTTCATCAAAGAGAAACTTCAACAAGGATTGATTTGTACTCCGTATGTGAGAACACAGGAACAGGTTGCCGACATACTCACAAAGGAGCTGAACAAGTCTATTCTTCATACCTTGACTGGCTAGCTGGGCATGAAGGATATCTTCGCACCAGCTTGAGGGGAGTGTTGGAGTTTATGTAATACACCCACGTGGCTGTCTCAAGTGGGCTGCATCCCACTTTTCACGCAGGGCCTTTTTTGGGTTTTTCACTATTCACGGGAATAGTGTTGCGTGAATAGTGTCATGTGAATAGTGTTTTCTTTTGTAGGGTTTCTCCCCATCCGCATCCATTATACTTTTTTCCTCTTCTATCTACAACCTTTATCTACTGGTTACAACCTTATTTGCAATAGTCCCACGTTTCAGTTGTTCAAGATAAGTCTATACCTTCAATTTCTATACCTTGGGTAGAGAATTGACTCTTCAACAACCTTAGTAGTAATAGAGAATCTCTGATTTAGGCTTAGGGTTAGGTTTAGGATGAAGAGAGGAGAGAGAGGAGAGAGAGAAGAGAGAAAAGAGATAAAAGAGAAGGAAAGGATGTCATGTGTGTTCTCACATGACTCCACATATCTTATTTATATGGAGAACATTACAAATGCCAAAATTGCCCCTCAAAGGGAGGTATTTACAATACTACCACTAATACATATAAATACGTATCTGATAACATATAAATACATATCTGATAACACTCCCCTCAACTTGGTGCATATATATCTCTCATGCCCAACTTGCATAAACACTTGTGAAGTTGCCAACTCGGAACTCCCTTAGTGAAGACATCAGCAACTTGCTCTCTGTCTTCACAAATGGAGTACATACTTCCCCAGATACAATCTTCTCTTTGATGAAATGGCAGTCCACCTCAATGTGCTTGGCTCAATCATGCTGAACTGGGTTGTAGGCAATACTGATGACAGCCTTGTTATCATAGTATAGGCTCATAGACCCCGAGACTGGAAGGCCAAGTTCAACAACTAACATCTTCAACTAGAGCATTTCACATAGGCCATGGGCCATTGCCCTAAACTCTACCTCTGCATAGGATCTAGCAACTACAGGCTATGTTTTGTGACAAGTGACTAGGTTTCCCCCAACAAAGGTGCAATACCCTGAAGTAGATCTCCTATCATCCTTGACACCTGCCCAATCTGCATCAGTGTACGCTTCTACTCGCATGTGGCCACTCTTCCTTAACAGAAGACCTCGACTAGGGGCTGACTTGAGATATCTCAAGATCCTGTGTACTGCCTCCGAATGAATGCCTCTGAGTGAGTGCATGTACTGACTGATGACACTCACTGCATAGGCAATATCAGTCTAGTTATGGAAAGATAGATCAATCTCCCAACTAGTCTCTAGAAGCTCCCTACATCCTGTAATGGCTCACTACATGCAATCCGCTAATTTGTGATTGTGCTCTATAGGTGTCTCCACTTGCTTGGCTCCCAACTTGCCTGAATCTCTCAGCAGGTCTAAGACATACTTCCTTTGAGAGATGAAGATCCCTGGACTAGACCTCGCAACATCTATACCTAGAAGTACTTGAGAGGTCCAAGATCCTTGGTTTCAAACTATCCTGCTAAATGGCTCTTCAGCTTAGCCAACTCTTCTACATCATTTCCTGTAAGAATGATATCGTCAACATAAATGATGAGGGCAGTGTTGCTCTTCCCTAGATGCTTCACAAATAGGGTGTGATCAGCTTGACTTTGAGTGTAACCCAGCTTCTTCACTGCTAGGGTGAACTTCTCGAACAATGCTCTCAGAGATTGCTTAAGTCCATAGAGGACTTTCCTCAGTCGACACACCCTATTGCTATCACCTGGTGGAATAAATCTAGGAGGAGGTACCATGTCTACTTCCTCATGCAGGTCACCATGAAGAAAAGCATTCTTCACATCCAGCTGGTGCAAAGACCATGCCTGATTTGATGCTAGGGACAACAACACGCTAATGGAGTTCATCTCTGCCACAGCTGCAAATGTCTCCACAGAGTCAATCCAATAGGTTTGAGTATATCCCTTGGCTACCAGTCTCACTTTATACTTCTCCACTGAACCATTGGCATTGTGCTTCACTATGGACACTCATCAGCATCCAGCAGGCTTCTTGCCTCTTTGCAAGTCCACAAGCTCCCATGTTTTATTCTTGTCTAAGGCCTTCATTTCTTCTACATAGCAGCTTTCCATCTAGGGTGTGCTAACCCTTCTGCCACGGAAGAAGGAATAGGAATAATGGAAATGGATGTGATGAAGACTTTGTACGAGGGGAACAAGGCATCATATGAAACAAAGTTACTGAATGGATGCTGAGTACAACTCCTAGTGCCTTTTCTCAAAGCAATGGGAAGATCATAATCATCAGTAGAATGGAAAATGACAGGTATAGAGAGAGGAGAAGGATTACCTAAATCCAAGGATGGCATCACTGGTACTGGATCAGCTGTAGCTTTTTCTCTTATGCTATAGATGATATTCGCTCAAAAGTGCTTATTTTAAGCAATTATCCTGTTAGCGTTATTGCATTCTCCCACGTTAAAATACTCTATTTATCTACTTTTCTACGTAAGAGTATCTTTTGTTGCGTAGAACACACTTTTCTGGACGAAATGGTATATTTGCATGCATTAAACACATTTTCGAAAGTCTAGACATGAAGTCATTCTGATAGAGTCTCATTACGCGCTTCTTCTATCGCAGGAAACCCCGATGGGACAATTCTCGAGACTTGCAAGCCCACATCGATCAGGAAAGCCCATTATCAAAGCTTAAAGAGCCCACATGCTATGACTAGAAGATATGGGCCAAATATGGGCTGAATAAGAGGACCAAAAAGCTGACCCAAAGAACGAAGAGAGTAGGAGAGCCAATGACCAAGAGATGGACCAAAGCGTTTAAAGCCACATGAGTCAGCAAAGAATGATGGTCGACTCTACTGGAGAAGCGTGAGGATGGTCACAGTGAAGACCAGGGTTCCAGACCCTCCGCCAGTGCTTTTTTCCATTTTTTTTGATACTTTTTCTCTCATCTCTTCTTATTCTCTCTCTCTCTTCATCTTTCGATCCTCGAATCTACTGACCTAACCCCAGAACTCCTACCCATCGGCTCTATCTCATCTCCCTTAGCTTTCTGACCGTTGGATCTTCAATCGGACCGTTGGATCTTCAATCGGGCCGTTGGATCTCTCTAGATCCGTCGATCTACCAATCTGGGTCCCAATCAAGTCACCATCCATCCGATCGCCTTCAGAATGCCTGTCACATCATCTTGTGAGACGATGGACATCATCAGTCCATGTGGGCCAGTAGCCGGGCCCATCATTATCGACCCGCTGTCCGACCAGTTAGTGGACCCCGCGAATTTCAAAAATAATTTTAATTAAATGGGGGGTCCACTAATTGTGGAGATTCCCCATAGAAAAGTAGGTTTTTACTTAAAAAAAAAAAAAAAAAAATTATTTTTTATTTTCAAAAAAGACCCTATTTCCATTAATGGAAATAGGGAGCTTTATAAGAGGAGGGAGAAGGGTTCGTTCGAACCCTAATCCCCCCCCCTTTCTCTTCCATTCTCTCCCCCAACTCGTTTCTCCCTTTTCCCCCTCTCTTTAGGCCGTTTTCCCCCACTTCTCCTCCGCCTTCTTCATCTTCTTCACCAAGCTATTGCCGGAGTTGCAGGCTGCAACTCCGGCCGATCAAGATACTCCTCCCCCACGTTCTCATCTCCCGAACCACTCACCATCTCCATCCTCCGTCTAAACCCCAGCCGAGATTCACCAAGAAAGAAAGAAGAAAGAAAAAAAAAAAAAAAATAGAAGAGGAATGGAAGGAGGACCGTCTGGAACCACCTCCCCACCTCCATGAGCGCCGCCACCTGCAGGTCTTAGCGCCAGCGTGCAATCTGCTCTTCCACATTCACTCAACGCCTCCACCTATTCTCTCCTCTCTTTTCCAATCTATCTCACTTCCACACGGTGGCTGCTCCTCAAGCAACCACCATTGCATCCTATCACGTTTCCAGCAAGATGGCAGCACCACCGCCACTACATGCATGCACCTCCTAGACACCACTGCAACCGGTGCAGCCTTCCTCCTATGCTCCTACCTACCGGCCACATCAGCAACGCGTGGAACCCATTTGCCTTCCGCCTAACATCAACACCCTCCACCAGCATTGCACTCATGACCTCCACCTTGCTGCCCCTCTCCGGATAGCCATCGCACCAGCGTCTGGATCGCTACCCACACCATCTCTCCTCCTTTGCTACTACTGTCGGAACCTCCAGCCGCCGTAGCACATGTCAATACTACCCCCATCTCCACTGCTAGCGTGGTTCAGCCAACCATCACATTGATCTCTTCCAAACCCTCTTGGCAATCCAGCCACCCCGTACTCAAACCAATGGGCCGAATCTCACTTAGGTTGATCCCTTGGCAAGTGCATCCTTCTTGCACACCTTATTCCCCGTGGCATTGTTCAAGGCTGATTCTCCGTCGAATTTACACTCCATCCTCCTGGTAAGTGTCAAAGGTAAAATTTTGATCTACTTCTCTCAAGCTCTCTTTCTCTCTCTAGATTTGATTTTCTCTCTCATCTCTCTTTTGTCTCTCTCTAGTTTAGTTTTTGTTTATATGCTTTCTAGTTAAAGTTGGCTGATTTGATAATGTTGTGCTTAGAAATTTGTAAGGCTCGTACTTTGATTGAATGAATAAAATTGGGTTCATTTTGGAGTTTTAGTGTTTAAATTCGAATAATTGATGCATAGGATTGTTTCTAATTCTTGGTAGTTTTTCTCTCTAAAATCACAACAAATAATGTTTTAAAGACCATTTCAATCACCACTCTCACCCCACCATCATTTCCATATTTTCTTGATAAAAATCCGTCATTGCATGTTCATGAGTCGCGCTAACTAACCCGAGTACGGATCGACATCCGACACGAGCCACTGTACGACCCTGTGATTTTTTGCAGGATTTGAGTAAAAAAGAATCGGATAATTACAAATATTATTGAGATCTAGGAGTTCCGTAACCAACGACGCGAAAAAATCCTATTTTCAATAGACTTTGAGCTCCTTCTAAGCTCTATGAGCAGTATCAATCACACTAGTAGTTTGAGTAGGTGGAGAGCTCTCAAACTCTAGGGGAGGAGATAGAGATATAGCAAGAAGAGGAACATTCCACATCTCTTCACTACTATTCTCCCCCTGAAGAGAGGCAGAGAAAAAAGGCAATTCCTCACGAAAGGTGACATCCGTAGACACAAACTTCTACCAAGAGGAGGGATGGTAACACTTAACCCTTTATGGGTAGAGGAGTAACCAAGGAAAGCACACTTCAACGCTCTGGGATCAAGTTTGGTACACTGGGGACCCAGGATATGTACATAGCATACACTCCCAAAGATGCGAAGGAAGACAAATATGGGAGAGATAGGAGAAATAACTGAAGAGGAGACTTGAATTTAAGTACACAGGATGGCATTCTGTTAGTGAGATAGGCAGCAATCAACACAGTGAGTAAAGTTTGGAATGCAACTATATATAGAAGTTGTTCCATAGAGACTTGTAAGCACAAAGTGAATAGTGGATGGGCTCGCGCGCACATGGGGGTCCATGAGGAATAAAAGGCTTTTAAAAAGATTTGGATCTTGGGATCCGAAATTCCTTAATGCGCACCCACTGGCGGCGTGCATCCTGCCCGTGTCACGCGCGCGGGGGGTGCAAATCCTAGCTTTAAGCCTCACGTGGGTGCGCGAATACCTAAAGTTTTGTTACTTTATTTATGGGCCGACATTGGGCTTCGGACTTTCCTTCTTAACTTGGGTGAATTCATTATTTTCTCTGATTCATTGAATATGGGAATAACTATCAAATAGTTATTCTGATTCATCGAACATAGGTATAACCATCAAGCGGTTATGTAACCGTCGCGAACCACCTCCTTCTCTATTAATCCTATTTCGTCCCCTCTTTCAAAAATCACAGAATTTCATGATTTAACCAATTTTTGAATTTAATAAGTTTTGAGTCTGTGAGAGTACAAACACAGTTCCGGTTCGCCAGACGTGTGGATTAAGTGCTAATTCCGTACATTGAGATCTTTAGCACTGCAATAAGGGGACGAATTTGTCTTAAGGCTATTCTGTCCAAAACATGCCTCGATCCATTATACTTGCCAATAAGCCGTAAGTTTTTAATTTGATTTATTTTGTTATTTTATTCTCCTATTCTTCTTTTTCTGTGAATATGTCATACAGATAACAGAAAAGAACTCAAATATCCTAACTTCCTCAACATGCTTCTGATACTTGACCACTTCATCTAGGGTAAGAGGAGTGTAGGAACAATAGTACATCTAACTCCTCCCACATACTCCAACGTGTCGCAAATAGTCGGATAAGGACTTGTCTCCCTGATGAAGGCAGGAGATGCTCTGCTTCAACTGGTAAGCTCTACCAATATTCTACTGGTGAGAGTAGGTCTTCTTGGCAGTTTCCTAAACATCTTGGGCTATGCGCATAAAGAGAAACCCCGACTAATGTGAGGCTCCATGGAGTTGACCAGCCAAAACTGGACCGTGAGGTTCTCAATGTCCCATTTCTCAAACATGGGATCATCCTCAGATGGTTCATTAGTCCGCCCCGTACAATGCCCTATCTTCCCACAGCCTCCAATGAACAACCGTGCAGCTCGAGCCCACTCCAAATAGTTAGTCCCATTAAGTTTTACGGATGTAATCTGCAACCCGAGGATATCATAAATCACTTGTTGCATCACAGACCCTCCAACTCCTCTGGAGGGGGAATTTGTACTAACATCGGATCCAGAGGGGTTACCCGGGATAAGCGGAGTCTCCATAAAGAATCAACAAGGGGAGATACGAAGAAAAGCGGCCTCTAATACCCCATAGAAGGTAAGAAAGAACAAATAAGGCACTCAGTGTTAGCCGATGATCAAGAAATACACATACGATCCTCCAAGAAGCATCAGACAAGGCCGAATGAAGATGGGCAGCAACATAGAGATGGATTGAAGCATCTTAGACCCATTAGAAAGCATAGGAAGTCTGGGATTGATTCAGGGAAACATAGGGCCCAACCAATAGCCCAAAATGACTAAAAAAGTCACCGACGGCAACAAGTGGGGGTATGATGCCTCCCACAACCTTCAATATTCGATAGATTTGCTCAAGTGAAGTATTCCCATGAAGGTGAGATTGGAGGAATTAAATCAAAGCAACAAACCCCCCAAAAAAGTCCGTTAAGGATGCGAAAAACATGTTGGTCTACAAACTGAGTTTTTTGCAATATTCAAGGAAAATAGCCAAAAAAAACACACCAAATCACTCCAAAAAAATCTCTAAAAATAACAAAAAAAATAGGAAAAAATAAACTCTATCAAATGGTAGAGTTTCAAGGTGAAGTATGAGACCTGTCCGTACGGCCTGGAGGGCGTCATCATGCTCCTGGTTGATCTCTGGAAGAATCCCCTTAGTTTGGCTCTGATACCAAGTTGAATCTCTAATTTAGGGTAAGGGTTAGGTTTAGGATGAAGAGAGGAGAGAGAGAAGAGAGAAAAGAGAAGGAAAAGATGTCATGTGTGTTCTCACTCCACATATCTAATTTATATGGAGAACATTACAAATGCCAAAAATACCACTCAAAGGGAGGTATTTACAATACTGGCCTTAATATGTATAAATACATATCTGATAACAATAATTAAATAAATGACCACATAAATCCAACCAAGCAAACTTGTCACCGTCATTTATATAACCAGCCTAAAAACTGACCTCTTTAAGTAATTTGGGAAATCACATAAACCAAGCAGAAAATCCAACAACCAAACCATAGAAACCATCATTTTCTAATTCTATATCCCAATCTGAAAACCGATCCTTAACAGACCTTTCAAACTAATTAAATCAGTCATCCTAAAATTCCAATCCAGAGGACCAAAGACGCTATCATTATTCCGTCGCCCAAACAAAAAATCCAACCTTATCAATTGTAAAATGCTTATTCATCTCAAAGAATAGGTGGTCACAGAGAAAAGCCATTCCTGACAGGTTTTTGTAGAACCATGTGTGAGAGAAGTAAGGAATTATCTCTCAGTTTTCACTTATTCCTAAATAAAGTAGCAGTTAAGGGCTCCCTCTTGGGGCGCCATATAGAGTGAAGTCAATCTGGAATCCGGTAGTGGAGAGGATTCGAAGAAGGTTAGCATGGTGAAAGAGAAATACATCTCTAAGGGGGAAAGGTGGTCCTCATTAAAAGCACCTTGTCTAGCCTCCTAGTCTATTACCTCTCCCTGTTCTCCATTCCTTTAAGTGTTGAAAAAATGATAGAGAGCCTTATGAAGAACTTTTTGTGGAATGACTCGAATGATTCCTTTTGGTATCATTTGGTCAAATGGTCGTAGGAAGATTGGTCTGATGAACAAGGCCTTGCTGGGTAAGTGGTTATGGAGATTCTTGAAGGAGATGGAAAGTTGATGGCGAAGAGTGATAGGAGGCAGGGCCATCTCGATACAAGTTCAGGTCTAAGGCGAAAACTCTATACAAGGCCTTTTTTATATTTAATATATTAATTAAAAAAAATCAAACTCTATATTATTGGAATATTTATATAAAAAGTATTCTTGACAATCAAAAACCACGGAAAAAAATTTAGATACAGAGGAACCCTGGTGCAGTCGATGCAGAGGATTCTCGTGGCCCTACATAGATCATTTTTTTAGCCTAATGACTGCGTGGATGTTCAGCCCACCTATTCGTGGATAAACACACTAAAAATCAGCTTGAATGATGATTTCTAGCCATTGGACTTACTACCCAAGAAAAATGGTTGAATCCAACGGCTAGAATTATGTCTTAACTAGTATTAAAATCTATGGCTATAGATAGTGAATCAGGTTGATTTTCGGTTTGTATATCCAATAAAGGGTGGGCTAAAATTCCATATGGTTAGTGGGACCTGAGTAGGGGCCTTCTCTCAGCAAAGGGGCCTTAGGCGACCGCCTTAATGGCCTTAAGGTTGAGCTGGCCCTAAAAGGAGGCAAGTATGGTGCTGAGATTGGGGGTGGGTTTCTAAAAATCCTAGGATGTCTTATGAGTGTGGGGTCTGGAGAGGAATATTCCAGGTTAAGGAGCGTTTTTTTTCAGGAGGTCAGGCTAGTTCTGGGTGACGGGACCAGAATTAGATTCTGGGAGGATTCTTGGATGGGCGATATCTGTCTGATGGAGGCCTTTCCAAGGTTGTATGCTCTTTCACTAAGGAAAGGTCAGTTCATTGTTTCTTTTTGGAATGGGGCTTCACAGGAGGTACCCTGGGATTTAGATCTCAAGAGACATCTCTTTGTATGGGAAAGTGAGCAATTTCAAGTGTTGATGGAATGCTTGCAGCATTACATTGTGATTGTTACTGAGGATGACTATCTCTCTTGGGTCCCCTCAAAATTGGGTTGTTTTTCGATGCATGCTTTCTATGATTCTCTAGCTTCTTCTTCCTCTTCGGTAAAATTTTTCCCTTGTCCCAATTTCCTCTTAGAATTTGCTTCTTTGCTTGGGTTGCATCATTAAACAAGATACTCACGATTGAGAACTTGATAGCTAGAAAGTGGATATTAGTGAATTGTTGTGTCATGTGTATGTCTAACGGGGAAAATACTAACCACCTTTTATTACACTGTGACTTTGCAAGACAGATTTAGTCATATTTCTTTGCACAGATGGACCTTTGTTGGGTCATGCCAAATTCTATAGGAGAGCTCTTGGGAGGATGGCCCCAAATCAATACCTCCTCGAGGGGGAAAGCAGTTTGGCAGGTTGTACCATTTGTGATCATATGGGGGCTATGGATGGAGAGGAACAGAAGAATCTTCAGAAATAAGGAATGCTCCTTCCAAGAAACAATATTGAGCATTGAGGCTTTTCTTTTTAGTTGGAGTAGCATTCTTCCGGATATGGGGGGCCTTTTCTTTGGACATTTGGTATTCAGGTTTGACACTATTATGGGGTGAGAGTATTGAGTTAGAGAGTCCTTTTGTATTTGACACTGTTGCTTTTCTCATCTTGTTTTTCTTTGTACTCTCTTTTGAGATCTTCTCGATCTCGCTTATCTATATGTTGATTGGCTTATCAAAAAAAAAAGTCCTTAATGATCTCTTAGATATTGGACAATTAGAAAGATGGGAAGAAATTAGTTGTTACTTTTATGCTCTTGAAAGCAGATGACTTAATGCCTTCTAAAATGTGTATCCAACAGTAAAAGGACAAATTATTGACCCAACAAACTAAAGTTTTGTTTCTACTTGAAAAGAGACAATAAGAAGAATCAATCTGCTTATTGATTCCATTAGATAAATCCCTCTCTATAACCAAAATATCTTCAGCCAAAAACAGGATCATCTCTAAGATGTCTCCAGACAAGCAAACATAGATAGGAAGGGCCGATGTATTTATGAAAAGAATGGTTACTTATTCAAGAAAAGTGGCTTACATATATGTTAAGTTTGACATTTTGCCAATATAATCAGGGATTTGACCTGTAATCGAACAGTTCCTCAGTATCCTGCATCAACCATTGAAAATTAAGAGAATTGCAGAGTGAGAAAACAAGATCACATACACATATCATTAAGAAGAAAAATGGTAGAATATGCATCAGCATCTCACAAAGATTCCAGATATTTCATCCTTGATATGTCGGGGAAAGGGAGACCTTCTCCACTTCTTTCATTTAAGTCGCTCATGAACCTGAAGCCAAATAAGAAATAAGAAAAATGACAAACCTCATTAATCAAGGCCCACAGGTCAATCCCATTTCCATCCAAAACAGAGGAATGTACAAGTGAGCTGCAATTACAGTTCGGAAAGATTCTCCAATCTGGAAATTGCCTTAGGTAAAGGCCCTTCAAAGTCGTTTCCAAGGAGGTACCTGCAATTGTTAGGCGGCCAATTGCCCTCAGTTGCCACAGTTACATAGGTTCAATACTACAGAAAAAACTACAAGTAGAATTTCTAAAAGTAGTTCAAGAAGAAGACGGTTACAAAGTTTGGAGCTGTTTCCAATTCCCAATTACTTCAGGTATCCGTCCAGAAAATGTGTTCCCAATCACACTACTGCAACAGAAATCAAGCTTTAAAAATGTTCTCCCATCCTACTTTTCTAGTGGGCATTAAATTATACAGCCAACATGATTTTTAAACAACAGCCATTATAGCTTATCAAAAAAGAATAAAACAATAACATTGTTACCTCCATTATTTTTGTTATTTTAAACCGCGAATTATCCATCCTATAAGACATAAAAGAGAAGGAAATACGAATTATCCACTTACATAAACAGCAAGTTTTTAAGGCCTCCGAAACTATCGGGAAATCCTTTAGTCAATGCGTTATGAGAGATCAACCTGTAAACCATAAGCAATAAGAAGAGAATCCATGAAACCAAGCATTCAGCCTACACGTATCAATTTGGGGTCGGGCCATTGGGAACTCGGTTATTATGGTACCCAATGAATCCTCTCTTGAATGGACCCTAACCTGACTAATCGGGTTAGTCCATGACACTCATAACTGTTTTGGTAACAATAACATTTCTCTTCTGTGCAGACTTACAGACTTTCAAGGTTTGTGAGGTTCCCGAGACGTTGAGGAAGACCTCCAGAGAGCCGGTTTTCGGACAAGTCCCTTTGATCAAAGCAACTCGACATGAGACAAGACAGTAATGGAAGATTTCATTTGAGCGGGGGAGTGACTAAAAATAAAGGAAAAGAAGAGCATACAAGTACTGAAGAGTGGAGATGTTGCCCAACTCATCCGGGATCGGTCCAGATAACTCGTTCGCCCATAAGTCTCTGCAAGCAAAACAAGCCCAATGGATTTAAGAAGTGCCGTACACTAACATGCAGCAGCACAGATACAACGGATGGTAATGGTAGAATTTGTTCAATGCGAAGAGGGAAATAATAATGAGAAGAGGAAACAGAGATGAGATGATGCTTTACTTACAGTTCTGTTAAAGACCGCAAGGAGCCCAACTCTGCCGGTATCGAGCCATCCAGAAGGTTGTTTGACAGGGTGCTGTTTTGACGTTAAAAAGGGTAAAATGTCCATACAAGGACTAGTGATTTTTTTTTTTTTTTTTTCGTAGTCACCATCGTGGGGCCCTTGGCAGGTGAAACCTGTACGGACCCAGTCAAGCCGGTAAAGGGAAGATTTCTACTCCTGGCACCACTGCTCATGGCACCACTGCTCAAAGGAGGAAATCTACCTGTGTAAACCATTTGAGCTGCCATGTTGGGTGTAGGGACTAAGTTGTTTTAAGAGGGCGTTTTTTTTTTTTTTTTTTTTTCCGGAAAAAGAGGCATATTAGAAAAGTTTCAATCTAAAGAACAGCTTTGGAAGATTAGTTTTAGGGTCGGTTTTCGGTGACCAACAGTTTTGACCAACACCATGGTGTACCCTCGTAGGAGATGAAACAATGGCTTATTTTTGGTGAGGATGATCTCTCTGGTGAGGAGATCATCCTCACAAAAATTCATATCATTCTGATATTCATAGACTGGTTTAGAAGTTTAAGAAATATGAACCGTCGTATTTACTGTGATACTTGAAAACCATATTTGACGGGGTTAAAACAAAAATCAGCCATTTATTCGTCTTCTATGAGGGTACACCAAGGTGTTGGTCAAAACTGTTGGGGCGAATCTGTCCCTTATGGGTAAAGTTATACAGCGGATGGTAATGGTAGAGTTTGTTCAATGCAAAGAGGAAAATAATAATGAGAAGAGGAAACAGAGATGAGATGATGCTTTACTTACAGATCTGTTAAAGACCGCAAGGAACCCAACTCTGCTGGTATCGAGCCACTCAGAAGGTTTATTGACAGGTCGCTGTTTTGACAATAAAAAGGGTAAAATTTCCATACAGGGATTTAGTGGTTTAACCAAGGTTTAAAGGATGCCGTTTAACAGTTAAACGGACTGGGGGCGTTACCATTTAAATGGCCATTAAAACGGATTGAAATGGCCAGGGGCAAAAATGAAAAAAAAAAAAATGGAATTAAACGGATTTTTAAGATTTTAATGGAAAAAAATGGCGCTGATTGAAATTTTAAATTTGAAAATTAAATAAAAAAACAGAATTTAACAGAAATTTAATGGATTTTAACGGAATTAAACGGATTTAATGGCCATTTTTTCACAAAATTTTTCAGAATTTAACGGCCGTTTAAACAATTTTAACGGCCGTTTAAACAATTTTAACGGCCATTTAAACAAAAAAAACAGCCGTTAAATTCGAAAGTGTTAAAACGTGTTTAAACGGTTTTAACGGAAACAGGCTTGGGGCATTACCATTTAAACAGCCGTTAAAACCATTTTTCAATTTTACGAGGGCCATTTTTTTTTATTTTATTGGAAGATTTTTTGGGAAGAAGAGTCAAATTAGAAAAGTTTCAATCCAAAGAACAGTTTTGAAAGATTAGTTTTATGGGGCAAATCTGTACCTTATGGGTAAAGTTAGATTAGTCAAATTTTGAAGTTGGAAAAGTGAAGTTAATGCAAAGGAAAAAGATGTAACAAGGTACACCTGAGACGTTTCCAAGTGAGGAAGCACGATTTTTGTTACTCACCGCTGTCATCTGGACGCACTGACCGTTTGGATGTCTATCCCAAGGTTTAAAAAATGGCCGTTATAATGGATTCGGACCTCCCCCATTACGTTATGTACAGTTAAAATGCCCAGAAAATAACGGCCTTGATTTTCGTTATAATGGCCGTTATTTTTCCGTTATGACAAAAATAACGACAGTTATTTTCTGGAAAAATTGAGAAAAAAAGGCTGTGATTTTTCGTTTTTCGAAAATCTGAAATTCAAATTTCAAAATTCAAAATTTGAATCCGGCACCATTTTTTCTGTTATTTCTGTTTTTCCCAATTTTTGCCAATGAGTGTTATTTTTGTTATAATGGCCGTTATAATGGAAAAAACGGTAATGCCCCCAGTCCGTTATACCATTATAACGGCCCCTTTTAAACCTCGGTTTATCCCACCTCTTCGTGGATATACACACCAAAAATTAACCTGCTTGGTAATCTCTAACCATTAGATTTTAGTAACAACTTCCTGAAATTTGAAAGTAATTTGTTAGACCCCCTTATACTTTCAAACTTCAGGATTTCCCTCCCTTGACCTAGTTTAACCATAATTTGACTATCCTCAAAACCTGACATACATCATACACGTGTTAATGCACTTATGAAAGGACTATAATATTGCAAGTACAATGCTAAAAACATGTGATTCAAGTCTGTTTTAACTGAAGTCAACCGTTGTTAAACTAGTTCGAGGGGGAAATCATAAAGTTTGAAAGTATAAGGGAGCATTACAAATTACTTTCAAATTTCATGTGGGTGTTACTAAAATTATGGCTGCAACTTAGGCGGGCTCAACCCGAGCCCCGATCAAAATCGGGTTGGGCTTGGGCTGAAGCATAAAAGAAGCCCAACCTAACCCAACCCAACCCAAGCCAGACCTATATAAGTGAAGTAATCACCCCTCCCCTGATCTTTCTAAAAATCCTAACTGCCCCTTCTCCTTTCTCTCTCTCTCTCAAACTACCCCCTTCCCCCCCTCTCTCCATTCTATCCTCTACTGTCATCTAATACTATGGTTGGTTGCCATTGTTGAAAACTCCACTCGGAAACTCTGTTGTTAAACAAATTTTGAAAAACAAAGATCCGATCGTTGGTATCTCTGTTGAAAATGCGGTAAAAATTAGGGGTTTTGGGCGGATTACCACTGGATAATGGTTCTCAGGTGCGATTGGAGGTTTTAGTGTTTTTGCTTGATGTTAATTTGCTTTTATATTCGAATCACGCGACTAAGGCGAAAAATAATTACTCGACTAAGTTTTGTCGGCCACATTTTTGAAAACTGCAGATACAAGTAAAACCACAAAATGAATTATAGAACATCATTTTCGGCCAAAGTGCCTATGTTAAAGTTTTTATATGATTTTTAAAATAAAACTATATAAGAAAAT
The DNA here is from genome assembly GCA_035048495.1 of Euptelea pleiosperma. Lineage (NCBI taxonomy): Eukaryota > Viridiplantae > Streptophyta > Magnoliopsida > Ranunculales > Eupteleaceae > Euptelea > Euptelea pleiosperma. Next base: position 14,435,062 of record CM068541.1, read on the forward strand.
AATTGTTTTAGCTTTTTTTGAATTTTGATCAAAATGTGACCATTTCCTTTCAAATTGTAAAAATTAAGTTCCAAAACCTTATCAAATAAGCATTTTAACTAAGGTGCATTAAAAAAAGGTGTTATAACAATTTTTAAAAGATTTTAGAGTAAAAAAAATAAAATTTTATTAAAGATAAGATTTTGGTAATTTTTGTACTGTATCCTTAAATCGCAAAAAATTAATTCAATTGGATTGGAGGATGAATGTTTTAATAAAAATGCATTTACAAAAGATTTTAGCTTTAATTTATAATGAATTATTAGAACTTTTAAAAAGAATTTCAGATAAATTTAATATTTTTATTTTTATCACACCTTAAATTTTAGGTAAACGGACCGACCCCATTATTCTTCAATAGTTATCGATGGGAAGAAATCTACATTATTAAAAAAGTATAAACAATTATGGTCAATATCTACAATTTTCTTTAAGAGCGAAATTTGATTCTTGATGGCAATGTTCGACATGATAAGCTCCAAAGTCATTTCTCAAACTAAGCTTGATTTCTTCTTTGGATCACCATTTTTCTACTAAAAGACTTTATAAAGCTTTCTCATTATTTTTTTTTGTAATATCTGCAATCTAGAGTAAGACTATCTCTTTATTGACAAAACATAATAAAAAAATTGCCTAAAAGAATAGAGGAAGAAAACTTACAGAATAGATAACTTTGATAATCCCACAAAAGATATAGGTATTGGTCCATGAAGTTTGTTGTTAGATAGGTCTCTGTGATGAGCCAAAGAAAAGAAATTGTTAATTACATCTTATCATTAAAAAACTTTAGACTAAGTGAATATGTGAAACATATTGAAGTACATTGCAGCAGGACAAGGAAGAATGTTGATAATTTAATGCTTTATAGTATGACTCTATTATTTCACATAGGTTAGATTAAGTGTAAATGACCCTTATAATGCTATGATGGTCTCATTACATTATCATTATTATTATCATCGTTGTACCCAGGTCACATCATCAGTCACGCTAGAATAAAACGGGCATATAATTATTCTTTTTGAACCTCTATAACAAAAAAAATAGAAGTTTAACCAATATCCCTTTTTTTGGACGTTATAACAGGAAAATGTATAATGGTCATTAGTTTCATTATAATGGCCATTTTTAAACCATGGATTAGACTAGTTTCTATTTCCACATATTATTCTCTATAAAACCTCTAATGAGAGATGATGTGCTGTGTTTCTTAAAGTTCTCAATAAAATCTTTGATTTATTCTCTATCATAGTATCAGGTCATCCAATATTGATGTGTTTTATCGCCATTCCTGCGATTGTCATCTCCTATCCCATCGCCATTCTCGGGACAATGATCGATTAAGTAGAAATCAACTTGATTTCTTAAAGGAAAGGTGCTACAACTCTCTTGTCACGCCCCAAACCTAGAATACATAACCCAACCCGTGATCCATGGTCAACCCTAAAACACAAGGCTAAGGCATGAGGGTTGGAATATAAAAAATAGGTCTAACAACGTAGACTACATATGGGTCAAACACAAAGTCAAACACCACCTAAATTTTTATAGTCAATATATATCAAGTCCGATCAATCTAAGGTCAATGAAAGTCAATGTAAACATGTAACATTAAAAATAAGGAAAAATCTTAAAATTGAAACATATAGAAAAATAGAAACACCTGATCTTCAAACGATCATGCATGACTTCTTTGTTTCAAATCAAAACGAGGCTATTCTAAAGGCCACAAAAACTCCACTTGATGATTTTAAGGAAAAAATACCCCAGGCACAAAATCCTAGATCAGTCATAAATATCCAAAACCATTTTTACGAAAATGATTCTATGATAAATGGGCAAAATAGATAACAACCTTTAGTAAAATAATTTTCATAATTTTTATTAAAACCGTTCGTATGCAAGACCAAAGAGGTTTAAAAGGTATTACTTTAATACTATTTAAAAAAATATAACATTGTAGGGTTATTTAAGTAAAATCGGATAAAATAGTGTAACATGCACAAAGATTTCAGGTCTAAAAATTAGAACCCGTAAACAATAGTGAGCACAATTACTCATTACAAAATTTTTATTAATGATGCAATGAGGATGGAGATTTCTATTGTAGAAACTAGCACTAATGCACCGAATCCCATCAGAACTCCGCAATTAAGCGTGCTTTAGAGAGAGTAGTACTAGGATGGGTGACCTCCTGGGAAGTCCTCGTGTTGCACCCTCGAAACCATTGCTTACCAAAAAAAAAAACTAGACTTTTCAATTCAAGTATTTTCTAGAAAGCCTAACTCTAAGTGAAACTACTCTCTTTGGGTCGCAGTGTGAGAAATATTTCTATCAAAAACTTGCAAAAACATTTTGAACCTGGGCCTCAACGAAAGGATTAGGGTTACTAAAAAATATGAGTTTTAGAAAAAAATTGTATTATCAAATAAGGAGCTCAGGCTCTAGAATTAGGTCATTTCGACTTCCGAGCCCAAGTTATAGCAAATATATTGAAAAAAGTTCAAATAGGTTTGAATTTAAAACAACATCTAATAAATCAAAACTGTATAATTTATTTAATAGACCAGTAAACAACATTAACTATTAAAATAAAAGACATAAAATAACTTTGTTCTACTTAATATAAATTATACTACATGCATTATGTATAACAATAAATAAATCTAAACAGTCTAGCTATTTTTAGCCACTTGCTCTAATAGCAGAATCTACAAGAGGTAAGTAGCGGTGAGCCGAAAAGCTCAATAGGTACGACTCCATCACCCATAAACTCATGGGGATGAGCGACTAACCATAAAAAATAATAAAGAAGACAATGAGATGATATGCAATGCAAAGATATTAAAATGTAAAGCATGTTCATTGTTAAATTCAAAAACTGACAAATCTAAAGGAAAAGTAGATCGAAAACATGTGTATGTCCTTAAACACTTCCGGCCATATCTTCATGTAGTAAGCTAAACTATCATAGCCTCCACATGGATCAAAGTGGTTTGGGCTCTCTACCTTAGGATATTCTTTCCTCCATGCTCTTTAGGCATTTATCTTGCAATTCACGGGAACATCCAAGTAGTAGTGAGCATAGCACATAGCACCAAATTCTAAGACCGAGTACCCAGGCACCCCAAACAAAAATATTCCAATCCGAAAGGTATGCAATAAACAGTAATATAATAATGAGGGATGCATGAAAGTATGAACAATAGTAAAACAAAAATGATCACATGAATTCTTCTCAAGGATATAAACTTCTAAATTTTCGTGTACGAGGATATGGAGACCCTCATGATCACATTCTATGATTCCATCGAGAATGTGGATAAATGATAAACAATGATGCATGGATACTCTATTAGTTCTCATTATCTCTTACATTGATGTCTTTATCTTGGTACTTCTCATTGAAGAGAATGTTCATTCTTGATTGGGAATACATGTCGTCTCTTTATAAATGAATCAGCTTGGTTTAGTACTGATCTTATCACACTACAAGAATATGAAGCTTCATGTTCCTAGGATAAAGAAGAAATTTAGGATGAAGATGGCATGGTCCTATTGGTTGCCCTAGAAAACAAGAATGGCATTGTGTTCCCTTGGGTGAGAAACCTTAAACCCACTTAGATCTATGTGGCGGGGATTGTGGTGAGCCTAGTGTCTATTAGTTTAGAATTGTACTGGTTATGGAGAAGTGACATTTAGCCAAGTTGTAATACAAGTGAATTTACCTTGGTTATAGTTATATTGAATCTCTTATCGAATATCTTGTTTACATTGATGGTTTATCATGCTCAGTCGCTCATTTCTATTGGTACATGGGCGGTGGAATGTACCTACTAGGCTTTCTGACCTACTCCTACTTACCATGTTCTAGATTTACCTAAAGGAGCATGTGCATAGTTCGAAAAAGTTGACAAATGATTAGATTTAATTATTGCTATTATTTGATTTTTATAGATTCATTATTAGGGTATAAATTTGAAGATTCAGATTTATTAACAACTGATTAATTAGTTAGCTTTTATATTGGTTTGAATGTTATAGAATGAATTTAGATTTATTTTCGCAGTTTATGTGTTGTTATTTTTTTGTACCTCTTACTACTATTTTGGGCATAACGTTTAATTCAGTAACTATTTTTAGGCAATTCTAAAGGCCATATGAATTCCTGACTGTCATATATGTATGCATATAAAATTTCATAAAACAAATGTTCTTCTAGAATGCTAGGAAAACTCCCAAAGTTTATTTTAGTTTCTATTTTTTACAAAAATTTTCCTATGTTTTAGTTAGGATCCTGTTATCTAAATTTTGGGAAATTTTTTTTAGTTTTGATGACTTTGGTCAAATATGAAAGTTAAAAGTTTCTTAGGTATCTTTCCAAACATAGGTGATAGGTTTTCTAAGTCCAAAATTGAGTACTTGGGAGCCTTCGCAAGATCGATAGGTTCTATTAGATTTTAAAAATTCAGAACTTCAATTGTATAAAAATAATTATTTTGACCAACCTAGATCTACTTTTTATAGATCTTAAGCTATGTTACATTTTTAGGAATATCTATAATGATTCTAGATTAGGGTGGAACACTTGAAATGTATATCGAAGCAGAAAGTTATGGCCCCTAGACCGAATAGTGTTAAAAAATTATCTTGGTTTTTAAGGCAAATCTCAGTTCTCTCAAGATATTTTTAATAGTAAGTCCAACTATTTTTCTTCGTGTCTTAATAGAAAAGTCTTATGTTGATTTATTTCACGTGTTAGAATACTTAAATAATTTTTTTAATAAACTTCAATTTTATGCTTTAACCATAGTTAACTCGGGTTGATTTTTTTCTTTTAGTTGTATTTTCAATTGATTTCTCTTCCGGGTTGATATGACATTCAAGAATGGGCTTCAACTTAATAAATTATGTGATTTGAAACTTAACAACTTCATAATCGGACACTAGTATGATTTATTTTATCTTTAACTCTATTCTCACCCCAAGACCCTAGGTCTTGATTGCGGATTTCGGGTCGGACAGTGAGTCACGGGTCGGGTCTAGTAGACTGAAGATCGAGACGTGACAAGACAAGTTATGTTAGTTGGCTTATTCGTATAGTTTATGATTAAAAGCAAGAGTGGACATTTTGTTTTATGATTGTATACTCAAGATTTTCTTGTCATGTTCTGGCAAATTGGCCATAACTTTTCTACACAATAAAAATGAATGAGAGTAGTGCCATATTTTTCTTATTTCTTGGATCCAACTTTGTATATTTCATGGAAGTTGGACCTCATTTGATAATTTATTCGAACCATTATTTTCGTAAATTTTCATGTATTTTTTATTTTTTATTTTCATATCATTTTCTTTGTTGGAGTTCAAAATTGGATCCCATCCCTTTGTATTTTTAGTTTTATAAAAGATGAAAAGTTTAGTCCTTTTTATTATCTTTAAAACCCAAGTTGAATCACCCTAGTTGGAGGTTTGGGGGATCTATTTTCTTACTTTTACCTTCTAGACTGTCTTGACAGGTTCTTGTCTATAGATTGTTCAAAGAGAGAGTTTCGACTTATTTTTCTCAATATTTTCTTCAATGGTAATTTTGAGGAAAATACCCTAGTGACATTTTTCTGTCTAGTTTTCAGATTGTATGGTAGGTTCATATTAGAGAAAAATTGAATTTTTTGCAAATTTTTAAGTAGCTATAGGTTAGTTCTAATTTATTTATTGTAGAGATCATTGTGTTTTAAACTTGATTTTGTGTATATTAGGATCATGTTCTTATTAACGAAGATACTTTTTTGAGGTTCCACAATGAGTCCAATTTTTAGAAATATATGGTAGGTCCTCATTGACTGAAAATTGAATTCTCACTAATTTTTGCAAGGCCAGTAGTCTTGCAGTTTGTCAAAAATCTAGGACCTCTTAATTCTATTTTTACTGAGATTTGGGCCCATATGTTATGTTTTCCTTATAGGTTTTTCTATTAGGTTTCTGAATTGTTATGGCACACCTGGTCTGGACATTAGAATCTCAAGTTATGAATTTCTGATCGTAGACTATTTACTATAGGATAGCTGCGTAATGATAAATTAGGACTCGCGTAAACCCAATTAAGCATAATCAGACCCAAACATCACATAACTAACCTAATGAATTTAACCTCACCCCAAGGTCACGGATCATGGATATGGATCATGGGTCAAGCCGTGGGGCATGGGTCCAGTTTGGTGGACTAAAAAATCAGGACATGATACAGTAGTATCAAATATTAGGCTTTAGTTAAGAGTTTTGACATGTGAACATTAAGATCATACTTGATAACATCTAAACCATAGGATGACACTTTAAACTGAGGATTTATATATTTGTGTATATAATGTGCTATGTATGAATCAAATATCCCAACACTTGATAAATGACTAGAAAGAATGCTACCCGTGCCACTACCAATGAGCAAGAGGACCTCAACGGTTGTTCCGAGCACTTAAGGACATGACCACATCTTTCAATAGCAGTAGGCCCAAGGGATGCAGAGGTAGAACAACCTGGATACCAAGATGATCTCCATAGTCAATCTTCAAGGGGCTCAAACCTCTAGTTTTCAATGGTTCTCTTAATCCATTGGAGGCAGAGAGGTGGCTGAAGTAGATGAACAAGATCTTCGTAGTGATGGGAGTGGTGATAGAGCAAAGGGTGTTATTGGCATCATATACGTTGGAGGCCTGTTCTGACCATTGGTAGGACTTAATGAGGAAGCATTGAGGGCCAATAAATTCAAACAAGGTTTGAGGCTAGTGTTTTGGGGAAGACTTATGGCCTTGAAGCTACATACTTGCATAGATGTGGTGAAAAGAACCTTATTGGTAATGTAGGAGCTTGATGATGCCTTAAAGGCTAGAGATTGAAGGGCAAGATAAAAGAAGGGTCTATAGTAGCAATAAGAGGCATATGACCTCTCCTTAGTTACTTGCTGCATAGGAGAGATAGCAATAGGGCCATGGTACATGTTAGGGTTGTGACTAGCTGGGATACATTGGGAGGAACTATAAATTTCTGGTAGCATAACAATTGTAGTCGCTCCATCAGAGGGCTAACCAATAACAGCAATAGTTATGTCCCCATTAATACCCCAATATTAGTAGAAGTAGTAGCAGATTTTCCAATCTAACCTATAAGGTCTACATTGAGTATTGGCTAATCTCTTATGATAAAACACCATGTAATCTACCATCTTACGATGTTGTAGGTATTTAGGTTATTGAGAGTGTCAATTTGAGGTTGCATCACTCGAGTATTGCTTAAAGTCTACTAGGTTAGAAGATCAAGACATTTAAAGAAAGATAGCTTCAATCAATAGCATTGTATTAGATTGGCAAGTGAATTAGAGGCCTAAATCTTAGATGATCAACTTATTTTATCATGTGTTTGAATCACAGACATAATAGAGCTTTTCCATAAATTATGTATAGTGCAATCGATTGGACACTTTGGCCGATCGATTGGACTTGACCAATCGATTGGAGAAACATTAATTCTGCCATGCTTCACTCGGATGTAAATTTTGGTTTCTAATGGTCTTCTAATCGATCAGACAAAAATCCAATTGATCAGAATGAGACCAATGGTTCAGACTTTCGTGAAATAGAACTCTGAAAAATGGCAGCAGTTCCTTTTCCAACTCAAACACTTCCCCATTCGAGGCTGGACTTGCTCACCCAATATATTGATCATTATGGGTCGAAATCCTATAGAGAATAAAAGAGGAATCAAAGAGAATTGGAACCTAAGCAATCCAAGAGAGCAAAAAGCTTTTCTCAAGTTCTAAAAGGCTTCACAAGAGAGAAGAGCAATCCATGCCCTGATATTCAAGAGAGTTCATTAAAGTCGATTCTTTATCTTTTGAGTTTCTCTCTTGATTATTTAAGCTTGTGTCTTTCTGCTAAAAGAGTCCCCCCCCCCCCCTCCCAACACACACAAACTCTCTTAAACTGATTGTGCACAACATTCAATATGTGCAACTACAATCTCGCACATGTTTTCCACTGCCATGAACTCAATTTCTCGCACATGAAACATGCCCTAAATTTCTGTTTTCACGTGTTCTATATTGATGATTTTAACTTGTTGGTTGGCAATACAAACCCTAAATTTTTTTGAGTAACTTTACTCTAGTTCTTGTTTATTACATAAATTTGTTTCACTACACGAAAAGTCAACTCAACTCCAAAGCTTGTCAGGTAAAGTTGACTTTATGGCTCGTGAGTTGACTTGGTGAGTCCATAGAACTATTAAAATTTAGAAAAGTAAAAAATGCTCTCATATTTTGACTATAACATACCCTAAAAAGAAATTAAATGAAAACCTTTCTTGTTAACTTGCGAGTCAAGTTGGGTCGACTTGGTTGAGTTTTGAGTCGATTTCATAAGCACCCACTAATCAATTCACTAGCTCAAGTCTACATGAAGTCTCATCAAGTCGAGTCAACTTGTTGAGTTTTAAAATTATGTTACACACCAACAAAGAGGCACACCTGTTGCGCATTTCCTTACCAAAAAATTTCAAGAATAGAATTCCTATTGATCATATTGTTATTTAAACATGATCAGTGTAAATATTCGGTGCAACATATTCTTCTCACCCTAATCATCCAATCCAATGGAAGTTATATAACTGATTGAATTATCATAACAACTATCATAAATATACAACTAAGTATGATTAATAATTACATAGGATGTAGCAAATGATTAAAACATTACTAAAAACTTAAATGTAAACAACGTGTGAAAATTGAAGAGATGGAATGAAATAAGGAAACTTTTCTTACAGTTCCCCTAGGAGTGTAAGGTTAGACAATTCTGGAGGGATTATTCCACTTAACTCTTGGCCGGAGAAGTCACTGTAATACAAAATGAGATGATAACCTAATTAAGAGCTTAGATTTTAAATTAGAGTCCAGATCCTGTCAACTCCTTTCGCCTCTTCATTCGCCATGTACTCACTTCAAAATCCAGTTTTCATTTATTGTTTTCAGTGTCTAGCAAACCAGGAGATGTGGCCGGGAATTGGGTAAGTTACCCAACCCCCTGCAGCACAGGATCTTAATTCTTTAAATTATAACATAGAAAAATTAGGTTCTAGTGTAAATAATGTAGGGGACAAAGACTTGCATTGGCCTACTTAATTGCAACAATAGTTTGCTCCATTGATATTCTAATAAACAATAAAATGAATAACCTAAAACGCCCCACAAATTGGACATTGGCCTTGGTTACTGATTATTGAAGTGGGCCGGGTCCTGAGGTTTATATGAAGTTTCTTGAGGCCCCAACACTAAAGCTGGTTGCAATCATAATTGTTTTGGGCTCCTTTGATTAAAAGTCTAATTTGAGGACACTTTGGTTTATTTTCCTTAAAAGGCTATGAGATATATATCTATGCTCCCCTACTAGGAGGGAATTTTTTTGCTACAGGAGGGTCATTGCAACGGGTCCCTATGACCCTCCCTTCACACGACAATTGTCCTTAAAACTGTCCTAAGTCGTGTTAAAAAGTAACCGATTGAAGTGTCCTTAAACCTACCCTAAGTCTTGTTCAAAAGTGATCAGGGTTCAAGTAATAATTGGTTTAGGGAGGTTCATGGACACTTATCGTGCAAAGGGGACAGTTGCAGTTGTATTCATTCTTTGCAAAAACCCTCCTGTAGCAATGTTGAACACCAAAGTTGAACTCCAACTAGGAACAAAATGGAGTGCTATTTGGTACATCACACACTGCCTGGGTGTGGCCCATCATTTGGTAGGTCCCACCATGAAAATCACAAATTTCAAAACCCTACATAAGTTGATGCTTGTGGCCATCCAACCTATAGACTATCCTCTACTTATTTATGATGATTGGAAAATTGATGTAGAGTGATTACATGGATCAATTTGATCAGAAGAAGGCCTCTTAGAAGTCTAAACATTTAACATAACTCCAAATGGCCATAACTTTATGATCATAACTCAAAATCGCTATTATTGCATATGGATGTGATCTTGATGATCTCTATGCGCTTAATGGCTAATGTCACTTATGTCATTTTTGAAGAAAAATAAGAGTGGGGAAAAGGTCAAAACATAATTAAAAGTTGACTTTTCTATTTTTTTAGGTTTTTTCTTTTTCGTGTTTTAGTAGGTTCATTTGGATTATGATTTTTTGAAAGGTCTTTGTTAGCAATTCTAAAGAGTAATAAAATTTTATAAGAATTAAGAAATTTACTATTTTTGGTAATTTCACTATTTCGAGAAAGTTAAGATTTTGAGATTTATAAATAAGGATTACAATTGGAACGAATTTCATTATTACGAAGAATTGAATTATTGAAGTTTTTACTTCATTTTTCCTCACAGATTCAAAGAGTTTTTGTGATTTTGGTTGAAGATGGTGTTCTTCTTCCTTTGTTTATTATTTATGATTGACTTCATGTGTTCCGCTATGTCAGTTGATATCAAAGCGAGGACTACCTTCTATTCCAATGGCACCCAACAACGACTCTGATTTGACTAATCTCGTAGATGGTGCTCTTGAGTGTCAAGTCGTATTAGTAACCACGCTTGAGACTGTCTAAAGGGAGATATATAACTTTCAATGGAAGGCTCAACAATATTAATTGCAGGATGTGTAGACTACAATTGCGTAGTTGATGTAGGACTCAATATAAATTAGATTTAGAGTAATGAACGAGTTATACCCAATGATAGAGATTGCATGGTCATAGTCCAAGGTTTGTGAATTATCATAGGAAAGCCTAGGTGAGTCTAGCAATTTTGATGAAATAGTACTTTTGCATGCTGAACAAAGGGGTATGACACAAGATCTAGAATTTTAGATTACGTATAGATTTTCCTTCCTTCAAAGGCTATCTCCACATTAAAGATTTCCTTGCTTGGCTTCAGTAGATGCTTTTTCGTTAAAATGGAGATCGACAATAAAATGCAGTACAGTTCTATCAATCAAGGTTTAAATGAGGTCGTTTTAATGGTTAAACGGACTGGGGGCGTTACCGTTAAAACGGATTGAAACGGCCAGGGGCAAAAATGGAAAAAAAATGGAATTTAACGGGTTTTAAAGGAAAAAATGGCGCTGAAATTCAAATTTTGAAATTTGAAAATTAAAAAAAAACGGAGTTTAACGAATTTTAGCGGAAATTAAATGGATTTTAACAGAATTAAACGGATTTAACGGCCATTTTTTTTCACAAAAATTTCAGAATTAAACGGCTGTTTAAACGATTTTAACGGCCGTTAAAACAAAAAAATGGCCATTTTTTTCAAAACCGATAAAACGGTTTTAACGGAATCGGGCTTGGGGCGTTACTGTTTAAACGGCCGTTTTTAAAACCATGCTATCAATTATCAACATGCAATATTGATGACCTTGTTGAGACAAAATCACAATAAGAAGCAAGATTTATGGGAGGATTGTGCATGGTCATTTAAGGTCGAGATGCGATACATCCTATCTAGACGTTAAATTATGCAATCCAATTAGTGACTAAGGTTGAAGCCCATTGGATCGTCCAAGTTTGCTTAACTAATAAGCATCAAGAAGGGCTATTAAGTACAAGAGTCAACAAAATCAAGGTAAAACACCATTTTGCGGAGGTACCCAACTGCCAAGGTATGTAGTTTTCATGAGGTAAAACACCATTTTGCGGAGGTACCCAACTGCCAAGGTATGTAGTTTTCATGGGTTTACAACTTATTATAGGCGATACGTGAGAAATTTAAGTAGCATTGCATCACCACTCATAGATTGCATGAAGCAAAAACAATTTCAATAGATAGGCAAAGCCGACTAGAGTCTTGCATTAATCAAGGAAAAGTTGAATTTTGTCATTGTTTTAACGGAAAATTGCATAAAAGAAAACAAACTTTAATTTATTTACAAAAAAGAATACAACTTTTCGCAAATCCCAAAAAAGAAAACGAAAAGCCCTTTCAAAGGGCGTTTCGTCTGCTGTCAGTCTAATCAGTCGCCGACTGACTAATGAATGACTGATGGCTGACACGTCTGACAAACGCCCTTTTAAAGGGCGTTTATTCCTGAGAAATTTTAAAAAAAGTCCCATAATTCCTCAACTTCTAAATCAATCTACAAATATCGGAATGATCTGAATTTTTGTGAGGATGATCTCCTCACCGTAGAGATCATCCTCACCAAAAATCGGGCGTAAAAATTGGGGTATCAAAAAACGCCCTTTAAAATAACGACTGTCAGTTGTCAGAGATCTGACAGACGTTTTTTAAAAAGGCGTCTATTACTGAAAAACGTCCTTTAAAATGACGTTTTTTACTGACAAACGCCCTTTTAAAGGGCGTTTTTTGATAAACATGTGCCACGTAATGAAACGCTCTTTGAAAGGGCGTTTCGTTTTCTTTTTTGGGATTTGCGAAAAGTTGTATTCTTTTTTGTAAATAGATTAAAGTTTATTTTCTTTTTAGAAATTTTCCGTTGTTTTAACCCAATCCCCCTCGAGAAGCTGTACCTTTGAGGTAGACTTCGATGCCTCCTATATGGGTATCGGTGATGTTCTTTTCCAAGAAGGCAAGCTAGTTTCCTTCAATAAGTGAGAAATTGAGCAACCCTCCAAAGAAGTGGTCAACTTTAAACGACCGTAACTTTGCGATCGTAACTTAAAATTGATATTATTGCATATGCATGTGATCATCTCGAAGACCTCTACTTTCAGAATGGCTAATGCCATTTTTTGCCATTTTTGGGATGATATAAGACCAGGAAAAGGGTCAAAACATCATTATAAAATTGATTTTTTCTATTTTTATTAAAGTTTTTTCGTATTTTAGTAGGTCTCTTCTGGGTTCTGATTTGTTTTAGATGGTTTTTATTAGCAACTCTAAGAGTAGTAAGAGTGTTTTAAGAGAATCAGGAAATTTACGTATTCTCAGGAAAGTTGGGATTTTGAGATCTAAAAATAATGATTGTAATTGGAAAATTTTCATTATTATGAAGAATTAAATTATTGAAGTTTCTACTTTGTTTAGCGTTATGGATTCAAGGAGTTTTTGTGATTTTGGTTGAAGACGGTGATCTTATTCCTTTGTCTGTTCTTCACACATTCTGCTATGTTAAAAATCAACCATGAGCAGCCAAGAAAATGTTGAGAAGACCTATTAGATTGGATGGTTACGATCATTGAATCAACTTTGTTTTGATAAGGAAGATCTCCTAGGTGGCCCATGAGCAGCCAATAAAAGATATAAGATCATAAGGAAAGATCGACGCACATCTAGTAAATGCTGGATCCAAATATAATAATCACAGGTGTAACTCGTTCTAGTGGGTCTATTAATTTGGACCAACTACTTAGCCACATGGCCAATATGGTGCTAGAGTTGGTAAAATTTTAGATGCCCTCGTGGTACATCAAAAAATGGAAGTCGTAGTCTATTGGAATAGCCACCTATGCATGGGGAGATGACTTTTGGGAATATTGGCCTGTTAAATCATGTGGCCCCATGTTCCTGTATAGATACCAATTCTCAAAGGCTAAGACATCCATTTGGGTTGTAGCACTGATTTAATCTTTTTTTCCTACCTTGGTCTAAGGTCTTTCTTTATTGGCTGTTTTTGGAGGTTAGTCTGTTACTAGACAAAAGTGAAAAAGTGATGCCAGCTTGGCACTGACAACCACTGTTGGATTCTTGAAATCCACGGTCGAGCACAGGAACATGGAGAGGGGTCAGAAAAAAGGGGGCCCCTAAGCCCGACCCATAAAACAATTTTAAGGCCGCATGGCCCACTCTTAGTGGATGCTAACTGTATGGATGGATGTTTGGCCAGTCCCTCAGTGGACGTCTAAACAAAAAATCAGCCTGATTAGTGATTTCTAAGTGATTCATTGAAGTTATTTTCATGGGTTGATTGTAACGCTAAGAATTCGAGCATTATTTGGGTGCAAAGATCCAAAGGTTGCAATCACTAATCAGGCTGATTTTTGGTTTATAGGTCCACCGAGGGACCAGCCAAACATTCATATTTATACAGTCAGAGTCCACTAAGAGTGTGCCACGTGTCCTGTGATTTGCATTGAGATATTTTCATTTGCGGAAGCGGCAATTTTGGTAGTCACCGCTGCCATCTGGGTCCACTGACCGCATGGATGTTTAGCTAACCCCTTAATAGACATTCATACCAAAAGTCAGCTTGTTTAATGATTTTTAACCATTGGTTTTAGCTAGTAGTCAAAAAATAGTTGCATTCAACGGCAATAAGAACGCCATGAAAAGTGCTAAGAAGTGTTAAAATCTAATGGTTATAGATTACCAATCAGGGTGAGTTTTGGTGTGTACATCCACCAAGGGGTGGGATAAAATTTGGTCAAACGACAGTGGTGATCAGTAACAAAAATCGTGCTTCCGCATTTGAAACAGTTAATAGGAAAAGATGTAACAAGGTATGCATGAAACTGTAGCAAATGCGGAAGCAGGATTTTTGTTACTCACCACTGTCATCTGGGTCCACTGACCGCATGATGTTTATCGCACCCCTTGGTGGATATACACACCAAAAATCACCCCGGACCATTAGATTTTAGCATTTTTCAGAACTTTTTAAGGCATTCTTATAGCCGTTGAATGCAACCATTGTTTGAGTACTAAAAACCAACGGCTACAAATCATTAAACAGGCTGATCTTTGGTACGAATGTCTATTAAGGGGTAGGCTAAACATCCATGCGGTGAGTGGGTCCAGATGGCAGCGGTAACTACCAAAATTGCCGCTTCTGCAAATGAAAAGATCTCAGGTATAACTTGTTACATCACGACCCAAGTTAATAAGAGATGCGTACATTTTTTTCACGTGGCAAACCGTGTGATTCTTGTGTTTACAGCTGCAGGAAATTCCAGACAAGGGACCTTTGTTCGCGCAATAATCACTAGAAAAGGACAACTTCGACTTCAATTTCAACTTCAACACAATGGCATTAAGAGCTTTTACTGCAACATATTAAATTAATAAAGTCAGAGAGTGATGTATCTCATCTTAACCAAAGTTAATTGAACCTTAGCTAAGCTCTACTGATGAAGCGATCATGCGCCAACGATCTCATGCTACATATACCCATGGTGTGTGCGCGTGCGCATGTGTACAAATGAAGACTCAAGAACTGGAATATCAGCTACTTCATAGTAAAGTACCTTCAATTGTCGGCAACCTCGCAGAGGCAGCGTGAGAGTGCAGTGCTAGTAGATGCAAGAGACAATAAGAAAATAAAAGCATTGGATACGACAGACGTTTTCCCATTTTTCTCGCCGTTTGAAAAAAAATGAATAGAGATGACAACCCAGAGATCAAAATATATAGGAAACCATCCCTCAGTGGAGTAGGTAGCACAGCCCTGATTGGTTCGTTGCACTGGGATGCATTTTTGTGAGTTGGGCTCCACAGGCTTGCATCCATTTTTGGCAACCAATTGCACCACAACTCATTTGCATGTCCCTACCAATCACGTTTAATTCCAAAACTGTGGCAAGTGGGTGCAATCTTACATCCAATTTTCATTGAACCAAGTAGAGCCTCAGAGACCACTGACCAAAAGTCAGCTTGATTGATGACCTTTAACCATTGGATTTTAGTCTTTTAAATGGCTTGATTTTCATCCATTAATTACACTGTAGCATTATTTAGGGGGTACTCATACAATGGCTATAAATCACCAATCAAGATGATTTTTTGTCGTACATCCACCTAGGGATGACAAAACATTCATATGCTCAGTTTTCTATAAGAATGTGCCACGTGGCTCATATGGACGTTGGTGATCGTCCCTGAGCACAGATGTTCACGAGCAAAACTGGACTCTGCGGCTTTGTATCATCCTTGAAGCTAAGCTGCTCATCAAAAATTGATCTCGTATTGGGACCATCACATTGTAGTTTTTACTTATACTAACTGTAAATCAAGAAAAAAAAAACTATGATCTCCATCCCAGGACATCACCCAAAAAAATCCATGTGGAACACTCTTTGGGGCCCATTGACCCCATGAATGTTCCGCCCACCCCTTAGTGGATCAATGTATCACCACAAATTAATTGCCTGATTGGTATTTTCCATCCCTTAAGTGTCTGAGTACCCCAAAAAATGATTGAATCCCACTGCTAGAAATAACCCATGAAAAAAAGCTCAAATCCAATGACCAAAAATCACTAATCAGGTTAATTTGTGGTGTGTAGGTCCACTAAGAGTCGGCCAAACATTCATACTACGCCTGGGAAGTTTCCTCAGTCAACCTCCCCTTGATCTAAATCAATTGGAGAAATATTTTGAAGAAAGCAGTTTTGCTGACTAGCACCTCTCTACTTCACAAGTACCACGTCTGGGGACCCAGTTTTCAATTTTTGAAATTTAAACATTTTATTCAAAACATATCCTATGGTAAATTTGATGTCGGAGCATTCAAGAAACGTTTTTAGATTGCCATGTATAGATTGCACTTCCTGATCCACCACCTACAAGTCTCCAACAAACTGTCAAAACCTAAACTGCAATTTTTTTTTTCGAAAACCAGACCACATTGGAGTTTGTTTAAACATCACCCTCCCACTACTTACAACTTTTGAAAATTTCTTCCAAGTATAATGAGGCTCACCCTTTCAGCCAATCGTTTAGGCCGGCGGCGGCCACTTTTGTTTTCTCTCTCCTAAGAAAGATTTCTCTTTTAGTGCGCATGATGAGAGAAAAAAAGAAAGTATGTCATTGTGGAAATTGCAAGGGCTTGGCAACCAATTGCACAACTCCTTTGTACGCCTCAACCAATCGCCACAGTTGGGTGCATTACATCCAATTGGCATTGAACCAAGCAGAGCCTATAGATCACTGACAATTTGGATGTTTGGCCCATCCCTAGCTGGACCTACTGACCAAAAATCAGCTGATTGATTGATGACTTCTAACTATTGGATTTTAGTCTTTTAAATGGCTTGATGATTTTCAACCATTACACTTGAGCAGTATTTGGGGGGTACTCAGATGCAATGGCTATAAATCATCAATCAAGCTGATTTTTGGTCGTACATCCACCTAGGAATGACAAAACATTCATACGCTCAGTTTTCTATAAGAATGTGCCACGTGGCTCATATGGACATTGGTGATCGTCCTTGAGCAAAGATGTTCGCGAGCAAAACTGGACTCTGCGGCTTTGTATCGTCCTTGAAGCTAAGCTGCTCATCAAAAATTGATCTTGTACAGTTGTACTGTGACCATCACTTCGTAGTTTTTAATTATACTAACTGCCAATCAAGAAAAAATCTATGACTTCCATCCCAGGACATCACCCAAAAAAATCCATGTGGAACACTCTTTGGGGGCCCATTGACCCCATGAATGTTCCGCCCACCCCTTAGTGGATCCATATATCACCACAAATTAATTGCCTGATTGGTATTTTCCATCCCTTGTGTCTGAGTACCCGAAAAAATGATTGAATCCAACTGCTAGAAATAACCCATGAAAAAAAGCTCAAATCCAATGACCAAAAATCACTAATCAGGTTAATTTAATGTGTGTAGGTCCACTAAGGGTCGGCCAAACATTCATACTATGCGTGGGAAGTTTCCTCAGTCAACCCCCCCATTGGAGAAATTTTTTGAAGAAAACTGTTTTGCTGACTAGCACCTCTCCACTTCACAAGTACCACGTCTCGGGACCCGGTTTTCAATTTTTGAAATTTAAACATTTTATTCAAAACATATCTTTGATGCGGAGTATTCAAGAAACGTTTTTAGATTATCATGTATAGATTGCACTTCCTGATCCGAGACCTACAAGTCTCCAACGAACTGTCAAAACCTAAACTTCAATTTTTTTTCCGAAAACCAGACCACATTGGAGTTTGTTTAAACATCACCCTCCCACTGCTTCCAACTTTTGAAAATTTCTTCAAAGTATAATGAGGCTCACCCTTTCAGCCAATCCTTTAAGCCGGCGGCCACTTGTTTTTATCTCTCCTCAGAAAGATTTCTCTTTTAGTGCGCATGATGAGAGAAAAAAAGAAAGTATGTCATTGTGGAAATTGCAAATCAAATTTTTATATATTACGTGAGATTGTTAAGATCTTGAGCATGCACATGAAATCATTTTCTTTATTATTATAATGTTGTTCTTCGAAGTGCTATTATTTTGTGGAAGACCACGTACCTAATACACGATCGACGTGTTAAGTAATGACATTGCACTTATTCTACACACGAGTGACTATACGTGCAAATGGTGTAACTGCAGTGCAGTGTGTGCGAACAAACGACCCCCTCGTGGTACGGTATTGAGGCTTACCTCTTACTTGGGAAAGGACGTACATGGGTTCAATCCTATTTCAAGACAAATGTCCCTCAGTTATGCACTTGTTAGATACCATGTTGCTTTGTGAGCTGACCAGTTGGATGAAGAGCCACCTCAAAGGAACGAGATTCATAAATTTTTTGATTTGAGAACTTAGTAAAATTGTTTTCTCACCGGCAGATCTGAAATGGGTAGGGTAGCTTAGTGTGATGATTTTAGAGACATAGTTTTGTGGGTACTTGTGACATATATATATATAGGTCAGGATCGGGGGACAACATTTTTGACAACAATTTTGGCGTACCCACATGGAAAATGAATCAATAGCTGATTTTTGGTGGGAATGATCTCTCCTCACCATATAGATCACCCCTACAAAAATTTAGCACATTCTGAAATTTCTAACCCCATCAAATGTGGTTTTCAAGTTAATGATAAAAATAGATGGTCCATTATTCTTCAACCTGTAAACCGGTCTACGAATATCGGAATGATTTGAATTTTTGTGAGGATGATCTCCTCACCATAGAGACCATCCTCGTAATAAATCATACCATTCCAAAACTTCTAATTAAAATACATTGGACCCCACCAAGTTTTTGTTGTAAAAAATGTTGTCCATGTATATATATATTGGACCGCACTAAGGATCCGAGTAATTGTTATTTTGAAGGAGGGCCTCTATTAATAGATTTTTTTGAGGGGTAAATCAAGGGCTAGGATTGATTTGGTTTGGATTATGATGCATTGTAGGGTAGAGATTAAAGGTTTAGGGGACTCAAAATAGCTACTAGAGCTGAGATTTGCCTTTTTAAGGAGACTAAAACTTGAACCACTGGATTAGATATTAGAAAATCGTGAAGATAAGGCTTCTGACCTGGAGATGGCATTGCTAGTGCCGTGCGGTATTGGCAATGACTCTTTTAGGCCAGGCTAGATAAAATTACATTAGATTCAGCCTAATCACTTGGGTTAGTTTAGTGAGCAACCCTTCATCACTTATGTAATTGAAGAACCTCTAGAAATATATTTTAAGTCCTTAAAATGTTTAAAAATATAAAAAAAAAAAAAATCTCAGAAAATCGAATTGGAATAAATTTTTTTTGGAATTCAAGCCCGTTAATGAGAGAAAATATAGGGTTTTGTCAATTTCGACCAAATACTGACATATGGATACTCATTTGAAAGTTTTTCATTTTTTTTTGCAAAGAAATCAAAAATCTCTTTAAATTTACGAAACAATCAAAGTCAGTTCCCACCCAAAGGTATTTTGGTCTTTTAACATGGAAAATCATTTCGATGTCGGAACAAATTTGGTATAATTGGAAAGGCCTTGACGAGTACTTTCAAATATACCAAGTTTTATAATCATCTTACAAAGAAAAACTATTAGTTCATTTTAAATGCTCGAAATCAAGAATTTTTAGAAGACTCTTTAGAAAATCTTTCATTTTTGGAATTAAAAAATTCCATTGTGATGAAATCAATCATATTTGAAAGATATTTCGGGTCAAATATATGTTCTTGAGCTTTAAGGGTTCTAAAGGTTATCCAAGGGATCTGAAATGACGGGATATGGACTGAGAATTGTTCTAACAAGGTCCTAATAACAAAATGAAGTCGAATCATATCATAAGTGTGTAAAAATGGGGTGTCTATATTAAACGGCCATTATAACGAAAATAACGACAGTTATAACGGATTTGGACCTCCCCCGTTATGTTATGGACCGTTAAAATGCCCAAAAAATAACGGCCATTATTTTCAGTTATTTTTCAGTTATATTGAAAATAACGACTGTTATTTTCTGGAAAAGTTGTGAAAAAAAGCCATTTTTTTCTTTTTTTTTCCCGTTATAACAGTTCTCTTTAAACCTTGATAGAAACTATAATTCCCACACAAAAATGTATTTCTTATACCATTTTTTAAATAAGTTACATAGTAAAAAGGCAAAATGAGAACTAAAAGTAGGATTGAGAAAAAATGAACTTATACTAAGTTGCCATATTTTGAGGTCCCTATCCATGATATTTCTTTTAAATCTTATTCAGCAATATTTTTTTCCAACTTTTTTTTATTATTACTTAAATGAGTTGAGGGCATTTTTGAAAGAAAGTGACAAAATGTGGACACCTTCAAAAACACATTTTTAAAGTAAAGATGCCCAAAAAGTTTACCCTTTTTTCGTCAAGGACATATGATTTTTCCAGCGACCTTTTTACCACTTTCAGTTAAAAAAAATTCACATCTGCCTTTCATGAAACTGTCCTTAGTTGTCATTTCAGGGGGCATTTTATCACCATGTGAATTTTTTTGACCGGAGGTGGTAATAAGTTCACTAGAAAAATCAATTCCCTTTTGTTATTGTTAACATTAAAGATGTTTGCCCCAGGCATGATGTTTGGCCCCGACAAAAAAAGGCTTTATCTCAAATTCTGTCAATTAAAAATCTCCATCTGTCCGAAAAATACTTGGGCACCCCTCTTATTTTTGGGACGATCAAAGAAAAAATCCTTCAACCACTGTGAAGAAAGAATTAAAAGTCTGATGGAAGGATGGCGGTCTAAACTTTCATCTCAAGCCGGGATCTATATCTGCTTTCATTGAAATACCTGAGTCATCTCACACCCTCCCTCCTCTAGTGACAAAGGACAAAATTACATGGGATATGATTACCCCCAACTGGAATCCTTAAAATTAACACTGATGATGCTTGGGAAAAATCTACGGCCAAGACTGGGTTGGGATTTGTGATCAGGGATGCTGCAAGGAGACAACACTAGATCCTTCTCAGCAGAAGAAGCAGAAGTTCGTACTATAAGATTGGGACTGGAAAATGCAGCCAAGCTCCACGTGGAGGATTCTGTGGTGGAGTCAGATGCCCAGGAGATAGTTCAGGCTCTGCAGATATGATCTACCGCCATGGGATGGTCTTCAGCAGCTCTTTTGGCGGACATTATGAATCTCTGTAAACAGTTTAAATCGGTCTCTTTTTGTTTTATTCCACGCGAGGGTAATAGGGTCGCTCATATGATAGCCTCTTAAGGCAAAAACTCTCGTCTCACCCAAAATTTGGGAAACCTCCTTCCCCGAATGGTTGCTCCTCGTGTTGAGGGAAGAGTCATCCCGAATGGTTGCTCCTCAGCGTCATCACAACAGTTGGATTCTTGAAATCCATGCTCGACAAGGCTTGTCCCGGGAGCCTGTAAAAAAAGTCCAGTCCCAGGAGCCCAACCCTAAAAAAAATGGCAAATAATTTTCACTTTTCAGAGTGCCCAAAACTGACGATATCTGGGTTCTTGCTAATCTAAATTATATCCTTCTTTCTATATACTTAGGCCTTGCTTGGTTTGCTGCACTGGGATGCATTTTACACTCTGGTGCAAATGTGGTGAGTTGCACTGCAGTCCACTTGCCACAGTTTTTGGGCTGCACATACTTGCATCCATTTCTTAAAGAGTTTGCACGGGCTTGGCAACCACTTGCACGCCCCCAACCAATCACTTGTAATCCCAAAATTGTGGCAAGTGAGTACATTGCATCGGATTTGCATTGAACCAAGCAGGCCTTATTTGCTGTTAGGTGCATTTTTGGGGTCCTTGCTTTTTTGTTTTTACTTTTATACGCTTGGCGCACTGGTGCATTAGATGCAAAAAACATTTTCCTATCAAATTTCTCAGCTCTGTAATTGCAACTAGGGGTGTAAATTTTGCCCGTCCAACCAGGCCCAGCCTTTTTTTGGATGGGCATGCCATGAATCCAGGCTGGGCTTGGGATTAGAGTTTTACATATTAACACTTAACAATGATATTTATTGTAAATTTTTTTATGTGCAAGAATATATTTGCTTTATTAGTTGTAGAAGTCTCACAATCATTATATACTAGTGGGTGGCCCATGCCCTCGGCACTCTCCATCAAAGCATTTGCCAAAATCGGGTGTGAGAGGCTGAGATCCACTGTCATTTGGGGGATAAGATCTCGGCCCTTCTTTGTTGAAACAAATAAGAGGGGGTATAAGTGGGGAGACAACTTCCCTCTTTTGTTATATAGACTAGTAAATGGCCTGTGCCCACGGCACTCTCCCACAAAAGCATTTGCAAAAATTGGGTGCCTTCGGCACTCAAACGGTATAACGAACTGGACGTTACCATTTTTTCCGTTATAACAGCTGTTATAACGGATTGTAACGCATAGAGGGAGAAATAGGAAAATAACAGAAATAGCAAAAAATAACGGTGTTGAAATTCAAATTTTAAATAAATTGAGGTCAAATGAGGCGGATTGAGTGGCTGAAATCTAACCGTCCACATTAGATCGATGGATTTGATCTCAACCACTTTTTATCTAACTGTCCATATTAGATGGATGGATAAGATAAGAGAATACAACTGAGTTGTCTTGTTATATGCATGGATAGCCCATGCCCGTGGCACTTTCTGACAAAGTGTTTGTCAAAATCTGGTGGGAGTTAATCTCAGCCATCGATATGAAGCATAGTGGATCTCAGCCACTCATTATTGAAGCCATATAAGATAAGAAGGGGTATAAGAAAACCAGTCATGTGGTATATTGATAGTGGGTGGCCCGTGCCCTCGGCACTCCCCGACAAAGCATTTGCCAAAATCAGGTGAGTGGTTGAGATCCACTATCCATTTGGGGGATAAGATCTCTGCCATCCTTTGTTGAAACATATAAGTGGGGGTCTAAGTGGGGAGACAACTTCCCTATTTTGTTATATAGACTAGTGGGTGCCCCGTACCATCGGCACTCCTCGACAAAGAATTTGCCAAAATCAGGTGAGTGGCGGAGATCCACCGTCCATTTGGGGGAGGATTAGATCTCGGCCCTTCTTTGTTGATGCTTATAAGAGGAGGTATGAGTAGGGAGACAACCAATGTGTTTTGTTATATATATAGAATAGTAAATAGCTCATGCCCACGGCACTCTCCGACAAAAGCGTTTACAAAAATTGGGTGCCTTCGGCACTCAAACGGTATAACAGACTGGGGTGTTACCATTTTTTCCATTATAACGGATTGTAATGCATAGAGGGAGAAATGAGAAAATAACAGAAATAACAAAAAATAATGGTGTGGAAATTTAAATTTTGAATAAATTGAGGTCAAATGAGGTGGATTGAGTGGCTGAAATCTAACCGTCCACATTAGATCGATGGATTTGATCTCAACAACTCTTTATCTAACCGTCCCCATTAGATGGATGGATAAGATAAGAGAATAGAATTGAGGTGTCTTGATATATGCGTGGGTGGCCCGTGCCCGCGGCACTTTCCGACAAAGTGTTTGTCAAAATTGAATGGGAGTTAATCTCAGCCATTGATATGAAGCATAGTGGATCTCACTCACTCATTATTGAAGTCATATAAGATAAGAGGGTTATAAGAAAATCATTAAATTTTCGTTAAATTCTATTTTTTGAATTTCAACACCACTTTTTTCCGTTAAAATCATTAAAATCCATTAAAATCTATTTTTTTCATTTTTGCCCCTGGCCGTTTCAATCTATTTTAACGGTAACACCCCTCTTGAGGCATAAAAAGTGGGGTCCTGAGCTTGACCCTGACCGTTGGGCTATATGTAAATCCAACCCATTTCATTCCTTATATGTAGGTAAATAGTAGGTGACCTGTGCCCATGGTACTCATCGACAAAGCATTTGTCAAAATTGGGTGTGAGTGGTTGAGATACACTGTCCATTTGGTGTGATAAAATCTCAGACATCCTTTATGAAGCCGGATAAGAGTGGGAGACAACCATCCTATTTTGTTATATAGATAGTAGGTAATCCGAGCCCATGGCACTCATCGACAAAGCATTTGTCAAAATTGGGTGTGAGTGGCTGAGACCCACCGTCCATTTGGTGTGATAAGATCTCGGCCATCCTTTATGAAGTCGGATAAGAGGGGGAGACAACCGTCCTGTTTTGTTATATAGATAGAGCATGGCCCGTGCCCATGGCACTCTCCAACAAAGCGTTTGCCAAAATCAGGTGTGAGTGCCTGAGATCCGCTGTCTATTTTGGGGATAAGATCTTGGCCCTTCTTTGTTGAAACATATAAGAGGGGGTATAAGTGAGGAGACAACTTCCCTGTTTTGTTATATAGATAGTGAGTGGCCAGTGCCCACGGCACTCTCCAACAAAACGTTTGTCAAAATTGGGTGTGAATGGCTGAGATCCACCATCTATTTGGGGGATAAGATCTCAGCCCTTCTTTGTCTAAATAGATAAGAGGGGTATAAGTGGGGAGACAACTTCCCTATTTTGTTATATAGATAGTGGGTGCCCCGTGCCATAGGCACTCCTCGACAAAGAATTTGCCAAAATCGGGTGAGTGGCGGAGATCCACTGTCCATTTGGGGAAGGATTAGAGGAGGTATAAGTAGGGTGACAACCAAAGTGTTTTTGTTATATAGAATAGTAAATGGCCCATGCCCACGGCACTCTCCGACAAAAGCATTTGCAAAAATTGGGTGCCTTCGGCACTCAAACGGTATAACGGACTGGGGTGTTACCGTTTTTTCCATTATAACGGCTGTTATAACGGATTGTAACACACAGAGGGAGAAATGGGAAAGTAACAGAAATAACAAAAGATAATGGTGATGAAATTCAAATTTTGAATAAATTGAGGTCAAATGAGGCGGATTGAGTGGCTGAAATCTAACCGTCCACATTAGATCGATGGATTTGATCTCAA
Source organism: Euptelea pleiosperma (assembly GCA_035048495.1). Taxonomy (NCBI): domain Eukaryota; kingdom Viridiplantae; phylum Streptophyta; class Magnoliopsida; order Ranunculales; family Eupteleaceae; genus Euptelea; species Euptelea pleiosperma. The sequence goes on from CM068541.1 coordinate 14,460,161, forward strand.
CCACTCTTTATCTAACTGTCCATATTAGATGGATGGATAAGATAAGAGAATACAACTGAGTTGTCTTGTTATATGTGTGGGTAGCCCGTGCCCGCGGCACTTTCCGACAAAGTGTTTGTCAAAATCGGGTGAGAATTAATCTCAACCATTGATATGAAGCATAGTGGATCTCAGCCACTCATTATTGAAGCCATATAAGGTAAGAGGGGGTGTAAGACAACCACTTTCACTTGTTATATAGTTAGTGGGTGGCCCGTGCCCACGGCACACTCCAACAAAGCGTTTGCCAAAATCGGGTGTGAGCGGCTTATATTCACTGTTTATTTTAGAGATAAGATCTCGGCACTTCTTTGTTGAAACAGATAAGAGGGGGTATAAATGGGGAGACAACTTCCCTGTTTTGTTATATAGACTAGTGGGTGCCCCGTGCCATCGGCACTCCTCGACAAAGAATTTGCCAAAATCAGGTGAGTGGAGGAGATCCACCGTCCATTTGGGGGAGGATTAGATCTTGGCCCTTCTTTGTTGATGCTTGTAAGATGAGGTATACGTAGGGAGACAACCAATGTATTTTGTTATATAGAATAGTAAATGGCCCATGGCCATGGCACTCTCCGACAAAAGCGTTTGCAAAAATTGGGGGTATAACGGACTGGGGCATTACCGTTTTTTCCATTATAACGGCTGTTATAATGCACAGAGGGAGAAATGGGAAAATAACAAAAAATAACAGTGTTGAAATTTAAATTTTGAATAAATTGAGGTCAAATGAGGCGGATTGAGTGGCTGAAATCTAACCGTCCATATTAGATTGATGGATTTGATCTCAACTACTCTTTATCTAACCGTCCACATTAGATTGATGGATAAGATAAAAGAATACAACTGAGTTGTTTTGATATATGCGTGGGTGGCCGGCCTGTGCGCGCGGCACTTTCCGATAAAGTGTTTGTCAAAATCGGGTGGGAGTTAATCTCAGCCATCGATATGAAGCATAGTGGATCTCAGCCACTCATTATTGAAGCCATATAAGATAAGAGGGGTATAAGACAACCACTGTCACTTGTTATATAGATAGTGGGTGGCCCGTGCGCACGGCACTCTCCAACAAAGCGTTTGTCAAAATTGGGTGTGAATGGCTGAGATCCACCATCTATTTGGGGGATAAGATCTCAGCCCTTCTTTGTCTAAATAGATAAGAGGGGGTAGAAGTGGGGAGACAACTTCCCTGTTTTATTATATAGATTATTGCAGGATTCCTTATTTTGGAGGTTTATTGAGAAAATAAAGCTGAGATGCTATCTCACTAAGTATGATGAACTCGTACAGATCGTAGGCCGGAAAACAACACAAAATGAAGAAGGCCTCCTCTAGGAGTGATTAGGGTTTTGCCTAATTGAGAGCCATTTATTAGTTTTTGCTGCACATGGGAAGCATAAAAGAATATTCTTAATGAAAGTTTTATGTGAATAAGTATGACATTTCAAAGAATATCTATACAACTATCACTAACATGGTGGTCCATAGTCTAGGTGTGGAACATAGTACATAACTCTCTGACTGATTTTATGTCAGATGACCATGAGTTGCATCTTGGGTGGGCCACAATCTATAACCAATATCATCGTATGGTCCCAATTACTTGATCACCCCACTGGAACAGATTTATTGGGATGATTAGTTAATTCATTACCTTAACCATATACTTCATCCATGCGATCCCACAACACCGTTTCATTTGGCGAAGCTACAAAATCAGGCTGTTTTTATTAACAAAACGATGTTTTTACTATAATGACTTAATGCGAAAAATTTGCTTCATTCGTAGTAAACTAGTGGGTTGCCCGTGCCCACGGCACTCCCCGACAAAGCATTTGCCAAATTTGGGTGCGAGTTGGCTGAGATCCACCATTCACTTGGGGGATAAGATCTTGGCCATCCATTATATGAAGCCTATAAGAGGGGGAGACAACTGAGCTCCCTTGTTATATAGTAGGTGGTCCGTGCACCCTCAGCACTCTTCGACAAAGCGTCTGTCAAAACTGGGTGTGAGTGGCTGAGATTCACCGTCCAGTTGGGGATAAGATCTCGGCCCTTCTTTATGAAGCCTATAAGAGGGAGAGACAACTTCCCTGTTTTGTTATATAGATATCTCAAATCTTCCATCATTGTGTATTATTTCAGATTCCTTAATTTGGAGGTTTATTGAGAACAATCTAGACCATTGTCACAAAGTTGGGATTCGGCAAGGGGTTAAGTTGGAAAAATTCGGTAAAATTTGAGAAAAATGGACAAAATTATGAAAATATATCATAAATATGTTATGATAATAATAAGTCATAATTCATAAGTATGATTCATCATTTATAATTAAAATTCATAGAATCGGCAAAATCGAAATAAGAAGGGGAAAAATGGGTCTTAGCAGATTAATCAGCGATTGATTTGTGAAGTTGAAAAATCGGAGATTTTTAACGATTTTTTGAATAAATTGGAGATTTTTGTGACTATGATCTAGACAGCGATGCTATCCTACTAAGTATGATATACTTGTAAAGATCGTTGGCCGGAAAACAAAGCAAAATGAAGAAGGGCTCCTCCACTAAGTATGATGTAACTGTTATGGTTTTTATGGTTTTACTTGATAAAACGTTTCCTTCTTTTTTTCCCCTTCAATGAAAATAGAAATGGAGATAATAAGCTTTCGTTGAACATGGAAAACCTCCTTATGCTGTAAAACTACTAGACTTTTTATGTTGAAAGTTATAGGTGAATAGTAAGACATGTCAGAAAAAAAACATCTATACACCTACCATTAACATTGTGGGCCACAATCAATAACCCATATGATGGTATGATCTTAATTAAATGGTGTACACCTCTGTATAGCCCAAATGCAAGATCTTGATCGGACAGTTAAGGTTGACTGACGGATTTGCTCGACCATTTTGCACTTTGCGATTCAACCATTTGGGTCTTTGTCTTGTCAGTTTTTCTTTCAAAAAAATTCTAGAAAACTTTCAGGGCCTCTGTTACAGTGGAGAGAGCCTCTTGATATGCAGCAAGAAAACATAATAATGCCCCTGTTTGCATGAAGAAGACAACTAGTTCCAAATATGTTGTAAAGGAACTCAATGGAAGCAGACGTGGTTGAAATTTTGAAGTTCAGAATGTGAACTTTCTCCACCTGATCTACAAACCTTTTACCAATCACATATACATGTATCATAGACATATACCACTCCCATATGTAAGCGTTATAGGCATGAAATAATGCAAGCACTTGACAAGAAACATACACAAGATACACAAATCAAACTGCAATCACTTGACAAGAAAGTAAAGAAGTTCAAGGAGATGGAAACTCAAGACAATGTCACACCAGATAAGTGGTTCAGAAATCAGCTACGCTGTCTACTTTTGCAAGTCCGCAGTCTCGTTTGAGATGTCATGGGGGGTAATCTGCATGGATTCATCGTGCTGTTCTTTTCCTTCATTGGTCTTAACAGAAGAAGAAAAGGCGTTTGATGTGCCTTCTGTGGAACTGCTGCCTGAGTTGGTGGAGAGAGAAAGGTCAGCCATGGCCTTGGCCTTCACAAAATCATCTGTCGAGTATGGTGCATGGAGGGGAAGGGCCTTCATCTTAGTCTTTCCTTCGAGAATGCTCACTACTTCAGACATGGTAGGCCTGAGTGTAGGGGAAGGATTAGTACATAGCATCGCCAAATCCAACACCCTTGTTGCTTCTTTCAGTGAGTAGTTCATCCCCAAGATTGGGTCAATCAGTGCTATAAGATTTCCTTTCTGTTGTGAGACCTAGGCCTGCAGTTCCACAACAAAGCTTTTAGTGAAAATGCAAATGCTCTCCAAGCACATGGCTGTGACATCTCATCCCTGTACATATATACATCTAGTAGGATATCATCGTTAAGTAGATCTTCTGAAGAGTGGGAGTGAGACTTATTTTTGTAAACTTACCAAATCTAGAAGGAAAATAGTCTCCTCACTTGGCCTGTAATCTGAACTGTTTTTTCCACTCACAATTTCAAGTGTGACAACTCCAAAGCTGTAAACATCTGCTTTGTTTGTTAAGTAACCCCGCATGGCATACTCAGGGGCCATATATCCACTGCAAAGAAAGAAATTAAAAAGGTAAATTACCACACTGATTGAAACACTTGCAGAAAAAGAAAAACCATCTGCCCTTGTGCATCTGTGTACTTCTGCATGTTCTTTTGCATCATGAAATAGGACGGATTTATTCCTTCTATTTGGAAGTAAATAAAATGTGGAAGTGAGAGGCATGTGATTCTTTATGTTGTTCCTGCTATTTTGGTGATGATGTGTGTGTTTTCTCCTTCATAAAGCTTAGCCATTCCAAAATCAGAGATCTTCGCATTGAGATCTTTATCAAGCAGAACATTGGTGGGTTTAATATCCCTGTGGACAATCTTCAGTTTTGACTCTTCATGGAGAAAAGCAAGACCCTTTGCTATTCCAAGGCAAATCTTAACTCTGGTTGGCCAATTAAGTCTTGACTTTATATCCCCAGGACCTGCAAATCATCCACTCTTTACCATTTATATTTCTTCACAATTGTAAACTAGGTTTCTTAAAAATATTTGTAGAGAAGTTTTGTTTTAGATTACCAAATAAAGCACTTGAAAGGGAATTATTTTCCATGTATTCATATACTAGTAGGAGTTGGTTGTCCTCAGTACAACATCCCAACAGTCTAACGAGATTTGGGTGTTGCAAAGCAGAAATTGTGCCTACTTCATTCACAAACTCCCGAATTCCTTGCTTTGATTTTGATGAAAGCTGTTTCACGGCTATTGCCATCCCATTTGGTAGTACACCCTGCATCATGCAATGTGCAGATATTTATATCAGGAGTGGAAAACCAAGGAGATTCAAGAAGCAAAAACAACCAATTAAAAGTAGACCTTGTAAACTATCCCAAAACCCCCTTCACCAATCTTATTTGCAGAATCAAAATTTTGAGTAGCAGCTTTTATCTGCCGAAAGTTGAACCATCCGCCGGGGAATAGCTCAAGTACTTTGCGTTCTGTTTGAAGAGAAAAAATCATCATAGAAATTAAGGCAGCCAACGCTACAATAAAAGAGAGGAAAAATGGTCATATGAGAACTTATTAATGAGGACTACATTTTATTACGCATGCGGTAGAAATATTCGTTCTCACCTTCATCACGCAATTCTTTGCCTCCTAGCCAACCCATTTTCCAAAGGAAAACCAAAACAAGGATGATGAAAAGGACTGCAGATCCCACAATCCCAGCTATGCTTATAGCAGATAGCTTTACGGCTGAACCTTTTCGGACTGGATTCAAGAGACATATTAGTGTAAACATGACAAATCACTGGAAGCAAAAAGTTAACAAAAAAGAAACGGAAGCAAAGACAAACTCTACCAGGAGTTACTGAAATAGCTGAAATAAGAGGACCGTAAAGTCCTGGCAGGATATATATAGAACCCTGACCAGCCCAGTATAAGTGGATCTCTAAAAGGTGGTTTCTCACATCAGCAGAAAAATTCTTAACAACTGCTTTATTTGAGCCTCTAGCTTCTTCTTTGATATTGAAATCCTTTAGCACCTTCTCACCCTGCATGTAATAGTTTAAAGAAGATGCCACTGTCACAGACACATTATAATAAAGTGAATAAGTTAATTACCTGAATAAACACATCAAACATACGTTTCCCCTTGATGCCATAATTGCCTTCATATTCGGTAAATATTATTTCAGCAAAATGAAGCTTCACTGTATAGTTGCCATTAATTAGACAGAGTCCATAGTACTTGAGGGACAGAGGAGAAAGGCGTGCTGTCGTATACAAAGGTGCATCAACCATGGAAATCCCACATGTTCTGTTCTGTACATAATCCAGGGGACCACCACCAGGTCCGATGAACTTTCCCGTACTACTGTATGCCCAATTTATATTAGGACTAACAAAAACTGCCATTGATCGTTGTGCCCTCACCACCACAATTTATATATAATTGAGTATCTGCAAGGTACATGATAGTCAGTCGTCCACTGGCAAAAAGATAATGATAGCAGCTGGCTTTGCTAGTATCAGACATATCAAAACAAGAACACTGATGTAGTCCCACTCAAGACTCGCATTCCTTAAAAGGGAAAAGGGAGAGCTAGATAGTTTCCAAAATATCTGTGTCGTTTCTAAATAGTTCAATTCAAACCTGACTCAGTTCAATTTTCTTAGTTAATTAGCTGCTTGGTTTTGTGGAAGAATGATAAAAAGGGAGTGATGTAGGACGAGATGAATGAACCCGCGATTGGGTAGGGGTTTCAGTGAAATCATTCCACCGGGTTTGAAAGAATCACTCAGGAAGGTTTTTGGTGAAATCACTACACCGAGTTTGAAGGAATCAATCATTTGGGAAGGTTTTCGATGAACTCATTTTACCAGATTTGAAGGAATCGCCCCTTTTCTAGGCATGTCACCCAGCAAAATCGGAAATCACTCCCAAAAGAATATAAATCTTCATTAATTCTCTAATTTTCGTTTCTACACATACCTACATTTATAAGCAATGAAAACTACTCATATTGGACTTCAAAACTTTCTCAAACTCTATCCTAATCCTTTTACAACTCAAAGAATTAATTTCTAAACAACTAGAACTTTAAAGAAATTTAGAACCAAACAAGTAATACTAAGGTAATTTAAACTCTCCTACTATCTTCTAAAACCTCTTAGACCTATCTAAAAATAGTAAATTCAAAATATACTAAAAATAGTAAAAAAAACTTTCTATAAATAATGAAAAGGGATTTACTATAAATAGTAAAAACAAGAATTTACTATAAATAGTAAAATTAAAATTTACTATAACTAGTAAAAATGACATTTACTACAACTAGTAAATCTGATTAAACCTTTTTCACAATTGAAAGAAGTCTCCTTGTAGCACTTTTCTTTATCCTCCTGTTGTAAGCCCACCTCTTTTGCTTAGAGGTTTGATTTGGTGCAATGGTAGTACATCATAGTTTGGATGCTCTCTCATCAAATCCTCCTAGTTGAAAATAATTTGACCTCAAATTTAACTCCATCTTGAAAATAAAATGAATGACGACAACAATGATGTGTAACAACAACGATTACAATGACAACGTCAATTGGATGGCCAGAATGGTATGTCTTCCAATGGTGTGGTTGTGTGACTCCAACATTGGTGATTGAAATCTAGCGTGATTGATGATGATGGAACACACGAATGGTGGTGTTGTGTGGACGATGATGAAATCTGGTGATGAACAACAAAGTTGGTAATACAGAAGAACATTGATGAACAATGATGCACGATCACACTAAGAATTCTTTAGTGATATAAACTCAGCGAGGATAGGAAATTCGGCTCTGATACCAAATTTGATGTAGATGAGACAAGAGAACCAACGATCAAGTAGGGGTTTCAATGAAATCACTCCACTAGGTTTGAAGGAATCATTCCTTCATGAAGTTTTCGATGATATCACTCCACTAGATTTGAAGGAATTGCTTCTTTGGAAAGAATTAGTCTTCCGTTCCAGACATCTCACCGAGCAAAATTGAAAATCACTCCCAAAAGAAAATAAATCCATTAATTCTCTAATTTTCATTTTATACACTCCCTACATTTGTAAGAAATGAAAATTGTAAGAAATATTTTTATATTCAATTTGGCAAAGATTCCGTATGACATAAAAATATTCTTGTAACCGTTCCTACAAGCACCAGTGTAGTGTGAAGATGTCGTAGTACGCATACTTCGCCAACTACGTGAAGACTAAAAGACAGAGACAGCAAGAATCAGATGGTTGATGACAGAAGTTATCTGAGTAATTGTCCATTTGTCGGTTATAAATCGTGTACGCTCGCTTAAAAAGGTAAGTGACTTAGTGGCCATAGAAATAGGTTTAAAATGAATAAAATATAATGGTAAAATCTAGTCATTGGACAGACCCAAGTCTTAGTCAAAGTTATTGACTTTTGGGAGAGTCCGATCGATTGGACAAGTTCCAATCGATGTCCAATCGATTGGAGACCTCTGTAAAATTGATTGGAGCCTACGGGACAGAAATCGATTTAAGTTCGATCGATTAGACTATGTACAATCAATTGGATTTACGAAGGAAATTGCCATCTGTACAAGGCCAATCGATTGGACCTTGCCCAATCGATTGGACCCAGAGTACAATCGATTGGACTTGACACAAATTGAGTTTATTTCAGATCCAAAATTCTAGTTCCCATGATCCCACATTCTATAAGGCTCAGGGTTACGAATTCTATAAATATAACCATTCTATACCTTCTCTAAACACACACAGAGTGATACATTGACACTTATATATTTCAAGAGAGAGAAGAAAATATTTATTTATTAGAGTGTCCATTCAAAGATAAACAAGCCTAGTTATCTCATTCACATTTGTGAGCTTGTTCATCTTCTTGATCAAAGACAAGTGCTTGATCCATTACTCAGCCTAGGTCTTCCACATAGATATCCGACCTACTAGCCTGAGTGTACCAGTGTGACTCAACACCATTGAACAACCTAGGGTTCAGGGTATACTGAATCCTTTACCTTCGACAAAGGCGGGAGTGTTGAGAATTAAGATTAGAGTGGCCGATCAACGGTAGGTTTGGGGTGTACCAAACTGAACAAGTGGACAAGGCTTCTTGGCTAAGAGGCCGCGCGTGGATTCGTAACATTGATTTAAAGGACGTGGACGCATCAATAGTAGGCCTTGGATAAGGTTGGAAGCTGTATTTACAACGGTATTGCGTAAGTAACCTTTATTTCGTTTAACTTTTCAGTTAGTGATACTTTTTGTTTGGACGTGGTCTCATGGTTTTTCCTTGGCTAAGGTTTCCACGTAAAAATCTCTTGTCTTGTGTGATTGTTTGTTTGTATTCCGCTATTCACATTGATTAGAACAAACGACGAAAAAAAAAATTTCACGGAGGTATATTCGATTTGAATCGGTTATGATAATCTTTTATCAAACAACTAAGGCATGCGATTTTCTCACCTACCATAGATGAGTAAAACTGCTTAATTAGGTTTAATTAATTTTAAATATCTAATCAACCCCCCTTCTAGGTATTTTTGATTAAAGAGAACGGACCGGTGGTTATTTCAATTGATATCAAAGCGGGTTATACTATTAAATGTTTAATCACCTGAATTTAGATTCTTGTAAAACCAGTCAATTTTCATTAATTTGTCAAAATACAAAGAGAATGTGGAAACACATCCAAACCCCTATTGCTTGATGGAGAAGACTATGCCTATTGGAAAGCTAAGATGAGGGCTTTTCTAAAGTCTATTGATGAAAGAGTCTGGATGGCTGTAGTGGATGGTTGGTTACCACCCACAATGACAGTAGGAGATAAAACTATTCTTAAACCAAAAGCAGACTAGAGCAAAGAGGACATAGACTATTGTTGTCTAAATAGCAAAGGGCTAAATGCTATTTTAATGCGATTGATAAGAATGAGTTTCGAAGAATCTCTACCTGTTCATTGGCTAAAGAAGCATGGGACATTCTCAAAGTTACTCATGAAGGAACATTAGCAGTTAAAATTTTCAAACTACAAATGCTGACCACTAAGTTCGAATCCATGAGAATGGAGGAGAATGACACATTCACTGAGTTCTATGCCCAACTCAGTGATATTGTGAATTCTGCACACAACTTGGGTAAAAGCATTCCTGAACCCAAAGTAGTTCGAAAAATCTTGAGATCCTTACCTGATAGGTTTCAGGCTAAGGTAACAGCTATTGAGGAGAGCAAAGATATTGACTCACTCAAAATTGATGAGCTGGTTAGGTTTCTACAAACTTATGAGATGAATTTGAGACAACCAAAGAAATCAAAGGGTTTAGCCCTTAGAGTTTCTGAAGCTTAGGACACGGAGTCAGATGTTAACTCTGAAGTTGAAATGGCATCATTTGTTAAAAAGTTTAAAAAAAAATTTCATTCTAAAAATGATAGATTTAAGAACAATAAAACTTTTGATAAATCTAAGAAATATGCCAAACCTCATGAGAGAGGTAGCAGAAGTGAAAGGACCCCCAGGGAAAGCCGCTCAAGTGAACCCCAATGTTTCAAATGTAAGGGTTTTGATCACTTTCCTAATATTAATTTGCCCAAACAAAGAAGAATATAAAGGCAAGGCAAAAGCCTTCAATGCCACATGGGATAAAGAATCATAAGATAATTCTAATGATTCAGATAGCAATGAAAAGACTGATAAGTATACAGCTTTTGTTGCTTGGTTTAATAGTCCTTATGGATCTCATGGAGAATCCAAGAAAAGTGATGATGAGAGTTCGGAAGACTCTTACAATGAGAACTCGGATGACTCGGTAGTTGGTGTGAAAGAACTGTACGAGGAATTAATAAAATTCATTTAGGCAAATAAAATTTTATTTGGCAGAGTTAAATGTCTTGATTCTGAAAATGCTGCCTTATTGATTGACACTGAAAAATGAAAAGTATCGATTATTGGTTTAGAACAAGAGAATGAGTCTCTGTTAAAAAGGAACAAGTCACTGGAATGTGAATTCCAAACTTGTATGACACATAAGGAATCTCTAAAAAATATGCTTCTTAAAACTAATAGGGATGTGTCAAGATTCTCATCTAGCTCTGCTAAGCTTGATAAGATTCTTCGTGTGTAAAGTCTATGGAGACAAACATGGCTTGGGCTACAAACCATATCAAGAAAAAGGCTCTTCTTCTAAGATGACTTTTGTTAAGGCACAAGCTATTCCCACTCAGATCATTGACTAAATCAAAGTTGTCAAAAGCAATCATCATTGTACGTATTGCAAAAATTTGGGTCATGTAATTAGAGACTATCATAAATTGAGAAGAGGACATCAAAATTCTCTAGAGAAAGAGGTGAACTCAACTCAGAATGTGAAAAGTCAAAAATTTCCTATGAAGACACATTATGAGAGAAATAAATTGGATGTGTTATCTAAGAAGATGAAAGACCTACCAGAAAGGTCTAGAGAGTTAATCAAGGAGATTGAGTCTCTTGAGAAATTCAGACATCCTTAGAGTTTTATAACTCAAAAGATGAGAGATCCTAAGAGAATTAGTCTATCTACTAAAATCACATCTATGTGGGTTAGAAAAGATTCTCTGAAGGAGAACTATTCTAAAGTGTCATATCTCTAAGCGATGTGCTCTTTATCCCTTCGTGTTTACCATTGTTATTATCTGTGGAGGGATTATTTTTTTTGTTTTCTTTTTATTTTTGCTTTGTTTTGAAGAATAAAAAATTAAAAATTTTCAGAAAATCAAAAAATCAAATGTTAAGAAGAATGTTAAAATTATTATTTAAATATACTATTTTGATGAGCAGTAATTTTTGAGAACATTCAAAGAACAAGAACTTAACTTTGTTAGTAAAGTTTTGCTAATCTCAGTATTATATCTTTTAATTATTATGATTGGTCAATTTTATTAGTGTGCATTAGTGGATTATTGAAATAGTATATCTCATATTTTTCACATGCACACTGATTATTACTGTGGGAATGGATTTGATAGATGTGTGAGATCTTGTATTATTGGGATTAGGAATAAACCTCTACTGACTATAACTTTAAATTAGTAGTGTTCTTGCCTTCAGTTGATTTTGAAACTGCACCATAGTCAACTGTTGGCCTCCCAATGTGAGTTATTGTTCTAAGGAAACAACTACCTCCAAAAATTAGTGTGAAAGCCATCTATATGGGCATGTTTGAAATTGTAATCTGATTCGTATTATTGTAGAAAAGGGTTACCTACGGGGAGAGTAAAAGCTACCTATATTCAAAGTGAATAAAATGGTGTAAAAGACAGCCAATTTGCTAGAAAAATTCTTATGCATTAGCAAATACCCATATACAAGAGTGTATGTGAGACCCCTTAATAACTCTAATGAGGAATTTATGATCGGATACATGATACCTCCAAATTCTGATTTTTATGAGAAATTATTACTGAAATCTATCTAGTACCATAGATAAAATCAGATCACTTACACTCGATGATATTACTGTTGATATTTGAATTTATGATTACTAGTGATTTGTGACTTGCGCTAATGTCTAAAAGAGTTGATATTTCTGATAAAGCAAAAGATTGAACTAATGTGTCTAGTTATTTTTCTTAAATATACTCAATGTTTATTGCCTATCAAGATTTATTCATGAATTGAATTCTAACATTTTTTGAATAATATCTTGTTTTATTATCTTTTCCTGAGCCATTTAAAAAAATGATATTTGGTTTGAAAAGATTTAATTGGGGGTCTTGGAGAATGAGCCTATTGGTTTTAAAAAAATATATTTAAAAATAAAAAATAAAAATAATTATTTTTCCCTGAGTCAAAGTCCAATCGATTGGACTCTAAGGACCAATCGATCGGAACATTCCAATTGATTGGATTGTACAGACTCGATCGGACATCTCCAATTGATTGGAAAGTACGGCCCAATCGATCGGATTTCTCCAATCGATTGGCCACTTAACCCAATCGATTGGATAGTGCGGCGCTCGATTTTATAAAACCCAAAATTGGTCATTTTCAACCCCAATCGATCCCTCCGCCTCCCAAATTTCTCTCAATCGATTGTAGGTGCCCAATCTATTGTTCTCGTACAGTTTTGTGGAGTGATTCTCTCGATTTCTCAAGCTTTCCACTTCATCTTCTTCGTGAGTATTTGGGATTTTTTTTGTCCAAATGGAAATTTTTTGGCATTTTCTTCCGTTCCTTGTTCTTTTGGCGACTAATCCTCGTCGTCGAAGGGCGGTTGTGGTTTCTGATGTTGAGAGTGAAGATGAAGAACCACTTGTCCATGTACTCAATCTCATGCAAAACGAGGTGGAAAACTAGGTGGTTCTCGACATTCTGAGCGGGAAGAATCCTCTCGAGGTCCTAGGAGAGCTCGATCATGAGATCATTCTGGATCCGTAGAGATTCCTTCGGTGAGTGTTCCCATTTCTCCATTTCTTTTTTATTCGGCTAGGGATAGGTTTGAGCATTTCACTATTCACAAATTCACTACTGAGAGAGTAGTTGAATTTGGTACTATCATGGGTTCAGTTGTTCATTCCATTTTCATATCTCGTGAGTGGATTCCTGCTACTCGTTTGAACATCCCATTCTATCCTGGTTTGGTTAAATTGTTTTATGCCAACATGAATTCTATCCAGTGTGATGTCTAGAGTGAGCTATCGTTTGAGACTTATGTCACTGGGGCTCACCTGACTATTATTCCTAATCTGATTTCCACCTTGTTGGGCATACCTCGTCCTTCTGCACCACATGAGTACATCCCTAGGAATCATATGTTGACGACTGACAGAGCCATCCTGACTGAGACTCTCACTGGACAGTCATTTGATTGGAGTACTTATATTCCACTTACCTCTCTTCTTCTTGACTATCGATTGTTGTACCTTATCTGTGGGTACAACATTGATCCACCTGGCCATGGGGCACAGGTGAACATTGATCGTCTACAGCTCCTCTATCGTCTGGGTACTGGGTTTGTTATTGATCTCCTTAGATTTATGTTTAGGGCCATGGTTAGAGTGGGTAGCCAATTGGCTAATCATCATTGTCTTCCCTATTCTCTGCTTGTGAGCTTTATCCTTCTTCACTTGGATATACCGATTTCATCTTCAGAGGAGGTCTGCTCTCCCATGGGACCCATTAGACCATCTACTATCAGGAAGAGTATGTCTCAGGTTCGAAGGGTGACAGAGGTTCCTCCGAATATTGAGGATCTTTTTTATGATGACTTGGGAGACTATTTCTAGCCGAGCGCACACCAGACAGATACTGAGATACATCCTCTAGAGCCACATCCATCATATGTCCAGCCTCCAGAGATGCCTGCATCCTACACTTTAGAGTCTCTTTATCATCAGATGATGGAATTTGATCAGAGACTCAGCTCTCATGAGGAGAGGTCTTCTCAGAGCTTTCGACGCTTAGAGGAGGGTCAGGAGAAGATGACAGGCTCCTTATCGGATATGCAGTGCTATATGGAGTACTAGTTCACGATGATGGGTTTTGGACAGCATCCACCATTTCAGGGTCCGGATCAGCATGATAGTACTAGCCCATAGGCCTAGTCTCCTTGAGAGATACTACTTGAGAGTTATATGTAGTTTTCTATTCTGAGATATTATTGTACACAGATAAACTCAGTTACTTTTTTGTTATACTCTGGTTGTTTTTACTGCTTATATGTTACACAGTATAAATCGGTTTGTAGTATGTTGATATATCTATACACTTGTTTTTCATGATGATATCATTTGCATGCTTATTATTTGCTTATATTTCTGTACCTTTGTCATTCTGTGACAAAAAAGGGGAGAGAAAATCATAGAGGTAAAAATAAGTAGATGCATGAGATAGGGGGAGAGAAATTAAGGGAAAAGAAATTATTGATATTATTTTTCCAATTTCTCTACTTAAGATGTTCATAATTCACTCACTGCATTTCTTTGATTTATTGATTACCAATGATATTACATGGTATGTTTTGTTGGTAGAATGTGCAAGAAACAGATCAAAAGCTATTCTATTATCTATTCGATTATCTTCGAGAGATTGTGAGTGAATCATGTAAGAGGGTGGGATTGTAATTAATTTTTGTTTACCTTCTTTATTATTAAATGTTTTTTGTTATAGAATTGCCAAAGGGGGAGATTATAAGGAATATTTTCATATTTAATTTGGCAAAGATTCTGTATGACATAAAAACATTCTTGTAACCATTCCTACGAGCACCAGTGTAGTGTGAAGATGTCGTGGTACACATACTTCGCCAACTACGTGAAGACTAGAAGACAGAGATAGCAAGAATCAGACGGTTGACGACATGAGTCATTTAAGTAACTGCCCAGTTATCGGTTATAGATCGTGTACGCTCGCTTAGGAAGGTAAGTGACTTAGTGGCCATAGAAATATGTTTAAAATGAATAAAATATAATGGTCAAACCTAGTCATTGGACAGACCTGAGTCTTAATCAAAGTTATTGACTTTTGGGAGACTCTGATCGATTGGACAAGTTCCAATCGATTGGACATAGCCCAATCGATTGAAGGACTCTATAAAATCAATTGGAGGCTACAAGGCAGAACATGATCAAAGCCCAATTGATTGGACACATCTGTAAAATCGATTGGAGTCTGTGAAATAGAACATGATCATAGCCCAATCGATTGGAGACCTTTGTAAAATCGATTGGACTATGTACAATCGATTGGATTTACGAAGGAAATTGCCATCCGTACAAGGCCAATCGATTGGACTCAATACCCAATTGATTGGACGTTGCCCAATCGATTGGACCCAGAGTACAATCGATTAGACTTGACACAGATTGAGTCTATTTTAGATCCAAAATTCTAATTCACTCGTTCTACAAGGTTCAGATTTACGAATTCTATAAATATAACCCTTCTATACCTTCTCTAAACACACAGAGTGACACATTGACACTTATATACTTCAAGAGAAAGAAGAAAAGGTTTATTTATTAGGGTGTCCATTCGAAGAGAAACAAGCCTAGTTATCTCATTCACATCTTGTGAGCTTGTTCCTCTTCTTGATTAAAGCCAAATGCTTGATCCATTACTCAGTTTAGGTCTTCTACATAGATATTCGACCTAGTAGCCCAAGTGTACAAGTGTGACTCAACACCATTGAGCAACCTAAGGTTCAAGCTGTACTGAATCCTTCATCTTCGGCAAAGGCGGGAGTGTTGAGAATTAAGATCGGAGTGGCCGATCGACGGTAGGTTTGGGGTGTACCAAACTGAACAAGCGGACAAGGCTTCTTGGCTAAGAGGGCACACGTAGATTCGTAGCATTGATTCAGAGGATGTGGACGCATCGACAGTAGGCCTCGGCTATATTTACAACGGTGTTACGTAGGTAACTTTTGTTTTGTTTAACTTTCTAGTTAGTGATACTTTTCGTCTGGACGTGGTCCCATGGTTTTTCCTTGGCTAAGGTTTCCACGTAAAAATCTCTTGTCTTGTATGATTGTTCGTTTGTATTCCGCTATTCACATTGATTAGAACAAATGACGAAAAGAAAATATACCACGGATGTATATTTGATTTGAATTGGTTGTGATAATCCTATATTAAACAACTAAGGAATGCGATTTTCTCACCTACCATAGACCAGTAAAACTACTTAATGTATAATTAATTTTAAATACCTAATCAACTCCCCTTCTAGGTATTTTCGATTAAAGAGAACGGACCGGTGGTTATTTCAAAAACTACTCATACCGGGCTTCAAAACATTCTCAAACTTTATCATAATCCTATTACAACTCAAAGAACCAATTTCTAAAGACTCACTTTAAAACAAATCTAGAAACAAACAAGTAATCTTATGGTAATTCAAACAATCCTACTATCTTCTACAACCTCTTAGACATGTCTAAAATAGTAAAACAACATTTACTGAAAATAAAAAAATCTAAATTTACTATAAATAGTAAAATTTCTTCTTCCTTCTATTGTAAGCCCACCTCTTTTGTTTGGGGGTTTGATTTGGTGCAACTCGAGTACATAATTGAATTAGGTTTCCAAAGGTTAGGTTAGGTTTAGGGTTTAAAGATGTGGAAGCGAAGAAGAAGAGAGAAAGAGAAAGAGAGGGGAAAAGGCTGTCAACTTAGGTCACATGACTCTATAATTCTTATTTATATGGGAAAAACATTACAAGGACAAGTATACCCCTCATATTGAGAGGTATTTACAGAGCTATCATTTACATGTAAAATACGTATATGATAACACTCCCCTTCAAGTTGGTGCATAGATATCTCTCATGCCCAACTTGTTAAGACACCTATGAATTTGCCAACTAGGAACTCCCTTAGTTAACACATCGGCAACTTGCTCATTTGTCCACATGAAAGGATTGCACACCTCCCCAAAAATAAAATTTTCCCTGATGAAGTGGCGATCCACTTCAATATGCTTAGCCCAATTATGTTGAACTGGATTGTGAGCAATACTAACAGCGGCTTTGTTGTCACAATACAAACTCTCCAAACCTGAGACAGGGAATCCTAATAAAGCCACTAGGATTTTCAAACATAGCATTTCACACAAACCATGTGCCATTGCCTGAATTCTGCCTCTGCACTGGATCTAGCAACCACATGTTGCTTCTTGCTCCTCCAAGTAACTAGATTGCCCCCAACAAAGGTGCGATAGCCTGAGTAGATCTCTTATCATCTTTAGCACCGGCCTAGTCTGCATCAGTATAGGATTCTATCCTCATGTGACCATTCTTCTTAAAGAGTAGGCCTCTACCAGGGATAGATTTGAGATACCTAAAGATCCTATGTGTTGCCTCTAAGTGAATGTCCCTGGGTGAGTGCACACTCATGTCATATGCAATGTCTAGTTAGTCAGGGAGACATAGATCAATCTCCCAACTAGTCACTGAAAGCTCCCTACATCCTAAAGTAGCTCACCATTGACATCGCCCAACTTGTGATTCTACTGTATATGAGTCTCCACTAGCTTAGCTCCCTTCTTAGAATCTCGTAGCAAGTCTGGGACATATTTTTTTTGAGAGATGAAGATCCCTTGGCTGGATCTTGCAACCTCTATTCCTAGAAAGTACTTGAGAGATCCTAGATCTTTGGTCTCAAACTCTCCTACTAGATGACCTTCAGCTTGGTCACCTCTGCTGCATCATTCCCTATCAAGATGATGTCATCAACATAGACAATAAGGGTGATAGTGCTTCTCTCTTGGTGCTTTACAAATGGCTTGTGATCAGCTTGGCTTTGAGTATAGCCCAACTTCTTTACTACTAAAGTAAATCTCTCAAACTAAGCTCTCGGAGATTATTTAAGGCCATAAAGAGCCTTTCTCAGTCCACACACCCTACCACCTTCCCCTAGTGGGATGAAACAAGGTGGAGGAAACATGTATACCTATTCATGCAAGTCACCATGAAGGAACACATTCTTCACATCCAGTTGATGCAACGGCCATGCCTAGAGTTTATTTTAGTAAGGGTACAAAAGTCTCCACGTAGTCAATCCCATATGTCTGGGGGTGTATTCCTTGGCTACCAACCTAGTCTTGTACTTCTCAATAGACCCATCTGCCTTGTATTTCACAGTGAAACCCATCTGCAGCCAACTAGTTTCTTGCAACTTGGCAATTCGACGAGCTCCCATGTTCGATTCTTGTCCAAGGCATTCTTCTATTCTACCATAGCAGTTCTCCATCTAGGATGTCTGAAACCTTCTGCCACGGAAGAGGGAATATGAATAGTAGAAACAGAGGTGACAAAAGCCTGTATGAGGGAGACAAAGCCTCATACGAAATGAAGTTGCTCAAAGGATGTTGAGTAGTACAACTCCTAGTGCCCTTTCTCAACGCAATAGGAAGATGGTTAGAAGCATAAGTATCAATAGAAGAAGGAACAACAGGTATGGAAGGAAAAATATTACCTGGATCCAAGGATGGTACAACTGGAATTGGATTAGCTGTAGCCTTCTTCCTTCTGTTATAGACTTTAGGTTCCCTCCGAGATCTAGGACCACTATCAGTTAAAGTAGTAGGTTGAGCATGCTGAGACCTCTTAAGCATTAGAGGTGGGGATATGGACACAACAGGAAGAGGGACACCCCATGATATAGACCTCTCTTCACTATTGCTCTCCCCCTAAAGAGAGGTTGGGGAGAAAAAAGAGACGTCCTCACAGAAGGTGACATCCATGGACACAAACTTCTTGCCACATAAGGGGTGGTAGCATTGATACCCTTTTGAGTGGAAGAGTAGCCAATGAACACACATTTAAGTGCCTTGGGGGTCAAGTTTGGTATGATAGGGACCCAAAATATGTACAAAGTAGACAACCAAAAATATGAGGAACAATAAAGATAGAGGAGTTGGGGGAAAGAACCTGAGGTGTGTAGTTACAGGAGTTCTAATGACAAATCCCATGGTCCAAAAAATATTGCTGAAGACATCCGTACATAAACTCACCCCCTTGGTCAGACTGAAGGATAATGATGGAAGCACCATACTGGGTTTGGATCATCTTATGAGAAAATTAGAAGATGGAATAAACCTCATCTTTGGTTTTTAGGAGGTAGACCATGTACACTGAGTATGGTCATCAACAGAGGTAACGAAATAACAAAAGCCAGGAATAGAAATAACTAGGGCAACTCCCCACACATCAGAGTTCATAATATCAAAAGGAACAAAACTTCTATTTTTTCTAGAAGGGCATAAATTACGACAATTTTTGGAGAGCTCACAAGTCTAAGAATGCAGTTCAGACAAGGAAACAAAAACAAATAAAGTAGGAAATAAAACTTTCAAGTATTGAAAAGAGTCATTTCCCAGACAAGTAGACCAACATATATAAAACAAACTCCACACTACTACTACTACTACTATGTGACTGCAGTGCTGTGGGCTTAGAAGATCGTTCATCCAGAAGGCGCATGCTATCAACCTCATGTCCAGTGCCAATTGTCCTCGTCTCGAGGTCTTGAAATTTCCCCTTACTAGACACAGAGGATAGAGTCCCATTAACAATCTTGACCTTATCCCGACCAGAACAAATGGAATAAGTAAAAAACATAGAAGGCATACCCGTCATGTGCTTTCAGAAACTTGAATCAATGATCCAGGTGGGACTGGGTGAAGGAGTAGACTCATGATGAGTAGTATTAATGGTAACTGATTGCGCAAAGGAGGTAAACGATGTGGCAGAAGGAGCATTTAACCATGCAAGTAAGCGCAAAAGAGTCTCAATCTTAGAGGAAGTGACAAGAACATGTGAAGGCATAGAAGTGAAAGCAGAGCTCGAATGATGTTGGCCCGGAGTAGTCCCAAAACTATCCATGCTAGTAGAATGAGCACCAAAGAAGCTCGGTTGGTCGGAGCAAGGGGGCCGACCATGCAATATCTAGCACTTGTCTCATACATGCCCAAGACAACCACAATGGTCACACTTAGGCCTCTCCCTGGAAGAGGACTTTCCAGAAGGGAAGGAACATACAATTGGCTGGGAATGCAAGGCTAAGAGACCATGGGTCTTTGAAAGCACTGAAACTGTGATCTTGAAGCAGCAAGAGCGGATCGATCAGGGGTCAAAGAGGATGTGACAAGAGCTGATCTCTCTAGAGACTGATGTGGGGTCATAGTACTCCGTCAACGCTCCTCACTTTCAACATAAGAAGACACCTCCTTGAGAGAGGGCAGATCTACTCGGTTGCTCAGGCTCTGAACCCTCGCTAACTCGTACTCAGAACTGAGTCCTGAAAGGAATGTAAAAAATTTGACTCATTTCCACATACTTATGATAGTTGATGATATTCTCTACATTGGATGGATGTAAGGCATGATAGAAATCCAACTCTTCTAAACTGCTCTAAAGAGTACCAGAGTAATCAGATAGGGACTGCTCGCCTTGATGATGATGCGATGCTCTATTTCAGTTGGAAGGCTGGATTGATGTTCTGTTGTTGAGAGTATGTCTTTCGAGCAGTGTCCCAAACCTCGTGGGCTGTGCGCAAGAATAGAAAGCCCCAACTGATATGAGGCTACATGGAGTTGAGGAGCCAAGACATAATTGTGAGGTTCTCAGTCTCCCATTTCTCATACAAAGGATCCTTAATATTCGTAGGCTCAACAACATGACCAGTGATGTGACCCATCTTCCCACGACCTCTAATAACATTATGGCTTCTTGTGACCATTACAAATAATTTTTTTCATCCAATTTCACTATAGTCATTTGTAATCTAGGGTTCTCAAAGGAGATGTGATGCACCATAGTCCCTCCGACACTGCTGGAGGTGGCTTCTGTGATCACAGTGGACCCTGAAGTAGCCTCTGGATAGTGACTCAAGAACTAAAAAAAGCCAAAAAAATAAATCTAGGGAATCCAACTCTCAAAAAACCAAGATAGAGGCAAAACACAAGCATAGGGGCCCTCACAAGGCTGTGTGAGATTGGTGGAGGAACATATACACTGTCAACCACTTCAACCACATCAGTTATGTAGAGCGAAGAGGTTGTACACACATCGGTGCAGCCCCCAATAGTTTTGCCTTTTTGCAGGCCCAAAGAGGCCAAAATTAGCTATCGACGGTAACTTCTAAGGTGTATAATCAACCCTACAACTTCAAAACTTAGTGAAATCGAATGGGTTTGTTTCCATTCGATTTCTCATATAGTAAGGGGTTAGATTTGAGCGGGTTTGTTTCCATTCGATTTCTCATATAGTAAGGGGTTAGATTTGAGCAACAAACTGAAGCAAGAAACCACTTGCAGATAGTGGGATGCGAAGAAGACAAAAAACAATATTTTCAATTTTCAGATGAAGGAAGGGTAAAAAACCATCATAGAGGTCTCAAAAAATTCCAAAAAACTCACCATAAAAATCTATTCCTTCAGGTAGGACTGACTAGGGCCTCAGGATCCAAGTGGTCGTATGGCTGCTGACGTCAGCCATAATGTACTGATGACATCAGCACTCCCTGGTTCACAAAAGAACTCCACGGTTGTCTCCTCGATTGCTCTGATACCAAATTGAATTAAAGTTCAAAAGGTTATGTTAGGTTAGGTTTAAGGTTTCAATTTGTGAAATAATAAGAAGAGCGAGAGAGAGAGAGAGAGAGAGAGAGAGAGAGAGAGAGAGAGAGAGAGAGAGAGAGGAAGGAGAAGGATGTCATGCTTAGGTCACATGACTCCATAATTCTTATTTATAGGGAAAAACATTATAAGGACAAGTATAACCCTCATATTAAGAGGTATTTATAGAATTACCCTTTACATGTAAATTTTTTTCTTCCTTCTGTTGTAAGCCCACCTCTTTTGTTTAGGGGTTTGATGTTTTGGTGCAACTCGAGTACATCATAGCTTGGATGCTCCCGTAATGAAGGAGGTTTACAGTTAGTTCATACACTAGCGTTGAATTAGTTTATCTCCCAAAATTCATAACCACATGAAAAATGAGAATCCATACTTAAAAACTCGTCAATCTCAGTAATACCATTATTCATGTGGCAGATTTGGACCCAAGTGCAAGATTTATCAACATTAAATTAGTCCTACCTTTCTTAGTTGAAAGAACTAGATTTTCCTAATGCTATGACAGCCCCAATAATACATGAAAAGTTAGGAGAGCTATCAACATCAGCTACTTTGCTTAACTAATGTATAAAGTAACAACTCCTAACACATCTCCACAGTTAAAGTTAATTGCCCCAACAAGAGAATCTTTGAGATGTTCCATAAATTACATAAGACTAGAAGGGAGAAAGAATGCATCGCGATAACCTTACTGAAAATGTGAGGTCTGTAGACAAGAAGGATGCCAATATGGGTTCTTTTCACAAGTTAGATGGATGAAGCAAAGGGAAAATAAAAAAAATAGTAACTTATAAAAAAATGGAAAACTATGATCAACAAAGAAGTTAAAGCCAAGATAAAACATGAAAACTCCAGACAAGACAAAATTTTGGATTCCTATCTGTATCATTCATAATCTATTTTGATTCCATCTTTTTGAAAGACACTAGATCCCAAACTCCATTGGGATCGGTGCCTATTCTCACATGGTTTTGTTGATCTAATGTATCAATTTTGAGTGTAGAGTTTTAAAAGATGTTTGAGATTAATTAACACTTGATGCTTGCTTCGAAGCAAGGCTTTCCTAAAATGGCTCGACGCTTATAAAAAAAATGAAAATCCTTGTGAGGCATACATCTCATCTACTAAAGCTTTTAAGAAATAGACCTCAACCCCTTTACAGAACTTTTAATGCCTTATGCCAAAGGTGTTTGGCTTATATGCTGGTGGTGGTAATTTTAGGTTGGCGTACTTTAAAAATTCAATTTATGTCTTTTTCTTCTACCCCTAACCCTTATTCAAATAATAATAAACTATGTTATTTTAAATAACAACAATTAAAAAACCCCAGATTAATGATTTTTCATAACATTTTCGAAATTTCTCTATTTTGTTTGATTTATATTTTAATACATTTAGTTTTTATTTTTTATATTCATTTAAAAAGGCGTGCTCATGAGGCTTATGCTCCACTCGCCTCAAGGTTTACATCTCATGTTTTAGGCCACTAAAGTACCTTGACGTACCACAACTCTACAATTAAAAATATCACAAGTTTGGTCTTAACCTATGTTATAAGGACATTCCATTTTTTGAAATTTGCACTTTCGGACATCCGTCCTACACTCATGTGTCATTTCAAAGACGCTGTTCTTAAAAAAAATATAAAAATAAAAATTGTACTTTATGCAAAGATTTTGTTTTTAGTAATCATTTCTACATAGATTATATGATTATAGTCTATGACTTTATATTAATAATTCTTATATATATTCAACATTAAACTAAGATATTTTAAGATATTATATGATCTCAGTACATGGAATAATATATACTCTAATGTGTAGCATATTGGTTTCTGTGGGTCAAAATGTTTAACACTTGATATCAATGTCTGACACCGACACATGTTTCACATCTATGCTACAAAGATCTTAAGGGGGCTATGGGTTTTTACTAAGTTTTGAGTTACAAGTAAAAGAAATTCCTTGTAATCAGGTCTTTTTGTATAAAGAACTTAAGTGACAACATCTGCTACTAGGGATTTGAATAAAAAGACCATGACAAAAATAAGATCTGGGAACTTCTTTGCGACAACAATTGTAATAATCCTTTTCTACACAAGCTTGAAACATAATCTAATGAACATTATAGTTTAACCAGTTATGATCATATCAGAGATTACATGTCAATAAATAATGTCAATAAAAGTCAAAACAAAAGTTTGAAGAGAACTTTCAAGTCTTAGATTGTAAAGGGTTTTAAAACATATTGTTAGGTTTATAAGGACAATAAAAGACTGTACTTTCCCATAGGAACGTCCTACAAGAAAAAATAAACAAAATGTAAGACTATTATTCTTGTATTGACTTCAGATGAACTAGGACATTTTTTATCTTGTCAAAATACAATTCTAAGATAATAAAATTTTGAGCTTACAAATTGGGGGTGGTGGAAGAGCAGCATGCATACAAATTCCTAAGAGAATAAATGAGAATTAATTACATAAAAATATAATGAAATAGATGATACGACATACAGAAAGCAGAAAAAGGTTGATGCGTATTCCTACATATTTTGGAGACTGTGGTTGGAATAGCTGAAGCTTACATTTGTAAAATTATTGTGTGAAAAATCCCTGCAAGATAGTATATCACAAAATAATCCATAAAATTTCTTCGAAAACTACTAAGGCAGTTAGATACCAAATTTGTGCACACCTAAGGTCTAATCTGACTTTAGTTTATCAGCCAGGTATTGATAGAATCCTTCTCTATTCTTTAGGAATTCCCCCCACCAACCCAACTTAATATGATACCCGTTAGTAAGAGAACTAGAGTATAAATTTGACCTAAAAATGGGAGGTTATCACAAACTGATTGGATCTTATAATATATTCTACTGATTTCAATGAGACCAAGTCCATCAATTTTGAAACTCAAATATCTTTCCAAAGCCTCTGGTTTCACTATAATCAAACCAATAGATTTCAAGAAAGAAAAGTTTCCTGATAGTTTGTGAAAGCCCAATATACTACTTTTCACATAAAATGACAACTTTTCTTTGTTAGATGACTATGAAACTTATTTAATTAGAGAGTACTTGTCAAGAATTTTTTATGACACTAATTTCATCCGATTCTGACTCAAATAATATTGAGTGAAAAAACCAAATACCCCTGGCCGGGACTTGACATTGAATTTCATGCATCAAAAGAGATTTCTGACGTCAAATATCGATTCCTTGCAAAAAGAGCTTTCAAATGAGTATCCATCAGTAAAAATCAACTTACCAGGAGTTTCTAAGATTTTTCAAGTACTATTAAACATTTTGGGGGACTTAAAAGTCATTTCCAAAGGTTCTATAAAACATATAAGTGATCAAGAGCTGTGTTCCAAGTCAGAACCAGTTGATTAGAGAGAGTTTGATACAATTTTATCTTACCCGGCCTTGAGACAACGTTGGCAATGCCATTTCTAGGTTAGAAGCTTTCTTTGAGCGCATGACTTAGATCTCATCCCATGGTTTTTAGGGAAACTTCCTTCTTAGTCAAATCTTAGACTTAGAAGCTATTCCAAACTCCTTACAACTCTAATTTAAACCCTAGAAGCCATCCTAATCCTATTTGAGTCAATCCTAGCCCTTTTTGCCACCCACCAAATAAAACTACAAATAGACCCCTTTTTATTCTAAGCATCGAAAAATGTTAGAGCTCTCTGTTGAGAAGAATAAAGGGTCCACCTATTAAGATATAACAAACTCTAATTCTTAGGTAGTTTTAGAGAAAATAAATAAATGTAGTATCAGTTTGAGAAGGCTCAAGTCATGGTTCAGCACTTCGGCGAGCATGGTGTGGTGTGGGTGTAGCTCTCCATTACACAAGGTAAGTTTCTCTCCCTTTCTCTTTCCTTCTTAGCTTTAGTATAGCATGCTTATGATATAATAGAATAGTTTTTTTAAATGCTTTCATAGATTATAATAGTAGCTAATAGATCCTAGAGTCTATATATACTGGAATAACGACATATACACCCTAGGTTTGAGTAATTTTCTAGTCACTCCCCTATTTCTTTAGCAGAGACCAATTTAATTGGAAGATGTTAGGTGCCAAACACCTTCCTAATAATTCATAACCAGATGTCTGAATCCATGATTTAAAGAAAAACCTTTTCCAAAATGTGAGTCGTTGAAAGTATAAGAGAGAGATTTCAAAATGACATTGTTCGGGTTCTTGGATTCCCAATTCATCAATCCAAGTGGTGATTCCGAAAACCTAAATTCCTTAGGAGGTATCGAATTAGAGGATAGAATCGGACAATCACAATTCACTACTCTCACAATGGCGACTCCATTGGGGATAAAATTCAAAAGAGGGTCTCGCTTAAATTGAAAATAATTGGGGGAATTAAGAATTATCATGTAGTTTTCTATCTCCTTTTCTCTACAAGTACAACAAGAAACAAAACAAAAAAGCAAAAACCTGGGAGCACACATTTCACGGTGCATGCATATTTTGGCATGGCTAAAAGTACCAGAGTTAAGTGAGCACCGAGGCTAGTAGCAATCGGCCTAGGTTGAAACATACCATAATGGATAACTACCTTGAAACCCCTTAGTCTTAGCATATACCATTGATGGGCTTCATCCCATGAGGTATTGACTACTTAGAAGTCGCTAAGGTAGCCTTTAAACATGTCCCCTTGCATTAGTGGAATTGCATGCATGTATTAAAGAAATGAACCAGCCTTTAGATTATCTCGATAAAATTGCATACACCATACATCAAAGCTCCTGGAGAATCACTAATCACAATTGCCGAACCGCTCCATCATAAACTATGTGTTGTTCAAGTGAGAGTCAATCAAGTCAAAACTTTTGATATCACATTAATCTTGATTTATCCATCTTTTAGAGCATAATAGGAACTTCCAAAGAGCCTAGAGCGGGGGCGAAAAGTACTAAAATCCATCCTGCAAGCAAGTGGGTCTAATTAGGATCATCATTATTGATCAGGGTCTTTGGGTCAGACAACATGACTCAAGAACTTCTCCCTCCCGTGTCCCTCGAGGGAGCTTCATCATTGTCAAACCCCTTCATTTCATCAGAATTGATAAGCCATTAGATCGAGTTGATTGTCTCCCCAAAAAATGGCCCAGATGCTCCCTCCTACTACTGTAGCTCCATCTAGTCCAGCTACCTTTCCCATAGTTATGTTCCGCAAATCCATCTCGATCTAAGAGCATGGTCATGCTCCACCAACCTATATTGAATCCAACCCAACAGTCCCCCACTACATGATTTGATTAATCCTCCCCATTAAGATCTATCTAGGATTGCACCCCATCCAGCTCCTGCCCAGACTAACACCTTAGCTCTAAGGCTGTCAATGGATAGTCGAAAATTCGAATTCGATTCGAATCCGTATTCAAAAAATTGGATATTATCCAAAAATTTCAGATATCAGATTCGGATTCGGAAATCATTTTTATATTCGAATAGTTTTCGAATACGGATTTGGATATTGATGTATTTGATTCGATATATTATTTAATAATTATATTTATAATAAATAGATTGTATTATATTTATCTTATTAATTAATATTTATTCTAATAATAATAATATTTATAATTATTTTACATATATATTTATTATTATGTAAATATAATTATATATTCTATATCCAATTTTCGGATCGGATATTATCGGATATCTGATAAATTAATCGGATTCGAATTCGAATATTGATTTAGAATATCCGTTGGATATTGAATCAGATTCGTATATCAGATTTTTTTCGGATTCGGATTCGGATATGCTTGTATTCGATCCGAATAGTATCCGTTGACAGCCCTACCTAGCTCTACCTCTAGTCCATCAAGTAGTCCCTACCAATTGTTGGTAAATCCTCTCACTCGTCGAATCAGAGAATTGGAAGATAATGTAAAAAAAATCAAAAGGGACATTGATCTTAAAAGTCTCTGCTCTTATCCCCATTCCTTACGATTTTTAAGTTCCTCAGTATGGATTGATATAGAACCCATCCATAATCCGTACATATGGCGCAACTTGTATGTAGCACCACTGTCCCCAACCATTCTAAAGACTAAGCTCCAGGTAGACTAGCAAAACCCCTTACCCAGTTCAGAGACAATAGGTACCCATAAACATTAGGGTTAAAATCAATAGGGTCCTCAACAAGGATATCAAGAAACCCATGAGACCCCATGAAGTCTTCACAAGCCTTGGTCACTCCTTCAATGTTACTCGAAGTTAACCAGAGGAATGACATCAAGATTCTAGCTCCTCTTTCTCCTAGGTTCCCTCTTTCACCCAATTATACATGAATGCTACTTTCTTGTACCACCAAATCCCTAGACATTGGACTAATGATTATCCAGCTTTGAAGCACAGCATTTAGGATCTAGTATATACCAAACAACTAGTTATCCCTCCAACGGTAGCTCAACCACCTTAACACAAATGTAAATAACAATCCTTTACCAAGCTCATTTACCAGTCCCACCTCAGGGTGTGAAGAATCAGTTGACTCTATTAAGTTCATTAAATCTGAGGAATCTTAGGTCTCATCTTTCCTTGATAATACTTTAGGTCTGACCTTTCTAGGGTATCGTCGAGTTTCCTATGAGTACCCATGGAGGAAGAGCTTAGGCAACCTTATTTCTTAATAATACTTAGCTATGGTCTCATTAGATTAAATCATAGAAAGAAGGATTTAAGACGGTCTTTTTCCAGCCCATATCAACGTCTGTAGAAGACTTAGCTAGTCCAACTCAACCCCATAGGAAAATATAATCTAGTGTCCGTAGATGAGATCCTTCAGCCCACTCAAGTTTGAACTTTGTAAGCATTGATCTCATCATCTACCACCAAGGATGCATGGAGTCCACTCCTGAGGATCCCTTGATTAAGATCCCTCTTGTTTCCACAGAGGAATAGTGTGAGTCAAGCCCCCAATATTTCCTAGTTTAGCTATTCTTCTTGGTTTCTAGTCATTAGAATGTATGTCATGCAATGAGATGTAGCGGGTGGTTAACATTACAAGTCTCAGAACATCTGTGCCGTGGACTTGTTTGCAGCTGTCACTAGACCTCCACTTGTCCTAGAGAATGCTTTGAAGGAGGGAGGAAAACAATGATATTATAGAACAAACGAAGAAACAAATGACAATATATCAGATTTTGGGGATCACTAATGGCGTCTACTAGTCATAGAGAAGCAATTCTGCAAGCTCCCAAAAAGGTCTAATTAACTACAACAAAAAAAGGGTTTTAGCGACGGTCGGTGGCCGTCGCTAAAAGCTATAAATTCATCACTAAAACCTTTAGCGACGGTTGTCCTGGCCGTCGGTAGAATATTCGTCGCTAAATGTTTTACCGACGATCTATTCTAAAATTGACTGTCGCTATAAGTCCTTCTGCTAAAAAATATTGTAGTGTAAGTCATATGTAGCGACGGTAAGAGGCTTTTACCGACGGCCACTGTCGTCGCTATAGTTCCATATTACCGACGGTCAGGACAACACCGTCGCTATAGATGTTTTACAGCGATGGTCACGGCCGTCGGTAAACCGTTAATTAAGATTTTTTGCATACGAAACATTTACCGACGGCCAATAGCCGTCGGTGTAGGTTGCATATAGCGACGGCCAAGATCTTGGCCGTCGGTAGAAGTCACCTATAGCGAGGGCTTGTGACCGTCGGTAAATGTTTTCAATTTTTAAATTTTTTTTTTATATATATATATACCTGTAACCTATATTACCTGTGACCTGCATATATCTTGCTTCATTTCTATGATAAGATATATTCATATCTATAACCTTTAATAATTGTTTCATTTCGATGAAAACATATATTTAATATCTAAAAAAAATTACAATAGTCACTGTTTCAAATTCCACAATGATAGTTCAAAACGACAAAAAAAGACACTGCTATACCTGGAACCTACAATATCTATAACCTGTAGTACCTCATTTCTTTGTTCCATTTAATCAAAACAAAGTGCAAAGAAAATATAAAATTTAATATCTTAAATTTAGTTTTTACAATATTCATTGTTCCAAATTCCACAATAACAAAAGTTACAAAAATCAATCCGATAGCCAAGAGAACAAGACATTGTCAATCAGCATCTAGGTCCTGCAAAACAAATATAAGTAAAATAATTAACATATGAAATATTAAGATTTAGCGTAAACGAAATGGAAATGAAAAGTTAAAAGTTAAAGCCTTAAAATGCCTAAGTCTTATTAGTAGCATATACTTAGGGCTAGAATCAAATTTCAAGAGCTTGGAACTCTTAGCTGCTCTTGACCCTACAATAGATTACTTTCTACTCCTAGATGCAACTCATATATATATCCCATTTCTATTCTTAGATGCTACTCATATCCAATGGTACAATACTTTTGCCATCAATAAGTAGTTGTGAAAAAAAATTCTTCAGTAAAATTTATGGGAAGAACTTAAGAACTAACTTTGGTATGTAAAGTTAAATAATAAGATAATTATCTCACGTCAGATAAGAAAAGTTTTGATTGAATCAAAGAATGAGATAGGAAGGATAGACCAAATTACCGGAACTTTGAACCAAGTAAGACATGTTAAACAGAACAACCATCACTACAAACTCCAGATATTGCAATACTTCGTTCCAATAAATTAGCTTGGGAATGTCACTTGTAAGTTGGTTTTGGACAAGATCCCTGAACAGGATAGATCAGCACACAAAAATAAAAATAAAAATTATCACAAGGGTCACCAAGCAATGCAGAACTTCCCCTATCATTGTCAATTAACTATAACATAAACAATGCCTCATTTATAAGAAATCATGCAAGAAATTAAGCCTAAAATATAAATGGAGTGAAGGAGCTTACAACAACAATTTTACTCCTAGAAATTAATAATAAACAATGAAGGTGTAATGAAGAAATACACCTTTTTATGATGCATGAACAAAAATAGAGTTGAAGGACACTAAAATGACCCTCTATGGATACTTGACATTCCGAGAGGAAAATTTAATAGTTTCAATTGTGGTCCGACTACTTTTGACACCATTTGGAAGCAACATTGACTATCTGAGGAACCTTTCCACTATAAGTGCCTTGTCTCACTTAATTCCACTCAAGTTAAGTAATCTGATATGAGTTAAATATGTCTTTATGATGTGCACTCGGCATCTTTTTATTCGCCCCACAATGACACATGCAGCAAAAATTTTCTCGATAGCTACTTGTCAAAGGAAAATAAAAAGTACAGAAAACCAAAAGTTTCCTTCTAAATTACCAAAAATGTGCTAACCAATATGAACAGGTTGAACGTAAGGATAGAAAATAGAAAATGCCTCTAATTGCAGTTAGCTTGGCAAATCCATTCTCCATTACCTTCCAACCATCCTCCAATACAACAAACCTACTTTCCATAATCGTGGCCATTTTCTGTGGACAGTAGACATTGGAATACAAAGAAAATGATAAATTTACATCTGCAATTTAGGTAGTCAAAGTACATGCCCAATTACCAAGCATACCATGTGGGCCACTCTTAAGAAGTACAAAAATCAACTTTACCATGAACCATATGAATGTTTGAATAACTAAAGTATTTTTAAGAAAATGCATTTAGATATTATCGACCATACTTATTAGTGTTGCATTAGGTTAAAATCACTGACAGGCCCAGTAATGTGGAACCCCCACACTTACATCAATAACAAGCTACATGATCAAGTAAGCTTCTAACCCAAGTGGTGCATAATCACCAAGATAAACAAAACACAAATATACATTGAATTGTACGGATTATACTCCGTACAATTCAATGTATCATACCCGAATAGTAATTTTTTTGAGAAAATATTTTAAACAACAATATACATTGAATTGTACGGATTATACTCTGTTTTTTACTCTAAAACCGATTAAAATATGAATTTCTATTATTTTCAATAAAACTTTCCAATAATACTTCAAATTTGGCATGTGCCGGGAAAAGCCCATTGACACATTCTTAGAGATCAATGACTTGACTCTTTTTTTTCTGAAGGATCTCCAATCCTTGTTGAAAATCAATTTGATTGGTGATTTTTAGCCTTTGGATCTTTGTACCCACCCCAAAATAATGATCCAATCCCATGGTTGAAAAATCAACCCATGAAAAAGACTAAAATGTGATGGATATAATGCATTAATCATGCTAATGTTTGGTCTGTATGTCCACTTAAGGATGGGCCTAACATCCAAAATCATGCTAAGTTTTGGTATGTACTACTCCTGTCCTGAATCTTTTTCCGTATGCCGAAATGCTAACTAGGACTGGGCCTAACATCCATACTGTCAGAAAATCCCTAAGGGCGTGTTTGATTGCACATAAAATTTTCTCAAAAAATTGGGAAATCACTAAAATGGTTGATTGATTTCAACTGAGAGCATATATTTCAATCATGTGAGAAAATGAAGGTGTATTTTCAGGTGGTTCTCACCTATCTGGATGGGAAAAATTCCGGGCTTAGTAAGGAAAATCATCTAGACTTTAATGGTTTGGTAAGAAAAATTATACAGATTTAAATGGCTAATTTCACAATGGACAGGTGTGTTTTTCCAAGGAAAATGCAATTTTCCCACTAATGAAAATGAAAGGGTTTTCAAACAAAGGTTTTAAAACAAAAACAAAACGAGTTTTCAAAACATCCAAATAGGGTTTTAAAAAAAACCCAAAAATCTGCAACCCACCATGAACGACTCCAATCCAACACTTAGAAATCACAAATCAAGCTAATTTTTGGCTTGTATGTCCATCTAAAGAGGGTTTCAAAAAAAAAAAACCCAAAAATCTGCAACCCACCATGAATGACTCCAATCTAACACTTAGAAATCACAAATCAGACTAATTTTTGGCTTGTATGTCCATCTAAAGAGGGTTTTTAAAAAAAAAAAAACCAAAAATTTTCAACCCACCATGAACGACTCCAATCCAACACTTAGAAATCACAAATCAGGCTAATTTTTGGCTTGTCTGTCCATCTAAAGAGGGTTTTTAAAAAAAAACCCAAAAATCTTCAACCCACCATGAACGACTCCAATCCAACACTTGAAATCACAAATCAGGCTAATTTTTGGCTTGTCTATCCATCTAAAGAGGGTTTTTAAAACAAAATCCTAAAATCTGCACCCCACCATGAACAACTCCAATCCAACACTCAGAAATCATAATTAGGCTAATTCTTGGCTTGTATGTCCATCTAGGGTTGCACCAAACATCCATACGGAGAGAAAAGAGAGAAATAGGGTTTTAAAACAAAAAAACTCACTTGAATTGACGGCGGTAGAGGACCGATGATTGGACGGCGGCATTAGACGATCGGATGGTAGTGGCTATGGGTGCAGCTGTAGCATGCCACGACAGCAACCGGAGGGAAAACGAGAGGAGAAAGGGAGAAATGAAAGAAGAAGAGAAAGGGTTCGGATAAAGGAAAATAAGTTTTTTCTTGTTTTTATAAAAGACTTTTAGCGACGGTCGATGGCCGTAATTTTACGCCTATTTAATTAGCTAACTAAATTGGTTTAAGAGTCGTGCTATCGCACGGATAACGGGACAAAAACCTATGTGGTTGAGATCATCAATCATTGGATTCCAGAGATCCACACAGTTGTTGCCTCGTAGACTGTGGATCTCTTGAATCCAATGACCTCAATCTGCATTTTTGTTTTTGTCCCGTGATCTGTGAGATAGCATTTTCCTTACCTTAATACTTTCAGGGACATTTAAAGAAATTTTGTGAGAAGGTGAAAGTAGAGGGTAAAAACAAAAATTGTTACAACTCAAGATATACTTTAAGAATTGAGAGAAAAAATAGTTAGAAAGTAGAAGCGTGGGGTTTAGAAGCCATTAACTGATGTGTCTTTTTTTTCGTGTTATTTAAGATTTGAGAGAAAAAAAGAGGTAAAAGTTGAAAACTGGGAATTGAAGGGGGTGTCTCAACCGCTTAATGGTTGAGTCGGCCCGCATGTACAAAATCTCTCAATATGAGCACAATAGTATATATCCCTTTTGGTCCGCACGATTTTCTGGAAGAGAAAGTGGATAGCCGGACCTAGGTTCAACTCTATGGCTCTATATGGTGATCAACAAAATTTTTTTTTATTTTTTTTTTTTTATATATGATAGTTACATGCAAAAATCATTTTTAAAAAAATTGAGGGAGGACAACCATAGAGAGCCTATATGGACAAATTTTAATGAAAATTATATAGTATCATCTTTGGGGCAATCTGTAGCACCTCCTACATGTGTTCAAAACATTAATGGTTTAGTCTTTGGGATTTCTATGAATTGAAGCTCAATGCCCATCAGCGGTTTAAACCTTGGGACAATGCTAACACTCCTCAAATTGTATATGCATGTCTTAGTACTAGATCCAGAATGGATGTGGTAGCCTTGAAGAATAGCTACCCATACATGAAGATGTGAATTTTTTGAAAGATTTCTTGTCAAATCATGTGGTCCCACCTCCATGTATAGCTAGCTGCTAGCAAATCCCGTATCATGGAGTAAAACTCAATATTGGCCTAGTGGTTTGAGTAGTTAGTCCAAGTAGACTCATTGTCATGGAGTAAAACTTGGATGACAGCGTGCTATCATCGAAGCCCGTGACAGCCAATGAGTTCTACCACATACTCTGAGTGGTTTTCGCCGATGAGTGTTTTTTAAGATTTTTTTTTTTTTTGAATTTTACATTGCTAAAGCAAAAAAGCACATGGGTACGTGGAACAAGCACTCCAGGTACATGCCAAGAACTCATTGATTGCCACGGGATTCGATGATAGCGCTGTCATCAAAGTTCTACTCATGGTCATGAGTCTTATTCGGATGATCAACATATGTGGAACAGGGCCCTCTAAATACAAGTTGAGGCCTAAGGCGAAAGTTCATGTAAGATCTTTTGTTTCTTTCTTGGTCGGATTGATTCTGAAGATTTGTAATATTTCTCCTAATTAGTAGATATTTTACCGGCCCTGTGGTTTTTCCTCCTTTCATTAGGAGGTTTTCCATGAAAAAATCGGTGTGCGCTCTCAGTTAGTTTTTTCTACATTTTTCTTTTGGTTTCAGTTCGTAGTCACATAAATCAAATTGTTGCTCCTACACCAACTTGAACCACCCGATCCTAACACATAATCAGGTGCAACAAAAGATTGGTTAAAGTAATAAGAAATACCAAGCTGCGCAAATAAAAATCTTCGGAAGAAAGCATGTTCAGTTGGTGATTATGTTATGCTTATTTGCAAAAAGAAGTTAGACCATATGAAATTGCTGACTGGCCACACTATGAACGACGTGGCATACTCTTAGAGGACACTGACCGTATAGATGTTTGTCCCAACTCCCAACCGGAAATGGTCAGACAAACCAAAAATTAGCCTGATTAGTGATTTCTAAGCGTTGGATTGGAGTCATTTTCATTGGTTGAATTTTAACCGTGAAATTTGAGCATTATTTGAGTTAGATCCAAAGGTTTGAAATCACTAATCAGACTGATTTTTGGTTCGTTATTGTTAGTTTTATTAAACCCTTGTGGCAGTTTGGACTTCTTGTGCAAGGAATTGTTCGAAATTCCATTGTTTCATCAATAAAGAGTTGCTATTCCTTCTTTTCTTCTATTTTTGATCTTATTCATTGCAGTGGGATCACAATTTGGTCTTTTTGGTATAACCTTGGGATTTCTGCACCCAAGCTTGCATCAAATTAGCTTATAGGCTCATGCTTTTTCTGACCCCTCTCTGTGTTCGCGCTCTCGGCCATGGATTTCACGAAGCTAACGGTGGTTGTCAGCGCCCCCAAAAGTGAAAAAAGTGATGCCAGCTTTAAGCTGACAACCACCGTTGGATTCTTGAAATCCACGGCCGAGACTGGGAACACCAAGAGGGGTCAGAAAAATGGGTGTCCCCTGAGCCCGACCATACTTTATATACCTAAAGAAGAAAAAGCAAAAAAGCTTTGTAAGTTCCTGTGCTATTCAATTTTACAAGTTTCTCATCCCACATTCTTCATTAGAACACTTCCACAGTTCCACCTAACCCATTCTCACATAACCATCTGATCCATCACATTATTCTACACACATGATAGATCATTCCATTAGGTGATTTTCTTCGCACAATCAGCTAGGTGGAATCCCTCAAATGGTGAGCACCGTGCCCTGCATGATCACCATCTGTTTTATATATGCCGATGGTTGCGTACTTGCCTTAATATATCCATCGAAACTGAAAAAATAGTCTCTCATCTTCCCAACCAGAATCCCAAAATGTGCAGCAAAGAAAAGACGTTTGTAGATTTGAGTAAAATTTTCCATTTACCAATTGGAGCCTACAAAACGAAGTTTCAATTTCAATTTCAACTGCCAAGCATAGAAACAGAGGGCACATGAGATTAAAATTAACTATGCCTACAAATTCAATAAAAAGAAACATGTCGAACAACAAGCTCTCCATCATCATTTGGGGGCACATTATGAAAACCCCACAAACTCCATACAACAAAAAAAAATGGAAACGTCAGGAAGAAGAGCCATTGCTTGCCGAATTTCCTGCATGAGTCAGCTTACATGCTACTTCTGTACCTGTATCCTCTTGTCCCTTATGGGCAGATCAATGGGCTGTTGGGCCTCATGCGGGTGGTCCGGCCCCTTGTATACCTTGAGATGATTAAAGAGAGCCCTACCCAGCTGCAAAGCCAGTCCAGATGAAGAGCAAATTAGAAATGAAAGAAAATAATCTACTTGTATGTGCTCAAGAAGCATGATAAAGAAAATGTATTTGTATTGCCAATAAAGTAAACAATGCAATGCTCCTTCATAAGCAACTCCCTTAACAAGTCTGCATAAATCAACAACATTTCAAGTTCCTTGGCTAAATTAGAGCATATTCTTAATGCCTTAACGTTTGTTTTATACTATAGCTATCATTTGTATTACTTTTTCTCTGATTGAAACAACAATTTGTTACAGAAACAAAGAAAATAGATTGTACATGTGGGTACACTGGTACACAGCAATGAAAACAGGAACAGTTGGAAACTGTCCTCCAAACCCCGTCGTTGACCCTGATCGTGGCCATCATATTAGCCCTCTAAAAGACATTACAAAATGAAATCTCAAGAAGCCAGGTGTAATGGATTCCAACAATGCAATTTTAGTGCACACAAGCCTTGAGGACTACATGCACCCAAAATCTCATGGAATTGTGCAAACATCACCGCCACATTGCAAATATGCTGAGAAAACGTACTCTTTGAGCAAAAGAAAAATTTGAAGGCAGTCTCTCTGCCTCAATTAAGGCGTGAAATCCTCATCGAGTGGTGGGGAGAGAATTTTATCTAAGATCACCATTCAACTGAAGGCAAGGACCCACGTTGGATAAGCGGTAGCCCAAAAATGGCTAACTGGGCCCCTCACATACCATGAGAAAGAATTGATCTAGTAAGAAGGATCACAATTCAAAAGAAGGCAATTAGGGACATGAAATCCTCAATTAACAGTAGAGAGAGAATTCTATCTAAGATCCCTATTCAACAAAAGGCAAGGAGCCCAAGGTGGATCAGTGGTAGCCCAAAAATGGCAGCAGGCTCCTCACATACCATAAGAAGGGATCCAGTATGCAGGAACCACATTCCTGATTATTTGAGCATGCAAACCAAATACGTATAATTTTGGATGCAATGACCTATAAGGCTCCTGATGACAACGATGATGATGAGAGATATTTCATTGGACTACATCCGCAAGCACTTGGGTTACCATATAATTTCTCTCTTTAACAAGTATTTGTTCATATCAAATTCCTCCACCATGACGACAGAGAAATAGGAGATCAGTGTAGTATATACTGTAAAAGAAAGTATCCAAGAATTCATGAGCTACCACATTACATGGTC
This sequence comes from Euptelea pleiosperma, assembly GCA_035048495.1. NCBI lineage: Eukaryota > Viridiplantae > Streptophyta > Magnoliopsida > Ranunculales > Eupteleaceae > Euptelea > Euptelea pleiosperma. The sequence continues at coordinate 14,497,814 of CM068541.1, forward strand.
TCACGTTCAACACCATAGATCCTACTACACATTATTGAATTCATGTTTACGTACGCCGCCAAAACGTGTATTGCTTACGTCACACAACTCAACCACCATGGATAGCAGCATCCACAATGTTGGAATCCGCAAGATAATTTGATATGGTAGCTCTACCAAATCAGGACACTTTTGTTAAAAAGTACAATTCTTCTTCTGTTGCTGGGTGGGCCATCATATTTTTCAGTGTAATTTGCATAAAAGAATTTGGAGTAGATGGTGTTTTATAGGGATGGCCACTTAACATCCTTTGCACAACCAGTAGCTTTGGCAATGATGCTTTAGCTTCGTTTCAGTTCATTTTTCATCATCTTTTAAGTATGAAAGGAAAAGTGAAGAAATGATAAAGTCTTCTTTACTTACCCTCCCTTTTGGAAGCATGCCACGGACAGCATGTTCAATTATTCTTTCTGGAATTCTCTGCTGTAGCTGATCGAATGTCTCCACCGTCATACCACCTGGTCTTCCTGAATGCCGCCTATACAGCTTTTGCAACCTTTTCTTTCCAGATACAGCAACTTTTTCTGCATTTACCTTTGTGTTCAAAGACAACAATAGCCAGTAAGATCTTATGTTCAGAGTAAATCATGTAACTAGTGTACTACTAGATACCATGCCCATTCATATTTGACATCAAGAAATGAAATACTAAACACATCCTATCAGACAACTCTGAAAACGCCAAAAGTTAGCTCAAGCAGGTAGAATCATATGCATCCAAATAATGCATCCCATATAGACTAAGAATTTAATTAACCTAGCCCACTCCTCACCATGTGGAGTTCAAGAACAGAAAGTTACTCTGTCCAAATGAATATCTAGCATATCAAGTAATTGTAGAAAATCTGGCGTATAATACTACAAAGTATTCGTCCAGACCAATTACTCACAGTTTTAATTTTTCAATGAGTCACCACAAAGCTCTTCCAAGTTGACTCAATTGGTCAATAAGTTTGGAAGAGACTTGGTTCCTTTTAACCCCAAGGCAAACCCAATGAGTTCTTCAAGATCCACTTTTTTTTTCTTTTGTTTTCTGTTTTTTTTTATTATCTATAAGATCCAAATTAAATTATTTAGCTTAGAATGCAGAGTAAAGAATAAGTGAAAACTGAGAAAAGGAAGGTGCTTGAGATTCATTTCTCATGATGGTACAGAGCTACTTTTCCTCTACCGGAAGAGCTCAGTTTCAACTGGTCCATTCCGTCCTTGTGCCAAGGAAGGTGCAGATGAAGACGCCTAAAGAAGGAGTACGCAAACTCCTTGTTGCTCTTAACCCAGAGTTAGAATTGCCTGCTCAAATTCTCGATTCACACCTTGCCTTTGCTTAATATGTTGTATGTCTCTTAAAGTAAGAGAAATGCATGACAATCACTTACCTTTTCCTAGTGTTGGTTTGGGGAGATCTGATTAATTTCTTATTCTCATAGTCTGGTTGATAAAGTATCTGGTTGTGGCAGAGGTGATCCAACTGGTGAAAAAGTTCCAAGCCAGACAGTGAAGGACATAAGACGTCCTTATTTGGGACCATTTCACGCTTTAGAAGTTCATTGGGATTTTCATGGGGCACCTATCAGAGAGGACTCTTGCTTTAACTTTTACACATGAAAGTCAACAGCCAGGCAACTCCAGTTATGCAGTATCGGTTCCTCTAGATGAGTATAACTCATGGGTTCAGATGACGATTCACCTGGAGAGCTCTCTCCCTTCAAAAGTTGTCCTCAGGCATTTTCATGTCAGTGGTCGATGTTTCTCATACTCCACCCAAGTTGTATGTCATTGATTCCAGGATTCTTTGACAACTTCACCAGTGTCTTTAGTACTATTACTTCCCTGGAAAAGTTTGTTTCTGCTGTACACTTACAGATGGTTCTTATACTTCCATATCCGGAAGACGACCATTCAAGCCTCTCCATCATTATCTTTATCATATCTGCTCTATGTTAGTAAGTTTCCTTTTAGTCTTCCTTCAGTTAGTATTCTAACTAAAGCTTCCCAACTTATTATTTATGTCTCTCAGGATCCACAGACAAACAGGACATCAGAGAAGCACATGAGCCCAAGAGCTTGTACTTCTTAAATTCTGAGATATGGCAGCTTCGCACCTCCAATAAACAAAGAAGTCCTTAATTCCATGCCATTTTTATTAGTTATCTGTCACTATCTAGTTTCATCATTCAGTTCCATCTTGTCCTCAATCCATTGATCTTTCTTTTGACCGAGTTATGTGGATTATCAAAGCATCATAACACTATTTTCCAGTTAGTTTGGGTACAGAGGCAGATATTGCATTTAATTTGGTTCATAATAGCATGGAAGGTCCTGCTTCAGTTGTTTCTATGTCTAGATATCATTATTTTATTTCTCTCATTGATGATAATTATCATAGCCATGGATTTATCTTATGAAGAATAGAGATGATGTGCAACTAATAGTTGAACCTTTTTTATAAATCAAATTAACATTAGGATAATGCTGATACCAAGATGCCCGGATATGAATACCAGCCCTTCTCGGTTCCTCTCTTAAACTTAAAAATGTAAGATAGGAACCAAGATGAGGATGTTGGGATGGACGAGTGGAAGTACTACGAAAAACAATCATTAATGAGCACATCCGTGAAAATATAGGAGGTGCCCCAATAGGTGAAAAAATGAGGGAAAGTTGATTGAGATGGTTTGGTCATGTCCAACAAAGACCAAAGACAGCATCAGTGAGGAGGAATTTGCAAGTTGAAGGTTCAAAAGGGTGAGGGGAAGGCCAAAACGACTTTAATTGAGGTTTTGAGAGCAGATTTTAAAAAACATGCCTTAACAGAAGAAATGGCTTTAGATGAAACTGAATAGAGGAACCAAATTCGTAGAGCCGATCCCATATAATTGGGGGGTGAGGGGAAGGACAAAAACGACTTTAATTGAGGTTTTAAGGGCAGATTTTAAAACTTGCCTTAACAGAAGAAATGGATTTAGACGAAACTGAATAGAGGAACAAAATTCGTAGAGCTGACCCCGTAGTTAGGATAATGCTTATGATCATACGAATAAAGAGGGATAAGAACCACAATATACAAGAAGGCCTACATACATCCCATCCAAATTGTTAATATGGATCTACATCCCATCTAATTGTAAACAAAGACTGAAAGTGTGTATGGTTGCTTTGGATTTTTTTAGGTAATTCGACCAATGGTATAACTAACATATTTTCCTAACCTCTAAAGCAATCATTTTTGCTATCATGGTTTGATTATCTACAAGCAGGGAGAAATTGAGAATGAAGCCCATATGCTTGAGAATTAGTTTAACATATTTTCAAACTCTTCATATGCTTGAATACTAGTTTAACTCCAGTTGGTTTTGCTCCTTCACCTTCAAATTTTATCCTATTTGTCAATTTTTCAATTTTGAAAATCCCTTTCTACTTGTGAATCTATCAAGTGTCAAAATAATAATAAAACTAAACCTTGGGTTGAGCTAGTTTAACATCAGTGCCTAACTGACAGGAATAATGGATGAGTTAACCACAATAGCAAGCAAAGTGACGAAATAAAATTTGATTGAGCTAGTGAAAACACTCCCACTAGGAAATGGTAAGATATTGTTAGATCAGTAGAAGTTGCTAGGTTAGTATAGAGAAGCCACCACTCTAACTTAATCTAAGCAATTAGCTGCAACAATAGCAAGTTACGGTCATTTAGCCATCCAAAATCTAACATAAATCTTACGTGTAGCAGATTCAGAATGTAAATGGACTTAGTTATTCAATCCCTGAGGAGCTCCTTAATCCTTATTGACCTCCAAAGTACTTGAGGTAAGAAACATAGTGAAACTACAACCGTTGTGAGAACTCTAAAAAATCAGATGTCAGGTGTTTTAATTGTAAGCAGCAAAAAGGTGCTTACCATCGCAAGAAGCATATCTTTGGGTTTTTCTTTCGCTTTGACTTTACAAACATCGACCCGTTAAGGTATTCTACACTTCAAAATGCAATAAATAAATGAATAACTAATACTCCTTTAATTGCATCAGATCCTTTGTAATGGTTCCATTACCAGGTTTCATTCGGTGTTTTCAGACAAAACCGACTGAAACTGACAGAAATGTATATTGCCTCGTCATATGGCAAAACCAAAATGAAACGGACTAAACGTTTCAGTTTCAGCTAAGACTTTGAGCCATGCTGGTAACTTGATTTAAGTAGGCAAATTCCCTTCTACAATCATATTTTAGTTATCATAGGCTACAGAGTGAAATATAATTTCTAGGCTATAGAGTGATAGCAAGAGCTTATACTTTCACAAGCAAACAAGCAACATTAAGTCCCTTGAGGCTTCACAAAAGCAACATATACACCCAAAACATAGTTTCAGACGGCATTACTTCATTTAAGGCTATTAGACACATAGTAATATGCATGATTGGCACTTTGGGTATAAACTACATACCACGATAACAAATGCTCCCATGTCCACACTAGGAGTATAGGTTGCTAAATTTTTTCCACGGATATGAATGGCAATAGTGGATGCTAGTCTTCCCAGAATTTTGTCAGTTGCATCAACTACATACCATGTTTTCTCTGTGTTTACATGATCTGAAGCCTTAGGATACCAAGTCTTATTCCAAATGTCCTGAAAAAGGAATACAGAGCATGTTAACCCACAATAACCAATACTAACCAGGAACAAAGCAGCAAAGAATTATCAAAAGTATGTATAACTAAAGAATGAACAATGAAACTTAAACTCAATTTTGAAGTGATCATTAGCTAGACGACATTATTTGCGCAGTTCCATCCCGAAAGGGATAGGCAGATGAAATTTTAAAGCAATGAAATACAGAGGTCCAGGATAGACAGCTCCAAATGCACCAGTTTCTATCTCCCAAAAATGCCTATGGAAACATGAGAAAAATGCACTGGCTTGTAATCATATACTACTATATAAATACATGACCAACGATGTCATAGCCCTAGTAGCACTTATAGTACAATGCCACCTCACAAAAAATCAGCCCATTCCAACATTTCTAGCCTTATGAAAAGTGATTTACAAGTTGAAAAATTCTGAATCGTCCATTTTTACTGTTAAGAAGAAGACAAATATAATTAGTAATTTATTATAATATATTATAATACCCTTTCAAGCAAGTTAAACTAAGAAAAACTAACTTAGAAGATGAATATAGTAAAGACTAAATAAACCTACTAATATAATACTGACAAAAAGGAAAAATTAAATTTCTAAAACACTCCTCAAACCAATCTAGAGAGATCTATCATCCCCATTTTGCCAAGGATTCATGATACTACTTTCTTCCAAGTACCTAAGTGAAACTATATTACCCGGGAACGGCAAGGATGCGAAGTGTCCTACACTGGTATGGCGCCAAGTAACATAGCTAGGTGAAAACATGAAGAAATTGATCCTCGGATTCAGCGTCCAATTGGGGATAAGACCTCGGCCCTTCTTTATTGAGGCCTATAAGAGGGGGAGACAACTGAGCTCCCTTATTATATAGATAGACCTCTTTACTTATCCATTGACAAGGAGATCAATTTCAATCTGCTTAGTCCTGAAAGACCGATTTCGACCAAATAAGTGTCGGCACCTAACTAACAAAAATGAAGGTTTGGTAGGATAAGCTCCAAACCCCATCTGGGACAATAACAAATCAAATACACAACGGCATTTTATTACAATTTACCGTCACGGACACTTGGGCAATACGAATTCTGTTCCGCCATTCCACTCTATCTAGGGCCCAAATGTTCCATTAAAGCATGCTTCTTCAAATCATTTTATCGCTACTTCAAACCAGCAGCAGAGCGCTACTTATAACCGGTGCCCTCTTAGTTATAATGAGATGATTCTATTAAATTACACTTTCCTAACTTGTGAATCTTGATTTCTAGATTGTTTTTTTTTTTTTTTTGAACATTGTTGAATGATGATTCCTTTCCTTGATCATGCAAAATCCAATTTTCTAACATATCGATAAACACGAAAACACAGAAAAAATTTAAAACAATTGAAACAATAGGAAAATAAACAAGAGAGAGATTGAGAGAGTTACAGGTCCGTTAATCTCAGAATCATCGAACATCCAGCGCTGCTCTATGGGGACCACAGAGAGGTCTTGGGACCGAATCTGGAACGTCTGCTTTGCCAAAGTAGGTGTTCGGAGAGAAGGTTTCGCTGCTGTGACTGAAAATCCAAGAAAAGGGTTCTTTACTGAGGCGAAGGAAGTTTTCGGAGACGGAATAGAGACAAGGGCGGAAAATGAGGCGTACGGTATCGCCATCTTCTCTAGCTCTTTTCTTTGGTTTCCACCTACGACTACTGGCTACTGCTGCTGCTGCTCTCTAATGTATGTCTCTCAGGATAAGGTGGTGGCAGACCGCTGGATTGCGCCTCTCTGTGAGATGGCACTTTATGGTCTCAACGGTAACCCGATGACTCGCCAAACCCGAACCCGCTTACTTGGGTTTGTGGTCCATCTTTTGAATACCCATTAATAATCTAGTGGGTAGTACCGTGGTACGTAGTTAGGAACTTAGGAGCAAGGTTTCAAAGAGGCCGTTTTAAGGGTATAACGGACTGGGGGGCATTACCGTTAAAACGAATTGTAACAGACAGGAAAAAACGGAATTTAACATAAATAACAGGATTAAAAAGGAAAAAAATGGCGCTGAAATTCAAATTTTCAAAAACGAAAATAACGGAAACAAAGGCTGTTTTTTCCCCATTTTTTTTAGAAAATAATGGTCATTAAAACGATTTTAACAGATGTTATTTTCTAAGTGCCGAAACGGTTCTTAATGTAATGGGCTTGGGGCGTTACCATTTTAACACCCATTTAGGGGTGTAAATTCGGGCTCAGGCCGTGTCCGACCGGATTTTCATGGGGGTAAACCCGGCCAGCATATTGTTGATCACCATGCAAGGCCAAATGGAATTTTGCAGTCAAAGATTAATAGGTGCACACTAATCCTTGTGTCTGTGAACTTAAGATCTTGCTTAAGTTCATTGTTTTTTTAAATTAACCTTAGGGTCCCATTTTTTTAGATGTGTATATATTTTACCTCAATTAATCATATGTGTGTGAATTATAAATTTAAATTATTATACGATTAAGTTACTAGTCTAAACATATTAGAGTTCTACTGAGTCATCTGACGGTTCTCTATCACTAAGTTTTGATCTTAAGGTTCGTAAATAATTATACACAATTCAACTATGCATAGACTCATTACACACAAATGTATAGGTGTCTGAAGCTTATGCTCTGATAGCATTATGTCTCGTCCCGGATCCGAGCACTCGGATCTGACCCGAACGCCCGAAAAACGACCCATTTACCCAAGATCCAGAGTGTGATAAAAAAATACTCTAAAATAATTTTTAAAAATGACCATAATTTATAATATATTAAAATAAAAAAATTTTAAAAAATGTTTTAGTTGAAATTTCTATTTGATAGGATTTTTTAATTAACTTTCAGAATTTAAGCAAATAGATGTAAAAAAATTTTAAAAATAATTTTAATAAAAATTATTTAACTAATTATTTACTATCAAAAAATTATTTTAAGTATCTTTTGTGAAGGCACTTTGCCAAAAATATTATAGACTATTTTATTTTAACAATTTTTCACTCTCAACTAGTTCTATTGAGTTTTGTTGGAAAAGAACAAAATTAGATTTATGGTAGAAACACAACAAAGGGGTCAGATTTTATATTTTATTAAAAATATAGATAATTAAAAAAAATATCAAATCAATCAAGTGGGTTCAAAACAAACATATAAAGTCAAGGTTCAATTTATTACAACCATAAAACTTAAATGTAACATAATCAAAATAATAAAAATTCAACATCTTCAGTGAACGCTTCGATATTATTTGATGCACCGTCTTCTAGTCAATCTTTTCTACCAATCAATAGGTACGGAACAAGAATAACAAGTATTTTCAGAATAAATCATAATCCCAAAATTAATATGTACATGCCACTAGTAACCCATCATGGATTTCCTTCTCCTTCTTAAGCCGGGAGCAGTTCAATCAAGAACTCTTCTATAGGGGTTTAGGGCTTTGCACCCAAAGGCTCGAAGCCTATCTTACTTAAAAATTTTCAACCATTAGGATCCATCCTGTACTTCAAAAATATATGCAATCCAATATTCAATCATTCAATAGATCTACAAAATTTTAATATTTTATTAAGAATAATAAGATCAAGACAATCATACTATAATACTAAGTCCATATAAAAGGTAACAAGATTCAAGTGCCATACATATACAAAGAGTATAACTAAAATTAATTAATTAAAAAATCATAAAAGAGTGTACTTACTTCAATTGCTATTTTTTTTTAAATTTGAGAGAGATGGAGATGTGGAATACGTTTCTTTTAATTATTGTCAGATGGAATCCTCCTTCTAGTATGTTATGCTTCAGGGTCTCATAAGTATTTTTGTCTTTAGACTTTAATGCAAACGAGTGAGGTATGATGATTTTCTAGGGCTTCAAAGGTTCTTCGAATTCTTTTCTAATGGATTGGATATGTGTTCTCCTCCTTCTCTGGCTCTCAACGATTTGGTTATGAAGAGTTTTTTTTTTATATTTTTAATACCTTTTAAAAATAAAATGATAAGTCTTTATTTATTTATGTGTAACATTAATTATCATTGATAATTTATTTGAATTCAAAAGTTATTTTTCTTTGTTAAAAATAAATAATATTAATATCTTACATTTTATTTATTTATGTCCAAACAAATTTTTATATGTGACATTTAAATAGTTTCATTATTTTTAAAGTTCAAGTATTTGATTATGAAAAAAAAATTCATTATTTTCGAAAGACTAAAAGTTATGGAAAATTTTAATTAAGGCAATTAAAGTGTAACTCAATGATATTTATTATTTTATTAATTATTTTAATTTTATCGTTTATCAAAAATATCCTTATTAAATGTGAATTATACTCTAATACCCATGAACAAAAGTTCAGGGTATTACAACTATTTTGAGGGGTTAGCAAAAAATACTCTCCACCTCACCAATGTTGGCGAGGTTACTCCTTCGCCCTATCTCCCCCCATTGAAAGCTTACTATTTTACCCTTTTGCAAAAGCAGGTCACCATCAATTCTCTGCCCTTCTATATCGCTCTCCTCCTTTATTCCACTTCACCTAAACCCTAACCGTAGTTCTCGAACCCTATTCATGAACTAGGAGAACTAGATGCGCATCACCCCCGCAACAAAGAAGAGGGTTGCTTGATGGTGGTCATTGCCTGTCTGTGAAGTCTATCACTGTTGCTTGCATCCCGCTCATTTTGAAATCATTCGGAGCCGATGGTCTACTAGATCAGGTCATTCATGATCTCTTCCTAGAGTTTTCGAGGATGGAGTGTGTGACTAAACTCTCATTGGATATAGTTTGAGTAACTAGATGATGACGAGATTGAAGAGATTTGATGAGCGTTTGATAGGAGGTTAGAGAGGGATGTGAGTAAATGGATTTGGTGATGATGTCCGACGGCTGATGGTGGGCTGATTATCGGGCGGACGGCGGCAATGCAGTCCGCTAGAATAGGGCGCAAAATCAAGAGCTTATTCTTAAAAGAACAATGGCTCTGATACCATGATAAGAAATGAGTTTATTGATCAAACTTGAGTGATTACATTGACCTACTCAAAGCTCTTATATAGAGCATTACAAGAGTCAATAAGGAAGGAAATCCTAATGAGATATAATCTAATCAAATCTAATCCTAAATTAATACGTATCTGCTTCGGTAAAGATCAGTGTTTTAAAACTTGTCAAGTCAACTCGAAACTCGACTAAATTGACTCTTCTCGGCTGATTTTCGAGTTGACTCAATGAAAAACTCAGTTTTCAAAAACTCGTTGGGTTTTGAGTCAACATGTCGAGTTTCTCAAAAATTCGTCGAGTTGTCTCAACTCGATTGAGACTTCATATGACAAGAGAGAGAGAGAGAGAGAGATTTCAAATATGCCCAATGGTTCTCCTTCTTAATTCCATCATTTCTTGTCAAAAATGAAAAATATAAAGAGGCAAATAGGTGAAAGTTGAACAATAAGAGGTTAGTAAAGAGAACAAGTGGTCATCGTGTTTTTCAAATTTCAACTCTACTTAAAGTCTTCAACCACCATGCTCCACAATTGAATCAAGATTCAATTTGATCCTTTTTTCTTTGCAAAAAAGGCCTCTTGTCTTTTACAAAAGAGATCTACTAAATATATTTAATAAGCTTTTCAAGTCCATAGCTGAATTTAACAAGCCCTCAAGTCCATTGTTGAATTTAAAATTTAATAAGCCCACAAGTCCATTACTAAATTTAAGAAACACTTGAGGTCCATTACTAAAAAAAGTTCATCTTACGATCCTTTTGCATTTTCACCCCCTTTCACAAATATTTGGCACACATGTATAAAATTTAAATCTTAACATGCTCATTGATTGGGTTGTCCAATTAGTGGGTCCAACTTAAAGAGAAATCTTAAAGTAAAAAAGAAAAAGAAAAAACTAATGCATAGATACTATTGAGACCAATCTATTGTGGTACATGTACATATGCAATATATACATATTTTAATGATTACAAAAAATACATATTTTAAGTAGTATAAAATCAAGTCGAGTACTTTCGAATCGAGTTGAGTTTTTGAGTTAACTCTACTCGACTGACTTTCGAGTTGAGTCGAGTTGTCGAGTTTTCAAACACTGGTAAAGATACGGTGCATGTCATGCACCTTACATACTCTACTAGATTCTAAAACTTTTCTACCTCTTCTTCAATTATCTAGCCTAATTAAACTGACATCATTGGGTCAGTATTGCCTTCAACTCGTCCTCAATACCAACTCTCTTCTTCATACATCAAGTTGTGATCGAAACTTGTTGAACTTAAGAACTAGTAGTCATTTGGTGAATATGTGTATTATTATAATTTAGTTATAATCTAGACTTTTTAATTATTTTTTATTTATTTATCTTGTTTATGAACCTTAGAAATCATATAGAGAACCTAAACGAAACTTAGAATTTATGACATATAGGGCTATGTCAGACAACTCACACTTAAGGTCATTTTAATACTTGGGTCCTTGAATAAAATAATTATGTAAGAGTACAAACTGAACACCATTTAATATACTTGATCAATAGATAACATAATAAATTTGAGGGTGGCGGGACCCATCAAGTAATGATCTAGGGACTTTGAAACTGATATAAACTCTTACGAGAATAATTCTAGCAATAGTCACAAAATGCTACATAATAAACTCTGAACATATTTGGACATCAATAATACTTTAATTTATTAATAATAATCATAATTTAAGTAATTACATAAGTAATGAGAGCCACATATATGAATTGGACACCTTCTCGATACTTTTCTAAACCCTAGAGACCTATAGTAAAGAATTAAGATGAATTGAGGATGACTTTGTAATTATACGTGTACAAATAAATGATTAATTAATTAATTCATTAATGGGTATGGTATACCACTAAAAAAAGCCAATTTGCAATATTTTTAGATCATTGCAAACAAGTTTTGCAATGGTTCAGAACCATTGCAACTAGGGGCTAAATCCGTTTATAACAGTTTTGAACCGTTGCAACAGTTACTATGTCCTTGAATTCTTGATCTCGAAAATAGATTTGCAACGATTCAAAGTTGTTGTAAAACAAAATTTAGAAACTATTCAAAACCGTTGTTTAATTTTATTTTGCAACGATTCTGAACCATTTCTAAATTTTTTTGTCTAATACTAATAATTTGAAAATATCTTATACAACTTTTCAGAATTGCTACAAATTTTATTTTTTTTGCAATTGTTAAACTGTTTCTAATATTTTTATTTTGGAAAAAACTTTAACAATGGTTTTGGACCGTTGCAAATGCTTCAATACAATTAGAATACCAAACCAACCTGTAAAATCATAACCAGATGTTGCGTCTGGTTCATGTTCTAAATCTATCATCAATTAGAATTCATCCAAAAAAAATTAAAAAAATGAATGCCTTTTTAACAATTTTTTTTCAGAAAATAACGGACGTTATGACGAAAATAACGGCCATTATTTTCTGAGAGTTAAAATGGTACATAACATAATGGGGGCAGAGGTCTGAATCCATTATATTGGTCGTTATTTTCATTATAACAACCATTTTTTAAACCACGGTCTTATTGATAGTTACTACATACATATAAAAAATGTTATATCAAAGTGGGCACATGATCTTTATTTTATTGATATGACCTAAATATGTGCTGTACACGAAGATTTGCTTGGTCACGTGACCTATCATTTGAAGCACCGAATAATTCATCCTAGGAGTGGTCCATCACTTAGACGGCATGGATGAAAGGCACAAACACTATACGTGATTCTCATCAAACCTTATGCCATGAAAAAATCATCACCTAGTGAAACAAAAAAAGAAACAAGCATATAGGTTGAGGCTGACCAACGAATGGCCCCACAAAATCTTTTAAAGCATACACATATCTAGGCCATTAAAAATAATAAGATAGAGCAGATGGTGGGTTATGGAGAACACAATATGGCAATATTCAACTTACAAGATCGTAGCTGTCAGTGACTCAATCTGGTTGAATAAATCTTACTTGGCCACCCACAGTATAAGCCACGTGGGATTTTCTTAGAAGACACTGACCGTATAGATAGGTGCACCTATAAACCCAAAATCAACCTGATCATGATTTATAAGCGTTAGTTGAAGTCAATTTTATGGGTTGATTTTAACCGTAGGAATTTGAGCATTATTTACCATTATTTGGGAACAAAGATCCAAAGGTTTGAAATCGTTAATCAGGCTGAACTTAGGGATTGACCAAACATCCATACGGTCAGCATCCTCTAAGAGTGTACCACGTGATTCATATTATGGGTGGTCAGGCTTCCCTGACTGTCGGTGGCCAAGCCAGTTTTACGCGGGTCTTGGAATGACTATTAGAGTGGCCACCTTTGGTCTTTTACGAGGGTTTTGGAATGACTGTCAGTGTAGACCTAACCACTAGAGGTGCCAACCTAGTTGGGATTCCTTCTTGCATTGTGAATCAGCCTCTTTTGCCTATGTATCTTTATGTTTTGTCGAGCTTGATGGTGCTAGAGACAATCATTATTGTATAGTGACAATTGCCTCAGAGCATAGTGGAATAGGCATGAGTCCGTGGACGTACCACCATCTTGAGGGAATCACGTAAATCTTTGTGTTGTGTGTGATTGAATCTTCGTATTATTTATTCTTTTTTCCAACAATCCATTTATCTAACAAAAATGTAAATTTTGAAATTACACCGGTCCATTCTCTTTAATCCAATATACCTAGAAGAGGGGGGGGGGGGTTGATTAGGTATTTAAAAATTAATTATACCTACACAGTTTTTACTAGTCCATAGTAAGGGAACAAAATCGCATGCCTTAGTTGTTTGATGAAAGCAACCGACTCAAATCAAACATACCTCCGTGATATATTTTCTTTTCATCGTTTGGTCTAATCAAGACAGATAGCGGAGTACAAACAAACAAACATACAAGACAAGAGATTTTTACGTGGAAACCTTAACCAAGGAAAAACCACGGGACCACGTCTGGACGGAAATTATCATTAACTAAAAAGTTAAATGAAACAAAGGTTACCTACGCAGCACCATTGCAAATACAGCTTCTAACCTTAGTCAAGACCTACTGCCGATGCGTCCACGTCCTCTAAATCAATGCTACGAATCCACGCGAGCCCTTTCAGCCAAGAATTTGTCCGCTTGTTCAGTTTGGTACACCCCAAACATACCGTCGATCGGCTGCTCCAATCTTAATTCTCAACACTCCCACCTTTGTAGAAAGCGAAGGCTTCAGTACACCTTAAACCATAGGTTGCTCAAAGGTGTTGAGTCACATTGGTATACTCAGGCTACTAGTTCGAATATGTAAGTGGAAAACCTAAGTTGAGGGATAGATCAAGCACTTGGCTTTGATCAAGAAGAAGAACAAGCTCACAAAATGTGAATGATAAACAAGCTTATTGCTATTCGAAAGAACATTCTAATAAATAAACATTTTTTTCTTTCTCTTGAAAGATTGAGTCACTCTGTATCTCTGTGTGTGTTTAGAGAAGATATAGAAAAGTTGTATTTATAGAATTCGTGACCCTAAGTCTTATAGAACGTGGGAGGGTGAAACCAAGAATTTCGAATCTGATAAAGATTGATATCGTGCTAAGTCCAATCGATTGTACCTTGGGTCCAATCGTCTAATCGATTGGGCCATGTCCAATCGATTGGGCCATGTCCAATCGATTGGCCTTAATAAAATTCATGTTCCGTAGGCTCCAATCGATTAAACAGAAGTCTCCAATCGATTGGGCTATGATCATGTTCTGTAACACAGACTCCAATCGATTTCAGAGTCTCCAATCAATTGGGCTTTGATCATGTTCTGCCTCGTAGTCTCCAATCAATTACACAGAGTCTCTAATCGATTGGGCATATATTCTGTTCTGCCTCGTAGCTTCCAATTGATTACATAGAGTCTTCCAATCGATTGGACAAGTTCCAATCGATCGGACTCTCCCAAAAGTCAATATCTTTGACTCAGACTTGAGTCTGTCCAATGACTAGGTTTGACCATTATATTTTATTCATTTTATACATATTTCTATAACCACTCAGTCACTTACCTTCCTAATCAAGCATACACAATCTTTAACCAACAGATGGGTAGTTACTCAGATGACTCCTGTCGTCAACTGTCTTATTCTTGCTGTCTCTGTCTTCTAGTCTTCACGTAATCGGCGAAGTATGCGTACCATGACATCTCCACACAACACTGGTGCTCGTAGGAATGGTTACAAGAATGTTTTTATGTCAAACGGAATCTTTGCCAAATTGAATATGAAAATATTCCTTACAAATTTGTTTAATCGTTCATCATCATCATGCTAGGCTTTGTGCCAATCATCTTTGGTCGATCGACAACATTATCAATTTGTCTGATTGTTAGCTATAAAACAATTATCTTTGGTCTATCGGCAACATCATCATCAAGTCTGATTGTCATTCAACCAGGCTGATTTTTGGTTTAGGGAAATCTTCCATAAAGGGTCAATTGATTCAACAATCTATGTTTATAAGAATGTATATGTCTACAGATCCCTTGCTTCCTTCACTAACAATTTGGCTTGCGCCATTCTATGTATGGAATTTTTAAAATTTGGGCATGATCTTTGAAATTCATGACTTGATGGTGAGGCCTACAGCTTTTGTCGTTAGGGTTTGCGTACAAGCTAGTGATTGAGGCAGGTTTAGGGTTCAAAATCCATAGATGCATGTAAAACACTTCTGTTTGTGTAGAGGAGAGTTGGTAAACCATTTGTTCTTACAACTGCCTCAATCATGGTATTTGAAGGCAAGAGCCTTTCTATGGAGCGTCTGGTATTAGAAATTAAAGCTTTGGTATTTTTGTGCGTCAAATTATATGAGGAAGGGAAAGGGATTTTTTTGAGGATGTAGTCTTCAAATGGACAGAGTTGGTTGGTAAGGATCAAGATTAGGGAGGATGTGCGCTTGGTTGTTGGGTGTGCTTTGTGTTTCTTTGCTTTGTTTTCTTTGTACTGTTTGATCACTTGGTAGGCTTCCTGAGCCTGTAAGGGTCTTTTAATAAAGTAGTTTATTATCAAAAAATGTAAAACACTTCCATCAAGAAAATCAATACATGACTCTCAATCTCATCCATCGATTCGCTAGCAAGTTCACTTTTGATCACTAGCATACTGATAAAAAAATGTGACAACAAGCGCCACTACACTTTGGACCCTAGTCACAAAAATCTAATTTTTCGAAGCCATGAATCAATCGTCGATTAATCGCCAAAATTTCAGATTAATTGAAAAACTCAGCAATTAATTAACGCTTTTGCCGATTAATCGATTGAGAACTATTTTTTTCCCTTTTGATTTCGATTTTGTCAGTTTTGGAATTATGAATGATAAATCATGCTTATGAGTTATGAGTTATGAGTTACGACTTATTATTATAGAATTATAGATGCGATTTTCATCGTATAAATGTGTTTTGTTAAAAAATATTTCTAACTTGAAGTATGTCATGATATATTTTTTATTTTTGCTGATTTCTGCTAATTTTTACCTAATCTATCCGAATTTTTCTGACTTGACCCCTTGCCGATTTATTAATGAATCCCAACTTTGTGACAATGCTCTGGACAACACTGCATGTTTTCAAAATAAGGTCTAAATTTCAAAAATTGAAAACAATGTTGTCGGGTGCATGTAGTTATTAAGTGTGTAGGCGCTAGTGATCAGTTTGATTATGAACGCCTAGTGAGGAAAATTAAGTGAACTCATTGTGGCAGCTAGAGGGAGATTTTAAAAAGTAAAATTTTGAAGTTACAAAAGTCGGAAAGCTGCCAATTTACTTTAAGTTAAACAACTTAAGTGTCATTTTAAACGTATTACAGTAAAAAAAACAGTCCGTCTAGAGCTATACCCATTTCTTACATCCAGTTCTTTCACCCGGGGTGGGGCCCACATGGAGATCATGTTGGACAATCCAACCACACAATGAGTTTTTCATTCTGTGGTTATCCTCCTCACAAAAAATCAGGAAAATTGCACATTCCTAACCTCAAGAAAAATAGGTTTTAATTTAAAAAATCCAGACCATCCAATTAAACCATTATTTTGGGTCAATTTTTTATATGGTTGGCAATGTCGAAATGAATTAATTTTTGATGATCATCATCATCATGCCAAAAACATCTCAACGTATGGTTGGATTGTCCAATATGATCTCTATGTCCCCACCTCCGGGCGTAAGAACGGGATGTAAGAAATGGGTGTAGCTCTAGACAGACTAAAAAAAAACCCATTAAATCAGCTTCTCGCTTTTTAGTAGTATAGATCAAGGTTTAAAAGAGGCGTTATAGCGGACTTGGGGTGTTACTGATTTTTCCGTTACAACGGCCATTAAAATGTATTGTAATAGACAGGCAAAAACAGAAAAAAGGGAAAATAATGGAAAAAATGGCATTTAAATTCAAATTTTCAAAAACGAAAAAACAAACGGAAAATAACGGCTGTTTTATTTCACAATTTTATTTCAGAAAATAACGGTCTCTATTTTCGTTATAGCGGCCAATATTTTCTAAGCGTCAAAACGGTTCATAATGTAACGGGCTTTGGGCGTTACCTTTTTAACAGCTGTTATTTTATTTTAAACCATGGTATAGATAATTGGTTCCATATTTTCCATTTGAATTGATGATTCTGATTTAATCTAAGCCCAATTTTTTTTTTTTTTTCACATTTGACCGGCCATTCACTTATTTTAGCATTCCCCACAACCAAATGGTGGATTAAGGAAAAAAAATTATGACCAAATAGAGGTCCAGAAAAAAAAAATGGGAATTCAAACAGGTAAAACTTTCACAGTTTTGAAGACTTCAATTTGTAAAAAATTGGAATTCAAACAGGTTCGCTTGTAAATACACATATCTCTTAATCATTCAAAACCCATATGTATCAAACTGGCCATCAAACAATCCAAATCGGCGGCGCCAAAATGTCGAATCTCCCTGGATATCCCTCTCCCGCCTCGAACGACATTCTTTCTTCGTCAATTTGTGCCATCCTACGTAGCGAATCGTATGCGAAAAGGGTGTAAGACAACCTCAGAAGACGAGAGAGAAGTAAACAACCCAAATGTAGTAGAGATGAAATGACTCTCCCCCAAGAAATCATCAGGATGAACTGAACTGAATTGTAGTTCAGACACAGTCTTCAACTCTTCCAGAGCAGATGGTTACAATTGAATTGTAGACCTACTTAGGTAAAGAGCTTTTATTCACAAGGCTTTAACTTGAAACTTTGCTTCACTTCTAAGCAAAGGTAATCGGTCAGTACAAGATCGATTGGTCGATCTTGTTACTTTTCTAGAAGTATTCTCATATCAATTTTTCCCAAGTCCAATACTTCAAAACATTTGATTTAGGCTCAGACTCCGAGGACTCCCTTTTTCTGACTCCTCTCGGTGTTCGCGCCTCTCGGCAGTGGATTTCGCGAAGGAAAAAGATGTAACAAGGTATGCCCCAAACTTTATTGTCATCTGGGCCCACTGACCGCATAGATGTTTATCCCATCCCTTGATTGGTAATCTATAACCATTAGAAATTAGCACCTTTTAACAATTTTTAAGGCGTTCTTATAGCAGTTGTATGCCACCATTGTTTTTAGTACTAAAACCAATCAACGGCTAAAAATCATCAAACAAGCTGGTTTTTGGTATGAATGTCTACTAAGGGGTGGGCTAAACATCCATGCGGTCTGGGGGCCCAGATGGCAGCGGTGACTACCAAAAAATGCAGATTCCGCATTTGAAAAGATCTCAGGTATACCTTGTTTACATCACGACCCTTTTACGAATCCAATGGTGGTTGTCAAAGCCGAGCTGGCATCACTTTGGCGAGTCTGACAACCACCATTGGATTTGTGAAATCCACGGCCAAGCCCATGAACACCAAGAGGGGTCACAAAAAAGGGGGTCCACTGAGCCAGACCCTTTGATTTATTTGTAGAGTATCATATTTCTATTATGAGTCAGTCTAGAGCTTAACCCATTTCTTAATTCCAGTTCTTACACCCGGGGGTGGAACCCACATGGAGATCATGTTGGACAACCCCACTATACATTGAGTTCTCCTTGCCATGATGATTAAAGTGCACTCTTTCTTGTGGCCACCCACATGGAGATCATGTTGGACAACCCGACCATACATTGAGTTCTCCTTGCCATGATAATTAAAGTGCACTCTTTCTTGTGATATTTGCGAGTCCCACAGCTCGATAAGGGGACTTCAATAGAATAGCTTTGTAACCCCTATTTGGATCTACTGCCGAAGCTAAGGACACTGACAATTGGCCGATCCCGGATGCCTGTGGTTTCTGGAAGGATATAGGTTGGAACTCTACCTTATTGAAATGAAACGACTCATTGTTGTGCAGCTCCTTAAGCCAAGAAAGAGGGTTGACCCATTTTCGTGAGAATTGAGTCATGGAAATTCCCCCTAAGCTGCTTGCTCTTGGAAAACGACTTTGGAGGTCTGGACTTGCGTTGAGTAGCTCGATCTCTCTGGCATCTATATTTAAAATAACGTCGTTTTAACGGCGTTGAAATAGTAAAGTCCCAAGCCCATTATGTTAAGAATCCGGAAAAAAATTTTCCGTTTTAACGGCGTTAAAACAGTAACACCCCAAACCCGTTACGTTAAAAATCTGGAAAAAATTGTGGAAAAAGGCTTTTATTTCCATTAACTTCCGTTATTTTACCGATTTTGAAAATTTGAAATTCATATTTCAAAAGAAAATTTTGAATCAGTGCCATTTTTTTCCGTTTTCCCATTCTTTTCATTTTTTTTTTCATATTTGCCCGTCCGTTACAATCAGTTTAAACGGCCGTTTTAACAGTAACGCCCCCAGTCTGTTATACCGTTGGTATGGCCTTTTTTAAACCTTGGACCAGCCATTGAGATTGGTTTTCTTCATGGTGGATTTTGGACTCAAGCTCAGCCTAACTTGGCCCGACCCAAGGCCCACCAGCTATAGGGCCTTGAGTTGAGCCTGTCACGAATTACGTATGTATATCACAAGTATTAATATACGTAAATACAAGTGCATATACGTATTCAGAGAACTAAATACCTACATCTATATATACTAACAGAGACATCCTCCCTCTAACTTTCCTCATGGAAACGGTGCCCTAAGTGAAAACGGAAAACGGCAAACCCTTCCTAGGTACCCCCAAGGGGAGTGGTTCAGAGGTAAGACGTAGCCTTGGTTTTAAAAACAGCCATTTAAACGGTAATGCCCCAAGCCCGTTTCCGTTTAAACACGTTTTATCAATTTTGAAAAAAATGGCCGTCTTTTTTTATTTTAACGGCTGTTAAAATCGTTTAAATGGCAGTTAAAATCGTTTAAACAGCCGTTTAATTCTGATAAATTTTGTGAAAAAAACGGCCGTTAAATCCGTTTAATTCCGTTAAAATCCGTTAAATTTTTTTTTTTTTTTTTTTTAATTTTCAAATTTCAAAATTTGAATTTCAGCACCGTTTTTTCTGTTAAAATCGTTAAAACCCATTTAATTCTATTTTTTCCCATTTTTTTTTCATTTTTGCCCCTAATCGTTTCAATCCGATTTAACGGCCGTTTACGGTTTAAACGGTAACGCCCCCAGTCCGTTTAACCGTTAAAATGGCCTCCTTTAAACCTTGGACGTAGCAACTTGGGTTTGCTCCCCAAGGTCGTGAGTTCGAGACTGTGCCCCCTTGCGTAAACCGTGTTGTGAGTAGAGGAAGGCTTGGGTAAGTGCGCACAACCGTAGGACTAGTCCCATCACCAATGTGTGCGGAAAAAAAGGAAAAAAAAACCCTCCCAGTTTGTTTGCAGTAATCGGCTTCCGGATTTATCCATTCCGGCTCTTCAATCTTCACCCTCGATTTCTTCAGATCATCGCTTGATATGTTGTACCTATCATTGCTTCTCTGGACCAGTTCAGGCTTCACTATTCCAAGGTCAACCGCTTGAGGCGACATCATCTAGGAGGGAGCACCCAAAGGAAGCACGTCACCTTCACCATATCACAAACCACATCAAATCCCTCTTAAAAACACGAGTAAAACTTCCATCACAATGGGATTGCAAATCACACAAAACACAGCCAATGAGTTCTCGGCACGTACACCTAAAAAGCAAAAGCACATGGTACGTTGCATAGCACTTGTGTACGTGCCAAGAACTCATTGGCTGTGTTTTGTGTGATTTACAATTTCGTGTGACGGAAGTTTTACTCTAAAAACACATACATATATGCGTTGAGACGTCGACGGGACCCTAATTACCTCTATCTGTTTGCCACGTGCACCAAAACTTGCCGTAGGATTTAGTCAGGTTTTGGAGTTCGAGCTTCTGTATCATCTCTGGAACCGGGGAATGCACCGACAGACCCGCTTTGATCTGGACCGTTAATTAATCACAAATACAATACTAGAAAGAAAGAAAAAGATAAGAGAAGGGTCCCACCTAGTAAGCATGCGAATGCCACAGCTTCTGTTCATCAGGTGGCAACTCTTCAAAGATCCTATCCGATACAATATACTGCACCCCTGAAGGAACACACTAAGGCAACATAAAATTACTGATGCAGCACACACACCCATGCATGTGAGAAATCACGATTAGACTTAGGTGGGACCCTCCAATTGGAAGGTCCCGTAGGGCGTGTTTGATTGTACAAATGTTTTTTCCCATGGAAAATTTTCCCGAAAAATACATCTGATAGGGCCGCTGTTTGATTGGACGCAAGAAAATAGGCCGGTGATTTTAAATTATGTGAGAAAATAAGGGTGGATTGTCGTGGAAACCAATTCTAATGGCCTATATGAAACGCAAATGAATTCCAGGCTTTGATGAAAATCCATTTCCTATGGAAATTTTCCCATTTTAAAACGGGAAATTTATATTTTCCTCAGAAAATGCAATTTTCTCTCAGGAGAATTGACAATCATACACGCCCTTAAATCGGGCCCATTGGACGGAAGAAAGTATTACTAATATACCCTCATTGGGTAAGCAAAGGGTGGAGTGGGGCTTTGGTAGACATTCATACCAAAAATCAGCTTGTTTAATGATTTTTAGCCGTTGATTTAGTACCAAAAAACTTGTTGAATCCAACAGCTAGAATCACGCCTTGAAATGTCCTAAAATCCAATGGCTAGAAAGGGCTGTTCTTTGATGCAGACTTCTGTATCAAAATTTTGATGCAGAAGTCCCTCAAATTGCAACGTAGTAGACTCGTTCGGGCCTACTTGCCCCTTGAATGTCTGGCCCACATGTACACTATGATAGACCTACAACAAAAATCAGCGTGATTGGTGATTTCTAGCTTTACGATTTGAGCACCTTTTCATTGTGGGCTTTATGAACAGGTGTATGAGTTGGTTCGAAGTCCATTATGAAAAAGTGCTCAAATCCGATGGCTAGGAATCACTAATCACATTGATTTTTGGTGTGTGGGTCCACCAAGATGTGGGCCAAACATTCAGGGTGCAGTGGGCCCGAAAGAGTCTACTACGTGGCAAATCGAGGGACTTCTACATCAAAATTTTGATACAGAAGTCGGTATCATAGATTTTTCCTACTAGATATTACCTATCAAGTTGATTTATGGTGTGTATATCCACCAAGGAAGGGGTGGGCTAAACATCCATGCAGTCAATGGGCCTAGAGGGCAGCATTTAATAACCAAAATGACTATCGCTACAGGAAAACAGGGCATTAGCAGCGGCCGCGACCGCCGCTAAAACATTGAGCTTTTTCAGCGGTGGCGGCCAGTGATTGCCTCTAAAGACCTCATCGCTAAAGGTATTAGCGGCGGCTATCTAAAAGATTGGCCGCTGCTAAAAGTCCCCAAAATCCACGACCAATGTTGTTGTTAGTTATATTTTTGCGACAGTCAATTAAGGTTTTAGAGGCAGTTTAACACCGCTGCTAAAAATATTTTAGCGGCGCTACTTTTCAACCGCAACTAAATATATCTTTTAGCAGCGGTCAAAAAATGCCACCAAAAGAGACATTTAGCGGCGTTCCGAAAAACCACCGCTAAAGGTGACTTTTATTGTAACTGCAGTCAGGTGTATGGCCGCCACTAATAGAAACTTTTAGCGGCGGCCACAAAAATTAATTTTGTTTAATTTTTTTTATTTTTTTTATTTTTTTATACCTGTAACCTGTACAATTTAATAATATAAATGAAATACTTTGACCTGTACCCTATCCGATTAATTAATGAAAATGATATACGAAACAAATATATAATAAAATATTCATTAACTTAAATATTATACCAATCCATATCTCTAAAAAACAAAAATAATTACAGTCTAGAGTTCAGAAATGAAAAAGCAAACAAAGACAGACATGACTGCATCGGGTCAATCGACTGCATCAGGTTAATCATCAGTTGGGGTCTCTACAAAATAAAAAATAATAAACTAATTAGAATAACAATAATAACAAAAAAATATAAAATATAAGCTGTTTAAGTTATAATTAACTTAGAAAAACCTAAACCTACAACTGACTACAGTTTCCCAATCGGACCTCGGATTTTAACCTCGTTTCTTCTAACACATTTGTTTCAACACGTTTGAAGTGTTGGAAGAGTCGGATCTCATTTGCCCGATTTGGACGTCGAGGTTCCGAAATGGACTTGAGTTCTAAGTCTTAGATGCCTAAACCTACAACCGACTATAGTTTCCCAACCAAACCTCAGATTTTAACTCCGTTTCTTCTAACACATTTGTTTCAATACGTTTGAAGTGTTAGAAGAGGTTTCATTAGAGTCAGACCTCGTTTGTCCGATTTGGACGTCAAGGTTCTGAAATGGACTTGGGTTCTAAGTCTTAAATGCCTAAAACTACAACTGACTGTCGTTTCTCAACTGAACCTCGAATTTTAATCCCGTTTCTTCTAACACATTTGTTTCAACATGTTTGAAGTGTTAGAAGAGGTTTCATGAGAGTCAGACCTCGTTTGTCCGATTTGGACGTCGAGGTTCTGAAATGGACTTGGGTTCTAAGTCTTAAATGCCTAAAACTAGAACAGACTACCGTTTCTCAAACGGACCTCGGATTTTAATCCTATTTCTTCTAACACATTTGTTTCAACACGTTTGAAGTGTTGGAAGAGATTTCGGAAGAGTCGGACATCGTTTGCCCGATTTGGACGTCAAGTTTTCGAAATTGACTTGGGTTCTAAGTCTTAAATGCCTAAAACTACAACTGATTACCGTTTCTCAACTAGACCTCAGATTTTAACTCCGTTTCTTCTAACACATTTGCTTCAACACATTTGAAGTGTTAGAAGAGGTTTCATGAGAGTCAGACCTCATTTGCCTGATTTGAACGTCAAGGTTTCGAAATGGACTTGGGTTTTAAGTCTTAAATGCCTAAAACTACAACTGACTACCGTCTCTCAACCGGACCTCGTATTTTAACCCCGCTTCTTCTAACACATTTGTTTCAACACGTTTGAAGTGTTAGAAGAGATTTCGGAAGAGTCGGACCTCGTTTACCTGATTTGGACGTCGAAGTTCCGAAATGGACTTGGATTTTAAGTCTTAAATGCCTAAAACTACAACTAACTACCGTTTCTCAACTGGACCTTGGATTTTAACCATGTTTCTTCTAACACATTTGTTTCAACACGTTTCAAGTGTTGGAAGAGATTTCGGAAGAGTCGGACCTCGTTTACCCGATTTGGACGTCGAGGTTCCGAAATTGACTTGGGTTCTAAGTCTTAAATGCCTAAAATTACAACTGACTACCGTTTCTCAATCGGACCTCGGATTTTAACTTCGTTTCTTCTAACACATTTGTTTCAACACGTTTGAAGTGTTAGAAGAGGTTTCATGAGAGTCATACCTCGTTTGCCCGATTTGAACGTCGAGGTTCCGAAATAGACTTGGGTTCTAAGTCTTAAATGCCTAAAACTACAACCGACTACCGTTTCTCAATCGGACTTCAGATTTTAACCCCATTTTTTCTAACACATTTGTTTCAACACCTTTGAAGTGTTGGAAGAGATTTCGGAAGAGTTGGACCTCGTTTGCGTGATTTGGACGTCGAGGTTCCGAAATGGACTTGGGTTCTAAATCTTAAATGCCTAAAACTACAACTGACTACCATTTCTCAATCGGACCTCGGATTTTAATCCAATTTCTTCTAACACATTTGTTTTAACACGTTTGAAGTGTTGGAAGAGATTTCAGAAGAGTCGGACCTTGTTTGCCAGATTTGGACGTTGAGGATCCGAAATGGACTTGGGTTCTAAGCATTAAATGCCTAAAACTACAACTGACTACCGTTTCTCAACCGGACCTCGAATTTTAACCCCGTTTCTTCTAACACATTTGTTTCAACACATTTAAAGTGTTGGAAGAGATTTCGGAAGAGTCGGAGCTCGTTTGCCCGATTTGGACGTCGAGGTTCCAAAATGGACTTGAGTTCAAAGTCTTAAATGCCTAAACCTACAACTGACTATAGCTTCCCAACCGGACCTCGGATTTTAACTCCGTTTCTTCTAAGACATTTGTTTCAACACGTTTGAAGTGTTAGAAGAGGTTTCATAAGAGTCAGACCTCGTTTACCCGATTTGAACATCGAGGTTCTGAAATGGACTAGGTTCTAAGTCTTAAATGCCTAAACCTACAACTTGCAGAGGGACATAACCAGACATGCGAACGATCACCCCTAGTCCATTGATTAGGGTTTTCAAAAGAGGGGGAGCAGCGGTGAGAGAAGAGGGATTGGCCATACATCCATACGGTCACCATTCCAACGCATAGAAATCGTTAATCAAGCAACATATGAAAATGAATCCAATCCAACGCATAGAAATAGTTAATCAAGCTAATATATGGTCTATATGTCTACTAAGGGATCGGCCATACATCCATACGGTCACCATTCCAAGAACTGTACCATTTAGGGCATAAAAAAGAAAAAAAAATGGTAGAACTTACCTCAATGGTGACAGTGATGGCGATGGAGGACGTCCGGACGACAACAACTATTGTCGATCAGAAACCACGGGGGAGCAGCGGTGAGAGAAGAGGGGGAGCAGCAACGAGTTTCTCAAACAAAGGAGAAACTCGTTCTAAGTTTTTTTAATATATGTATCAACTTTTAGCGGCGGCCAGGGATGGCCGCCGCTATATACTTTTACCGATGGTTATTTCAATGGCCGCAGCTAATTCCTTAACCAATAGCAGCAGTCTGACTAAAAAACGCCGGTAAAATAACTTATAGCGGCACAAAACTTTTTACCGCCACTAAAAGTCGTCGGTAAAAGACAAATTTTCCCCCCAAGTTTTTGCGCCAAACTTATAGCGACGTTTAGCATCCTGGCCGCTGCTAAAATACTCTACAGTGGCGATTTTTTCGTGGCCGCCGCTAAAAGGACATCGCTAATGCCCAAATTTCTTGTAGTGTATACCTCTACCTCGTTTGAAAAAAAAAATTAATCGACTTTTAAAGTTGGAGGGGGGCGTTGCATACGCTTGTGAGAGACCTGATTAGATATAGGGTGGACCCACCAAATGGTAGGTCCCATCCATGCATGCATGTAAATCTGGGCCTTTAAAGGAAAGATGATTATAGATGAGGCGAGCAGTGAGAGCATCAGAGTCGTAAACAGCACACTGGAGGAAGTCCTGATTGATGCGAGTTATGCATGTAGGGGTGGGTTTCGATCTGCCTGGTCATGTAGTGGTTGTAGAGTGCGAAGGTGCACACGTATTGTTGCATCTGCTTCACCGATTTCAATGATTGTAGCAGCGCCGCTCCCTTGTCTAGCATTAATTTGGAACGTGTCCATCTCTTACTACGTGGTAGAAGCAAACAACCTCTCAAAATGCAAGGCTCTTGATCTGGCTAACATCTGTCGCCACGTTGCAACTCCTCACATTGGATAGTGCGGGTTATTATAATGGAGAACCGACGAGATATAGACTTGTTTTTGGTGGATTCTATTATCTGTATGATAATCACAGAAAATAGAAGACAGGAAGAAGAAGATAATATTAACAAAATTAATCAAATGTAAAACTCACTATTAATTGGCAGATCGAGGCTTGTGTTATACACAATGGCCTTAAGACAAATTTGTCATTTTATTGCAGTGCTAAAGGTCTCTGGACGTCTGTCTCCCAGGATACAACGATCTCAACATACGAAAATAGCACTTAATCCACACACTTGGCGAACCGGAATTGTATTCGTACTCTCACATAAGAAAACTTATAAAATCCAAAGAAATTGTTTAAAACATAGAAATTCTATATTTGAGAGAGGAGACGAAAAGAGATTAAATAGAGAAGGTGGATCGTAACCGCTTGACACCAACAAATGGTCCCACAAAATCTTTTAAAGCATACACATATCTAGGCCATCAAAAATAATAAGATAGAGCATATGGCCATCAAAATAATGCGATAGAGCAAATGGTGGGTTATGGATAACCTAGTATGGCAACATTTAGCTTTCAAGATCGTGGCTGTCAACGACTCAGACGGGTTGAGTAAATCTTAGTTGACCACCCACAGTATAAGCCATATACGGCAATTTCTTAGAGACGCTGACCGTATAGATGTTTGGCCAATCCCTAAGTGGACTTATAAACGCAGAATCCATTTGATCAGTGATTTGTAAGCGTTAGTTGAAGTCATTTTCATGGGTTGATTTTAACAATAGGAATTTGAGTATTATTTACCATTATTTGGGTACAAATATCCAAAGATTTGAAATCACTAATCATGCTTATTTTTGGTTGTCCACTTAGAGATTGGCCAAACATCCGGTCAGTGTCCTCCAAGAGTGTACCATGTGGCTAATGTTATGGGTGAGGCAAGTTTTACTTAGGTTTTGGAATGAATTCTGCTAGGATTCAAAAATGAAAAGATAGACTATTAATGCAGAGAGAGGAAATAGAGGAGGCGATCGAAGAGCTAGGACCAAAGAAGGTAACAGAAATCCCAATTTTTGACTTTTTCAAGTATTTAGATACTTGAGAGGAAAATAAGAAGAGCAATCGAAGAGGGTGAAGCGAAACCCTAGTTTTTCAACTTTTTCTTCACTTTTCCATATTGTGAGAGAAGAAGATGAAGCAAGGATGTGGTTGGGAGAGATACCAGTCGAATTTAGATTCCAACCTAGTGACGTGGAGCTAATCTTCCATTACCTAGAAAACAAAATCAATGGTCAAGACCTCTCTTCGACAGCAGTCACGGAAGCCGACGTGTACGGCGCTGAACCATGGCTTCTACCAGGTATTTCATTATTCTTATTCCTCTATATATTTCTCTATCTTTTATAAAACCTTTGTTTTATTAATATATGCGTATGTGTTTGGTGTTAATAGGAGCTAATAATAATGGAGTTGATGGTGGAGAGATGCAAAGTCTTGACTTCTTTGCCACGATGAAAAGGAAAACAGAGAATGGATTGAGACTCGAGCGTAGAGCTGATAATGGTTTCTGGAAAGCAACTTCCGGGGATATGTTGATAAAAAATGGAGGAAGCCAGGTTGGTGTCATGAAATCATTAGTTTATCACTGCTACAAGAGTGGTAACCAAACCACCAATAATGGCAAGAAGACGAAATGGATAATGCGCTAGTATCAAGTTGCTACTGAGAGACGATCGACCAAGGTTAATTGGGTGTTTTTACACTACTCTCTTGTTTCTAGGTTTTCTTGTCGATTTCCTGTTAAACACAATCATGATCGTAGTAACATAGTAGGTGTCATCTTGTATTAGTGCAACAGTTCCAGGAATATACACTGTGCACGGGAGAACGGAAAATCATCCGAAGACAATCCACATAGCAATGCAGTCGTCAACTCCACACTTGATGATCGATTGTACAACATCAAATCGTTGTGCAACATCATGATCAACAAGCTGGACCAATAGGAGGACAAATGTCATTCAATGGGGCTGATTTTTGGTTTAGGAAAATCTTCCATAAAGGGTCAACTGATTCAACGGTCTGTGTTTATAAGAATTTAATTACGTCCACCATCTATGTCTACAGATCCCTTGCTTCCTTCACCAATTTGGCCGTGGGCGTGCGTTGTTCTCTGTGTGGAAGTTTTAAAATTTTGGCATGATCTTTGAAATTCATAACATGATGGTGAGGCCCACCAAAAATGTATATAATCAGGATTACTGTGGCCCCATCATTAATGCAATATAGCACCCGGGATCTGATCAGAACCATTTATTTGAACACCATGTCCGGTTAAGTACAAGCAAGAAAATCAATACATGACTCTCAATCTCATACCATCGCTAGCGAGTTCACTTTTGATCACTAGCATACTAATCAAAATGTGATCATCTGCACTCTGGACGACACTGTTTTTAAAAAAAAAAACTCTAAATTTCAGAAATTGAAAACAAGGTTATCAGGTGTACTTGTTAAATATGTGTAGGCGCTAGTGATCAGTTTGATAATGAACGCTAGTGATCAAAAGTGAACTCATTGTGGCAACTAGAGAGAGGGTTAGAAAAGCAAAATTTTGAAGTTGGAAAAGTCAGAAAGCTGCCCATTTTCTTTTAGTTAAACCATTTACGTGTCATTTTAAATTTCATGGGTGTTACAGTAAAAAAAACCCGTTAAATCGGGGTCTCGCTTTACAGTAGTATAGATAATTGATTCCATATTTTCCATCCCATTTTTTTCCGTTATAACAAATTGTAACACTCAAGGGCAAAAAAAATTGGAAAATAACAGAAAAAACAGAAAATAATGGAAAAAACGAAAAAACGAAAAAAAAAAATGGCGTTGAAATTCAAATTTTCAAAAAACAGAAATAAGGGCCATTTTTTTCACAAAAATTTCCAGAAAATAATGGTCATTAAAATTTCACTGTTTTAATGGTTCATAAGGTAACGGGGGAGGTCCGAATCCGTTATGACGGCTCTTATCTACAACCAAAGAAAGAAATATGCATTAGGCAAACAACAGTGTCAGCAAAAGAGATCAAATTTTATGACCAAATAGGCAAATAGAGGTCCAGAAATTATTTTATCAAACTGGTCCAGGAAAAAGAATTCTGCATTAGGCAAACAACAGTGTAGTGTAGACACATATCTCTTAATCATTCAAAACCCATATATCAAACTGGCCATCAAATAATAATCCAAATCGGCGGCGCCCAAATGTCGAATCTCCCTGGATATCCCTCTCCCTCTCCCTCTCCCGCCTCGGACGACAATCTTTCTTCGTCCATTTGTGCCATCCTACGTAGCGAATCGTATGCGAAAAGGGTGTAAGACAACCTCAGAAGAAGAGACAGGAGTCTACAACCCAAATGTAGTAGAGATGGAATGAGTCTCACCCAAGAAATCATCAGGATGAACTGAAGTACTGAATTGTAGTTCAGAGACAATCTTCAACTCTTCCAGAGCAGATTGTTACAGTTGAATTGTAGACCTACTTAGGTAAAGAGCTTTTATTCACAAGGCTTTAACTTGAAACTTTGCTTCACTTCTAAGCGAAGGTAATCGTTCAGTACAAGACCGATTGGCAGATCTTCTTACTTTTCTAGAAGTATTCTCATATTGTCCTGAGACCAATTTTTCCCAAGTCCAATACTTCAAAGCAAGGTTTAAAGGAGGCCGTTTTAACGGTTAAACTGACTGGGTGCGATAACATTTAAATGGCCGTTAAAACAGATCGATACGGTCGGGCAAAAATGGAAAAATGGAATTTAACGGAATTAAACGGATTTTAACGGAAAAAATGGTGCTGAAATTCAAATTTTGAATTTTGAAATTAAAAAAAAAATACAATTTAACGGAAATTAAATGGATTTTAACAGAAACTAAACGGATTTTAACGGAATTAAACGGATTTAAGGGCTGTTATTTTCACAAAAATTTTCAGAAATTAACGGCTGTTTAAACAATTTTAACGGCCGTTAAAACAAACAAAAAAAACAGCCATTAAATTCAAAAACGTTAAAACGTGTTCAAACGGTTTTAACGGAAACAGGCTTGGGGTGTTACCGTTTAAACGGCCAATTTTAAAACCATGCTTCAAAGTATTTGATTTAGGCTCAGGCTCCGAGGACTCCCTTTTTCTGACCCCTCTCAGTGTTTGAGCACTCAGAGTGGATTTCACGAATCCAACAAGGATTGTCCGCGTAGAGCTGGCATCACTTTGGCAACTCTGACAACCGCCGATGGATTCGATAAATCCACGGCCGAGCACACGAACACCAAGAGGGGTCACAAAAAAGGAGGTCCCCTGAGCGTGACCCTTTGATTATTTATTTGTAGAGAGTATCATATTTCAATTATGAGTACTCAGTGTAGAGCTAAACCCATTTCTTAATTCCAGTTCTTACACCCACATGGAGATCATGTTGGACAACCCCACCACACCATACATTGAGTTATCCTTGCCATGATGATCATCATTACCCAAAATCATTTAAATTTCGACATTGCCTACCATTTAATAATGGTTTAAATTGGATGGCCTAGAATTTTCAAATTAAAGCCAATTTTTCATGAGGTTAGGAATATCGACAAAATTTCTTGATTTTATTATTTCTGAGGGTAACCACAGTATGAAAAACTCACTGTGTGGTTAGATTTTCCAAACATTATCTCCATGTGGGCCCTATCACCGGATGTAAGAAATGAGTGTAGCTCTAGACGGACTCTTCTATAATTATGGCATGTAATCAAAGTATGACTTCCCTCAGTACATGGTTTTTTGATGTTCAAAATAAACTAACGAAAATCATGCACTAGATTTAGACCTTGGCTTTCTACTTTAGAGAAACAGTGAGAATTGAGGG
Source organism: Euptelea pleiosperma (assembly GCA_035048495.1). Classification (NCBI taxonomy): domain Eukaryota; kingdom Viridiplantae; phylum Streptophyta; class Magnoliopsida; order Ranunculales; family Eupteleaceae; genus Euptelea; species Euptelea pleiosperma. The sequence continues at coordinate 14,529,364 of CM068541.1, forward strand.
GTCGGGGCTTCTGCAACCGGCCTTTTATGATAGGCTCACGGGACAGGCCTTGTCGGACGTGGATTCCGAGAATGCAACGGTTGTGATAGTGCTAAGCTGGTATTCATATTCTGCCAAAGTAACCCACAATTAGATTCTCGGAATCCACACCCGACAAGGCCTGTCCTGTGAGCCTGTCATAAAAGGCCGGTCATGGGAGCATATGCCTACTATTTAAACATCCTCTAGTACACCACATCCTCCACTTTTTCATCACACTGGGACGATTTTTTTGTCGATTTTCAAATAGCAAATGTCAAGTGTTTCTTTCAATTGTGATAAGTGTTCACTCAAACATTTACTGGAAAAAAGGTAAAATGCTCAGGGAAAAATCAGTTCTGTTTATACAATTCTAGGTGGACGCAATATGGGATGCATGTGCACCTTATGTGTGGCAGCACCTTATATGTGGTACACTTTTAGAGACCGCTGACCGTATAGATGTTTGTCCCATCCATAGTTAGATCGACCTATATATCAAAATTCATCTTAATTAGTAATTTCTATCTGTTGGATTAGCGTCTTTTCATAGTTTATTTTAAATCGTGGATTTCTAGCAGTATATAGGGGTACTCAAATTCAAAGGTTAGAAATAACTAATCAGGCTGATTTTTGTTACCTAATTCTATCTAGGGATGGGCTGAACATCCATACGGTCAATATCCTCTAATAGTGTTCCATGTGGCTCATACTATGGGTCAACGATCAACTTTGATGATGGGCGCCATCATCAATTTTTTATAGGGACAGAGTTTAGGAATCATCTCAGGGTTCAATAAATACTTTTACAGTAGAATTGAAATATGAAAATGTTAATGACGAAAGAACCCCCATAAAGAAAAAGAATTTCAAAAATGAAAAATAATGTTTGTAAATTTAAGAAATTTGAGGGTCACATTAGGAATATGATTTTTTTATATATTTTTAATAAGAAAAGAGCAATGAATGAGCAGCAGGGGTGACATGTGCTGTCCAAGGGAAAAGGTTCCCTTGATTGGGATAGGAAACTCCTGGTTGAACATCTTGTTATTTCATCCCAGACTCTACCTAGTACAGCAAATCCCGGAATCATCCATGACACAAAAAAGACCGAAGAGCCTTACCAAGTGAATAAATTGAAGAAAAGAAAATTAGTAAAAATATGGACAATTTTAGAGATATGAAAAATGTTTATCCATAACTCCGCAAGAAAGGCCTTCGTCCATTAATAAGTAGCTAATCAAGATTGTATTATCTCAATTATTAAGTAGAATAATGGGTCCACTAATACAGGACCCATACCAATGTAGAGGATCGAGAGTTGCTTAGATTCTAAGGAAGTTCCTCTCCATATACCGCCAACCCTTATCATTAGATTGAAATGTCTATGCCATTGTTATGAAAATTGGGCCTAACAACGGTCTGGCGCATGGTCTAACGGGGATTTTCAAGAGAGTAATGATCACATTGTCCGGGGTCCATTGACAATGTCAATGGTGCACGGTCTCGTTTTTCATTGGTCAAGTGTACTGCACTTATTTTATTACTTAATAACCAAAACTAAAAACTGATTTGCACGTACAATTTTGGCCAATGAGAAAATGACACTACTTGTGCACCATGAAAACATCCAAGAACCCCATACCATGTGACATTACTAAAGTCAATTGGTTCATTTCAATTGGTATTTTTACCAACTATTTTTATTAGGCCGACAATTAAACTGGACCAAAATGTTCAATGTTACTCTCCTTGTAAAGAAACTTATCTTGTGAAGTAACCTTTAGCGACTTAGCTAAAAAAACGATGTTATCTTGAATTTTCATTCTTTCGGTCTTGCCCTTTTGACGTTTTTTATTGTCATTGATGGAGTCAGAATTTTAGTCGCACACTACAAAATGTGAGGGCACCCGGCTGTTGAGAACACCCCACTTAGATTTCGAATTTGTGAGGGCACCCATTCCCCATTTCAGCACAAGAGAGCAGGGAGTAAAACTTTGGTCACAACAGTCACAACCCCCATTTGAAGCCACATGGCACACTCTTAGTGGATGCTGACCGTATGGATGTTTGGCTAGTCCCTCGGTGGACCTGCAACCAAAATCAGCCGGTTTAGTGATTTACAACCTTTGGATCTTTGCACCCAAAGAACGCTCAATAATGTTCAGATTCCTACGGTTATAATCAACCCATGAAAATGACTTCAATCCAACACTTCAATTCACTAATCAGGCTGATTTTTGATTTGTAGGTTTACCAAACTGGCCAAACATCCATACAGTCAGCGTCCACTAAGAGTGTGCCACATGACCCCTATTGTGGGTTGTCATTGGATTCGGTTGTGACAATTTTGCTCCAAATGATTAAAACTCATGCAGAGAAAACAGTTGATGAGAGAGCGAAAAAAAAATTTCAAAAGGGCATTTTCGTAATAAAGAAATATTGTAAAAAAAAACGAAGGGTTTTGGGTGCCCTCACATTTTGTGGGGTGCGACTAAAATTACCCAATCTAAAATTGGAATGACCAAAATATCTCTTATCTGAATGACCAAAATACCGTTATTTTATCTAAGAGAAAAAAAAATTGCATTTCAGTATACGACACATGATGCTACAACTTGATCTCGTCATCCCTGCCACCCCTACCAACCCAAAACCAACATAGAGATTGTTTTGGACGCTAGTGTAGGGTGTATTGACACACACACAAACATAATATGTGTATACAGTAAATGTATGTACCTTAAATACATGTAATTAAACAATTAAGACTTATAGGTTATAACATGCACATGAATACGCTAATTAAATACAACATTAATATCAGAAAAATAAAACACAATCATGAGTATCAAAACAGTCCTCAAATATGGGCCTCACCAAATCAATGTGGGTCCCACATGAAGATTATCAACATGAATCGACCTAAGTTATGAATTGTACGCTTGGACACATAATAAAACTTCATCAACAAGTACTTAGGGAATAAATCAACTATCAATGATACATAATACCTATATATACACGCACTATAAACATAAATGAGCCTCACATCAAGCCCACACAACTTACACGACCCATATCCATAACCATATACAATCACAAAATTAGAAATGATTCAATGATGACAAATTCTCGTTGCCCCATTGGGTTCTCTTATCACCCCCTACTTAAAATTTAAATAAAAAGACAACTATATCCCCTATGTTTCCTCAAATCTTCCCCCACGTAACACCACCTAAAATCATGTTTTCACAAATCTCCCCCTACCAAATTCAAAATCCAAAACGAGAATACGTTGTCTTCCTACCGAAAAGGGTTTCTTAGGATCTAGTTCTTCAACCGAAAATGTAGAAGGAGAATATGTTGGCTTCAACATATATGTCAAAAATAAATAAACCAATTATAGAGGTATAATGTGAACTAGTCACTAACACTACTAAATTTTGGACTAAACATGCAGATAACCAATAACTACTTAGGAGATGGAAGAGAATTGACCTCTTGCTCAGGTATCTCATCATGAAGATCAAGAGATTTAATTTTTTGCTCATCGTATGCTGTATCAGTAATGAAAAGATAGTTAGGAATCTAGCTATATGAGTTGGCACAGCTTGCACACGGTAAGGATAGAGATCGATATATCTATTGATCCTTGTACCTCGGCTGCGCAGTCATCACACCAACTGTAGATACTCTATCAACTATAACTAATTTTTATCCTATTGAAAAACCGATTGATTCTCTCATCAGTAACTATAAACAATTTTCAGTCATACAGAAAATTGATCGATTCGCCACGTGTAATCATTACATTTGACCACCTACTATGTTTTTTGGTATCTCTTTTCTAGAAAAAGACTAATGGGCACCCAAAAAAGTAGACATTTAAGTCTTGCTATGCACAAATAACCAGACAAAAATGCGTGCAACCTTGACTGTTGGATCCAAGAGATTCAGTCCACAACAATTATTTTACCCTTTAGTTGTTGCCTCGTTGTGGATCCCTTGAATCCAATGGTCAACGTACTTTTTTGTCCAATTATCCTAGGTTGTTGCATATAAGACAAGAAAGAAATATATTTTAATACAGAATTTTCACAATAGTTTTTCTTTTTTCTTTTAGCGAGTGGAATTGCATGTACTACGTCGTTATTGCATGGGCAATGCCATTAAACCACTGCTTGCTAATATTTCTCTTTTGAAAATTTTGATCTATATTAAAATATTTCTTATGAACAAAAAATTTTGATCAATTGACAATGTAAATATATATTATTTCAGTCTAAATATTCTGACATATATAGAAACATTTCCATCGAAGGTAGAAAATATCTTATTTGAACTAAAAATTACCATGCACAAATCAATATTTTATTCGTTTAATCTCTTTTTATATTTTTTTTTATAAAAACTAATCCATTGTAGATTTCTTATTGGTTCGTGGATTGATCGTGAGGACGAATCAAATCCCATTTTGAAGTTCTTTTCATATTTGAAATGTACGTATAAATAAAATTTCTTGTTACAAATATATGATTAAGTGTAAATGTATCAAATCTATGATACATGTACATTAGATTTGTGCACAAATTAAAGATCATTTAGTATGAAAATTTAAAATTTGGAGAAAACTTCAATTTTATTGGTTTTTACCCTAAACATCCATTATTGTACTTAAATTGATAATATATTTGCATAACTTAACTTATTCTACAAGTTGGTTGGGTTAAATTTAAAAAAAAAAATATTTAAAATTCAAAAAATTAAATAATTAATGTTATATGTTAATAAAAAAATAAGTTTTCTAAAATTATATATATATAATATCAAGATGTAAATGGAATAAAGATTTGTTAATACCTCAATTTCTATTTTTATATAATTAAAAATTAAAGAAGCAATGCCGTCTCAATACTAGCTGATAACTTCCGCTCTCACTCTTCTTGGTTTGTTCTCTCCACTCGCCAAGTCATCCTTTTTTTTAGCATTCTGAAGAAGTAATTGATTGACCCGTTAACAGATGATCGAAGGAGTTCTATGGTTACTTCAATTATCATCTAATTAAATAATGGGTCGTGCTGTAACAATGTATACCTGAGATCGACTACCAAACATTTTTGGTAGCCACCGCTGCCATCTGGGCCCATTGACCGCATGGATGTTTAGCCCACCCCTTAGTAGACATTCATACCAAAAATCAGATTGTTTGATGATTTTTAGCCATTGGTTTTAGTACTAAAAAAATGGTTGTATTCAACGGCTATAAGAACGCTTTAAAAGTGTTAAAAAGTGCTAAATCTAATGGTTATAGATTAGTAATCAGGGTGATTTTTTATTTGTATATCCACCAAGGGGTACTGGGATAAACATCCGTTCAATGGGCCCAGATGATAGTGGTGAGTAGCAAAAGTCGAGCTTCCGCATTTGAAAAAGTTCCAAGCATGCCTTGTTACATCTTTTTCCTTAAATAATATGTACCAAGCATACCTTGTTACATCTTTTTCCTAAATAAAATGTACCTTAATTGCCTCAATATATTACAGACCGCTATAGTCATTCATTTTCACACTAAATATGATTGTATATTACGGTTTGATAGTTTATGAATGTATTTTTATACTTATTTTATCATTTTCAAACTTTGCACAAACACCTCTACTATATTTCTATCATTTTCGCATTTTTTTTCCATCATTTCCATAAAAAATGTATTAGATATTTATTTAAAAAAATAACTTTCTAAAAATATATTTTTGAACATGTGTTTTTCTTAAAAAGATCGAACGAATCATCATTAATGCAAAATGTCTTTATCTTCTTTTCGTTGGCCCCACCAATATAATGTCTTTATATTTTGGAAAGGGACTTCTACCAAAAACTATTTCTTTGTTTATATATTGTGTTAAAAAATTTAAAAAGTCTTGCTTTACTTGAAAAAAAAGCTTTCAACTATTTTTTATAAAAAGACTTTTTGGCTAAAAAAAATATATTTTTTAGAGAATAAATAATACTTTTTAAAAAAAGGGTCATCCAAACAATCTATATATTATTTTGGAAAAAAGACTTTTTCAAGTCTAAAAATGACGATCCAAACACCCCTTTAAACTTGATCAAAAGTAATTTTCTTGCCATGCATTTCTTTTTCACTATCTCTTGTAATTTAGAGAACTAAATACCCACATCTATATTTAGTTATATACTAACAGAAGACATTCTCCGTTTTCACAATGTCAACGGCAAAACCCTTCCCACTTTGTTTCCAGTAATCTGCTTCCGGATTTATCCATTCCGGCTCTTCAATCTCCGCCCTCGATTTCTTCAGATCGTCGCTTGATATGTTGTACCTATCATTTCTTCTCTGGACCAGTTCAGGCTTCACCATTCCAAGGTTAACCGCTTGAGGCGACATCATCAAGGAGGGAGCACCGAAAGGAAGCAGGTCACCTTCACCATATCACACACCACATCAAATCCCTCTTAAAAACACATACATGCATTGAGACATTGACGGGACCCTAATTACCTCTATCTGTTTGCCACGTGCACCAAAACTTGCCGTCAGGTTTTGGAGTTCTGGCTTCTGTATCATCTCTGGAACCCGGGGATGCACCCACAGACCCGCTTTGATCTGGACTGTTAATTAATCACAAATACAATGCTAGAAAGAAAGAAAAAGATAAGAGAAGCGTCCCACTCTCACCTCGTAAGCATGGGAATGCCACAGTTTCCGTTCATCGGGTGGCAACTCTTCAAAGATATATCCTATCCGATACAATATATTCCACCCCTGAAGGAACACACAAAGGCAAGGGAACATAAAATTACTAATACACCCATGCACGTGAGAAATCACGATTAGATTTAGGTGGGACCCTCCAATGGGAAGGTCCCATCCATGCATATACTTAAATCTGACCCATTGAAGGGAAGAAAATATGACTAATATACCCTCAGTGGGGGAGCCAAGTACAAGGGTGAGGGATGGGGCAAGCGACTGTTCAAGTGGGGCTTTGGTAGACATTCATACCAAAAATCAGCTTGTTTAATGATTTTTAGCCGTTGGATTCAGTACCAAAAAAATTGTTGAATCCAACGGCTAGAAGCACGCCTTAAATAGTTCTAAAATCCAATGGCTATAGATTAACTATCAGGGTGATTTTTGGTGTGTATATCCACCAACCGGTAGGCTAAACATCCATGCAGTCAGTGGGCCTAGAGGGCAGCATTGAGTAACTAAAATAGCTATACCTCTACCTTGTTAAAAAAAAAAAAAACCTAGTCAACTTTTAAAGTGGGCGTTGCGCATAGCCTTGCGAGAGACCTGATTAGATATAGGGTGGACCCACCAAATAGTAGGTCCCAGTCCCATCCATGCGAGTGATGTAGTGGTAGGTTTCGATCTGTTGGGTCATGTCGTGGCTGTAGAGTGCGATGGTGCATATGTGTTGCCGCATCTGCTTCACTGGTTTCAATGATTGCAGCAGTGCCACTCCCTCGTCGAGCATTTGTGACCCCAACGTCAATGGCATCCCTGGCACCGCACCAGCTATCTCATTTCTCGAGGCCATCACAGATTTTTCTCTACGTGGCACAAACTGACAGCCTCTCAAACATGCAAGGCTCTTGAGCTGGCTAACATCTGCCGCCACGTTGTGACTCCTGACCTGGGATGGTGCGGGTTATTATACCCGAGAACCGAATCGACAGGATATAGACTTGTATTTGTCGGGATTCGTATCGTCAAAGGATTCAACAATTGGTACTAATAAAAGACTGACGTTCATTACAAACATTAACGAATTCTTCATCATATTCGTTATCATGATTCTCTCTCGTAAGATTTGATAAAGCAATTAACATTTTACGATCAAGTTGGTCTTCTACAAAAAAAATATATATATTTAACTTAAAAAATCAAAATAAAAGAATCAGATGTGTGACCTACTATATAAAACTCAAATAATAAAAAAAGTCCCACAATCTACCAATTATACAAAGCAACGCATATGTGTATGTGGCTAATGTGGTGCATAAATGTTTTACTAAGGAAAGAAATTGGACCCTATAAGGGAGAGGGCTCAAACTTTCTTCTACCCAATCAATGTGAGACTAAAGATTGTATAAAAGATGACACAAGAACTTCTTTTGTTTCCTTTCAAAATTTTCATGGAGGGCCATCATTTAAATACGCGTGATCTGCCTTGGCGTCTTTGGATCTATTAAATCTTTACTATATAACTAGTACTTCGTTGGGGATCCAACCCGTGTAACCATATTATGACCTAATCATTCTTCAAATTGCCTGGTACAGCTGCTTGAACAAGCTGGACCAACAGAAGGACCAAGTGAGTGGTCAGACGATGATATAGCCACAATATTTAATGGGATGTTTGAGTTCAATCATCAAGAATAGATTGAGTGGCCAGAAGAATTCCCTCATACAGTTTATAGCTAGGATTGTGAAGCCTCATCAAGAACAAATTAAACTGGGGTACAAATCATCAGGCAATAACAAGAACTTGGACCGTTGATGTATGTACGTATATGCACATATGCCTTACCAGCCTATATCTAGTGATTCATGCACCTCTTATATCTTCATTTTCATCTAAGTGGTGATCAGAGAATCAAATGATTGATATTGAATCAGAAGAATTCCCTCATCAAGAACAAGCTGGCCCTTCCTATTCGTTCCTATCAAGTGAGGGTCCATTGTTTGTCTTTTCACTTCCTTGATGTGGGTGTGTGAACCTAATCAGATGTCGTCACCTGCACACATGATAAAGTCGGTCTCGTACCATATACACATGGCGGCACCTGATTGAGTTTACAAACACACACCAAAAAATGCTCCACATCAAAACATTTCTCCCAAACCATAGCAATCTGACGGTTATAAAAAGAGTTGATTGACAAAAATATGTTGATATTCTGCGCTTGTTGATGTTGTATTAAATTATTTTTTGCGCATTTAAGATTTTACCATTATTAAATAAATATTTTCCTTTATTTGATCTTTCCTTTCTTAATATCTACTTGTACATTTAGGAGGGCCCACAGCACTGTGAGAGAATTTTAGCTCCTTGACACACTCTTAGAGACCAATAACTGTATGGATGTTTGGCCCATCCCTAATTGGATCTACAAACAAAAAATCATACTAATTTGTGGTTTTTAACCGTTTTCTCTGCAAACATTAGATCCCATTTTGGCAAAAAAAAAAAAAAAATTATATCTAATATGCAAATATTTGTTGGATGTTGCACACCATCAAGCACAAGCGAATGCCACAAACGTTTGTGCGCCAACATTTATAGTGCTACCAAGCAAGACCGTCGCCGTGAATGTAAAATTTGACACTAGATCACAATACATTAAAATCTCATGTTATACAGAAAAAAATACATTTAAAAGTCCATAATTGTATAAAATAAAATAAAAAACAAATATATCAAACACCCTCTAAATTATTTCCACACTATTGAACCCAAAAAAAGGAAAAAAAAAAAAACCAAAAACTAAAAAACGCAAATCTTAAATTCAGGCCTTGGATTTTCTAAACCCACTGATCTAATCTTCAATTCATGCCTTGTTCACGGAAGGAGGCTGAAGCCTATACTTGTACCTCTTAGCCCAAAACAAATAATTGAAGAAATTGATCAAGCTAAGTATGGAAAGCAACCAGTAGAAGAGATTCACATGGTTCCTATTGATATTGTTTCCTGCTAACCAACCTCCACTCTTGGTGCTCCCTTTAGTAGCCCGGTTCACCAGTTGCACCAGTATGGTGCTGAAGAAATACCCAAGTGCCATGGAACTCCAAAGGAAACATGTAGAGATAGACTTCAGTCCCTTGGGTGCTTCAGAGTAGAAAAATTCGAGAAGTCCGACGTACGTAAACAAATCCGCAATCCCGAATATGAAGTACTGCAACGACAACCAAAATGTGCTGATGGGTAACGGTTGGATCACTGGGATTGCATCGAGCATATTGTGGTTCCTCGCTGTCTCCTTTCGCTTCACCTCCATGATCGCTGCCACTGCCATGGCTACCGCAGAGAGAACTAAACCAACCCCAATTCGTTGCAAGTGGGTGATGCCTGTGAGGTGACCGGTGAACTTTCTGATAAATGGGACGACGATACGATCATAGACTGGGATGATTATGATCATGAATACAATGGGGATGATGGGGAGCGATGCCGGTGGGATGTTGAATGAGTTTGTGATACTTGTGTCCATTGTTAAGCCTTGTTGAATGGAGAATGTCTGGAGCTGAGCCAAACAAGTACTCATGATGATGGTGCAACAGAAGATAGGGACCATGCCTAGGATGATCTTTGCATTCTCTACTTGGGTCACCCTGCAAAGCTTCCATGGGCTTGCAACTTCTCGCTTATTTGATTCACCAAACTGTGGAGGAGTTGTTTGGATGGCTGCTTTGTCTAGGAACCTAAAGACACGTTTACAAGAACATGGTTCAAATAAGAGTCATGATACAGTGTGAAGCCTGGTCGCCCAATTTTCCCACCTTTTTTTTTTTTTTGGCCAACCCTATAGCGCAAAAACTGCCACTAAAACATATCTATAGCGACGGTTTTTGTTGGCCGTAGCTAAAAGTCTGTCGCTAAAACATATCTACAGCGACGGATTTTTTTTAATAAAAGGGGTTTTATTTGCAATAACTAAAAAAATTAGACCTGAAAGTATCTCTGTGAGGTAGAAATTCTAGTTCCACTCCCGCTTCCTTATCTCGATCAATCTCGTAGAGTTCTTCATTGTTTGCTGGAAGGTGAAGCTTTCTGTTACGGATGGAAGCCACGTACACCTGCAACAATAAAGTAAACAAATGGTGATCTACGTGACCCTTTAGCTCTAACGGCGATCGACTTTGCAACCACCGGCTCCTACCATGCGCTTAGGGAGGGGCATTATTGACCTCCTACAGGTACACCCTATATTTCCCACAAAAATTACTGAAAAACGCCTTTTCTTGTGGAAAAAAATCAATTTTTGTCTAAATGATCGAACCCCATCCCAATTTTTTGTAATGACTAATATGCACTCTTGAATAAATTCGTACAAACCTGAAAGATTTCGGTGATGGCAGTAGTTCCTTGGATAACATATAGCCGGTACCGTGGTAATCCGGTAACAAAGATGATCATGGCCAAGAAGATAGCAATTGTGGAGATCCCAAAGCCCCAATCCCACCCTTTGTTATCTTGGATCCACACGATGAACGTCAGACTAACTGCACCCCCAAGACAAACAGCAAGTAGAAGCCAGTTGAAGAAGCTTGACATCTGCTTGGCCTCTCGCGGATCTTTCTCATCAAACTGATCAGCACCATGGGGCGGCAATACAGCTTTTATTCCTGCACTGCCAATTGCAATCAAGTATAACCCAGCGAAGAGATATGTGGCGTCGCCTCCGCTAACTTTCTCACAGTGAGAAGTTGGGTCGAAGACGTTGCATGGTGGTGGCCTCAGTTTGGAGTAGTGAGCTTGTATAGTTAGCAACCCAAGCCCCTGCAGAGAAAAAAAATTAATAAATATTAATTTACCAAAAATTATAATTATCAATCCAAAAAATGTAAATGGACCCCTTAATCCCTGTTTAAAAGGGGCCGTTATAACAGTATAACGGACTGGGGGCGTTACCGTTTTTTTCTGTTCTAACAAACTGTAACGCTTAGGGGTAAATTCAAATTTTCAAAAATGAAAAATAATGGCCTTTTTTTCACAAAATTTTCCTAACGGCCGTTATAACGAAAATAATAGTCATTATTTTCTGGGTGTTTTAACGGTACATAACGTAACGGGGGAGGTCCGAATTCGTTATAACGCCGTTTTTTAAACCATGCCCTTAATCACTTGGTTTTTATATTCAATAATTTTGTTGGTATTTTTATATGCCTCCCACATTAATTTGGCAAAGTAGAATTGTAACCTAGATTCAGAAAATTTAAGATTTGAAAAAATTCACGCATTTTTTTACATGACCGAATAATTCATGAACGTTTCCGGATTATCCTGTTTTGAACATAAAAAATCATTTTTTAAGACAAAATGTTGTCAATATTTTGCTTTTGTTTTTCGTTTTATTTTATTTTTAAAATTATTAATTGTTGAAATTTTGTAACGCACTCAGAAATGAAAAGTAGGATCATGCGAATCGGTGTATGTTGAATTAGAAAATTGAGTGCCCAATACTTACCAAGAACTCGATAGCAGCTGAAATAAGAACAGCTTTGAATCTGCCGATATAAGTGTCTGCAAGGAATGCGAAGACTATGGAGAGGATGTAGCTGGTGCCCATGTAGTTGGTGAGCACGTTAGCAGCATCAGCTAATTCGAAGTGCATCACCCCATTGAAGTACGTAACCAGGTTCACAGCAAGCGCGAGGGTGGCCATGTTTTCGAACGCAAACGTCGCTGCACCCAAAGACTATGATCAGCAACCACTTGCTACCCATCACATGAGGTAACCATGGCATAAACACATATGTCATGCAATATTTTGGTGACACATAGGATCCCCGCCCTTGTTTTTGTTCGGGCAGCAAGCTTAGTCCCTGTGGATGCACGCAATCACCCGCAAATCATGTGCATCAGCCAAGTTCGATCGCATAATAGAAACTGAGCCTCTGGGAAGCAAACCCAAGGTCAAGCCAACTCAACTACTCGTGCAGGTTAAAATGGTTTCAAGGAGTGCAACACGAGGACTTCTCAGGAAGTCACCCATCCTAGTACTACTCTCTTCAAAGCACGCTAAATTGTGAAGTTCTGATGGGTTCCGTTGCATTAGTGCTGATATGATATGATGCCATACCTCATTCATATATAGCATAGCAGCATCATAACCGTACATGTGTCATTTGGCTCAATGATGTACCAACAATTGCGAGAAAAAGTAGCATGCAATCACTTGTAAGAAGATGTAAGTAAGCAGAGAGTTCTTACCAAGTACTAGCAAAGATGTTTGCATCCCTCCATGCTTATCCTTTCTAGCTGCTCTTCCTTTCCAATCCACCTTTCCTTCCACAACCTCACCTTTTCCAACGACAACCTCTCCTTTCTGATCCTATAAGAAATTAGAGAAATGATCAGGGCTAAAATTGGCAAAACAAAAGTATAGTAAAGTAAGAGAATGAAGAAATCAATTAATGTACCATGGCTTCTTTGCTTTGGGAGAGTTGTGTTTGCAAATATCCAAGTGTGGGTGGAAGTTGAGGGAGAAGAGGTAGGTATATATAGGGGATTTAGTGCCAGAAATAGCCCTGGTACTTTAGGATCCTGAGTCTTCTTGAGTAGAGGACAGCATTATAGTTGATGTAGGTAATATTGTAATATTTTGGAAAGTTAAGGGTGATTTGAGTTTGGCTGTCACTTGATGAAAAATGCCGACTTGAGAGAGAGAGAGAGATGCCATGGACGCAGTCCATCTCAGTGACAGGAAACAAGACACCAAAAGGGAAACAAGCAGACAAGGATCGATCAAGAAGGTACATGAATTGTCCAAAATGTCCCTGTTAACGAATGCAGATTAAGAAGTACCATGAATGGATATGGACTTAGGTAGTTTTGGATCAAGTTTGGCTTCAAGTAGCATGATCCATACCCAGATCCGAATCCAAATCAAGACCCGTATAGGTCTATCCAGAATATTACCTGTCGGATCCACTAAAAATTAACAAGTTTTAGTGAGAATCTAAGTCAAGGTTTAAAAGGGACCATTATAACAGTATAACGGATTGGGGGTGTTACCGTTTTTTCTGTTATATTGTAAAGCACAGTTCCAAAAATGGGAAACAAAGAAAAAAAATGGAAATTACAAAAAATAACAGAAATAACCGAAAAAATTAGATCTATAATTCTAAATTTGAATTTCAAATTTTCAGTACAATTTATAACAGAAATATCGGGAGTTTTTTAACATATATATTTTTTCATAAAATAACAGTAGTTATTTTCGGTTAAATGGCCATTATTTTAAATTAAAAAAAATTAAAAAAAAAAAACCCGCCATTGTTTCATTGAAACGATTTGTAACGTAATGGGGGAGGTTGGTTTCAGTTATAAGGGACATTTTTTAAACCGAGATATAAGTAACAAACCTAGAATCTGATCCAATTCAAATACCTAACACCATGATCCGAATTCAATCCGAATCGAAAATCGAAATTAACTTTTATGGATCCGGATCAAACCCTTTTCAATTGGAACCGTATCTCCATGATCCGAACCTACGAAATCTGGGTTCGAATAGGGTTGGGTTTTGGGTCTATCCTGCTCCATTTCATGCCCTAATAACAGTTTCAAAAGGGTCATGGACCAAAGAAGTAATTAAAAACATGATAAGGGTAGTTTGGAGATTTTATAATACAAGTTTAGCAATGTTACAAGCAGAAAGAATCTAAAGTTAGAGCCAAATGTCCTCCAATACTCAATTTTATTGGTTAGTTTATTCCCTTGTCCTCAACTCTATGTCTCTTCCTCAAATCCTCATCCCCTTCTTATATTTAATATCATTTCTATTTTAACAACTTATACTGAGAGGTGGGTCCCACAATAATTCCAGAAGAAAATGTGAGGTCTGATGTGTGTGTTATTAAGGATGATTAAAACTGAATACTGACATTCTCTTGATTTGGAGATGTGGAGCATTCACATTAAGGACTTGTTTGGTTAATGGTTTGTTTAAAATAAACGATTAATGTTTCTTGACCCTTATTGACATAAGGTCGTTGGCTGCCAGATGTCAATGGGCAAGACCAGGTGGTCAAGACTTGGTCTTCCAAATTAAATTCTCCTGGCCCAACAGTAACCAGACATGTTCCATGTTCCCTTTCCAACCATGAAGACTACTGGAGTCCGAAGACGAGACAATCTAATTGGAATGGCCGGCTAAAATATATTTTACTCGGGCAAGTCTACTCAGTGACTGAGTCGTTATAAATAATTAGGATTAGAAAGAATAGAAAAGGAAGTGTTTGGCGTCCCATTGTTTTAATTATTATTTGAGTTTATTACAATTATTGTACTTATTGTGGGAAAAAATAATAATTTAAGTGGCATTTGATGTAACTTAATTTCAGACCTTAATTATGTTTGAAATTGGGACATTCCAAACTACTTAGTAACCACCTAAAATTCAGTGATTTTTGTAAGCCATTTGACCAATACAATCTGAGGCTTGCGGCGAAAACTTTAATTTAGGCCTATTTTATATAAAATAAATTTAATTAGAAAAATTTAGTCGTTTTTTCTCAAATCTAAATAAAATAATAAAAAAAATCAGCAAAAGGCCCCCCAAAGAAGTTGTTTAAATATTTTATCACTTACTGTATTCAGCCAAAATATCTTACCGCATTAAATGAAATGGGGATATTATGGCCAGGGTCGGTTCAACCCTTAGGTGATTGAGACAACCGCCTAAGGCCACCACATAAGCTAAGGCCCCGCCCATCCCACCCCCCTCGTTAGTTAAGGGCCTCTCGACCATCTTTTCTAGTTCTTTTTAATTTTCTCTCAAGTCTTAAAATATGTTGGAGTCGCAATATATAATTTTTATTTTTTCCCTTTCAAAACTTTCACCCTCTCTCCAAAGTTACTTAAAAGGCTTCTAAAATATTAACATGTAGATTTAGTTGGTTACATATGGTTAAAATTATCTTTTAATTCTATAAGATTAGTTTATAGAGGAGAGAAACGTGGAGCATTCCATATTCTTCTCTTCATAATAAATGAACATTTTTTTAAGAGAGTGCTTTTTTCTTCTATGAAAATCTAATAACTTTAAAGGAATTCTTGAGTTCATTCGCAATGAGAATAGATCCATTAGAAAGCTCTCGTCAAGATCTTTCAAAGATCTCCAATACAAATTATTTATTAAAAATATTGATATTTATATTAATATAAAATTTCTATAATAAGTTTATAAAATAATTTTTTATGTTTAATAAAGAGGTACAAGAAAAGTAATAACCTTGTTTTAAGCCTTTTTTTTTTTTTTTTTTTTGCTACATAATGAAAATTTTATTATGGAAAAAGGAAACTAGAATACAGAGAAAAAGAAAAGGGTGGGGGTAGGAATGCATCGCCATAAAGATAAACATCTCAATTAGGCTGGCATACCTATTTTCATCAATCATTTGCACAACTCACCCTAGGATGGTCTAAACACGGTCAAGGGACAAAACCAAAAGAATGAAAAACTCAACGGGTTTACTAATCTAGAAGATTTATCAAGGGAGGGCTACAAAACAACCTTTTATTTTCTACCACAAAGCATACATTGTACATATACTAGTAAATGGCCCGTGCCCACGACACTCTCCGACAAAAGCGTTTGCAAAAATTAGGTGCCTTCGGCACTCAAACGGTATAACGGACCGGGGCGTTACCGTTTTTTTCCATTATAACGCCTGTTATAACGGATTGTAACGCACAGAGGGAGAAATGGGAAAATAACAGAAATAACAAAAAGTAACGATGTTGAAATTCAAATTTTGAATAAATTGAAGTCAAATGAGGCGGATTGAGTGGCTGAAATCTAACCGTTCACATTAGATCGATAGATTTGATCTCAACCACTCTTTATCTAACTGTCCACATTAGATGGATGGATAAGATAAGAGAATGCAACTGCTGGTTCTAACGGCTAGCCATTGGTGACTACTGGTTTGATCGGCCGGAGTTGCAGATCTGCAACTCCAGTAGCTGGTTCTCTCTTGATCAGGCGAGATCAAGAGGATGAAGACCTCTTCTATGGTTCAGCAAGGTGTGAGGGAAGGGATCGTGAGTTGTTGGATGAACAGCACACAATAGAGTGGCTGGTGTAATATTGACGGTGCCTTCTTTGGAGATTTCTTGCCGAATTAATGGCGGTTGTGCAGGTTTGGGGGAAACCGAATAGTGAGGAGAAAGTGACCACCCCTAGCAGATCCAACCTGCAACTTAAGTTACTAGTTGAGATGTGATACAGTAAGATGCTGAGTTGGTGCGTGATGACAGGGTTGCATGGTGGCTACCGGAGAATGAGATCTGGCCGGAGAAGATGACCGGAATTGTAGGCGCGTGATTTCCAGATCTGAGTTTCAAGTGGGCGTTGCTAGTGCAATCAGTGGAAACCCTGGGCAGCAACACAAGTTTGCTGAGTCCGGCTTGCAAGTGGTTCTTCTTGGCAAGAGATAGAGGATTTGAGAGAAGAGGGAGGAAAGGGGTTGAGAGAAGAAGTGGTTAGGAGAAGTGAAGGGGGAGGGAACCAACCCAAGAAGAGATCATGGATCTCTTCTTAAAGGGGAATGTGCCCACGTGGGAAGAGGTCACTACGGTTTTTGAAACCGTAGAGATCCTTATTGCAAGGAGAAAAGTTGGGTTTCTTCATGGAAAGTGTGACGTGTGTACGCATGAGGTGGCACAAGATTGGAGTCCAACCCTGGGATTTGAACATGTGCATTTGATGATAATGGCTAATAGGCCAAGAAATGGTGTTGGTTCATGGGTCATGGGTCATGGGTCAAGATAGATAGAAAGAGAAATAGAAGAGAAGTGAGAGGTGAGAGAAAATATAAAAATAATAGCATTGAAGGGTCTTGAACCCTGGTCTTCTTTATTCTCTTTCATCTACTCCACCAATTAGTCAAACTAGCTTTTGATGTCAATTGGTGTGGCTTTTAACACCTTAGTCCTTTCCTTGATTTTTAACTTTTATTCTCTCTCTTGGTCTTGTTCCGGCTCTACGATCCTCTGGCTTTTCCTGTACTTGGCTTCTATCTTCTTATCCTAGCCTGCTGGCTCTTTAAACTCTAATAGAAGTCTTCTGTGGTTGATTGTAGGCCCGCCAGTCCTTAAGAATTGCCCGATAGGGTCTCCTGCAAGAGAAAAAGCGCGTAATGAGATTTAACTACAACGGCTTGATACTGGACTATCCGGAATGCGTATATTTCATGTAAATAGTCGATTTTCATTTAAAGAATGCATTCTACGCAATGAAATAAACTCTTACATGGAAAAGTCGACGAAAAGAAAAATTTTACGTAGGACAATGCGACTTCGCTATAAGGATAATTGCTTAAAATAAGCGCTTTTGAGCGAATATCACGTGACGGTGTTATATATATATTGGTCAAGATCATGAAACAAAAAATTTGACAACAATTTTGGCTTACCCACATTGAAGATGAATCAACTGGTGATTTTGGTGAGGATGATCTCCGCACCATATAGATTAGCCTTACGAAAAATCAGCTCATTCTAAAATATCTAGCCCCATCAAATTTGGTTTTCAATTTAAAGGTAAAAATAAACGGTCCATAAGGACAAACTACCATTGGCTTAAGGTCCTATGGGGACCATATTTTCAAACAAATCTCGAGGACCGATTTACACGTGTTACCCCTATTTCGCACCAGGCTACATCCTATCACTGCTCGCAATGCATCTAATCATATCTCCATTGCCTATGTTGGCACACCCTTATTGGAGAGAAAAGATTGTATTTTTCCACATATAGGGGAGGGCGGCATAAGGACAAACTACCAAATGGCTTAGCAGCTTATATAAAGCAAGGGTCCTCTGACCACAAATCTCGAGGACCGATTTACACGTGTTACCCCTATTTCGCACCAGGCTACATCCTATCACTACTCGCAATGCATCTAATCATGTCTCCATTGCTTATGTTGGCACACCCTTATTGGGGAGAAAAGATTGTATTTTTCTACGTATAACACCTTTCACCATTGAAAAAGAGATTAAAAAAAACACTGTAACACAAGAAAGAGTAATGAATTGCCTCCACCTATAAGGCCGATGATGTAATAGACCGGATTCGACAACGAACCTCGTAAAAAACTTATATCTCTCTCTTCTCTCTCCTCTTCTACATTTGATCCGTCTTCTTCACTTTGGGGAAATGGGTGAGAATCTCTAGGATCTTCTGAGGACAACTCGGATTTTTCACCCACAAGTCCCACAGTCCTGAGGAATCTACACCATCCCTAGAGATCTAGATAATGAATTAACATGAAATGGTTGATGGTTGTCATCGATATATACCAAGTTTTAACACTAATCCAAGTCAACTTGACTCCATTCAATGTTGGATAGACTTGCCTACTGAATTAATTAGTAGTCAGTCGCTAAGTTGACTCGAAGATTCAATTGAGTTTTGGGTCAACGCGGCGAGTGAGTCAAAACTTCTGGGATTTTCTTGATAGGTAGGGGTATTTGGGTCCAAAAAGTAAAGATACGTGTGCAAAGAGTTATAATCTTTTCAAACCCTAATAAGGATTCAAGTTTAGTTAAGTTGGGTCTAAATTTTATAGATTTACAGAAGCTACAGTCTCACCACTGAAGTCTGAAGGACTTAAGGATTTGAATTTTATAGGCTTTTATTGAATAAAATATTTATCTTTCATAACTTTCTTAGTTCTCTATTTTTACAAAAAAAAAATTATAATACCTTGATCAATCTTATATATTAGTGAAGGCACCTCTATCTTCATTCTCTTGTTCTTGCCCTTTTGATTGTGTTTTGAACATCATTGACCGAGTTAGAAACATTAACCCCATCATCCAAAACTTGAAGATTGTTGTTAGTTGTATTGGTTGTGTCAATGGTGGTCACAATACAGTCAAGGGGGCAAGACCAAAAGAACAAAAATACATGGGGTTTCACTAATATAAAAGATTTATCAAGGGTATTACAAAAATCCCAATTTTTTTTAGAACTTTTTAGTTTTTCAATATTTATAGCCATGAAATCTCAAGATATGGAAGTAGGGGGGAAATCTTCCTGATGTGAAATTACTCTGTCTCTCTCTATTATGGAATTTCCTAACCTGTAGGGTTTACTAGCTAGCATCTACAACATGTGGAATTTTTAGCTTGTAATAATAATGCAGATTTTTTGCTATCCCAATTCAGTAACTCACCTACTCCTGGAACTCCACCATCCAAACGTCTCTCACATGTCATGTTAAGGTAGTTTTATAATAGACTTCTGAGTTGAGTTGAGCTTTAGGGTTTTAAAACACTGATATTTTCCTACTATCCAATAAATGCAATATAATTAAGGTTTTAAATTTCGAGTAGTGGTTCAGTGGTAAGACGTATCGACTTGGGTATGTTCCCTAAGGTCGCGAGTTCGAGACTGTACCCTTTGAAAGGCCACCCTGCTGGGATTTATCCTAGAAGCGCCCGGTGCATGTCAAAGGGTTTGGCACGCAGCCGGAGGATTTAGTCGGGTCTCAAAGAGATCCAAACACCGCCGTCAAAACAAAAGAAATAAATAAAAAGTTTCGACGAATTCAAAATTTCGGTTACGGGCTACTCCCAACCAACCCATAAAAAATGAAATTTCAAAAATTCCAAATTTTCGACGCAAATTTTGGATATTTTCCGGTAAAAATTTTAAAAATTTCACAAATAATTAAACTCAATTAATTCAAAATTTTCAATCAGATGGAGCTTTTATTTAGAAGATCTCTTAGATTGCAGACCCATCAAATGGAGGGTCCCACCTAGTATATGTGAACCTCTGTTGAGCTCCTCTTAGGGGGTATCTGCGTCATTCAAGGAAAAAGAATCGAAGACTCCAAGTCCCCATTATTCTTTTTCAGTCTATTTTTCTTTAGTTCTGTCCAGAATTAGCAATTAGCGATCTCTTTGCTATCAATCTTTCTGACCCTACATAGGCCTCAAATTCTCACTCAATGCCATGGCCCACACATCATTTCAATCACATCACAACTCCTCTCTCTCTCCCACACATGTATGTGTGCAAGCTTTAATATTCCCAACTCCAAACTCATGAAAACCCATCTCTAAAACAACCCAAACAACTAAAAGAACTGAAGACAAAGCTCCAAAGATCTCTACAATGTGTTGTTCCTTCTCACTCACTCTTACACTATTTTTTCTACTTCTGTTGCCACCTTGTCTTCTTTCTATTCCCACCAGTGACCATGAGAAGAAACACCATTCCAACAATAGTCTTCAGCCCTTTAACATGGAACCATTTGAAGCAGAAACCTTGTTCAAGATCATGGACACCATGTCTTCAGATAGAAATTGGAGAGTTTCTAACCCAAACCCATGTAAACCAGGCTCTTCATGGCCTGGTATAGAGTGCAAACAAGGTAAAGACAACCACCTCCATGTCTCCAGGCTTGACTTTGGTACACCACCTAACCCAACCTGCAAGAACACAGCAACCTTTCCTTCTCAAATCTTTGATCTTCCTTACCTTCAATCTGTCTTCTTCTTTCATTGCTTCACTCACACCAAAACAACCATATCAATACTCCCACGTATAGTCTCAAATTCTCTGCAACAGTTAAGTCTCAGATCAAATCAGGCACTAGTAGGCCAAATTCCACCTCAAATCTCCTCATTGAAGTCACTACAGATTCTCACATTATCACAAAACAGCCTTCATGGGAGGATACCACAAGAGATCTTTGGTTTGACCTCTCTCATACACCTTGATTTGAGCTATAATTTTCTAACACGCACTATTCCAAACCAACTGGGGAGTCTTAGAAACCTTGTGGGGCTTGACTTGAGCTACAATTCACTAATGGGTCCAATCCCCAGCACAATTGGGCAACTGGGTCTTCTTCAAAAGCTCGATTTGAGCTCGAATACGCTCACCGGAGGCGTTCCGGACAGCATTGAAAAGCTTAATTTCTTGAATTTTATGGCTCTGAGTAATAACAGATTAAAAGGGAATTTCCCTAAAGGGTTGACTAGGATGCAGAGCCTACAGTATTTTATCATGGACGACAATCCCATGTTCATCCCTCTGCCATTTGAACTTGGAAGATTGGTGAAGCTGCAAGAGCTTAGGCTTGCAAATTCAGGTTATTCAGGAGCCATTCCTGAGAGCTTCTCTCAGCTTCTGAACCTTAGCACGTTGTCTCTGCAAAACAACAGGTTGACAGGCGAAATTCCAATTGGTCTGAGTGGTCTCTCTCACATATATCACTTGAATCTGAGCAGAAACATGTTGATTGGTGTTGTTCCTTTCAACTCTGGTTTCTTGAAGAGGTTGAGGAGGAATCTGGATCTAAGCGGGAATCCAGGGCTGTGCTTGAATGGGTCTGAAGCCCTTGAAGGTGTGAAGATAGGGGTTAGTGTGTGTGGAGGTAATAAGACAGGTTCTATTATCCATCCATTGAAGAGATCTGATGCTTCTCCATCTGGGTTCTGCAAATTCTTCAATCTGTTAGGTGTTTTGGGTGTCTGGGGACTGTATCAAACAGTTTACTAGTGTGATCTCTCAACTCTCTCTCTCTCTCTCTCTCTCTCTTCTTTTTTTTCGGTCTTTTGTCATTTCATATCTTCAATTCTACTCTGTGATTCCTTTGGTGGAGTGTTGCGAGAATAGTAAAAAGGGAATCTTGAAGCCTGCCATTGAAGAAGGTCTACTGAGTCTGCAGCTTCTGCAACTGGGGGCTTTTTCTTTGTGGGGTGCACTTGGGTTCTCTGTTTCTTCATTGGTTTCTGCAAAATTTAGCGGTCGTCTCCTATAGTTGATTAAAGAAGATTTAGCACTAACCCTTAAATTTAGCTGAACTTAAATGTAACCAGGTATACCTGAGATCTTTTCAAATGCGGAAGCGGCATTTTTGATAGTCAACGCTGCCATCTTGGCCCACAGACGGTATGGATGTTTAGCCCACTCCTTGTTAAACATTCATACCAAAAATAAGCGTTTTTAATGATTTTTAGCCGTTGGTTTTAGTACTATAATAATGGTTTCATTCAACAGCTATAAGAACGCCTTAAAAACGTCTAAAAAGTGCTAAAATCTAATGGTGGTAGATTACCAATCAAGGTGATTTTTGGTTTGTATACCCACCAAGGGGTGGAATAAACATCCATGCGGTCAGTGGGCCCAGATGACAGTGGTGAGTAACAAAAATAGTGCTTCCGCATTTGAAAAAGTTTGTTACGTCTTTTTCCATAGTAATTTAGTGGTACTAAGGTTTTAAATGACGCTTTATAACGTTATAATGATCTCATAACGGCCATTATAACGTGTCACATCAGCCAAGTAAAAAAACGCTCAAAAAATTATTATTTTAATATTTTTCTAAAGAAAGACCTTAATAGTAAATTCTTTATTTTTTTTAAACCCACCATTAGAAGAGAAATAACGGCTCTTAAAACGGATATACCATTTTTATTCGGTTTTGGCCGTGATAAGGGTATAAATGTAACGTGTGTTACCATTGTAACAAAGGTTTAAAGGAGGCCGTTTTAACGGTTAAACTGACTGGGAGAGTTACCGTTTAAACCGATTAAACGGCCATTAAAACGGATTGAAACGACCAGGGGCAAAAAGGGAAAAAAATGGATTTTAGCGGATTTTAACAGTTTGAACGATTTTAACAGGAAAAAATGGTGCTGAAATTCAAATTTTGAAATTTAAAAATTAAAAAAAATATAAAAAAAAAAAACAGAATTTAACGGAAATTAAATGGATTTTAACTGAATTAAACGGATTTAACGGCCGTTTTTTCACAAAAATTTTCAGAATTAAACGGCTGTTTAAACGATTTTAACGGCCATTAAAACAAAAAATGGCCATTTTTTCAAAAAACGTGTTTAAACGGTTTTAACAGAAACGGGCTTGGGGCATTACCGTTTAAACGGCCGTTAAAACCATGGTTGTAACTGCTCAGTGTTTGAATCTGTCTTTGAGTGGCATGGCTTGATGGTATTTAATGTAAAGGCCTGTTTGGTATGTCGGCAAATAAGTTCCCAGAGAATATATTGTTGTGGCCAATTAATTGCATAGCTTAAACATTTGCAAAGTGTTTGGCAAACCTGTCATTTCTTGCCAAAATATTCAACCACCTAATTTTCGTGATGTTTGGACGACGAAGGCAAATTTACGGAAGCTGTTCTGCGTACTACACAAGTACCATAATTAACACCGTTACCGTAGGAAAAGGTGAAAAGGGAAATTCTCCCTCCAAAATTTTTCACCAAGGGCCTGTTTGGTAACGCACCGCGGCGGGCAAATAAAATATTTAGCCGTGCAAATATTCGCCCGGCTGTGTTTGGCAGCCACCCGCCCTTGGCGAATATTTAGCCGGGCCCACATATTTGCCCTCCGCGGCGGGAAAACATTTGATCACCCCCCCCCCCTGTGAAAATATTTTCACGCCGATTATGCCTTGGTGAGAAAATTTTATTTTCTCGCCGGAAAATCACTATTTTCAATAAAAATTAATTTTTTAATATATAAAAAAGATAAAAATGGATTTTTTTTTATTCTTTGACATAATATGTAGTTCCCGCACTGACCCAACCTATTTTTGACTTACTTTGATGTGTGGGACCCACTAAAATTGAAAGAAAATGAAGTAAGCTGAAGTGAGCTAGCTCGTACACGTACCAAACATTGTTAAATATTGCTATGAGCAAATATTTAGCCAAGATAATATTCGCCTGGCTAAATATTCGCCGTCGGAACTCTTTTTCTCACGTACCAAACAGGCCCCAAGCTTATAGCAATTGTCAATGCGAGGTCACCACTAAATCCCATATATATTGGCGATTTTTCCTGATTGCCACTAAATTCCGTCGCTAATAATCAATTTTCTTGTAGTGAATGGACAAAATATGAGCTATTATTTTCAAAATAATTCATTGTTAAAAGGGCTATTTTTACTTTAAATTTATTTTCATTTGTAGTGTTATTCTTTCTTCTAAAGAACGTAACAGGGTCGTAGCTAAGGCCATTGTTATAAGGTTGCTAACAATGGATATTTGTCCCTCCGTTACCATTATTTTCTTGGGGGTGACTCCTATGATGGATATTTGACGTATTGCAAAATTGGCGACCGACCAGGACCGTCGCGGAAGGTCAAATGTAACTGTTGCAAAGGGTCAAAATTTTGGATATTAATTTGATTTGATAAGTTTATAGCCTAAAATGTATATCCTAATCAAAGCATTTGGGATTAATAGAGAAGTATATGGGGAATAATTTATGAAAGCTTTTTGGAAAACAAAAGATATAGTAAATAATTTATGAGAATTTATTAATGAGATGTGCATGTTCCATCTGGCCAAATTTGGGCTTGAAAGATCTATTTGGTCGAACTCAAAGCCATGTAATGGTATTTCCATGAAGCAGTTGTTTGTGAGCTATGAGCAATTTCTAGAACCTCAAGATCGGAGGAAATCAAGTCGAAAAAGTGTGAAACAGTCGTAACTTTGACTATCAGAACTCGAATTTTCTAACATAGCATATGTTTGTGGGGTGTCTCAAAGAGATCCACGTGCTAGCCGTATTTTATAGGCCAAAAGGGATTGTTCCGGGGTTCAACTTACAACTTTTAGGAAAAATTACTATTGTTTTGATAATTTTTTGTTTAGCTTATTTTGGGTCGGGTTTGTTTTGGAAAGTCTTAATTTAACAAGTTAAGGTTAAATTAAGATCAGTTTCGACAGATTTAGGTTAATTATTAATATTTTAAAATTTCTAATTTTAGTTAAGAATATTGTTTATGTTACGAATTGATGATATAATGAATTTTAAGTATTCTCCCTAGGGTATCCTTGAAATAGTTATTACAACCACCCCATATGTCTACTACGACATAAAAGTGATACTACGTACATACTTGTATCCTCCACATGGAATAAAATTAAAGCAATTAGGAACAAGGTTTAAAATTTTGGTTTTGGTAGCCATTTCGGTGAGGGATGAAACCGAATTTTTGGCCTAAATTTCGCCTGAATATAGGGATTTCGGTGAATTTCGGTTTAAAAGACCTATATTTTCAGGGATTTTGATACTCACTAAATTTCGGCCCGATATTTACAACCATTTGCCGAAAATTTAAAACCTTGATTAGGATATAGTAGGCCTAACCAAATGGCTTAAATCTGAAAATGATGATCAAATAATCTAAATATGTGATCTAATGAGATGGTTAAAAAAATGGCCAAGACTCAAGTGGGCTTGGGTAGAAAAATAGGAAAATCCGTATTTAATTCACCCACACGAAGATTAATGAAGAAGCATGAGTTTGTTTATAAAATAATTGGAAAAAAAAAAAAAAATTGGATATCCATTGAAATGAAATTTTGTTTTCAGTTTCCAAATCATATAAGATCATTACCATGCATCACGACTAATTAAATCGATTTTTGTCATTAAAGATCTCCTTAGTAGGATCAAAAGCTTGTGTCATGTAGACCTTGCAAGGACTTGTAGCATTGTAGGATAGATCACAGGGATGGCGAATAATCCCAATCCAATCAAAGTCGCCTCGCCCCTAACACTCCTCCAGGCCGCCTCCTACTAATCCATGCTTCGCGTACATGTTTCAGTGTCTTGCATAATAAAACACTACCCAGCATCGGCAAGCCAAGTAATAGAAACCACCTACAGATGAGATTGAATGCAGGAACATAGTGAACCCCAAATGTAGAAATAAATAACGAAATTGCGTAACAGACCAGCATCGAGTATAGGGCTATCAGCAGTCCGATGCGCAAAGGAAATCCTTTTGTGAGGACAGTGATTAGGTATAAGGAGGCAAGAAATCCAGAGACGTTGAAACATGAGAAAGTAATATATAACCACGGTATGCCACCCCGACCTATCAGAACTGGCAGACCTACTTCAGCAATCACAGCACTAGGTGGGTTGAGTCCAGATTCGAAGGTTGCTGTTGCGATTAGAACAGCTACCACCAATAAAGCATTGCGTGCGTCGTTTGGCGAATCTCTGTGAGCATTAAAACGAAAGTACTCGCTCCAAGTACATGGAAAAAGCCGGGGTGCTGATTCCAGCCAAGGGAGTTGTTGTGAAGGGGAGCCGATATTGATATCCCTGCCTCTCTTGGCTCCAGCATGGCCAAGGATTTTTATTATTTTGACATTTTTGGGTTCACTTGGAAGCTCTAATATGACATCCAGAGCCGTTAAACCACTAATATTTGTCGCATTTACTGTTAATATCTGTCTAATTCTTTTTTTCTTTACCAATAACTCTAGTGTCTGCACAATGAAAACACATTATAGGATTAGAAGAGTGCATGAAAAAGAGAACCCATTGCCATTTGCCAACCAACGGGCTTTAGGCGTTACAGTTTTAACAACTGTACGTTAAAATCGTTAGAATGGCGTTATTTTAACCTTCTATCCATCATTTAAGAAATGGCCGTTATTACGGTAACACACGGACCCGGTTGTGTTTTTATATGCCCAAAACAGAAAACAATGGAATATCTGTTATAACGGCTGTTATTTCCGTTATAATAGCCGTTATTTTGAAGAAAAAAAAATATTCTATATTGTTATTGAGGGTTTATTTTTAAATATTACAATAATAATTTTGGAAAATTTCTTAAACAAAAAAATATTTAAATGCATTCACAAAAATAACTTTCTAAGATTTACAAAAAAAAAAAAAGGTAACCAAACGCCCTTTTAAAGGGCGACAGATGCCCTTTAAAAGGGCGTTTGCCCATAGAGGAGTAAAACTTATGTCACAATAATGAGCCATGTGGCACAGTCTTAGTGGACGCTGAGCATATGGATGTTTGGCCAATAACTAGGTGGACCTACACACCAAAACTAAAAGTGATCAGTAGTTTATAAGCAATGGATTGAAGTTATTTTCCTTGGTTGATTTTAACCATAGGAATTTGAGAATTATTTGAGTTTAAAGATCCAAAGGTTGTAAATTACTAATCAGGCTAATTTTGGTTTGCAGGTCTACCGAGGGACTGGCCAAACATCCATACGGTCAGCGTCCGCTGAGAGTGTGCCTTGCTGCTCGTATTGTGACAGAAGTTTTACTCTCTGTGGGCAAATGCCATTTTAAAGGGCGTCTGTCAGGTACATATGCCAAAGCAAAACCACCCATTGATTCTTAGAATCCACGCTAGAGAAGAGGTGTGGAAATTAGTTGTCAAAAGAAGGTTGTGCGTGAATCTGGCCGAAAAATTAAAACCTTACTTCTATAATAATAATAATAATAAAAATAAAAATAAAACATGATTAGAAAAAAAAATAAATAAATAAATAAATAGATGAAGCAAAATTGAGTCCATTATAATGGAAAAGAAAAACAGAAATGATGATAAACTTTGCCTGGCTTTGTTTTCGTGCCGTTGCAAGGTGCAAGACAGTGTTGCCTTCCTCTTCCTTCCAGTTTAGGAGCTCCTCCTTGTTGAACCATATGAGCGCTTCCACTAAGACTTCAAAGGCTTCAAATTGGTCATTTTTCACTGCAAGGTGAAGAGCAGTCTCTCTTCGAGCCGTCAACTCATTCACAGAATCTGGGCAAGAAGAAAGTAATTCACCCAAAATATGGGTGTTCCCTACAGCAGCCGCATAGTGCAGAGGAGTTTGCCTCTCCCTACCCTTGACACGAGCGAGATCACTGTCAATGGCTAAGAATCCTCTCACCATATTTACATCCCCATTTGCCACAGCCAGGTGTATAGGACTAAGACCATCTTGGCTTAATCTTTTAGCACACGACGGGTTCAGACTCGTAATCTCGATCGCAAAATGCGTTTGCCCAGCCGATACAGCTATGTGTAAAGGAGTTTGTGAAAATGGAGGAATGTCAATTGCCTCAAGAATTGATGGATTTTCTCCTAGTAATGCATACAAAGCATTTATATCTCCTGCTTGAGCAGCATGAATCAACCTCTGGTCCATTATTTTTCACAGAGGTCCCTTTCGCATTTTGATCCTACTTCAGAGATGCTTTGAGCGCTTAAAAAAGATGAAATGGACCCTTGCTAATTATATAGATTTCCATCAATGGAAGTTTTTGCCAGGATGCTTTACTTCAAAAGAAACAAAATCTTCCTTTCAAGTATTGCACACGAAAAGTACATCTGGCTTTATATTTTGTTCTTGTCGGTCTGAAGATAGGGAGCATTTATATCTCCTGCTTGAGCAGCATGGATCAACCTCTGGTCCATTATTTTCTCACAATCAATAATAATAATAATAAGGTCCCTTTCACATTAAGATCCTAGTTCAGAACTTCAGAGATGTTTTGAGCTTAAAAGAGATGAAATGGATATTGCTTATTATATAGAGTTCCATTAATGGCAGGTTTTTGGCAGGATGCTTTACTTGGAAAGAACAAAATCATCTTTATTCAAGTATATCTGGCTTTATATTTTGTTCTTGTCGAAGCATCTTTATTCAAGTACTCAACACAGAAAATTCTCGTTAACCGGTTTTTAGCGTTTTTTTTTCCATTTTTTTCTGTTATTTTTCGTTATTTTTCATTTTTTTCTGTTTTTGCCCCCCGAGTGTTTTATTTTTTGTTATTACGAAAAAAAATGGTAACGCCCCCAGTCCGTTATACCGTTATAACAGTCCCTTTTAAACCTTGCTTTAATCTATAGAAAGTGAAGGCGGTTTTTATTGTTTGTTGTTTTGGAAAGTTGGGTTGTTTGGGTCTAATAGCTAGTTTTTTTTTTTTTTCTTCTTTAATTTTTTTTGTATTGCTTGGGAGGCCATCTCGTCCTCGAAGTGCTTTTTCTTAAAAAAATTAGTTTACCTATCAAAAAAAAAAAAAGTCAGGTGCATGTATGATGAGGAAGTGAAAGTTACAGATTTTCTGTGACATCTCAAGTCACATAAAATTAATGATCAGCTCGAAGGTACCTATTCCTTGTTGGGTTGTTTCGATCCCTTTCCTTTTCTATGTAACCCTATCTTTCTCACCGTGCATGGCTTGTGCGAGGAAGAGGAACTTCTTGAAATTAAGAGAAAAAAAAATGAGGAACATGTAGGAAAAGTTTTGCTTTGCCTCACGCATTGCTCAACCCAAAGGGCGGCATGCAAAACAAAGGCCGTCATGATTCATGAATCAATACATTGAGAGCTTGGCTTACATAATTTGATTGGAGAAGATTTCAAAAATATTTATGGCCCACTATTTTCCATGTAATGATGGAAGGTCTTTGATTTGATTGACACAGTGATGTAAATGTTTTTCGTTTACGTAGCTTAGGATGCTTGGTTTCGACCCAAAAAGCGGCCAACGCCAACAAGAAAAGAATTTCGCAAAGGACTTCTACTCTCTTCCTCTCTTCCAACTTTTCTCCCCCCTTCTCTCTCACGTTTTCCCCCTTTATACTTCCCTCTTTGTCCCTTTCCTCTCCTCTTTCTCACAGGGGTATCACAGCCCAAAAAATGTAAAAAAAAAAAAAAAAAACCTCTTGGAAGAAAATTTAATTTATTCTTAAACCAAAGCCCACATAGCACAATAATCATTAATCACCACAACATGTGGATGGATGTGGGACCCATGTGTATTGACAAAACATATTCTAAAGTGTTGTGGACCCTACCACCACATGTGATGGTGATTTTTGTACCTATAAGCAAGGTTTAAAAAACGGCCGTTGTAACGAAAATAACGGCCGTTATAACGGATTCAGACCTACCCCGTTACGTTATGGACCGTTAAAATGCCCAGAAAGTAACGGCCGTTATATATTTTTTCATTATAATGAAAATAACTACCGTTATTTTCTGGAAAATTTTGTGAAAAAAAGGGCCATTATTTTCTGTTATTTTCCATTTTTGAAATTTTGAAATTCAAATTTTACCATTTTTTCCGTTATTTTCTGTTATTTTCCCTTTTTTCCGTTTTTACCCCTGAGTGTTCTTTTTTCGTTATAACGGAAAAAACGGTAACGCCCCCAGTCCGTTATACCGTTATAACGGTCCCCTTTAAACCTTGCCTATAAGCACGCAATGCGCGTCAGCCAGTGTTTTGTCCAAGTAATGTGACTTTAAATGGCTTTTCATAGGCTGGCTGACAAAATCATTCTACACAGGTTAACGTTGCAGCTTGCTTGGGCCTCGGCCCGACATCAAACTTTGAAGTCTCCCCACCCAAAATGTCTGACAAGTACCCCAATCCCTAAACTCAACCGTCGTTAAGCCCTTGGTTAATGGTTCAAGAGGGGTCCTTGTCAGACATTTTGGGAGGGGGGCATCAAAGTTTGAAGTTCTCCGGGCCAGCGAATTTTTTCTCGGCCCAATACAATATGGCTGGTCTTGGGCGGGCATTTCCAAATATACTTTTGGTTGGGCATACGTTGAGGCCTCAGGCAACTGGTTCTAACTTAAATGTAGACACTAATTAAGACTCGTAGTAATATTAACAACGTGTGCCATCTTTTGCACCAAGAAAATATATTATTGAAAGCTTTTTCATGCAAAAGAATATGTTTTTTTTCTGGTGCAAAAACGACGATCGATCCAAACAGGAACTATTCAATGACATTCAAGAGATGAACAATAGTTGGATGGCACCCAAAGTTCCTCCAAACACTTCAGTAGATTTATGGGAATGCGTAATTCAACTCCATAGTAGGTTTTCTTTTGGATTCTAATTTGTTTTAGAAGGTTTTTGTTAGTATTTTAAGATTAGTAAGAGAGTTTTAGTTCGAATTGGGAATTTACCATTTCTTATAAGTTAGAATTTTGGAGTTTATAAATAAGGGTTGTAATCAGTATTAATGTATCTACTTCGCTTTTCCTTGTGTATTCAAAGAGTTCTTGAGATTCTTGTTGAAGATGGTGATCTTCTTCCATTGTTTGTTCTTCGTGATTAACTTCGCGCATTCTACTACTTCAGCTAATTAGTATCATTTCCCTTTCATGATTGAATATTTTTGGGCGACTTCAAGCTAAGTGTCTTAAGTATGGGTCTTTTACTAGTAAGAAACTCCTGGTTTCAACTATTTTTTTGCTAAGTTAAAATTGTATGGAAAAAGTTGTAGAAGGAGAGTACTAAGGAAGGTCCAAAAACCACCGACATCCCAACTAGGTTGGCACCCAGATGGCCCTCAAACAGCGAACCTCGGGCTGGAAATAAAAGACCAATCGAATCTATAGTATAAGGTATGATGGTCCTCCATTTTATAGAGGAATGGAGGCCGCTCTACAAAAAAAATTTATAGTCTCTTCGCCAAAAGATGCGCCTCAGTTGGCTAAAATGTCGGCAGAGAAGTTCGATTCTCTCCAGGTGGAAGAGATGAAACAATGGTTAGTTCTTTTGATAACCGGCTCCGATCTTGGTCTGATTTGCCAAGGAATTTTGTGCGTCCCAAAGGCTAGCTTGAACCAGCAACGACAGAGTCTAATTCTATCCAGATCTTACTCCAACCATTGCTAGAGGGCCCATTCTAATCCTTCCACTATAGCCCAACACTCCTGGTTTTAACTAATAAAATAGAGAAAATTGTTAAATTAGAGCTCAGGTGCCACAGAGTTGCACATCAGTTCAAAGTTTGTTAATTCTATATATGTGATGTACTTATGAAGGATTTACAATCTACATGCAGGATCTGACATAAGGACCATCCCCTAGTTGTGGGACTTTGGTCTATTTGTAAAATGTGAAGAACATGAATATTATGAAATATTTGAGCAACATCGACAATGATAAGTACTAAATGAATAGTAAGACCCACACAATTTGACAGGAGAACACATTGAAGTGATGTGGAGTCCACCTCCACATGTGGTTCTAAATATTGCGACAACGTTTTTATATGGCACAATGCGCCATATTTTGACAAATAAAATTTTGACAAATAAAATTTTTATTATTGTTATTGTGGTAGCATAAACAAATGCAATTACACCGTTAATCATAATCTCAATCATCAATTCATCATCCTGCGTGAGTTTAAGATACTTGTAAAATAGACTACAACGATACTTGAAATTTTGAAAGGAAAGCTGAGGAACATATTGCTTAGGTTGTATCCTAACTTCCTAAGCACAATATCGTCATGACATGTGTCTCACGTTCAATGGGTCATACCCTACCACTAAATGGAGCCCATCGAGGGATCGGCCGATCCGGGGCTCGGGATCGACTCTAGCCAAGAAAATATCACTGATCTGTAGAACGGATTAAAAAAAATCGGTCCCATCACCCGAGTTGGATCAGCGATCCGCACGAAGCCCTTGAAAAACTTGAAAATATAGAAACAAGTGGTGCGAGGTGTACGTGGTGATGATGTTGGTGGCGGTTAAGTAGGGCTGGTGCGCGTGGTGGTAACACCAGCAGAGTGATGGCGGTTAATTATCGGTTGGTCCTAGGGTTGGGAAGTAGGGTTTGGTTCTAGGGATTCTTCAAAGAGCCCGCGGGAGCCCGATAGCTGGGGGTTGTAGAGAAGAGACAAGCCTCAAACGCCTTTTATTTTTTCTTCTTCTTCTTCAAAATATCCATTTTTTTAAGGTCGCGATCACACTGGATTAGCCCATAGGGATCGGCAGTGGTTGATCCGGCCTCCGATCCTAAGACCTTGGTCCATGATCCTGCTCTTAACGGCAAATAGAGCTGTGCAGTTGCATGTGTCGATCTTGTTGGGGAAAAAAGCACCCAACACCCATAAGAAAAGAATTTCAAGCTACTTCTACTATATTTTCCAACTTATAAGGAACGGAGCTGATTAAAATATGCTTGCTAAGCTATATTTTCTTCTTTGGCAAAAACATAACAAAATCAATCCTATGTACAAGTGCAACTCGGCCAGGCCCAACAAGACCCTCGCCCGAACTTCCTTACCTCAATTTAGGCTCTCGTTGAAGCCTCGGGCAATCTTAAACAAAATTACAATGTGTACACAAATTGAATTAAGGTCAGGTACGGGTACCGTCCCTAACCCTAGCTCTAAATAGAGTCGAATGGAGAAATAAGATAGATATTGCCGACCCCAAACAATTGGGATAAGACGTAAACGAAGAAGGAAAGAAGAAAATCAGTAATTTGTACAACCTCTAGGATCGAAAACACACACACACACATATATTGGAGCAAAACTGGGGATTCAAACCGGTACTGAGCAATGATATCGAAGAGCGATGAACAGATGTTTGATGGCACCCAAAGTTCCTCCAAACACTTCAGTAGAGTTATGGGAATATGGAATTCATATACATACTTACTGAAGTGAGTGAAGGAACTCTAGGCGACAACAAACGTTCCTTGGCTCTTAGTTTTGGTAGGTTTGCTTGGCTTAAGGGACAGTCACTACTGCTCTCTCTCTATATATAGTCACCCAAAGTGTACCTCTCTCTTGTTATGGATTCATGAGATCTTGCTAAGGTAAAACCTAGTTTCCGAGGATGAGTCATGTTGTGTGGATGAGCTACGTTTTGTTGAATGTTCTTGCGGCCTAGTTCTCATTGGTGCGCTAGGTTCATTGAACTTGGTCGGTTCTTGCAGCCTAGTAGGAAGATAACCATTATTTCTGAACTAAAGTTCTGGCAGTGCAAGTCATTTTCATTTCAAACCTTCTAACCTCTTTCCATATTCCAATATTCTCTTGATATTATGGCGATCGTCTAATTAGGGCTTTTTTTGTTTTTTTGGATAAGTCCAAAAGATGTATTGGAAGGGAGATCGAGAAGATCTCAAATGTACAAATTAGAAACAAAAAGAAAAGAAAGGGAGGATAACCCCACTACCCATTACTCTATATCCCCATAAGAGTATGCAGCCTAATTAAATACCAAATCACGGCCGAAGTAAATCCATCTCATCTCAGTAAACCTGCTACCCCAACTGATGAATGTGAATGCTTTGAAGCTAATAGTGACTACTTAGTTAAATAGTCGAGATCCTATACTTGAAGGAGTTGGATAGTTACAAAACTCGCTCCCATGCATCCTTGTATATTTACTACGTACCCTCGTTTCATCAAACTATGCCCTATGAAATTTAATCCTTTTCCTTTCTAATCGTGCCTTGAGTTGTCACAATTTTCAAATTCACCCCCTCAAAATGAATCTTCCAAGACTGCCCTTTGGGATGAAACTTTCTTATTTTGTCACTTCTTCGAAGAAAAAAAGCCCCTATATATAATCATGCACGTGCAATGCCCGTGCCTTCCACTGGTACAATAAAATGAAAATACATTAGGGCCATTCAATAAACCTTGTCTCACCCATGGTTTTAAAAACGGCCGTTTAAACGGTAACGCCCCAAGCCCATTTCCGTTAAAACCGTTTAAACACGTTTTAACGGTTTGGAAAAAATCGACCGTTTTTTTGTTTTAACTGCCATTAAAATAGTTTAAACGGCCGTTAAAATCGTTTAAACAGCCATTTAATTCTGAAAAATTTTGTGAAAAAAATGGCCGTTAAATTCCGTTTTTTTTTTTTTTTAATTTTCCAATTTCAAATTTTGAATTTCAGCGCCATTTTTTCTGGTTTTTTTCCGTTAAAATCCGTTTAATTCCATTTTTCTCATTTTTTTTCCATTTTTGCCCCTGGCCGTTTCAATCCGTTTAAACAGTAACGCCCCCAGTCCGTTAAAACAGCCTCCTTTAAACCTTGGTCTCACCCCTTTTGTTGAGGCATCTCCCCGATTCCCAATCATTGAGTAACAAGTGAAGGGAAGCACACGGGCAACATAGACGACTGGTTGAAGCCAACAAGAAAAGAAAGAGTGGGGACAGCTTGCACTGCTTGATATCAGAAAGAAAGAAGGAAAATGATATCCCATAGATAACATGACGAAAAAAAAATATATATGGTTGAGGCTATTGACCATTGGATTCAAGAGATCGATCCATCCACGGTCCACGAGACAGCAACTACCAAGGATAAAATAGTTGTTGCTACATGGACCGTGGATCTTTTGAATCCAACTGTCAATGGCCTTAACCCCAAATAAAAAAATTTTGAAAACTGATTTGGTTAAAATTATTATAGAAGAGGGAAATAATTTAAAAAAAATATATAAATTTTGCACAAAGAAAAGAAACTGGTGGTTTATTCACCTTCATTTTCAACCAGTTCTTCAAGTAGCCCATGCCCTTGTGGAGGTTTAGCACATAGCGGTGTTGCCCCCACAAGAATGAAATGCTTTGACACACCCTCTTTGTCCGACACATGTCCCTGTACCGTTGTTCTGATAATTTTACCCGCGCGCGGACACCACATTAGTAATCTTCGAAGTCTATTATCCACACATATATAATTACATTGTCCAACCCTTGGTAGATGTATGCACCAAAAATTAGCATGACTGGTAATTTCTAGCTGTTAGATTTTGAACATTTTCTTTTCATCGTGGACATAGAATTAGGGGTGTTAGTGGACCCGGTTCGTGCCAAACCCAGTTTTACAGCAGCCCCTGACCGACTCTAACAGTTGGATTCCCCTTTGTTCATGCAAGTTCGATCCAAGTTGACTGTTCGACTTCCAGGGAAGGCTCCCGCATCCTCCAGCTGGGTCTTTAGATTTGAGTCAGATTTAAGCTTATTGCTCACTAAAAGCAAGCCAAGCCCAGCCAATTATCTATTGGGACTTAAGAGCAGGCTCATGAGTCTGGTCCGTCAGACATATTATACAACCTTAAAGGAAATGCCAACAAAAGATTATCTGGGTCCAGTAATAAAACGTCTACTTAGAATTAATCCATGGGCCTGAAGCCCATTATTAAAAAAAAAAATGCTTCAATCCAATGACTAGAAATCATTGATCAGGCTACTTTTGGTGCAGGTTCATTAAGGGTGAGCCTAACACTCATGACTTCGGACAAAGAAAAGTGTGCCACTTGGCAAATACACTGAGTTGCACAGATGCAAATGCACTCACTTGCCATGATTTTGGAATTGCACGTGATTGTTTGGAGGGATGCAAATGACCTGCCCGTGCAAGTGATTGCCAAGCCCTTGCAAACTCCTTCACAATATGGATGCAAGCATGTGCAACTAAAAAACAGTGGCAAGTGGGTTCATTGCAAACTCACTGCATTTGCATTGGAATGCAAAATGCATCCCAGTGCAGTGAACCAAGCAGGGCCTAAATCACAAGAAAATAATTACACTTTTATTACAATATATGGTAGTTTTTCATCTTTTCGTGCATTGCATCTG
This sequence comes from Euptelea pleiosperma, assembly GCA_035048495.1. Taxonomy (NCBI): domain Eukaryota; kingdom Viridiplantae; phylum Streptophyta; class Magnoliopsida; order Ranunculales; family Eupteleaceae; genus Euptelea; species Euptelea pleiosperma. The sequence continues at coordinate 14,566,310 of CM068541.1, forward strand.
TTGGAAAATGCATTCCTCTTTCAGATCTTTGGGTTTTAATTGCAAAATGCTATATATCCATGGATAACCGGACAAAATATGGGCGGTTTGAGGCCATTGACCATTGGATTCAAGAGATCCACAGTCCACAAAGCAAAAAACTGCGGGAATTTCTTGAATCCAACAGTCAATGGCCTCAACCGATGCATATTTTTGTCCAGTTATCCGTGGGATAGCACGACCCTTTTGGTTTTGGTCTTCTTCTTCCTCTTCCTCTTCCTCTTCCTCTTCTTACATTTTTCACTATTTTTTTTAGAGGAACTTTATTCATAATAGCTATTAAAAAGTCAAGACAAATCCATACAGTTAACATAATCTTTTTCATTTACTGAGACAGACCCATCACTAAGACGATTTTGATCAATGCCGGCCACAATTGTTGGCACACAAAAGTGTTCATATATTCCAATATTCAGGATTATATGTGGTGATAGGACCCACACAATTTGACTCATTGAAGTGATGTGGACTCCACCTCCATATATATATATATATATGGTCCTAAATATTGCGACAACACTTTTATATGGTACGTAATACGTACAATGCGCCATATCTAAAGTTTCTCGGCCGTGAATTGTTAATAATTAATAGAGCAGCATTTCGGCTTTCACAAATAAAATTTTTATTATTGTTATTGCATGTGGTAGCAAAAACAAAAATGCAATTACACCCTTAATCTTAATCTCAATCATCATTCTGCATGAGTTTAAGATATACATTTAAACTAGAATACAACGATGGCGAATCATGGGTCAAGCTTTCGAGCTGGCTCCATCCATTTGAAGTCGATCCCCAGGCTTCTTCCAACGGTTCCATCGTTCTCCAGCACGGCGAAGGGTTTTTCTTTTTTTCTAAATAATGCTCCTTAGCATCCAACACGTACCCATGAACAGCAAATTCTTGTCAAGCTACGTGGTTTCTTACAAGGTCACCCGCTATTGGATGTGGCAAGTGTTCAACTCGAATCAGATTGTTTTTTTTTTTTTTTTTTTTTTTGTAAGCGAAAGAGGAGTTATGGGTTACCAAAGGAACCTAATCCTTATTTCCCCTTCCGTACCTTTCTATTTAAACCTTTCTTCCTCCTAATGGGAGAGGGAGAGGAAGAGAGGATGTTCTTGAAATAGGAACATATTGCTTATAAGGTTGTATCTTCCTAAGCACAATATTATCATGACGCGTGTCTCACGTTCATTGGGTCATAACCTATTTAGTGTAGCCCACCTAACATATTTCCTATATAAAAAAAATTAGCATGATGTAAAGAAAAATTAGCCCATTCTGAAATTTCTAACCCCATCAAATATGGTTTTCAAGTTACACGGTAAAAATCATCTGTCTATAATTCTTCAACTTCTAAACCAGCATACAAATATCGGGATGATTTGAATTTTTGTGAGGATGATCTCCTCACCATAGAGATCATCCTCACCAAAATTCTATATGGCTACGGCAAATGGTTGTCAAATATGGTTGTCCCCCGATCCCGACCCATGTGATTTTTAGTCACATGATCCATATAGTTTTGGGGGGCTTGGCTTTCTGGTTAGTTAGTTGTTTATAGTATGAGACGTTTCCTTATTTATTTATTTTATTTATAAACATTATAGTATCCCACTTTTTTACCAGTCATGCAATCCCAACCATGGTTCCAGGGATCGGCCGATCCCAGGCTCGGGATGACACTAGCCAAGAAAAGATCACTGATGTGTAGAACGGATGGTGGTGTGATCCGCACCAATCCCTTGATGGTGGTGGCAGTTAAGTGGGGCTGGTGGTGGTAGCAGCAGGAGTGATGGTGGTTATCGGTTGGTCCTAGGGTTGGGAGGTAGGGTTTGGTTCTAGGGATCGATTCTTCAAAGAGCGGGAGCCCGAGGTCGGAGTTGTGGAGAAGAGACAAACCTCGAACACCTTTTATTTTTTCTTCTTCTTCAAAATATCCATTTTTTTTAAGGTCGCGATCACACTGGATCAGCCCAATAGGGATCGGCATGTGGTTGATCCGGCCTCATCCGATCCTAAGACCTTAATGATCCTGCACTTAACGGCAAATAGAGTTGTGCAGTTGCAAGTATCGATCTTGTTGGAGAAAAAATCTCCCAGCACCCATAAGAAAAGAATTTTAAGCTACCTCTACATATACCTTCCTTCTCTTTTCCAACGTATAAGCAATGGAGCTGATTAAAATATACTTGCTAGACTATATTTTCTTCTTTGGCAAAAACATAACAAAATCAATCCTATGTACAAGTGCAACTCGGCCAGGCCCAACAAGACCCTCGCACGAACTTCCTTACCTCAATTTAGGCTCTAATTGAAGCCTCCGGCAATCTTAAACAAAATTGCAATTGAATTAAGGTCAGGTACGGGTACAGTCCCTAACCTTATCTCTAAATAGAGTCGAATGGAGAAATAGGATATATTTTACCGACCCCAAACATTTGGGATAAGACGTAGAAGAAGAAGGAAAGAAGAAAATCAGTAATTTGTACAACCTCTACGATCGAAAACACACACACACACATATATTGGAGCAAAAATGGCAATTCAAACCGGTACTAAGCAATGATATCGAAGAGCGATGAACAGATGTTTGATGGCACCCAAAGTTCCTCCAAACACTTCAGTAGAGTTATGGGAATATGGAATTCATATACATCCTTACTGAAGTGAGTGAAGGAACTCTAGGGGACAACAAACGTTCCTTGGCTCTTAGTTTTGGTAGGTTTGCTTGGCTTAATTAAGGGACAGTCACTACTGCTCTCTCTCTATATATAGTCACCCAAAGTGTACCTCTTGTTATGAATTCATGAGATCTTGCTAAGGTAAAACCTAGTTTCCGAGGATGAGTCATGTTGTGTGGATGAGCTAGGTTTGTTGAATGTTCTTGCAGTCAGTTCTCATTGGTGCGCTAGGTTCATTGAACTTGGTCATTCTAGCAGCCTAGTAGGAAGATAACCATTAATTCTGAACAAAAGTTCTGGCAGTGCAAGTCATTTTCATTTCAAACCTTCTAACCTCTTTCCTTATTCCAATATTCTCTTGATATTAGGGCGATCGACTACTTAGATTTTTTTTTTTTTTGATAAGTCCAAAAGATGTATTGGAAGGGAGATCGAGAAGATCTCGAATGTACAAATTAGAAACAAAAAGAAAAGAAAGGGAGGATAACCCCACTACCCATTACTCTATATCCCGATAAGAGTATCCAGCCTAATTAAATACCAAATCACGGCCAAAATAAATCCATCTCATCTCAGTAAACCTGCTACCCCAACTGATGAATGTGAATGCTTTGATGCTAATGGTGACTAGCTACTTAGTTAAATAGTCGAGATCCTATACTTGAAGGATTTGGGTAGTTACAAAACTCGCTCCCACACTTCTATATTTACCGCGAACTTTCCTTAAAGTTAAATCCATATATTATCCAACACCCCTGGAATAGTAAGCTTTGAAATCTTAGCAAAGTTCATATAAGCTGAGTAAATATTATTAAATCAATTGTCCAAGTGGGTCATTTTTTTTCATTTTGCCCCTCATTTCATCAAACTATGCCCTATGAAATTTTATCTTTTTCCTTTCTAATCGTGCCTTGAGTTGCCACAATTTTCAAATTCACCCCTCAAAACAAATCTTCCATGGACTGCCCTGCGGGCTGAAACTTTCCTATTTTGTCACTTCTTGGAGAAAAAAAGCCACTAGATTAATCATGCATGTGCAATACCCGTGCCTTCGATTAGTCCTTCAAGAGTAATTAATATCATAGAGCTAGGGTTCCAAACTATTGTAATGGGGATCATGATGCCACTATGAGATGAACGATGTTATGGTCCAATGATCGAATTGATCGAGATTTATTTGTCAAAAACAAATCTCGGGTCTTGAGATTAAGGACTCAAAATATTATCAAAAATGTTTGTTGGTATTGATAAATGTGGGTATACCTCTTTTGGACTACACTCTGTGCAAGAGCACCCATTGATTCCTAAGTATAACAAGTTCCTTTCAAACCTTCTGATCTAGCTCTTTCCATATTCTAATATTCTCTTAATATTATGGCGACTATTCAGTTAAATAGTCAAGATCGTGTACTCTAAGGGCGTGTTTGATTGCACAAAAAAATTTCCCGAGAAAATACATCTGGTAAATGCCTTAAATGGCTGATTGATTGCAACTGAGAATATATATACATATTTCAATCATGTGAAAATAAAGACGTATTTTCAGGTAGAAATGAATTCTCACCTGTTTGGATGGGAAATGAATTCCGGGCTTAGTATGGAAAATTATCCAAATTTAAATGTCTTGATAGGGAAAATTGTACAGATTTAAAATTGCTCTCCAACAATGGACAGTTGTGTTTTCCCAAGGAAAATGCAATTTTCTCACTTGGAAATCAAACACGCCCTAAGGGATTTGGGTAGTTACCCGACTCCCACGCTTCTATATTTACAACGACGTTGTACTCCTTAAAGTCAGATCCATTACCCAACACCTAGAATACCGGATTTGAATTCTTAGCAAAGTTCATATAAGAATGCAATTGTCCAAGTGGGTCGGGTTTTTTTTTTTTCATTTTGCCCCTCATTTCGTCAAACTCCATGGGCAAATGTGACTTTTCCAACAGTATATTTTTCCTATCTAATTGTGCCTTGAGTTGCCAAAACTGCCCTTTGAGTTGTAACTTTTCGATTTTGTCACTTCAAAAAAAAAGCCCCTGAATCATGCACGAGCAATGCCCGTGCCTTCCACTGGCACAACAAAATGCAAATACAAGGAGTGTTGGACTGGGTTCATGCTAAACCCAGTTTTGCAGCAGCCCCTGACCGACTTTAACAGTTGGATTCCCCTTTGTTCATTCCAGTTCGAAGTTGACTGTTCGACATCCGGGGAAGGCTCCCGCATCCTCCAGCTGGGTCTTTAGATTTGAGTCAGACTTAAGCTTATTGCTCACTAAAAGCAAGCCAAGCCCAGCCAATTATCTATTGGGACTTAAGAGCAGGCACATGAGTCTGGGCCCAGTAAGAATAAAACATCTACTTAGAACTAATCCATGGGCCTGAATCCCATTATTGAAAAAATGCTTCAATCCAATGTCTAGAAATCATGGATCAGGCTACTTTTGGTGCAGGTTCATTAAGGGTGAGCCAAACACTCATGACGTCGGACAAAGAAGTGTGCCGCTTGGCAAATACACTCAGTTGCACAGATGCAAATGCACTCACTTGCCATGATTTTGGAATTGCACGTGATTGTTTGGAGGGATGCAAATGAGCTGCCCGTGCAAGTGATTGCTAAGCCCTTGCAAACTCCTTCACAATATGGATGCAAGCATGTGCAACCAAAAAGCAGTGGCAAGTGGGTTCATTGCAAACTCACTGCATTTGCATTGGAGTGCAAAATGCATCCCAGTGCAGCGAACCAAGCACGGCCTAAGTCACAAGAAAAAAATTACACTTTTATTACAATATATGGTAGTTTTTCATCTTCTAGTGAATTGCATCTGTTGGAAAATGCATTCCTCTTTCAGATCTTTGGGTTTTAGTTGGAAAATGCTATCCATGGAATATGGGTGGTTTGAGGCCATTGGCCATTGGATTCAAGAGATCCACAGTCCACGAAGCAAAAACTGCTTGGATTTCTTGAATCCAACGGTCAATGGCAGTGGGATGGCAGCACCATCACTACCACATGCAACGATACTTACAATGACTATGAAGATTTTACAGTGTCAACTGCTCATGGATTCCACACAAAAAAAAAAAACCTGTACATGGCACATTTCTTTATGCTTTTGTAATTTGTTCTGATTGTTTCAAAACTTTTCTTGGATACCTAGATGTTGGATTTGAGATTTTTTTTTTCCTTTTTTGTCATGGGATTGTAATTCATTTCATAGCCTTGTTTATGAAGCCCATGACAAAGAAAAAAAAAACTCAAATACAATGACTAAAAATCATCGAGTGGGTTTGTGGCAACTTTATAAGGTCAATGAACCCAAAGAATAGTACAGCGCACTACTTGAAAGTTTTTATTGTTAATCTCATGAACTTTTAGTTCTTTAGTAGTTGATCTCGCTCATTAGAAATTCTCTGAAGACTGAAGTGTCAACAATCAAGTGAACTTCATCAACAAATCAAAGAAGAGCAAAAGCTAAAGAGATCAACTTAAGAGAATTAGTTCAACAGAAAACAAAGTTAAAGTTCAACATAAAGATTTGAAGCACAATTCAACATACATTCACACGCAACGGAAGTTCAACTTTCATAATCTTGGAAGTTCAACTTTCAAAATAGACATGCCAAAACGTGCAGTCGACCCCACTTTATCAAATCTCATTTTGACTTCATCAACAGTGCGTATTTTGGCGCACTTGGGCCATTCAAATAGTCTTTTTAGGTCTGTTTATATTTTTTGGGAATATGCTTACGTATTAGAACCTAAACCCTACAATAGAGAACATCAATCAAGCTATCTCTTTGACGCCCATTCTTTCATTGATATCTCTTAAGTCCAAGACACTACAAGAAATTAGGCCATTAGCGGCGACCTTTTAGCGGCGGCCACCAAAAATCACCACAATAGAATGGTTTTAGCGGCGGCCATAGGTCTGGCCGCTGCTATAAGTTGGCGCAAAAATTTTGGAGGGAAATTTACTGAATTAGCGGCAAGATTTAGCAGCGGCCAAAGGTGTGGGCGCTGCTATATGTTCTTTCACCGGCGCTAAAACTTATAACTGCAGCTAAAAACCATATAGCGGCGGCCAAAATGGCTGCCGCTAAAGGTTTTATATATATAAAAAAAAAAGGGGGGGCAAAACCCCTGTTTCCACTTCTAGAGCCCGAACCACAGCCCTCTCCTCTCTCTCCTCTTTCTCCTCACTCCGCCTCCTCCCTCCGCCTCTAACGCTTGCCGGAGAGTTGCAGACCGCCTCTAATGCCCGCCGGAGTGTTGCAGACCGCCTCGTCGTAGCTCCAACCATACATAAGGCGTTGAACAGGTTAGTTTTTTAGTTTTTCTTTTCTTTTCAAAACCCTGGCCATTGTTAATAGTCAAGTTTTTTCAGATTTCTTCATTTTCTCTTTGATTTGTGACCGCATGGATATTTAGCTCATCCTTGGTAGATCTTCACACCAAAAATCAGATTTATTGGTGATTTTTGCCTTTGGATTTGAGCATATAGATCCAAAGGTGGATTTGCACACCAAAAAATCAGCTTTATTGGTGATTTCTGGTTTTGATTTTGAGCGTAAAGGTCAAAAGGTGGATCTGCACACCAAAAAATCAGCTCGATTGGTGATTTTGTCTTTGGATTTGAGCATAAAGATCCAAAGGAGGTTTTGCACAACAAAAAATCTGCCTGATTAGTGATTTCTGCCTTGGATTTGAGCATAAAGTTCCAAAGGTGGATCTACACACCAAAAAATTAACTTGATTGGTGATTTCTGTCATTGGAGTCGAGCATAAAGATCCAAAGGTGGATCTACACACCAAAAAATTAACTTGATTGGTGATTTCTGTCGTTGGATTTGAGCATAAAGATCCAAAGATGGATCTACACACCAAAATATCAGCTTGATTGGTGATTTGTGCCGTTGGATTTGAGCACAAAGATCCAAAGTTTTGAAATCAATACTGAGGCTGATTTTTGGTTTGTAGGGCACTTTAAGTCCTGCTTATAGATCAAGCTTGGCTGTAGGTTTTCTTTTTTATTTTCTTCACCCTCTAGTTGAAGTTAGTACTGCAATTCCTAGTGGTGGTTTTGATGGAAATATCCATACTTCAGAGATTAAGGCTTCCAAACCCAACAATTATCATATTACAAAACCAAGTTTGCTCTTATTTGCAAAGCAGGTGGTGGAAATTAGTAGGGAGTACCATCCAGTTTGTGAGCCAACTAAAAAAGTTGGAGCTGAGATCCAAGCTTCTGGTTCGTTATACTTAATCTAGTATTTTCTATTATCAAGAATATGACTTGTTATACTTTTTCTTCTAGCTGATGATATAGTGTTAAGTACTGATACTTTGGAATAATTTAGTCCTGAAATGACAAGACACTCCAGAGATAACAGTGCATGACACACTTACCTTAACGTCTCAAAGTATATTGCTCTTAACATGTATCCCTATTTATGATAGAATTTTACATTCTTATTATATCAAGACACTGAAAATCTAGAACCAATATGTCATGTTCATAGATATTGTTATTCTTTTTATTTTATTTTGGGATAAAATTTTACATAGTAGTTTAGAACTTTATATTTATTGGACTAAATTGAAAGTTTTCTCACAGTTTTCTGTTGGTTTGTTCCTATTTATTGTTGTTCTTTAGTTTTAGCATTACTTATTAATTTAACTTATTTATTGTGCACTTCAAACGAAAATGTATTTAATGTATGGAATTTTCCCCACGGTTAACTCTTAACTCTCAAATTACATAGGGGAGGCTGTGTATGTAGATGACATTCCTTCTTCAAAGGACTGCCTTCATGGTGCATTCATTTATAGCACAAAGCCCTTGGCACAAGTAAAGGGTATTGGATTCAGATGTTGTCATTTCTTTTAATTTATAGTCAAGTAATAGCATTCATTATGTGATTCATCAACATGTAATAGCCTTGACCCCGCTCTGCTATACCCATGGTTTAGTGAATGATGGGTCCTCGTGGTCTATGTTATATGGCTTAATGATTTAAGAAATTGAAGTCTATTTTCTTTCATTCTATATCTTGTTATTGAATGATGACTAGCATCAAGAGAAACTGGTAAAGTATCTCCATTTAATGACCATGGCATCTATGCATAACATGCTATGAATTTTCCATCTCCTCAATTGATTGGATCTGGTTTTTGTGATTCTTGTAACTAGAGTACACATTATTAATTGCTTCTTGATGTCTCATAACATTTGTCTATGATTATCTTGTTTTAATTAGTCATCTATCTTGTTTTTATTTGATAATTATTGAAACGTAAGAGGACTAGCATTAAGCATGAGATCTTGAAGACTCCATCAAAGATAAGAGGTTGCACACAGCATATACGCATTATATATGGCCTGATTGAACCCTTTAATCTTATCAGAGATGCAGTCTTTAATTTCTTATAAGGTATCCCATTGAACCTTAGATCTCCCGTTCAATAATCATTGTGTGACAATTGCCTTATCACCTATATGGGACAAATTTGTTGTAAACTATGACGTTTGGTTCTCATGTGAGAATAAATTCGATCAAGTGAACAACTTTTTTGTCTTGTTTGTGGTGATGAGTAATCGTCTGCTGTTAATTCTTGAATTGTCCATTTGGACATGTTTGGGAATGTATAATCTCTAGTACAGTCAATAGCTAAAGTAGTTATTTCCATTTAAAGGACAGTTTCAGCAAGCATTCCTCTTGTTCTCTGGGTACATATTTAGACAATGTAACATATTTGCCCCTAGTCTAAATCGTGTACTTGGAGAACTATGGGGAAATGCTGCTGAAATTTTTCTTCATATGGAAATAACCACTTGGCTATTGAGTGTAACGGAGATTATGCATTCCTGAATGGGATAGGAACTACCCACCCGTTAGAGAGGAGGTAGGAAGCATGATGCATGTGCACTCGAGTCGTTTGTGACAATGTTTTCTCCAATGAAGGTGACGTCGTTTTGAAGGAGACATGCCGATGGATAAAAGTTGGATTGGGAAGCCAAGAGATAGTCGTGAGTATCAAGTCGGAGTTGAGCAATTCTTGAGTTTTGCATTTGGTAATACAAGGTTTGGAGACAAGATCCGATGTCCATGTGTCAACTGTCGGAATGTGATCTTAAGGGATAGAATGGATGCGCATGGTGACTTATTATGGTCAGGAATAATGACAGATTACACCATCTGGAATCGCCATGGGGAGGATTCAACTGCGGATGACGATACGGGGCATGAGCCTAATGAGGGTGATGATGAGGGTGATTATATGCAAGGAATGTTAGAAGATGCATTTGGAATATCCCATCCTGATCATGAAGAGGAGAATGAATCATCGGAGACAGGACCGGCTGAGCCAAATCAGGAAGCGACTAAATTTTATGAGATGTTAGAGGACGCTGAGACTGAACTGTATCCAGGTTGCACAAAATTTTCCAAATTATCTTTTATTATAAGACTGTTACACTTGAAGTGTCTGAACGGATGGAGTAACAAATCATTCGACATGTTACTTGAATTGTTAAAAGAGGTACTGTCTGTTGGTGAAAAGTTGCCCAAGAATCATTACGAATCAAAAAGATCCTTCGAGATCTTGGTCTGCATTACACGAAGATAGATGCGTGCCCAAATGACTGCATGTTGTACTGGAAGGAGAATGAAAACAAAAATGAATGTGGTGTATGTGGTGCATCCAGGTGAAAATCAGTTACACGTCAGTCTGTTGAAGAGCCTTCCACTTCGTCTGTAGAGTATACAAAGATACCTGCGAAGATTCTGCGTTATTTTCTATTAAAACCTAGGCTTCAGAGGTTGTTTATGTGTTCAAAAATAGCCGAGCAAATGAGATGGCATGATGAGGGTCGTACAAAGGATGGTGTGTTGAGACATCCAGCAGACTCTAAGACGTGGGAAACTTTAGACATGCAATACCCGTCGTTCGGTTCTGAATCGAGAAATGTTCGACTTGGGGTAGGGAGTGATGGTTTTACTCCATTTTGTTATTCGAGCACTCCGCACAGCACATGGCCAGTAGTTCTTATTCCATACAATTTGCCGTCATGAATGTGTATGAAGCCGACGTCTTTCATGTTAACGTTGCTTATTCCTGGTCCCAAAGCTCCCGGGAACGACATTGATGTGTACTTGCAACCATTGATAGAGGAGTTGAAGGAATTGTGGACAGATGGATTCGAGGCGTATGACGCCTCTTTAAAGCAAAATTTTCGATGCAGTGCAGGAATTATATGGACTATTAATGACTTCCCTGCATTAGCGAACTTGTCGGGATGGAGCACTAAAGGAAAACTTGCTTGTCCCTCTTGCCACAGGGAGACATGTTCAGTTAGATTGACAGAAGGACGCAAAGAATGCTACAAGGGACATCGTCGATTTCTTCCACATTACCATAAATTTTGATAGAACAAAAGGTCGTTTGATGGCAAAACGGAAACAAGGAATGCGCCCAAACCGTTGACTGGCAGGGATGTGTTCGATCAATTATATGATCATGAGCATATCACATTCGGCAAAGCAGATAAGGATATCACCGGGAGGAAGAGAAAGAGAGATGATTGTAATTTACCAAAGAATTGGAAGAAGAAGAATATTTTCTTTGAATTGCCGTATCGGAAAGATCTTTTGTTACAGCACAATTTGGATGTTATGCACATTGAGAAGAATGTCTGTGATAATGTCATCGGGACACTGTTGGACATGGAGAGTTCCAAAGACAACTTAAAGGCTCGTCTAGATATGAAGAGAATGCGCATCAGGAAAGAACTTCATCCTAAATCAGACGGGAGAAAACTTTTACTACCTCCTGCGTGCCACACGATGTCGTTACTTGAAAAAAGAAAATTCTGCAAAGTCTTAAAGGAGGTCAAGGTTCCAGATAGTTATTCATCGAACTTCGCACGATGTATTCAGGTCAAACAGTGTAAGATCTCAGGTCTCAAAAGTCACGATTGCCATGTTCTTATGCAATAATTTCTTCTGCTTGCAGTACGTGGTATCTTACCTAAGAATGTCTGCTCAGCATTGATTGAGTTGTCCATGTTCTTTAGACAATTATGTTCGAAAGTGTTGAAGGTGGAAGAGTTGGAGCAACTTAAATCGCGGATTGCTGTAGCGCTTTGTAAATTGGAAATGATCTTTCCGCCGACTTTTTTTGATATTATGATGCACTTGCCTATTCATCTAGCTGGTGAGGCCAAGTTGGCTGGACCAATACAATACCAATAGAGAGGTACTTGCACAGGTTGAAGGTATATGTCCGAAATAAGAACTATCCTGAGGGTTCAATTGTAGAATGATATATCTGTGAAGAATCGTTGACTTTTTTCTCAAAATACTTGTATGGGATTGAGACAAATTTCTAGAGATTTGAAATTTATGAAAGCTTCACTTGAACAAACCTAATGTATCATTTTGTGAATGATATATTTGTTTAAGGGACTACAATCTGTTTGATTGCCTGAAGTCATCTTCTACCAAGTAGTGAATTATCTCTGGTAGTGTGTCTTTGTGGTGAGTAGTACTTCTCCGAAGATTCATCCATTTGTTTGAATTCGTTTAAAGGTAAGTTTATCTATAAACAAATCATTTTAGGTAAATTTAACTTTATTAAAACTGAATATTTGATATTAGTAGATGAGTTTTACTAATTGTATTGAGTTGAGGATCGTGGATCCTTGATAAATTTCTTTTTCTAAAATGCTATCAGCCTAGTCTGACTCTCTATATGGAACAAGAAGTAATTGTCGTATTGAATGGATTGAATCCAATGACAAGAAATCACACATCACGCTATTTTGCTATAGGTCGGGTGGGCTAAACACTTATGAGATCAGTAGTACCATAAAGAGTGTGCCACTTGGCATTTTGTTGGAGCGTCGAGGGACGAACTTTGCTACTTCTCCTCTTTCCATGCACCGGAGGCAGGACCCATGTAGAGGAGAAAATTTTTGAAGCAGTGGATTTTTTAATCAGCGAAGCAGTGGCCAATCACATAGCGCCACAAGCGCTATTGCTTTCCTACAAACCAGAAATGCATTTTGAACAGGCGATTGTGGCGCCATGTGATTAGCCACTGCTTCAAAAATTTTCTCCCCGGAGAAATTGCGGGAGTAGAACTTTGATGACACAGCATGTCATCGAGGCCGATGGCAGGCCCTGTCATGAGCCACGTTGCACACTCTAAGAGGACTCTGACCGTATGTATGTTTTTCCAATCCCTAGGTGACTAAAAATCAGCCCGAATGTGACACGTGGCTTATATTTCGCCGTGGAATCGACCTCGATGAGAGGGCCTTGTCATCAAAGTTTTACCCAGATGGCGGAAGAAGATGTCCAAGGCTGCAGAAAATCAGCATCGTCAAATGATTGTAACCGTCCGATTTATAACAGGGCTCTGGATGGTTAAAGAAAAATCACCATACTTGTTTCAGAGGAAGTATTGAATTTGGATACTGTCTGAATACGATCGCTAGATCCAAATTCAATGGATGGGATCATTTGAATGGTTGGTCCTACCGTTTCATGTGATCCCTCAAAAGAAGGTTTTGAGAATGGTAGACCATTTTTACGGTCCAGCCAAGATGTACCTTAGATATCCCTTTAATTATCTCAACGCGAAGCCTCAAGTCTCCGTCATCGAAATCCTACACATACGTAACAGAGTTTCAGCTTCCCAAGAAAAGAGCTGGGCTTTGACACGGCTACCCGCATCAGATGTTCGATACAGCCACCATAAAATGCCAAATTCTACACTTTTTTTGGGCCCACCAATAGGTTGAATGTTTGGCCCAACTCTTATTGGACCTACATATCAAAATCGACCTGATTGATTATTTAAATCAACTGAATTTGAAACTGTTTATTATGGGCTTAACATAATGGTCATATAAATAATCCCCAATCAACGAATAAAAATAACCAATCATTTTATTTTTGGTGTATAAGTCATCCAATGGTTGGGCCAAAGACTAATAGAGTCCGTGGGCCCGACTATGCTATTTTGGGTGGTAGGCATATTAGTATATAATGCTACTGGCTATGTCATAGTTTTTCTCGGAAAGGATAACACCCCAATGGGTCCCACCAAAACTGAATCCTCGGCTATACTTTCTAGAAAAAGCAAACCTGAATCTAATACGCTACTACACAACCTACAGCATTAACTTGTCTCATCCTCTACCCTATCCAAATCCACGTAAGAAATATACTAATACCTTTTCCTGTTCAAATTCACAAAATTCGAAGAAACAATCCGATCTCTCGACTCTGGAACTTATTTTTTTCTGAAAAATTTTCCTCTGCATCGTCACCGATTTGGGTTTCAAATTGGTTTTCTAAGAAATGGAGGGTGTTGATCCATCAATGTTAGCTCGGGGAAGATTAGCGGTTCTTTCAGCCCATTTGGTTTCTTCCGAATCTGCCGGATTTTCGGCGACTCTGGAAACTTCATGCGTTTCTGCACAGGAACTCGTCGTCCCTCCGCCTGGGAATCTCAGAGGTTCGTTGACGATCATCGACGAACGAACTGGGAAGAAGTACCAAGTTCAGGTTTCCGAAGAAGGAACTGTTAAAGCTACCGATTTGAAGAAGGTGAAGTTGGAAATTCGAATCCTAATTTGCTTTGTTTTGGATGCCAAACGGTGTTAATTTTTTCTAATTGATGTTTTTTTGTAACTGGGTTGATTTTGTTTTCTTAAATTATTTCCTCTTTTATTTAATTCTCTTGTGGTGATTTTGAAGGGCCTGTTTGGTTCGTCGATTTTGAGCCCCCTATAAAAATTACGTTTTTAAAAGTTTTATTTGCAAAAGATATCTTTTTTTTATCTTTCTTAAAAGCAAAACTAGTTATCCAAAGACACCTTTAATTTCTTTAGTGTTCTGGTTACCCTTGAAACTATAATTTTCAAGAGTAACAATTTAATTATGTTGGTTGAGATGTGATTATCAATTATTTCTGATTGTACATAAGCTTATTTTGCAAACGTTTTTGGTATTTTTGTGGGATTTTTTTTCTTGTATGATTTTAACATAGGGGAAGCACGTACGAACAAGGAAGAAGATCTCCGTCTTCTACCGAAAATACAACCTTGAATCCACAGGGAGAAAACGCAGGAAAAATCTAACAGAAAGCTCAAAATTTCATTATATCCTCAATTTGTAACATAACCAGTCTTAAAATAGACAATCAAAACCGTAACTTGCTCGAAATAGCAAAACTTACCAAAAATAGTAAAATTCCTAAATCTGACAAAAGCCCTAAAATAACCTTAAGTTGCTAAATTAAGACTTTCCAAAACAAACCTGACCCAAAAATAGCTAAAAAGTAAGCTAAACGAATAATTGCCAAAATAGTAAATTTTCCTAAAAGCAACAATTTGACCCCCGAAATGAACTCTTTTGGCCTCGGAAATCGGCAATGAATTTGTAGATTTATTGCCCCGAGATCGTAGATTTACTTGAGCCACCCTACATGCATATGCTATAATAGGCAATCCAATTCCCGATGGCCAAGTTATGACTGTTTGAAGTTCACTTTTTCGACCTGATTTCCTCCAATCTTGACTTTCTAGAAATTGCTTAGCAACCCATTCTACCTCAGATCTTGTGTAATTTTTAATAGTCACTAGTAAAGCTTGTTTAAGATTTCCTTAATGTTTTTTGCCCGAAACTTCACTCGTAATTAAAATTTTGAATTTTTAGGATTTTATTTTTGTAATTTTTTGTGATCACTAAACTAGTGTTAGTTTTGTCTAATTTCTATTTTCTTAGTTTTTATTGGATTGAATTGTTCTTAATTATGTGTTCTTGTTCATCATTTTGTTGTTGTTTTGCTTATAATTATGGTTTTGCAGATAACAACTGGAAAATATGACAAAGGGCTTAAACTTTATGATCCGGGGTATCTTAACACTGCTCCAGTCCGATCGTCAATTTGTTATATCGATGGGGATGAAGGGATTCTAAGATACAGAGGCTACCCAATTGAGGAGTTGGCTGAGAGTAGCTCCTTTCTGGAAGTGGCCTATCTCTTACGTAAGTCTCCTTGAGAAAGTTTTTCTTTTGTTTTAGGGTTTTCTCTTTGTTCACTTTTAGTTGTTGGACGCTAACTGTTTGTCTTTTCAGTGTATGGGAATTTGCCTTCTCTAAGTCAATTAGCAGACTGGGAATTTGCAGTTTCTCAACATTCAGCTGTTCCTCAAGGAATTCTTGTATGTTTCTATTTCTTGTGCCTTATTTTGGATAGATTCAATGGTATTCTGGAATTGTCATCCAAGGTGTTTATGGAATAAAAATTTATGTGTTATTTCTCTGAGTATGTGATGGTTCTCAGGGAACTCTTGGTATTGAGCTTGTCTCTCACCTTGATTGCACAATGTCAAAATCCTGCTTCGAGATTGTGGCTCAATCAACTTTTATAGAGACTGGATGGTTAGTTATTTGCAGGCTATTGATAAGAACTAGGTTCAGTTCCTATCGCTCGACTCCTTGAGGGAATCACTCTCTTAACACTTTTGTGTACTAAAGGTTTCTCTTCTCTGATTCCATTCCTCATGGTTGATTACAATATATAAGCTCTCAAGCAAGAGACAATTCTAATTCCAATTCTACTAAAATAGAAACTAATTAGAAATCCTAACTACATTAGGAAACTATTCTAACAGTACTAATCCCACCCAAATTCGTATCTTATTCTTCCCAAAATTAGAGTCCTTTCTAATTCGGGTCCTAACATACCCGCGCCCTTGAAAGCGACCTTGTCCTCAAAGTCGATGCCACCAGAATCCCAAATCGCATTTCATGTCTGTGCATCCACCAGGGTCCACAACATTGTCACCTTGCGATTGGCGGTACGAGTAAGCCAAATCTGGAGTTTGGAGTCAACGAGGTTGTCCTCTTACTAGGTTGGATGTCACTTCACAGGGCTTTGAATAATCACCTTCGCCGACTTTAGAGCTGACGCCTTTGTTTCTGAAGAAGTCCTCATCGCAAGTCTTGAAGCCTTTACAAACCTAGCCTTCAGCGTCGTCTTCTACTTCTTCTTGATCTTGGGCTTCGGCTTTGGTTGTTGGTGGGTTTTGGCTTCACCACAACCTTCGGTTTGGTCGGAGCAGATTTGGGCTTTGCCAAACGCCGCTCATTTCGAGCACATTTGAACTCAACAAATCGTTGGTTCATACGCGTGAAATGGGCCTTCATGGTCTCCTTGAACTTCGCAAAACTCTCTTGCACGCTCGTGAGACTAGCGAGCACTTGGGTCAGTATTTGCCTCGTAGACTTGTCCATGATTGACGGCTCCGATACCAAATGATAAGAATCCGATTCCGTTAACCCTCAATCTAAAAGAGAACATACCTTCCCACGTGAGACAGTGGGATGTAGCCCACTAAGTATACCCCCACGTGGGACTCACAATCCAACACTCCCCTCAAGCTGGTGCGAAGATATCCATCATGCCCAGCTTGCCTATCAATGTATTAATGATTGACTTATTAACTACCTTAGTAAGTATATCTGCAACCTGCTCTTGAGTCCTTACATAAGGTGTACAAATCAATCATTGCTGAAGCTTTTCCTTGATGAAGTGTCAATCAACCTCAATATGCTTTGTCCTGTCATATTGTGCCAGGTTGTGAGCTATGCTAATGGCCGCTTTATTATCACAATAAAGGCTCATTGGTTCTGTCACCTTGATTCCCAGTTCCTCAAGCATGATCTTCAACCAGAGGAGTTCACACATGCCATGTGCCATAGAGCGAAACTCCGCCTCTACATTGGATCAGGCTACAAAAGGCTGTTTTTTGCTCCGCCAAGAAATTAAATTACCTCCAACAAAGGTGTAGTATCCTGATGTGGACTATCTATCAGTAACTGCCCCTGTCCAATATGCATCACTATACGCTTCCACTCTAAAATGTCCATGGCGTCCGAACAATACCCCCTGACCTGAAGATCCCTTGAGATACCGTAGTACTTTGTAAGCTGCCTCAAGGTGTAATGACCGTGGTGAGTGCATAAACCGACTAATGACACTCACTGCATAGGCACTATCAGGCCTTGTGTGAGCTAGGTAGATCAATCTGCCAACCAAGCGCTAAAACATGGCAATATCCTCAAGGAGATCACCATCCTCGGACTTCAGTTGGTGATTCTGATCTATAAGAGTCTCTGCTAGTCGTGTTCCCAAATACCCAATTTCAATCAGCAATTCTAAGACATACTTCCTCTGAGATATAAAGATGCCTTTCTGTGATCCAGCAACCTCAATCGCTAAAAAGTATTTTAATGGTCCTAGATCCTTTGTTTCAAACTCGGAAGACAAGAAAGTCTTTAGCTGCTTGATTTTTGTTGGATTACTACCCATGATGACTATGTCATCCACATAGACAATCAAAGATGTGGTACTGGTTTGCTGGTGCTTCACAAATAGTGTGTGATCTGCATGACTCTGTCTATTGCCAACTCTTCTGACCGCGCTGTTGAACCGCTCAAACCATGCTCTAAGAGATTGTTTTAACCCATACAAAGCTTTCTTCAGTTCGCACACCATGTTTTCACTTCCAGAAAGTTGCAATTCATGTGGCAACTTCATGTAAACCTCCACTGTCAGGTCTCCATGTAAGAAGGCATTCTTTTAAAGGCCATGACATGTTTGCAGCCAAGTACAGTAGAACTCTGATTGAGTTCATTTTGGCTACTGGTGCCAATGTCTACTAATAATCAATCCCATAAGTCTAAGTGAATCCCTTTCCAACTGGGCGTGCTTTATACCTTTCTATAGAACCATCAGCCTTATGCTTCGCGGTGAAGACCCACTTACGTCCCACGGGTTTCTTTCCTCTGGGTAATGGAACAAGATCCCATGTTCTGTTTTTTTCAAGGGCACGCATTTCGTCTATCATGGCTTCTTTCCATTTTGGGTGACTGAGAGCATCTGTAATACTAAATGGCAAAGAAACAAAAGACATTGTACTAACAAAGTTCTAATAAAACGGAGACAAAGTCTGATAAGAAACAAAGTGAGAAATAGGGTGCTTTGTACACGTATGCACACCCTTACGAAGTGCAATGGGAAGACCCTCATCTTGAATAGGAGGTACAGGTGTCTCATAAACTACAGTAGGGACTGAAGCAATATCTGGAGTTGGATCCGAGGGTAGACTAGCAGGAACAGAGCGAGTAACTTGTTCGTTCTTTCTGGATCTAACGTAAACTCGCATGTCTGCTGTAGTAGTAGAAATGTCCTTGTCAATAGTAGACTCAGGTCCTGGCATTGGAGACAACTATATTCATGTTAGAAGACATAACATGAAGTCTTCATTAATATCATACTCCCCCTTAAGAGAGTCCTGAACACCAAAGCATGAAAGTGACTCAGCAAATGTGACGTCCATAGAGATAAAATGTCGATGAATGCCTGGATGATAACATTTGTACCCCTTCTTATTAGAACGGTACCCCAAAAAAAAGTATTTCAAAGCCCATGGATCTAATTTTTCATAGGAATGACGATGAATATGCACATAACAAACACTCCCAAATATTTGGGTGGGACAAGAAAAATAGGATGATCAGGAAGTAGGGTGAGAGGGTCTGAAAACCGCCCCTACGTGATGGGACCCACAATCCAACAAATCCAATGGGACTCACTCTATTCTCGATTCCTTGAGGGAATCACTCTCTTGACTCTTTCGTGTACTATAGGTTTTTCTTTTCTGAGCTCTTTCCTCATGGTTGATTAGCTCTCAAGTGAGAGATGTTTCTAATTTCAATTCTACTAAAATAGAAACTAATTAGAAATCCTAACTACATTAGGAAAGTAGAAACTATTCTAACAGTACTAATCCCACCCAAATCTGGGATCTTTATTCTTCCCAAAATTAGAGTCCTTTCTAATTTGGGGTCCTAACAGTTATGTGCAACCGCCATCCACATCTATAGCTACGTTAACCCATTGTTAGCTATTCTACTGAGGGTTAACCACCGACCTATCATAGTTTAGTCTACAACACACTTTCCCCATAGGTAACATGTTTGTCATTGAAACAAGTACCTTGTATCTTGCATACTAGTGTAACCAAGTGACGGGATTGTTGTAATGCTTTGGATCCTCATGTGGTGATTTTCTGTTCTAAGAAGATAAATCATGCTTTGCAGCTAAAGCTGCTAAACACATTGTCTTGTGGTTCCGTAGTCTCAACCAGTCACGATCTAATTGGTAGCATGGTTCCAGCTCTCTGTCTCTTAAAGCACATAAGATTGGCAAGATTTATGACCATCATACCTTGTGAGTTGAGGCAAAGTGACCATTTGTGTTTCTCGATGAAGCCACTAGCCTGATTGGATTACACACACCAATGTATACATGAGTAGAACTTTTACTCAAAAGAATATGAATGAAGACATATTAACTTGGTTAAAGGATTTTGGTAGAAATCGCTAGCTCATGGATCTGTACTATCTAGTTGGGAGTGTTCCTTGTTCTATCGTTAAGGGAGAAATCATGTTTGCTCATTCCCTTAAGCAGCCTGCCCTCAAGTGTTTATCATATAAAGACTCCATCTTAAATCGTTTCCAACCACCATGACGAAAAAAGGAAAAAAAAAGGACCTAGGAAACAAAATATATATTTCCTCCGAAGCCTCTCCATATCTATCTCCTGGTGATTCCACATCTCCTGCTCCTCCCGATCTCCCCTTATTTTTGGATTGAGGCTGGGTTGAAGGCTCGCATGACATGCTATTAGCTCAGTGGTAGAGCGCACCCCATGCTAATTGTGTTTTTGTGCCTGGGCTGCAAGGGCTCTCCAGGAATTTGAGCAGCAGGAGGATCATCCATGTCCTGATTCAGATCGGGATCCAGATCCAAAGTAGACATTGGATCAAATCGACATATATACAAAGAGAGAGAGAGAGAGAGAGAGATATTGCTAAATTAAAGGAAAGTTAAAAATAAAGTATATCCTTTTATTTCATAATAGTTGCTTCATTGTATTTTGCTTTTGCAGGATATCATACATGCAATGCCTCATGATGCACACCCAATGGGTGTGCTTGTCAGTGCAATGAGTGCTCTTTCGGTCTTCCATCCTGATGCCAATCCCGCTCTTAGGGTAAGTTTATAGTTTAAAGTTGGAAATATAAAAATCAATACATTTTCTCAAATAAAATAGACTTGGCTACTTTATATAAACAAAACTTAGTAAGTTTGCCAATCTGTGCTGTCTGCATGACCATTGATCTTGAACTTCGAATTTTATATGATTTTTCATAGAAGGAAAGGTTGTAGCTTCTCATTGTTTACTAAAGCTTCCATTGATGGAAAAACCCCAGGTCTAGGCCATGCTCTGATATGTCATATTTTGTAGCAATTTGGATTGATTTCTAAGCCATGATTCTGGGAAGAGATGGTTATGACTTTTTGATGTCAACGTAGCGATAAATGCAAAACTTTTCTTTTCGACTGATTTCTGGAGTGGATGCAAGATATAGAATACTACGGCTGTTGTTTCTTTTGGTACGTGTAGCAGGATGTGTGTCGAATTTGCTAGTCTGAAACACAGATATCTGTTTTTTTCCCTTTACTGCAACATGTAGAATTATTGGCCATCAGGCATCTAACTTTGTTATGTGCTTTCAAAATTCAGTTGGATTTGATGTTGATCAGATTGAGACTGCTTTCTTGTTTGTATTTACTTATCAACAGGCGAGGAACTGAGAAATATTGTACTATTAGCTATAGAACATAAAATGTTGCATCTCTCCTTTCATCCTTTGAACTTCATATCAATCGAGAAAGAAATATTACTAAGACAGAGAGTTGTAGCTAAAGCTAGAATTTTCTTGCCATCTGTTGTTTGCTTCACAACAGATGTTAGAATGTGGAGCACAAAAACCAATATACCTTTCTTGAAACTTCCTGTTGGGACACTATAGAGAAGAAGTTTTCTCCATGATCCACTGATTAGAGTTCAAGGAGTCCCCTTCAATCCAAATCATGAAAGGAAGAACTCTGGCTACAAACTTCATTCCAACTCTTGAAGCAATGCCTCAACTTCAATTCCTGACATAGCTTGTGCCAGTAAAAACCAGGATGATTGATCTGCCTTATTGGAGAATTTTCCAGGGAACCACCACCTGGATTTTAGAAGTTTCCAAACTTTGTGGAGGACCTGGATGCGTGCAGTTACCACATAAATTTTAGCTTATTAGGGGATTTAGGAACAGGTGAGCAGAGCCTGTCTCCCAACAAGTCTGCACAGCATTGGGTGTTGGACACAACAATTTGTGTTTTAAAAAAGGGGAGTCTCCATGGTACATTGCTTGCACTTGCTTGATAAGCTACCATATCATCTGAAAAATTAATGTCTTGGTCCTATGATCTAAACAAAAACATTATAAGTAAATTCAGAGTGCAGTGATTTGCAGTGATGTCTGTTAAGCAATTGGCCATATTTATGCAGACTTGTTTCTTATTCTCTGAGGTCTTCAAACATTTCTGATCATAGATTTCTTTGTTCAAACAGGGCCAAGATATTTACAACTCGAAACAAGTTAGAGATAAGCAAATAGCACGCATACTTGGAAAGGTTTGGTTGATAGATATTGTTTCTTATTTCTTTTCTTTTTTCTTTTTCTCTGACCTTTCTTTCTCGACTATGTTTTGCGTGCTTTTAGCCTGCAAAACCTGAGTTGTGATCTTAATTGCAAAATTACCACTGAAATTCAGAAATGCCAGTTTTTTTTCATAATATACCAACTTATTTATGAAATTCGTATGTTATATTTGCAGGCACCGACAATTGCTGCGGCAGCTTATTTGAGGATGGCTGGAAGGCCTCCTGTTCTTCCTTCCAGCAACCTTTCTTATTCAGAGAACTTCTTATATATGCTGGATTCATTGTAAGTTTCGCTACCATCTTTCACATATTAATTTAGAAGAGAACTTCATGTTTATTGTCATTTTAGGGCATCTAATTAAATCGTTAATTGGTTTCTAATTTCATCTTTACTCTCAGAAATGATATCATGTTGACTTATCATCTGTTTCAAGAAAATCATAAATATAAACATGATTCGAGAAGAGAGTCCTCTGTGTGTTCCCCATATAGGAAATATCTTGAGGTTTAGAGCTATAATCCGGCACTGCAATGCGTGTCATATAGTATGCTTTGAATTAACATGAACTGTATTTTTTCTTTTCCATTAGGAAATATTGTATGTATATATGTATGTTCTTGTATATATATATGTCAAGATATCATATGGCTCATGTGCAATAAATTTTGTGACCTTGTTGAATTTTACATCTCAGAAAACAGTAGTTCTAGCATTCTGGGATTTTGGCTTCCTCTAATCTAGTTGAAATTATTCTCCTTGCAAAATTGCAGAGGCAACAGGTCTTATCAACCCAACCCTCGACTAGCTCGTGTTCTAGATGTTCTCTTCATACTCCATGCAGAACATGAAATGAATTGTTCCACGGCTGCTGCTAGGCACCTTGCATCTAGGTATGCATCTTATTTTTGTTATGCAAACAGAGCAGCCTCAAAAGCTTGTACGACATACCTGACACTACATTTGCAGTGGCGTGGATGTCTACACTGCTCTTGCTGGAGCTGTTGGAGCATTGTATGGTCCTCTTCATGGTGGAGCAAATGAGGTATATGTGAAGTCTTATTTTCTTCTTTTAGATTTTACTCCATGCTTTAAAGCATAGCAGTCTTAGCAGATGAGTTTAAACGCCATCCCACACACTGAAATGTGTGCTTGTACTAAATAATAATTCACAAATTTAAGCTATTTATGGTTTTGATATCATTTGTCTTGTGTGCCATGAACCTTGAGGAATGGACTCAAAATCAGAGTAGCTAAACATGGTTTACTTTGTTATCTTGTTGATAATAGGCTGTGCTTAAGATGCTGAATGATATTGGAACCGTTGAGAACATTCCAGAGTTCATTGAAGGTGTGAAAAACAGGTGAATCTTATGTCTGCTTGTTACCTCTTAAAATGATGACTGCAATGCGATTGTTTTGGAATTTATGTTTTGAATGATTCTTTTGTGCCCCTCACAACTCGGTGTATACAGGAAGCGAAAGATGTCAGGTTTCGGTCACCGTGTGTACAAAAACTATGATCCCCGTGCGAAAGTCATACGGAAGCTAGCAGAGGAAGTCTTTTCCATTGTTGGGAGGGATCCACTCATTGAGGTGTTCTCTTTCTCTAGACCAATATATTTCTTTCAAATTCGTTGTAGGGACCATAGTCACAAAGTCGAGATTCGGCAATAAATCGGCAAGGGCTCAATTCGGAAAATTTGGATAAATTCGGTAAAAATTGGAAAAAATCAACAAAATTATAAAAAATATAGCATGGCATATTTCAAGTTAGAAATGTTGTTTTTATCAAAACACATTTATATGATGAAAAACACATCTATAATTCCATAATAATATGTCATAACTCATAAGCACGATTCATCATTCATAATAAAAATTCAAAAGTCAACAAAATTGAAATCAGAAGAGGAAAAAATGGGTCTTAGCCAATTAATCGGCAATTGATTCGTGAATTTATTTTATGATTTTTTGAAAAAGTTGGAGATTTTTGTGACTATGGTAGGGACTAGAGAGGAAAAAAACTGCCTACTTTCGTGCATTTGTGTGTGCCAACTACGTATTCCTAGGATTTTGTTTCCCATTTAATTGTTAATTGAGTCCTGCCATATTTTTTATTTGAGTTACAGAGTAGAATTTGCTATCATTCAATAATGGGTATTAGACACAAGCACATTTCTAAGCCGAAAATTATTACATTCCATGTAGCCAGAAGAGCTGAAAAGCATTGAAAGTCACTAAAGCCTAAATGGAGTTTATGGGATGTGAAAATTTTTACCTCTAACTTACAGTTACTACATAACTAACCGCAGAATAGAAGCGACGGATTATTAATCTATCTGAGGGCGTAATAAGCAAATAAATGGTGTGCCTAATAGTCAAAATTAGTTTATTCACCCTGTTTTCCCTCGAGTAGAAGATAATATATAATTATGTGTTATTCTTGGGATTTTTTTGTTAAGTCTGTATTGTTGGCAGGTAGCTGTTGCATTGGAGAAAGCTGCATTATCGGATGAGTATTTTGTTAAGAGGAAGCTTTATCCGAATGTTGATTTCTACTCTGGGTTAATTTATAGGTATGTCTAAGGATATCGTTTCTCTTCCTTGGAAGTGTTGTTGCCCTTGGTAATGAAATATTAAACGTTTGCTAATCAGGGCAATGGGATTCCCGACGGAGTTCTTTCCCGTTTTGTTCGCAATCCCTCGCATGGCTGGGTACTTATCACACTGGCGAGAGTCTCTAGATGATCCTGATACAAAGATCATGAGACCACAGGAGGTTAGTCTGACAGTTCACATTGTTTGTTTTCTGCACTAATTGAAACTGTGAATACTTCCATACCTCTTAGCAAAATGGTTAGAAACACCTTGAATTTCTTTACATCGACACAATGACCTGAAGAGAATGAAAATGCCCTTCTCATATAAGTGCTTTGATAGCTTAAACCTTTACATTTTTCATTTGGAAGGTCAAGTTTACCTTTTTTCTTTTCTTCTGTTTTTCATTTCGAATTTGAGATCATCAAATTTTCTTTTATTTACTTCCACCGTCCTCCTTCCTTTGTTGACCTAAACTTTAATGTCTATGCGCAAAAATTTCATATTTCAACTCTATTTGTCTCTTGGGATCAATGTAATGTTCTTCACTTGTTTAGTTCATGACATGGAATGCCAAATCTTCCTCCATGTCTGGGTGATGGATTTCCAAGTAGATAAGCTTTTCTAGTGTCCTAGAGAATCGTGATGGGTCAAGAGGATGTAAATCCTTCTTATGCTCCCGAACGAGTTGCACTAGATGAGCTTTCTTAGTGTCCTAGAGATTCATGATGAGTTAGGAGTATGTAAATCCATCTTTTGCTCCTGAACGAGTTGGCACTGAATTTGAATTTCTGATCAGAAGATACTGGTGATTGTGGCTGCATGTCAGATTCCATAGGATAAATTTCCTTTCAAACATAGGAAGAACCAGTTTTTTTTTTTTGGTAAGTTAGGAAGAACAAGTTGCTTTGGCTGAGCCAAACATCATCATGCAAGAGCACACTGCACTCATTGTGCTGTATTCACAAGATTTCTAGTTTTAATTTCGTCATACAATGGAGATTGGAGGCTGCCTATTGGACTAGTGTTTCTCTCCTGGCATGGTGGCCAGAGCATAGTTGTCTGAGTGGAAGTCCACATTATTTGATTTCAGTTCATTGTTTGCTGTTTGTAACATGGATAAGTTCCCTAGTTCCCTAGGTAGGCATAGTTAATCATTAACTCAGGCAGTTTACTGCTTTAGTTATTCCTGGTTATGAATTTCTCGTTTTAGTTCCTGCATTTTTTCGTTTTGGAATTTATGGAGGATATGTAGATAATTATGCAGTATTTCTCATACAGATAATGTGATATGTAAATTACATGCTGCTACATATAGAGTTTGGATATGCTTCTCTTATGGATGTTCATTGTTTACCTGTCCTTAGCTTTATCTTATATTAAAATGTGGGTTTTTTTGCTTTACCCCCTTACTTTATTGATGCAATTTGCATCTCACGCAATGTTTTTAAAATATTTGCGTCTCACCCTTTGACCATGGTCAACGTCGTTGACCATAGACGGCCATTAACGGTCTCCAGATGGACATCCCAATATTTTTTAAATGACTATAATGACCTTGGGTGGGACGCAAATATTTTAAAAACATTGGGTGCAATGCAAATTGCATTAATAAAGTAAGGGGGACAAGCATAAAATCCTTTTTTTTTAGGATTGTGAGCTCAAAACCTTTCTTCATTTATTTTTGGCCCAACCGTAGCTGGACCCACAGACCAAATATTAATCTGATTGTTAATTTTTAAGCATTGGATTAGAGTCATTTTCCTGGGTTGATTTTATCCGTAGAATTTGAGCATTATTTGGGGTACAAATTCCAATGGTTTGAAATCACTAATCAGGCTGATATGTGGTATGTAGCTCCTAGCGATGGGCCCAACATCCATACGGTTGGGCCAAAAGTAAATGAAGAAAGGTTTTGAGCTCATAATCCTTAAAAAAAATCCTAAAAAAAAAAGGATTTTTGCTTGTCCCCCTTAGTTTATTGATTCAATTTGCATCGCACCCAATGTTTTTAAAATATTTGCGTCTCACCCTAGGTCATTATAGTCATTTAAAAAATACTGGGATGTCCATCCAGGGACCGTTAATTGCCGTCTATGGTCAATGACGTTGACCATGGTCAAAGGGTGAGACGCAAATATTTTAAAAACATTGGGTGAGATGCAAATTGCATCAATAAAGTAACGGGGGAAAGCAAAAAAGCCCTTTAAATTTTTGTTGGTCAGTTCTTTATATGTCGATATATATTATGTATATACATGCATTTGTAAATTTAGAATGGTTTTAAGTTGTTAGAATCATATACTTTTTCTGCTAGTTGTATAAGAATTATTTTATGTTAAGTAATTTTTGCCATTATTTCATCGAAGCATGCCCTCAATTTATGTAAAAGGTTATTGTAGAACTCCTATCCTTGTCATCTTTTCCTAGCATTTTCGTCCCAATAGGATAAAGACAGACAGGATTCATGTCATCACTCTCACACGAGTAAAATCTACGTTTTTGGTGACTAGCTAGTTAAAACTTTGAGGTATTTTTTATTCGAGACATGAGGAAAACGAAAAAAAAAAATGGCGTAAGACTGTACACACGCCCAAACTGAGACATGCAACTCAAGCTGCAGTTTAAGTTTGAGAGGGAACTATTGGAACTTGGCAACTATAGGCACCAGTATTCTTGATAGTTGCTGTCTCAAGTACCATAGGCTGTGTTAAGCTGGTTCCCTTAAGTTCACAACAGTACAAACTTGGAAGACAGGATTTGCCTCTTCACTTCTAGATCTTGAAAAACACAATGGGAAGAAAAGAAGGTGACGGAACAATTCAAAGATTTAGTAATTTTACTCACAAACATAAGATTGAAAGGAAAATTGGGAACATACAAAATAGAAAAGGGTGAACCAAGATCAACAGTACCAAGTCCATTGACTCTGGATTTGGTATCATTAGTTAGAGTAACAAATGAAATGTGTGTGGAACTATCAAGAGTTAAACATACATTAGAACTACGTGTCATATGGTCGGAAGCTGTATCTCCAGTTCCTTCGGAAATGGTAAGATCTTTGGCGCAAGATGAAGGGGTTGATCCTGAGTCAATAACCCAAACGAACTCACACAAAGAGGTTAAGCAGTGTTACTTGAATTGGCAAGAGTAGTAGTGGAGGAAGATGGAAGACTCATTGACTATAAATTTTTCAATAGCTTAGAACATTCTTCTTGTAGTCGAGCCACCTACTCATTATATTTCTATTGAGGTGATGTTGCTGAACCACTGTCACTCTTATCCTCAAATGAAATGACCTGATTAGCCTAAGCTAGCTTCTCATGGAGACCCCAATCAGTAGTCCACTATATGATTAGTCAACCCACAATGAGTACACTTCCGGGTTTGACGGTCTCCCCCTGAATCTCGATCTCCACTGACTGACTGACCCCCTCTGCCAATCCTACCACCACCTCGGCTACCATTTCTCCCACTAAAAGGAGCATAAAATGCAGATTTATTCTAAATAAAAAGCCACCAATTGACATTCCTTGTAACTCTGAATGAACCTCATTCAACCAAAGAATCTCATGATTTATAATCTAGCATAAATAGGTTCATACTCATATTTCAACCCGGAGACAAATTTGGCCACTTTAAATTCTTCCTGTTGTCTTTTTTTGTGTTTCTAGATTAGTAGTAAGTGGCTGTATACATTTAGTTCTTCCCACATACCTTGTAACACAAAATAATACTCACCCAAATATTTATTTATTTACTTAAGTGAAAATCTCTTGAAACAATTGATACGTATGGGAGATATTCTTCTCGGACGAGTATACGTCTCTGAGAACTTCCCAAATCTCATTGGTAGCATTCAAAAACATCATATTGGAACTCACCGTAGGTTCCATACTATTCCACACTCGGATCATTATTTGATTTTCATGCACTCACTTACCATCATAATTGCTCGAATCTCTGTCAACTTCTGATTAGTCAAATCCTTAAGTTTCCCTTTGGTAGTAACTAGTAAGGAATACTTGTATTGACTTTGACTATTGCAAATAATTTCTCCCATTTAATTTTACAGAGGTCATCTGAGCCCCAAAAAAACAAAAGTATTTGACATACCAATTTTTAGGGTTTTATCTTCCATGATAATAACAAAAACTTAAGAATGATTCCAACAACATCAAATAGCTTTCAGCACCCAAATACACGAACACGGAGTCAACCGATTCACTCTTGGTATATGGATCACAAACTACGAATAGAACACTCAACAAAGCACCATAAATGTAGCCAAAGTAGCCTATTTGCCCTACTATAGGTACTATATTTTTGTTGGATAAATGTAGCTTTATTGGAGGCAAAACCAAAACAAAGCAGCCTAAGCTAGAGAGGTTGAGATGACGAGATGACCTACACTAGGCTAAGGCAAAGAGACAAGAGGAAACAAAAAAAAAAAGCACCAATTAACAACCCTCCCTATTACATAATACATCCCACTGGGACACGAAATCTTCGAAAACATGCCCCTACATTCCACAAAAACCTTTGACCATGAGTACATCAGCCCCTTAATATTGAGAATAATGCATCACATATCTGCCTATTTGCCTTCAAAGAGTCTCTAATTTCTTTCCTTCCAAAGGCCCCAGATGATCGCTAGAGGAAGCATCCTCCAAAGAATGTTTCCTCTGGATGAAAAAGCTTGGGTCTTCCAACCGAGAAAGAGAGTCATAAGGGATGTCGGCATCACTCAATACATACCAAACTCTAAAAGGAAAGAAGTTCAGACCTCCCTGACCACCTCACAATGAAGAAGAAGATGATCCATAGATTCCCCACTATGCTTGCACATCCAGCAGTAAACCACGAAAATGAACCCTCTAGATATTAGGTGATTCACTGTTAAAATCTTGCCTAAGGAAGCCTCACATGCAAAGAATGCCACCTTAATAGAAATCTTGGATCTCCAAATCTGAGCCACGAGAAAAGGGGATCCTTCAAAACTCTATAACGCCTTGTAGAAAGATTTATGCCTCCCTTAGACCAAATCCAAATGCGCCTATCAGGAACCGACAACCGAAGATGGATATCATGTAACCGGGAGAGTAAGCTAGTTAAAAGTTCAATTTCCCAATCATTGACATTTCTTCTAAATCCCAAGTTCCACCCCTCAGCCTCCCCTTACTCATGTGCGCAGTCCTTGATAGACCAATGTTTCCGCTTGGATATGGAATATAATTCCGGAAAGTCCACTTGGAAGGACTTGTCTCCACAAAGTAAGAAACCCCTTATTTTCTTGCAATGATCTTTCTCCAAGGGCTAGAAAGTTCTTCCCCGAACCTCCATAACGATTTACCCAACAAAGCTTGATTCATATCTTTGAGGTGTTTGATACCCAGTCCCCATTTGTATTTGGCCTTGCACACCCTATTCCACCCAACTAAATGAATCTTGTGTTCCTCCGTACTACCACTCCATAAGAACTTCCTCATGAGCTTTTCCAAGGTAAGCGCCACACTCCGTGGAATCTAAAACAAAGACATAGTAAATGGGTAAGCTGGACAAGGTGCTTTTAATCAATACCAACCTGCCCCCTTTCAACAAATATCTAGACTTCCATGATGCTAGCCTTTTCCCAAAGCATTCAACCACCGGATCCCATAAGAACTTTGATCTGTAAGCAGCCCCAATAGAAAGACCCAAATAGGTGGTCGGAAAGCTATCAATACGGCAATTCAAGATGCTTGCCAATTCCGAAATGTTCTCTACCTCTCCCACTCCATACAATTTACTCTTAGATAAGTTCACCCGAAGACCCGAGACCACTTCAAAGCAACAAAGAAGGCCTCTTAGGAAGCTAACCTGGGGGACATCCGGACTGAGGAAAATAAGAGTGTCATCTGCAAACTAACGATGAGAGATGGCATGAATTCCAAATTTCTAATAGCAACTACAAACCCTTCCAGTTCTCCTAAACTCATTGCTTTAGAAATGAGAGATGGCAGGAATTCCAGTAGCAACTTCAAACCCTTTCAAGTTCTCCTATCGGTACTATTGAT
This sequence comes from Euptelea pleiosperma, assembly GCA_035048495.1. Lineage (NCBI taxonomy): Eukaryota > Viridiplantae > Streptophyta > Magnoliopsida > Ranunculales > Eupteleaceae > Euptelea > Euptelea pleiosperma. The sequence continues at coordinate 14,597,330 of CM068541.1, forward strand.
CCACGTTGTTCATCGGGTACTATTCATTAGGCACCATTAATCAAATATTGTTCATCACTACTGTTCAACTAAAGGATGAAATCTAGACATGCAACAAAAAATTGTATATCAATCCTACTTTGATACCACGTAGATTTATCCAGAGCATCAGTATACCAACAACAAAGGAGGAAAATAAGGTAAAGAGAAGTGAAGCAGAGAGAGAATGGAAAGAAGAAGAAGAAGAAGAAGAGAAAACGTAGGAGAAAGAGGAGAGAGAAAGTGCACTTCGTTAAGAGTGCACAACTTCCCCCTAAATTGTTTATATTCACTTTGGTTTGACACACAAATTACAAGTATGCCCTCCCAAGAGCCAATAATCAGAAAAGACAGGAAATAAATAGGAAAGGGCAGAAATACCCCTTCACCCACGTCTCTACTATATAAATACACCAACACTTACAATCACAAGGGGATGCTGAAACATAGTTAATTTCCAATAACCTACCTTCTTCATAACTTAAGCATGAACCTCTAAGGCTATAACCATTTGATGATGTTTGTGTTGGAGTCTGGATTGATTTTGGTTTGGATGCAATGAGCTTCTCGTTGAGAGCTAGAGGCAACAATCCCTACAGGTTAGGAGGAAGATGTTGTGAGCACAGTGGTACCAAAAGTTTTTGTTGACCGTTGACAATAGGGATGAGGTTCTTGGTAGAATGTTATAGTGCTCAAAGTAGCAATGTGAGGTCTAGAGATATTTCCCAGGTTCCTCCACAAGGATGCATTTAGTTAAACTTTGAGAGTAACTACAGCTGTAACCTTTGATGCTCTATCTGGTTCGGATTGGGTCCCTGGAGATTCTTTTGTGGGAAAATGTCAAAGGTAACCCACATGTAAAGCATATGTCAAAAGGGGATCCCATTTTTCCACTATGTCAAAAGGGGCCCTGGTTTGGACTTTTTGGGTTTCTAAAATGGGCCTTGCCATGGAACACATTATGTAATTTCAAGTTTTCCCTTTTAATTGGGATTCAGGATGTTTGTGAGCCCATTTTCATTTAAGAGAAATAATGAGTCAAGTTGAAAGTAAAAAGTGAAAATTTCTTTTCTACCTCACAAGCCCTAGCCTTAGCCGTGCCCATCCCTACCAACATAAATAGAAGGACTCTGCTGCCGATGGCAAAATTGGATTTGCTGGAGCACCATCATGAGGCAGAAACAGATGGATTTACCATAAGAACCCATACTAGTGGCCCCAGCTACATCCTAATCTCAATTAGAACAGACAAAACTGTAAAACGTTAAGAATAATTAACAGTGTCTCATGGAATACCCATTTTGAAACCCAAAGTCCAATCTGGGTCTTTTATTATGTAAAAACAAGGGCCCTTTTTATTTTATTTTTTTCTTTTCACTGTGTACATACGAAGTTTGAATGATACTACTACACTGGTAGGGTTGACTGGCAACATGGGTGCAACCATAGTTAGCAAATCTCCGTTTAAAATCTGATTTAAAAAAAAAAAAACCTCATCTTTTGAAAAAACGTTTCAAATCACGGTGTTTTCAAAACATAGCAAAAAAAACATGAAATATTCAGTAATCCGAAACAGCCCTGTAATTTTAAATTTTTCAAAAGATCTCATGAACAAAACTCATTCTTGTTTTAAAATTAAAGAATATTTTTTATTTATAATATATGTCACCAATTTTTATTTTTAAAAAAATATTTTTAGATTAACAGATTCCTACACATTTGGAGACCTTGATAAATGAGAAATATTTTTGGAAATTATTAAATGTTGCTTATATTACATAGATTTAAGGAAAATATCATATAGTATCGATTCTATTATACTTATATTACCAACCGATCCATATACGCTATGGGCATATGCACATATATGTCTATGTTTTTTTTGAGTGTGTAGTTTTGGACTAAAAAAGTATTGAACCCAAAGTCCTCACTTATCGATATTTTGACGTTCTCGTCTTTTTTACCGCTTTTTTGACTCCGTTTTTTAACCCAAATTGTTTTAAACTCACATTTTTCAATGGGTGAATATTGGCCGCTTCACGATTTGCTAACAATGCGTGCAACACAGATATAGAACCCACTGCCACATCTCAAGTGGCCTTTGGGTCTTTATTTGGAGAGGTTTTTCCATTTGTTACAATGCTTTTGTTAACCAGTTTATTTAACAAGGCTTAATAGGGGAATAATAAATGACGACTATGTTGCATTGATACTGGTATGGGTGTCAGTCTAACATGGGTATGGTGTGTCAGATTCAGCGAGAACCTTGACATAGGATTCATGGACTAGCTAATATACTTCAAATAACGTGAAACAAAATTATTGTTTTTTACATGATCGTGAAGATAATGGTAGATATTGTGATAAGATATCTTATTATTTGTATCATAATGTAATGCTATATTTGTTGAATAGGAAACTTCAATTGTTAAAAGTAAAACTCATAGCCTATGGCAAATGTTAATCAGTATCTTGCAAGTAAGAAAAGAATAAACAAGTTAGAATTTGAAATTGTCTCACCAGAATCCATATCATGCCGAACTCTGATTTGGGTACTCTGCCCATTTAGAAGAATGCATGCAACATAGATGGCCAATGTACAAAATGGTAGCAAAAGGTCTGATCAAAACCATCAAGGGGCATGCTTGAAGATGTGGGCATGGCTAGTGGTTTTTGCACTTCGTGTGATCTATGGATGATGAACAGACCCATCAATTTTTATACTGACTCTTAGATGGTAGGATGCTATCATGCGCTTATGAAAGTGGGGGAACTGATGGAACATGACATGGATTCCCCCCCCCCCCCCCCCCCCACAAACCAAGGTTTTAAATTTTGGTGTTTCGACCGAAATATGAGTTTTTAAACTGAAATCCTGAAATTTCGGTTTCGGGCCTCACCGAAATGGCTACCGAAACCGAAATTTTAAACCTTGCCCGCAACTGTTGCCAATGAATGCCTAAACTGTCCAGGAGGCCACCAAATTTCAGACCCCTAGATTACATAACTTGATATGATGTTGCTTGACTGGTAATCGGGTTCTTATCCAGTGGATGAAGATCATGGAGGTAACTCGATTTTTGGTGGATGTGACATGCAGAGACTTGTAGCATGGTTTTTCGGAAACTATTACACTAGAATGCATGACAGTTCAGGCACCCTACACCTGTTGGTTCTGCTTCCACATGGAACTTAAATGAAGTTTTGGATTGTTGAGGACTTGAAAGAGTCCTTTTCAAAGTGACGAGGAGAAACAGGCCCTTGAAGTTTTAGTTAGTCCGATAACTGATGGCTAATGTAAATGGTAAGTTTAAAAAGATTGAGTTGTTTGCGTTTGGGCCATGTGTTGGTGCTACTGGCTCTGCTTATTTTCTTGGGTCACCAAATGGTTTTTAGTTGATTTATTGAGAGAGAATATAAGTTTCTCGAATATTTTACTTGCTCAATCTAGACTGAAAAATGCTTTCTTGATGGAAAATCTGAGACCTGAAATGTTTCTTGATCCAATCTACTTCTACTGATGCAATCATGAACTATCAGCTTTCTAACACCTTTTATGTTATTTATGACTCAAAATGCCGTTCCTTGATGTTTGTTTCTCTTTGATCTTCCAGGTGTATACTGGCGTATGGCTCCAACATTATGTGCCCCTCAAAGAGCGATCGATACCAACTGAGGCTGACAGGCTTGGTCAGGTGTCAGTTTCGAATGCAACACGGCGGCGGCTGGCTGGATCTGGAGTATAACTTAAATCCAACCAAAGTGAGAATCACAAGGGAATGAAAATAAACGTATTCTCACAAAGCTTTTAGCATCGAGATGGCCTTCGACAGAAGTAGAAGCGTTCGATGGTGCCAGTTGAGATCTTTGTGGGTCTCGAATAAATGAAAACAGCATGCATGTAGAGCATGCATTTATGGAGATTGAATAATATTTAATAATACAAATTTGTTCATGAACCGGTGGACTGGATCGTTAAACTGGTTGGTCAAATCAGGCAATCTGTCCAGTTTTTTTTTTGGCAAATTATAGCAGAAAATTAAAAATCCGGGTCAACCATTGTTGTTGGATCCATGGTGTTGGAGCCTGCGCAGCTATCAGGTAGTCGGAGTGATTCAGTCAATTCTTTTTATCAACTGGCTGATATTGAGAGCCTACCCAAGCCAATAAGGGTCAAATCTAAGTAAACCAATCAACAGTTCTGCTTGTATTTAAGGGGCCATGGTGTTCAAATAAATGGTCCTGATCAGATCTCAGGTCCTATGGCTTAATGATGGGGCCAGTAATCCTGATTACATACATTTTTGGTGGGCCTCACCATCATGTTATGAATTTCAAAGAGATTTATGCGGCTCCCTCAAGATGGAATACGTCCACGGACTCATGCCGATTCCACTATGCTATGAGGCGGAGTGATGGCCACACAGTCAGCACGTATATATGCATGTACGGGTACATGGACCCGGGATAAAACCATTAGGCCTTTTCCACCGTTCGATCTACGAAGAGGTGACATCAACTTGGAAGGTGGTTGTCTTAATTGAATTCAAGGCAACACTTAAGATTGTCTTAAAGGAGACAACTCTTGGTGTCTTAAGATCAATGGTCCAAGGTTGCTCCTTTGTTAAAGGTATAATCTAATGGTGTAAATTAAAGAAGAAAAGTCAATAATCTATTAGTGGGGAAACTATCGCTTTTAAGATGGTGCCTTAATTGGCAGGCATACCTTGCCCGCCTTAAAATGGACCCATTATTTACCGTTGATGTGCATCATTTTTTTTTTTTTTTTTTTTTTTTTTAATTTTCTTGGTCTTCCCTTTGACCTTATCTTTCCGTCTTTGATCCTAAACAATGGTTGTTCCTCTGTTTAAATTTTTTTTCTTGGACCAAAATACCTTCATCTTTGTAAAATTACAACCGCCATTTTTGGAACCAGCTAACCAGCCATTAATGGAGGCTGTACTTACATTTAACCCCCTATAGCCAGTGGTGTAGCCAGAATTGTGTTCAAGGGTGGGCATATATAAAAAAAAATTGAAGTTATAAGGGGGTGGCATTGTACAGATTTTGTTCCAGGGTGGGCAAAAGGGTACTTTAGAGAAAAATATTTCTTTTTCTTCTCAAATTTTCGCCATGGCAAATATCGCCAATTTCACAGGGTGCTGCAGAATTGGCCTTTACTGATTTTTAGTATGTGGGTCCACCTAAGGATGGCTAAACGTACGGTCAGTGGTCTCCAAGAGTGTGCCACGTGGCTCATATAGCTGAACAAAAATGGACTCACAAGAACCTCAACTTTGAGCAACTCCCTATTCTTTCTTCTTTGTGGTTCAACTCTCAAGTTTCAACTGTGCATCTGGAAACAGAACTAATGAATGAAATTACAAATTTTTTTTCACATATTAGGAACGTTGTTGTCTCTTCACTGTAGTTGTATCCTTGAATATTTCAGCAGCAACAACTGAGACGGACGAGATCTTCTCTCTCATGGTTCGCAAGATCTCCGCCATGGAAGGCCTGAAACTAGGATGTTCTTGAAGGCAAAGTGCGGATATGGAAGCCATGACTATCACTTCATCGACATTAAAATCTCCCACCAGTCGAGGATCTACCATTTCCGCTACCTTATTCGCGTCGCCCAGTCTTGGCCTCACTATTGACGTCAAAAGCTGCTCTTTTTCCGAGCAGAAGGCCTCCATTCCCGTGATCAGCTCCAAAACTATCACACCAAAGCTGTAAACGTCGTTCTTTTTCGAAGCGATTCCCGTCTTCATGTAATGTGGATCAACATAACCAGCGGAACCCATTATCGTATTCATCGATGACGGCAGAATTGTGGAAGAAAAACCCATCTTAGCAAACCCGAAATCACAGAGCTTACAGTTGAGTTGCTCATCGAGGAGCACATTTGAAGCTTTAATATCACCATGAACGATATGGAGAGTACAGTGGTCATGAAGGTATTCAACCGCTCTAGCCAGTTGAAACGCAATAGACATGCGGGTCTTCCAAGGAAGAACAATTCGATCATGGAGTTTCTCATGTAAAGTACCATTGGAAACATATTCAAACACCAAAGCGCGTTCTTCATCACAGTAACCAAGAAGCTTGACGATGTTGTCGTGTCGGACATGAAGCAGGACTTCCAGTTCTTGTTTGAAGATTCGGTTTAGACGCTCACTGTTCCTATGTATCTTGAGAGCTCCGAGGGTTGATTTTGAGAAGTAAGCAAGATAAACAGTGCTGAACCCTCCTTCACCAATCACACGTGAGAAATTCATGGTGAGCTTCTCTATCTCCTCCCGACTGAATTTCCTCAGTGGACGATCAAGAAGGTCAGTCTTGCTCAACCCAGGCTCCTCCAAATCCTGAACCCGTTTGGATTTCCATCTGATAATGTTGAATCTGAAGAACTTGAAGAAAGCCATGATGGAGGAACACCCAATGCCCAAGTAGTCCTTATAAATTAAGGTGGTGGTACGGTCTGGGAAGCTGCAGAGAAGGGGAGGACAGCATCACCTACAGACAGAGAGACCAGCAGCAGATCTTGACCTGTTATATATATATATATATTTTTTGAAATGTAGGAGGAGGCTTTCGAGAGAGAGGAACCATCGCTTCTAGCAAATAAAAAACATGTGAAGTGCTTGAAAATGCTTTATGCTTTGAGATTAAGGGAAGGTGTCAAAGTTGTTGGGATTGATGTTTCTCGCCTAACATTAGTCTCTCTCAAAATCTATAATTTAATTAAATCCTTTTTGAGGTGGACTGCATGCTTCACGATTTTTAATATTTTGATTTTTCAACACTCCGGGGTTGGGTAAGAAGTAAGAACCAAGAGAAGAGGGGAGTAGGTGACATCCCAAACCTTATAGACTAGAAATTTACATAAGCCACGTGGAGCAAGGTTTAAAAGGGGCCATTATAACGGTATAACGGACTGGGGGTGTTACCATTTTTTCTATTTTAACGGCCGTTATAACAAATTGTAATGTTCATGGGCAAAATTGGAAAATAACGGGAAAGAAACGGAAAAAATGACCCTGAAATTCAAATTTTGAATTTTGAAATTTTCAAAAACAGAAAAAAATTGAAAAATAACAGAAATAACGGCAGTTTTTTGCAGAAAATAACAGCCATTATTTTTCATGCATTTTACAGGTCCGAATCCGTTTTACGTGGAGCATTATTTGGATACAAAGATCCAAAGGTTTAAAATCACTAATCAGGCTGATTTTTGGTATCCAAGTCCAACAACATCCATAGAGTCAGTGGCATCTAAAAGTATGCCATGTGATTCATACTCAGCAAAGTTCTACTCACAACTTCAATAGTTATTTGATCCTACCCCTCCTAAAAATTGCCAATTGGCACAGTATTTCGGGTCCACTGACCCATGAATGTTTAGTTCATCTCTAGGTGGACTAGCACAAAAAATTATCCTGATTTGCGATTCCTAGTTCGAATCCTCAGGCTAAAAATCTTTGGTGTGTAAGTCCAGCAAGGGGTGGACCAAACATTCATGAGAGTCGACCCAAATAGGTTGGCATTTCGGAAGTAGAAGAATCAAAGTTTGCTCCATCCAGGTAGGAGAAAATTTTCAAAATATTTATGCCGCCTGTTCATGGTTTACCGCCATTTTTTAGTCAGGTCTGTTGGGAAATCTTCATGCTTTATAGGTTTCCAAACAGGCCCAAGCGTGTCCCCATGTACTTGATTAGAAAAAATAATTAAATAATGTGGAGAAGGACAAAATAAATCAGATCATTAAGCATTTAACTTAAGGGGTTTGACAAGGAAAACATGAACATGAATCAACGATTAGGTGGAACCATTATATATTATCCTTGCTTAATCCCAACAAGAACACGACATGTTCCTCACTAACACGTTATTATTTTAAAAATATGCAACGTTTAAGAGAACATTTGACTTTGGGTATGCCAGGAATAAATCCGCTACAAGGAAATGGGACATGAAATAATTCTAGCAAGGAAAAACAAATTTCAATCATGATGTTAAAGACAATTAGAGCAAGGGAAGGGTACTTGTGCTGTGTGGAGTAACTGTTGCTGCTAAAAGATTTGGCACCGCTTGTTACCATGGCTCCGCCCTAAACTGTATATCATATTGACACATATCTCGAGGACTCGGAATCTATTCAGAAATGCAAGTTAAACTAACTGGAGGCTGGGATGAGCCAACCTACCTTCCCCACTCACCAGGGTCTGCACTTTCGTGCCAAGGAAACCTAGCTCCGACCTGCAACTGTGTGACCCGGTGTAAAAGTCAGTGATCTATCAGATGGAGAGTTCTGATTGGCTACATCTACATCAGCCCTCCACATGGCAAGAATCAGAAAAACCCATCCCCTTAAAATATTTCTAGGAAAAGAGAGGTGGATTGGGGTACTGCACCCAAGTTATAAGCCATCGACGCCCTCCAACAGAATCCTGACTGATTGATTTATGGGCCAGTTCTTCAAAGGGACACATCAAACACTCCAAAACAATATAATATCAAACAGTTTGATGATCATTCAGCCAACAGTTTGATGCTTTGGCTATAAAGAGATGGCCAAACCCAAGAACAGTCTAGACCAAAGTTACCAAGATCGGTATACAGAACCGCAAATCAGTTTTAACAAATTAAGTTACCAGAATTTGTTATTTTGTCTCTTAATCCAACAAAAAAAATGCATATCTTACATACCAACCCCACAACCAACCATGCCTACACCCTGAATCATGAGAAAGCAAATGAAGAGAAACGCAATGAAGTTATATATAGAAATGTTAAAAGAAAAATAAAGAAAAAGTTGCATTTTACAAGGCCAACATCGGCCATAGTAGTATCTTCACCTAGTCCGAGCTTTATGATTGGACCAGAATAAGGCTCAAACCTTGAAAGTAGTGGCCTACTTGCTAAATTAATCATAGAACCGAAAGTCAGAAAAAAAAAATGAATTTAATCTTTTAAGCAAATAAAGCTACGTTTGTTGACAGGAAATATTTTTTTTTCTGAGGCCTCCACCAACAACTTACACTTGGTGTTACACCAATTCACTGCCTATGCTGCAATATAGGCAGAAAACTTACAGACGATACTTTTGTCGAGCAAACGAATCAAGAGAACATACGGAGGAAATTGTTGGCATATGCCATTGGCTTGACATCCGGGTGTGGCTGCAAGTTTATCCAAAGAAGACAGTAGAAGGAAGAGAATCAGTTTAAAGTACATTTTATAGGAAACGATTGGAATTAAGCAATTCAAACTAGAAGGAATAATGAACTCTAGAACAGAAGATACTCACCACAGCAGAAAATGTAACGATGTTTGGCTTCATATCAGGGGCTTCGAACCGTATGAAAGCACCCTTGTTACCCATCTGCATCATGCAATAGCGAATTGGTGTTATATATAGACTTCAGTACTTGCTTTCAAGCATTAGCAATTAACAGCGGGAGTTCAAAGAACAATCAACAAAAAAGAAAAAAAAAAGTACTTTTCTAGGCTTTCACTTAAAGCTACCTCATTATAATGTGAGTATTTTGCATACAAGTCTACACACACTAAGTACCTCATTAAATTTTTCGTATCCCATTTGTCAAGCATGTATGATGAAAATTCTTTATGTGATCAGATGTTACTGTTAAAAGATCTATTTTTAGATAATGTGCCCGACACATTCCACATATTAAGTAAAAACAGTTTGAGAAAACTAGCAACTCAGTGATACAAATGAGATATCCAAAAATGAAACGAGGCTTTAGAGACCCTCGTGCCTAGTTCTGCTGGTTATCTGGGGAAGCTAAGGCTCCTTTGATTGGTTGGAAAGAACTGCAAATGAAGTTGCAGAGCATTTTTTTCAGACGTGATTGCGAGAGGAAACATTAAGGAATGGTTAGAGTTTCCTCCATCCACTCAACGAGCATGCATGAGAATCGATATGCTAGATTGGTCCAGATAAACCGGGATGGACGCGTGATCAAGGCAGAACAAGCATCCAGTCCCGTGTACATGCTCATCAAGTGGTACTGCTACCCATCATAACCTCAAAAACCCAGAATGGAATCATCACCTACAGTCACCTCAAGTAAATAACATAAAATTGAGATTCATTTTCAATGTAATTTGAGCCTTCAATAACGCACTGCAACTTCATTCATGACTCCTCTAAACCACTCCGGCATGCCTTGCTCCAGGTCACCCAGTAGAAATGGGAAATCATAGTGGATGGACATGTTCCAGCCTGTTCGGAAAAGCACTCACAAACACAAATGTGAAGTGAATTTTTGACTTTTCCCCTCATAGTGTCGTTGTAGATCCGTAGTAAAACTATACAGCTTCTTAATCAATTCACATAAAAAAATAATAACGTCAAAGACATCTGATCAGCAGCAGTATAGCTTTTGCAGAGATGATAATCCAGAAAGATAAGGTAGTCATATTTAAGAGATAAGCAGTGATTACATTACCTGATCACAATAATTTGGAGCAGAAAATACAGTAATAAGTTTACCATCATGCTCAATCTCATATCCTTCATCCTTCACTTCATGGGATCGCACAACTAGATCTGTCAAACAAGTAGAGCATGTTAAGGAGCTGACTAGGAGGGGATGAAACTAGGATAGTAACAACACATAGTAGTGAATTACCAAGACTATTCTCTTGCAAAAATCTCTTTGTCACATCTCCACCAAAAGAAAGACCTACACCTCGCTTGCTGGGACCTCTTCCAGGAAAAGGTTGTGGATCACTCCATAGCAATTCACACATCAAACCTGATTAAAGAAAGATAAGGAAACATGAAATTCATCTGTAGATCTAAAAGGCCAACCAAGCGATTGATTTCCCAATCATTTCCAAAAATGGGAATCCAAACTTGTTAGGTCCACTATCCTCTCATAGCAATCATTTTTACCTTTTTATTACAGCTTCATGCTTGCTTTTGCATTTATTTAAACACTAATTAAGTTTACATGCTTTTCCAAAAAAAATCATGTATTTCCACCATGCATATCACATCGGCCTGAGGTCGATACTATACTCGATATTTATTCTTTTAACCTTACATGCACATATTGTCGTCCAAAACAATCTTTTAGGTAGTATATCCCATATGAACTAGGGTTTTGAACAGTCAATGCCGACTTCTTGGCCAAATTAACTCAAAATTGTAATATTGAAATTAATCATAAGTCTTGACCAAGGTGAGTAAATTGAACAAGAGATGCAAAACTACACCTGAACTTAAAGCTTGGAGGTAAGAAGTGATTTTTTTTCTGTGAAGTGATGTATGAACATAAACTAATTAACCAACTAAGATGTATGCAGTATTGGTTCCCAACAATCTTCCACGTGAAAAACTTCCTATGCGAGAGAATACTCACTTGGCATTCTAAAAGGCTCAAACATATGATGGTAATGCCACCTCAAGCTAACATACGAGTTTGGCAGGATCCTTAATATATCACTAGAGGTTGTATAATGGGAATTATCCATGTCCATGACAATGCTAACAACTTATTTGATTCATTACATTACAAATAATGGACTACTACTACCTTTGGCATTTAGAATGGATTAAATGATGAAGAAATTTTTTGAGATAGATCTGAGGACGCTAAAATGCCTTCCCATTTCTTTTCTTTTTTTTTCCTTTTCTTTCCAAAACATATTTTGCTCTTTTACTGTACCACAGACAGAAAAACATGGAACTATGAAGTTTGAACCACATTAAAACATAGACCTTTTTATGACACCTTTGATGCCTAATCAGAGGTAATAAAATTAGAAAGCACGTTAACACAACTTTGATTAATTGGAATCAGGTAAGAAAGAAGTTTTCAATCATGAATGGCAGAATGAATATAGGTGCATGCATACTACCAATGTATCTAACAAATTGGAATAAGCAAACAGAGCATATGCAGTTTACCTTCCTCAGGAGGCTCACAAAACCGATCAATTGCTCTAATGTCAGAGAGTTTCACCCCATCAACACTGAAAAGACCTCCATGAACTACAAAGACCTTTCCATTTATGACATGTGCCAAAGGTAAACAACAAAATACTTCGGCAAAGAGTTCAACAAATGTGTCACTCAACTTTGACTTGACCTCGCCTTCAAAACCATATATCTTGTTCATGCTCTTACTCTCGTGATTTCCTCTAGATAGATAAATAGCTGAAAATTTTAACAAAATAGTTAATAGGAAGCAGCTCGGCAAGAAGTAATTCTTGATTTACAGGCATGGATTACTTATTAACAACAGTCCATGGCTTATAAATGAGAATGAGGAAAAAGACATTGACAAATGCACATTACAGAAATAAAAATATACAAAAGCATTTCCTCGTTGCAATCAACTATCTTAAACAATAGTATAATCTACAAAGGTTGAAAAGACATGCCATTTAGGTAGCAACCAGTCATTCATGCCACTTATAGAATGCCAATAACTTGGGAAAGGTGTTCTTATCCCCGTATAAAATATGAAAGAAAAAAAGGATTTCATAAAGCAAAGCTATTCAAGAATTAATTTATATTCTACATAAATGTCATCTGAAAATGATTATAGAAAATCACATTACCCAGAGCAAGGAATCAGATGACCTCATTAAAATTTGAATACAAATGCAATGGATATTGCTCAAAGCCTCAAAATTGAAGAAGATTGATGGTGTAGAAGACTGGGAAAGGAAGGGCACAAGAAGATGACAAATGACTACATCCAACGAAAGAAAATTAGCATGCCTGTCGGCTTGAGACAGTAGTTTCAAAGTAAGAAAAACACAATGATGGACGCAGTGAAGAAATGAGTAAAAAATAGGTTTGACCCAAAGGAATAATCCTCCAGTGGATGCCACGATGCTCTAGAGTTTCTACCTCACAAGGTAAACTTTACAATGCTTCCAAAGGCATATGGAAGTTCCCTGTTCTCAGCAGCTCATCCATTATCCTCCCCAAGCCACACAGACAGAGTCTTTGACAAGATTTTCTTGCCTTGAATCAAGCCAAAAATATTCCATCCAATACTTCTCATGATCAATACATACCTTTGTCACATATTCCATACATCATACTAGATGGATATCATATTCATAAAAGCTATGCACTTTCAAGATGCTTTTTCGGTGAAATGGTAGACACAACAAAACTAACCTCAAATAGCACAAGTATATACTGTGGATAACTCCTATAAAAGGACAGTTTTAATGCACTCTATAGCAAGTTACATACAGATTGATCTTATTATCAATTAGCATGCAAGTAAAAACTAAATAACGGTTGCTTGTCTCCAATCTACTCTGAAGCTGATATCTCAATCTAGTTTGATGCCACTGGAAACTTGTCTTAGTGAATATCTCATAAAGCATTTTGTCACAGTATTCCGCAAGTACTACATTGTGTCCATAAATGTAAAATTTAATATCTCACCCCCATTCCATTTCCATTGCAAAGTTCTTTGAGTGGTTGAAAGTTTCAGCCAAAACCGAAACATTTCAGTTTCGGTCAAGGGCAAAACCAAATATCGTGGGGTTTTGGGCCAGTTTCGGGCCAAAACTACCGAAACTACTGCACTTCTCCTTCACTTTGGTTTCGTCAAGTTTCGGACCGAAACTACCGAACTTCTCTTTCACTTTGGTTTTGCCAAGTTTCGGACCAAAACCACCAAAACTACCAAAACGAAACCCGCGCCTTTGAACTATGCTTTGAGTAGCCGAGGAGCGAGATCAGAGAGTAGTACATCTTTTGTTGCTGCTCTTGTTCGAGCATTGTGAAGGTGATTTTGTCAGCCATTTTGTTATGTATATGTACTTCGAGCCATGGGCTCAGTGATACGTATATTTTTGGTCTTCACACCATGTATATTTTCAGCTCTTTTAAGCATATGTATGTATCAGTGGACTTCACACTTATTACTGTATAATATCATGGTAATCCTTAGGAGAGCTTACATGATTATGTATTACTTTAATATCTATTCCATAATTTCTTTTATGACTAGAGACAATAACCCAAATATAGATGTGTGTACTTAGAAATTTAGAATATAATGAAATACACTTCTGCATTAAAATTGAAAAACTTGGGATTATGAAATAAGAGTATCAAAGAGGTCTAGAGTACATGTCCTGGAGCCACAGGATGGGTTCAGGGTGTGTGGATCACGAATCGGTTTCCTGGTTAAGGGGCATGGGGCGTGATAGTAAGATGAAATGTTGGTTACTATGAGACAGTAACACAGCACTTTTAGGGCATTTTGCCGTGTTGATACATATCGAAATGCATACCTTGTCAACATGTCCTGTCACATACGGAAGTGCCACCCTTTATTTTAGTAGTTCTTACAAAAAGAAGGCTGGTGTGTTCCACCCTCCATAAACTACTTTAGTAAGTTAAACACAACTGTAGTTGTTTGATAGTTTTCCTTCTAATAAATCTACTTATATTAATATAGTTACCGGAGAGCTCTATGGTGTATGGAAATGTTTTTCTCAAATATTTCCTTTCTTATTTTTATTTTATTAATGGATTCACATATAACTGAAATATTCCATTTATAATGTGTGTACGGACATCCCTGCATTTTGGGCTTCTCGAAAATGTCATGTTAGACATCTTGTATCTCTGTCAGGCACCAACACGCGTGTCCGTGCATTGATACATAGGTTGGTTAGACATAATCCAGGTTTCAAATCTCAGTTTTGGCATTAGTTTCGGTCCTAGATGAAATCAAGACAATCACAAATTTCGCCTAAATTTCGATCAACACTGTAAATTTGTACGGGACTTGAGTCGATATTAACCAAAATTGCCTGAAACTGAAAGAAAAACCCAAAATTGCATTCTTCTGGCTGAAATTTACAACCTTGGATATAATATCAATAAGTATCAGACGAAATATCTTTTTTTTTCTTTTTCAGTTAGTAAGCTGAGGTTTGGCAGAACCCCTACCTGAAGATCTCCAGAACTAAACATGGATATGCAGGACTAAATGATCAGCATGAATGCAAAAAACATAGCTTCTCATTTCTTCTTGCTCTACAGTCAATAATTAACGATTATGAATGCGAAAAAAAAAAAATTAACACTGCTAAAGCGAAGAACTTCAATTACCTGATGGAGACATGCACTTAAATGCAAATAGTGTGAGAATGATCTCAAGAGAGAAGGATCCCCTATCCACAAAATCACCATTAAACAGATACGGGTTCTCTTCTGAGGGAAGCCCATTGAGCTCAAATATATTCAATAGATCATAGAACTGCAAATTTGTCAAAAAGAAACAGTCACCTTTCCAGAATCTGGAATAGTAAAAAGAAACTAGTAGAGAGAGAATAAAATCAATTAGCGAAGACGATAATAATCTGATATCAATTCTGATCCCTCGTGAATCTCAGTTAATTGTTTTTATTCTTTTATTGAGAATTAATTATATCAATTATTGTTGGAGCAGCTGAACAAATTTTACTGAGAAGTGTTAGAAACATCAGAATATGAGCAGGTGACCACAAAAGTGAAAGCTCGGAGAAAAGCACATATTACACGAATAAATACTAATACCACATGACTGATTCACTAACAAGTAACACTAAGTTATGAAAAAAGGAATTTATATAACTTGAAGCTTCGACATTCTGTTAAGAGTAAAACTATGCATGCAATTCAATGACCAGCAATGGACACTGGATGTAGAATTAAAAGTGCCAAAATTAATACTGATTGCTGAGGAGCCATAAAAAATTGGGAATTTTTGACATACCCCCCCATGTTATCTTTGAAATTTGACATCCCCCCCCCCCCCCCACACACTTTGAAAAAGCTGACATGCCCCCCTATGACTTGGTCCAAGGTCAGTTGACCCGAGTTGACCAGTAAATTTTACATTAAAATACAAAAATACCCTTGTCTTCAACCTTGGAACAAGGGTTTGGACCAAAACCAAACCCCCAAATCAAATGGCTGTGGTGTATGGCAAGCCAAATCACATGACCGGAGTCTCATGCCGGTCATTCACCACTCCGACAAAAATTAAAAAAACCATTGGCCCATTGGGTTGTCCGATCATAGACTCGAGCTTGTCTTGTTCAAAAATATACAATCATTATATGGAGTGGGAATCTCCAATGCTAGTTGAGATACCAAGAAAAGATTCAAAGCTTAATATTTGTATTACAATGCCACTTCAACCCTAGAAGTTTTTATTTTTAAGTTGGTGTTCCAAAAAATAAAAAAGGGTAAAACTCCGGATACCAATGGGTTTTTTAATTTTCGCCGGACTGGTGGATGACCGGCATTAAACTCTGGTGGGTTGGTCTCCGGTGATGGACAACTAACCCATTGGTATCTCTTGGCTTGCCGTCCGCGACATCCATTTGATTTGGGGGTTTGGTTTTGATCAAAACCCTTGTTCCATGGTTGAAGACAAGGGTATTTCTGTCTTTTAATGTAAAATATTATGGTCAACTCGAGTCAACATTGGTAAACTTACCTTGGACCAAGTCATAGGGGGGCATGTCAGCTTTTTCAAGGTGTGTGTGTGTGTTGGGGGGGGGGGGGGTAGGTGGATAAATTGACCCTATATATATATATATACATACAAGGAAATAAATTTCGCGAAATTATCGAAATATTTCCATTTTCAAGGTTACCGACAGGAAAGAATACATACACGAAATATTTCCATTCATGTCGAAATATTTTGCGTGAAGTTCGTGAACAATAAATTTCGATCAATTGACAATGTAGATATCTTTTATTTACATGGAATCGACATGTATGATAACATTTCAATCCAATGTAGGAAACATCTCATTAACTGCCACAAAGCCCATATTTGATCCATTTAACCCCTTTCCATATTTTTTTTATAAAAAAGACCAATCCATTATAGATTTCTTGGTTCGAGGTTTGATCATGAGGACGAATCGAATCCCGTTTTAGAGTTCTTCAAATTCAAAATGTATGTAAGTATAAAATTTCTTGCTATTGTTTCTTGCTACAAATAGATAGATTAAGTGTAAATGCATCAAATCTATGATGTATTTACACTAGATTTGTGCACGGATTGAACATCGTTTAGGGTGAAAATTTAAATTTGGGTAAAACCCCAATTTCATTGGACTTTACCCTAAACATCAATGATTGTGCATAAATTGATTATATGTTGTATGACTTAGCATGTTCTACAAGTTGGTTGGGTTAAATGTTTTCCAAAAAAAAAGTTTTAACATTAAGTAATGTTATTAATTAATAGTAGATAGGTTTTTAAAAAGTATACCTAATATTAAGACATTAATGTAAATGAATAATGATTCGTTAATACCTTGATTTATGACTTTTTTTATACAATTATCAATTAAATAATAGTTATCTAATTATATAATTCATTTACTAACTCTCAGATACCTGCCTCAACGTATTACAAATTGTTATGGTCATTCATTTCCACACTACATATGGCTGTATATTATGGTTTGATAGCTTATAAGTGTTTTTATTCTTGTTTTATCCAAGGTTTAAAGGGAGCCGTTATAACAATATAACAGGCTGGAGGGGTTACCATTTTTCCGTTAACGCTCAGGGGCAAAAATGGAAAATAATGAAAATAATGGAAAAAATGGCGTTGACAAATTTTCAAAAATGGAAAATAACAGAAAAAGTGAAAAAATAACATAAAAAAATGAGCTTTTTCAGAAATTTTTTCAAAAAAATTTAATAGTACGTAACATAACGGGGGAGGTCCGAATCCGTTTGGTTTTATCATTTCTCAAACTTTCCACAAAAATTTCATAATATTTCAATCATTTCTGCATTATTTCCATCACTTCCACGAAAAATGTATTATTTCCACACTGGTCGAAATATTTCGTGGAAATATTTCCATTATCAGGCTAGTCGAAATAAACCTCGAAACCGAAATTTATTTCAGGGTCAGGATCGGGGGACAACAATTTCCAAAACAAAAATTGGTGCAGGCCAATATATAACTTAAAAGTTTTGGAATGGGATGATTTTTGGTGAGCATCGTCTCTAAATTTGACAAGGTCCAATTTTCCCAACAGAAAAAATTGATGCAATCTAATCTCCTCCATTTCTTTATGGCTACATTTCCTTTTGGTGTCAAAAAGTATCTAAAATGCCTTGCTTTTGGTATTCTTAACTGAGAAAGATTAGCTGTCCAAAAAGACCCAAGATTATATAGCTTGAACAAGAGCCTAGTGAGTTATGGTTGAAATGGGAATGCATGTCTATGGCAGGATAACTGGTGCTGGTTTGTTTATCTTACTGATGGTAGAAAAAGGAATTTTGCTATATCTAAGGGATTAGAATAGTCTGTCCCTTCAAAGTTTAATTTGAAGGTTATGACTAAGATACGAATGTTTGATATTACATTATTTACATGAGAAATTTCAGGATAAATCACTTTAGAATGAAAAACTTGATATAAACTTTTGTTTTCAAAGTTTTCTGGACTAGAATTTGAGCTTTCTTGAGAAGTATGATTCTTCACCTCAGAATGTGATAGCCTAATGATAGGCTGTGATTCTCAATGTGCATGGTGATGTCCAAGGCTTATGCAAATTGTAATGCTTCATACCATGTATTTAAAGTTGATCCGATGCTATTTCAAATTTAAGCCTACAAGTGGGAAATCATTCCAGAAGAATACACACACTTCCACTATTCAATTTAAGGTTTCTGAGGAAAAGGGAAAAAGAGCCATTCAACAAAATTCACAGGATTCCAAAGTTCGCCACTTGCATATGCAGTATCTCCCATGTGAAAAAGAAAAAAGACTAAAAATTTTAATGCACAAGTTGGTATATAAAAACTAAAAGGAAGATACGTCAGATAATAACACAAGAAAGATCAAAACAATGAAAGAATATTAAGAGTTTAATCAGATTATACATGAATAGAAAATGAGCATAACCTGAAACCCAAATTAAAAAGGGCAACATTTTATACTGGATTCAAAAAAAATAAAGAAGTCGTGTACCTACCTGGCCATGTACATCACCACAAACAGTGAAATGCTTTCCATCTGGTACGGTTATATCCACCAGAGATGGCAGGGCACGCAGCATTTCTCTTGTTTGTAATACCATCTGGAATGCATATCTATGACAATGTACATTCAGGTTCAGTGTAAAATGAAAAGAATAATATTTCAAAAACACTACTATGGATTCACAACATGTACTGATTAATGTCCTCATCTCCACGTACCGTTTGTGTAAGCATTTCTGATTTTTAAAGTCATCCAACATTTTCTTCACAAAATCTAAGGTTACGACTTCTCCCTCTATCCTCGCACCAACGTATTGTGACTCCACTTCTGTTATTTAACAGAAAAAAGAATCTTCATCAAATGCCACTAGCAGCACACACCAGACAAAAGAAAGCATTACAACGTTAAAATACCAACCATCATTTCAGGCGCGTATAAACTCACCAGTTAATCGTGTACACAACAATAGAAACAATTGATAGATTACAGTTTAGAGCAGGACTGCTGAAAAGCACTACACTGTCCCCATCATTTCAGGCACTTATAAACTCACCAATTAATCATACACAACAATAGAAACAATTGATAGATTACAGTTTTAAGCAGGACTGCTGAGATAAAGCTGACAAGCACTACACTGTCCCCATTTCAGGCGCTTATAAACTCACCAGTTAATCATGTACACAACAATAGAAACAACTGATCGATTACAGTTTAGAGCAGGACCACTGAGATGAAGCTAACAAGCACTACACTGTCCCCATCATTTCAGGCGCTTATAAACTCACCAGTTAATCATGTACACAACAATAGAAACAATTGATAGATTACAGTTTAGAGCAGGACTACTGAGATGAAGCTGACAAGCACTACACTGTCCCCACACTCTAAGATGAAACTGATTCAAAGCGCATTCTAGCTCCTTGGGATGAAGGAGCCAAGAAGTGCAAAGAATTACAAGTACCATGTGATAAAACAACCCAAAATAAAATTGCATGTGGACGTCGTTGAAACCCCATTTACAGTGTTCCTTCGTGTGTCCCATTTTCTATCCAATACTTTTCAAGGTTCAAACATTCGCAACATGACTCGTTACCCAATAAGAAGTACAATATCAATCAAAGCCACTAAAACCAATGCATTTGCAAATCCATTAGGGGTCAAGACAAGCAAAACACTTGATTCAAAGGCTGTCAAGCAAATGACTTGTTACCCCGTAGAAAATACAAATTTTCATTTTAGCATGTAAAGTTGGTCAAATTATGCGAAGATATTCAAGCTATGTACATGTTTTGAAGGTCAAAACTCTTGTCGTCCAGTTAGGTTGGCATATCATGATGTGGAAAAGTGGCCAAACCTCTCAGAAGACATACCAGAATTTGCTCTACTCACTTTTAAGCTTCCTAGGACAGAAGAATTCAGGCCCAACACTTGATTATGGACAATTTTGATATTTTGGATTCTTAGGCCACCAATCAAAACTAGGCCAAGTATGGTACTCAGAATTCAAGGGTAAGTCCAGGTATTTAAAGGATGAGTTTTAAAATGATGTCCAAGCATTCAAACTCGATTCAGAATAGCATCCATTTCAGAACATGATTCGACTAAATTTTCGAAATCTGTCTGACATTTCTAAAAAGATGAACTTCAAAATGCAAATAAAAGCTCGTTCCAAAGAACTTTTGAAAAGGATCCCACTAGGCAGGACGAAGTCATAAAAGTCAATTCCAACTCTTGATGATCACTTGTCAAAATATTGAAATACCTTAAAAGATCATGAATCTTCACATTAAGGGCCTCAGGAATACAATCAGCATCAGCATCATTATTGCCCCATCCCAACTATATGGGGGCAACACAAATCCTGTTCCGCAATTCAATTCTATGTACCATATCTTCTATCAAAGCATAGCCCTCAAATCTTTTCTTATTATCACAATATATGTCCATTTTCGGCCCTCCTCTCACACTTTTAGAGCCTTCAAGCTACACTAAAGCGATGATTCTCACTAGTCCAGCCACTGTTGTACAAGACCAAATACCGATTAACTTGCATGTGCTCATTTCTTATTTTGTCCTTCATAGTCTATCCACTCATCTATCTTAAACACCCTCATCTCTCTTATCGTCATTCTATGATCAACTTATCAAAAAAAAAAATCTATGATGAATCATGTTTCTTAATATCGCAACATTCTGCTCCATAATGTATAGCCAGTCTTACTGTTGTCATGTAAATTTTTTTCTTTTAATTCGACCAGTATGCATCAGTCACATAGCACTCTGGAAGCATATCTCCACTTAGCCACCCAATTCTACGGGGAACATCCTCCTTGTTCTCACCTCATCCTCATTGAAGAACAATGATTCAAAAGAAATTACAAGAGAGGAGAAAAAAAGAGAAAGAACAAAGTAAATCACAAAGTCAAGTTTTTTATAGCAATGTGACTTTGGCTATGATGCTGAATCATGCATCCACTAAATCAAGTCTGCAATCCAATGCTTATTATAGATATAACGTAGATTCAAGTTTTATTGTTAATGGAATATATATTAATTAACTAAAAGTTACAGCAGAAAGGATAAGGCATCTCGGGAGGTGATTTTTTGCCTCGGGAGGTCATCTCATCCTCCTCTTGTATCTCTTCTCTTGGCTCTTTATAAAGTTTATATCAATCAAAAATAATAACAATTATTACTATTATTATAATGACAACAACAATAATAGTAATAATGAAAACATTAACAAAAGTACAACTAATTCTCGAAAGATGGATTTCCCAAGTGAACTTCAGCTTGCACCTAGAACCTAAAAATAGATAAATAACAAGAAAAAATATAAATGTATAACAAAATTAATAAGTAAAAATTTTAGGTTCAACTTCTACCCAGTGCCAAAAAGAAGATGAGTAGAAGAAAAAGTCTAAAATCTTCCAAAAGCTTCCAGGTGCAACAACAATTGCACCTGGACCTACAATAATAAATAAATAAATAACAAATTCTATAAAATAAAATACAAAAAAGTCGAATATGAATAGCTCTGGCAAGAGCGGCCCAGGCTCTACCACTCTTGGAGGTGCAAGCAGTTGTTTTCATGCTATAGGACACCTCAGAAAGGGTTCTAAGAATCAATAATGAGAATGTTGACTCTTGTTGTCTCCAACAATCTCTTTTTTTGTCTTCTCAAACAAGTAAGATGTATATTAAGAGAAGATGTATATTAAAAGAAGGGGAACTAAAACTGTGCTAATGTGAATGTCAATCTCATTGGGCAATAACCTCACAGGTCTTTTACAGGAAGGTCAGTTTAAAGATATTTTCATTGGGAAGTGATCATTCAGGAGTCTATGTAATTTCTTGGATGGGGCAGTATAGTGAATTGTCGAAGTTTTTTTTGCCTCTGCCCTTCTTCATCCTTATAATAATTATATATCTATATATAATTTTTAGTTACATAAAAAGAAAACAATACAACAGAGGCTTCAAAGTGAAAAGCATAAATACGAAAAAGAAACAAGCTGATCAATTATCTTTTTTTCACATGGATGTTTCCAACAATTTCAGTATATTTTCTAGGAAGATTCAATTTCCAATACCCAACCATCAAAAGGAAACTATAAAAAGAAATATTTTGTAGGGACTCTTCTCTGGCCTTTGTAATTATATTAACTCAGTACAAGTTTGTTATTTATCAAAAGAATCGATCATCAAATCAAAATACAATTCAGTTCTGGAAAAGAGCACTCGTGACAGAGATAAAAAGAAGTGAGCATACTCAAAAGCAAGAGGATTATTGAGAACCCAAAAGTGAAATGGTATGGAAGATCTAATACCTACGGTATGAAAATCAATAGAATCAGCTATTGAATGTCTTTCAGCGTCATGTACAGCAATAGCTTCTTCAAATCTAAGCTTCATTACAGCTTTCTCACATTCCTTCAACTTCTTAGCCGCATCAGGATCGTTTGGACAGATTTTCTTGACCTAAGCCATGTTGAGGTAAGTTATATATATTAGACCATATAGATACCCTCCATAATAAACTACAAAAGACAACAAAGTAAATGAACTAGTTCAGAAACATAATGGTGTTCAAGTCTACTAACAAGATGCACATAAGTTCTGCAATCTTTGATGTTTGTCGAATTGAAACAATTAAGAAATGCTAATGCCATAACAGAAAAGTGAGGAAGTCTAGGTAAACATAATTTGGGGTCAAATCATTTGTTCCAAACATCAAATACTTCAAAGATTGTACGAGATGTCCATAGTACATAACCAATTTACTAGCATGAGACATTCTCAGTTTCTCACTACAAAAAGAACACAAATCAAATTCACGATACTATATTTCATGGAACCTAGTGCCAGTTAGAATAAAAATGTCAAACACAAATCAACCTGCAGATTTTCTTGCTTCTAGATGTAATTTTGATCTTGTAACTTTTGGCTTCCTCGAGACTTTCCGAGTGATCTCATCAATCTTATTGATGATGACACTAAGGGTTGTACGTATATCCGTATGTAATACTCCTTTTTTCTATCTAATACATCCGGTTGGGGTCTTTTCTAACCCCAGCTCACTCACCAAAAAAAATTTATAATTACCTAACTATTTTCTGTTTTCAGGAGAAAAAAAAATCTTTTCTACAGCCCTAATCATATCCTTATCACTCACTCATTCTAACTAACCTCAACTATTTCTTAAGCTAAATTAGCAACCCAAAGAGTTCTAAAGTCTAAACAAACAAAAGTGTAATTCAGAAAGAATATCTAAAACCAACCCCTATTAAACAACTTTTCGCCCCCTCTCTAAAACCAATTTAACCTCCAAATTTAAAACATCCAATCCATGACAATGTGCAAAAATCCAATGCCTTACTATGTTTCTAACCCAAGAGAAGTTCAGGGCCCACTAAATACTAAAGAAGGCATTGGATAGAATATTAATCATAGATCACCTCACTAATAGGAAGTCGACCATTCCAAACAAGTGTTAGATGTGCAGAAGCATGAGAAGATAAATCATCTCTTTATTCATTGCAAAGTGACGAGAAATGTGGACATTTTTCAAAAAATAATCGACATGATTGTGGTCTTCCAAAGGGCATTGATACCACCAAAAATACCATTGAAGAACACTAGTTGACAGTCAACCAGAACCAGCTAACCTTGTGGAGTTATATCTCGATGATGATGGCATTTCCAAACAATAAAGACGGACACATCGATCAATGTCCAACACAAATAACAAGTTTGACAGAGCACTTTCAAGAAGCCCATAAAGTAGAAACGTCCCTACACAAATTTTATTTTTATGCCGAGGGCATTCAGACCTCTTAGAGCACCTGATTAATCCCCCAGAGCACAGGTGTACCACTTCCACACGCGCCAGGTAGAACCGGGATAAATCCCAGGGGGTGGCACCAAGTGGGGATTCGAAATCAGAACCTCCGCTTCCTAAACCATAGTCCTAGCCATTTGCACTCAACCCTCTGGGTTAGTATTTCTTTTTTTTTGTGATAGGTATAGACTTTATTAAGAGAAAGAGAAAGGATACAAAGGAGCCTAAGAGGTCGAGGTGACCTACTAGGCAAAAACCTACGGTCATATACTATCTCTATGACAAATAAGGTCCTAACGAAAGACGAAATCTTCGAAAAACAATCAACGGCATTCGAGAAACACAAGACCAAAAGAACAACAACCTTGACATTGAGGATAATATTCGTCGCTGATTCTTCCGTTCAGTCAAAAACCCTGAGATTGCGCTCCTTCCACAAACCGCAGCATATGGCAAAATGAAGCAAACGCCATAAGATATGCCCTCTAGAAGAGAAGGTCAACGTGATCCAGCTAGTAAAAAGGTCCATCAACGAAGACATAAGCATCCAATCTATAGCAAACTCCGCGAAGAATGTCGTCCACATAACTCTAGCCAAGTTACAGTGAAGAAGGAGATGATTAACCGATTCCCCACTGTGTTTGCAAATCGAACAGAAATCAACGATAATGACCTTTTATAGCAATCAAGTGGTCCACCATCAAAATCTTGTCCAATAAAGCTAACCAGAAGAAAAAGGCTATCTTAGAAGGCACTTTGGAACCCCAAACAAAGGAAGCTAGGAATTTAGCAAAACAAGAGACGGAAGTAACGCCGTATACCAAGACCGAACTGAAAATCTCCTATCTTTCGTCCATCTCCAAAGGCACCTATCCGGCTCTTAGGGAGAAATAGAGCAATCCTGCAAACGAATTAATAGATGAGACACGGCCTCAATCTCCCAATCCTTAAGCCTTCTCCTGAAGCCGAAATTCCAAGCCATATTATCACCTTCCCGAACCAAAACCTATAAGATAGAGCACTTCTTCATATCTGAAATGGAATAGAGCTTAAGAAGTCTCCCATAATCTTACACACAATCTCTGGAATCCTCGCCTTGCTCCATGAGTCTATACACTCGTTAGCGATGAGGACTCCTTCCAAAATCTGCTACATTGCATAAAAGCTCCTTGCATAGGCGAGATCATCGAACCCAACACCCTACAGATCCTAGACGCAAGCTTCTTGGCCAGGATCTTTTATACGCTCCCCACCAAACTGATAAGACGAAATCCGGATATGTCGTCAACCCCCTATCTCTTCGGGATAAGAACGATGAAGGTACTATTGGAGGTATAGTCCAGATATCCTTCCTCGTAGAATTCGGCAACCACTTTCATAAAGTCCTCCCCAACCACACTCCCCAACCACATCCAAACATTCCTTGAAGAAAGCCAAAGAAAAACCATTCGGACCAGGAGCTTTATCTTCAGCTAGCTCAGTGATGGACTTCAGAATCTCCTCCTCTAAAAAAGGTCTTTCCATCCAATCTCTATCATCAGCATTGATACAGTCAAAATAGAGGCCATCCAAGAACGGTCTAAACAAAGAAGTCTTAG
Source organism: Euptelea pleiosperma (assembly GCA_035048495.1). Lineage (NCBI taxonomy): Eukaryota > Viridiplantae > Streptophyta > Magnoliopsida > Ranunculales > Eupteleaceae > Euptelea > Euptelea pleiosperma. Next base: position 14,623,318 of record CM068541.1, read on the forward strand.
AATATAACTCCAAATAAAAGTCCACCACTCCTTCCCTGATGCTATCCTCATCTTCCATTAATCTCGAGAGACAGATAATTACATCTTCTGTGCACATTGGTCATCTTATGTAAGAATTTGGTGTTGTTATCCCCCTCCTTCAACCACTTGACCTTGGATTCTGTTTCCAGCTAATCTCCTCTAGCATAATAAGATGTTGGTATTCAGCCTTCAGGTTGATCCTACTGCGGACTTCAAATGACAACAGAAGATCCTCCTCCTCTCCGTCAAGCAAGGAAATCTCAAGGATAGTATTCTTTTTCTGGTCGACTCTCCTGAATACCTCCTTATTCCATGACTTAATCAACTCTTCAAGGGCTTTGAGCTTCCTCCTAAAGACCACCCCTGCTTTTCCTGAGAAATTGAAACTGTTCCACCACACCTCTACTTTCTCCTTAAAATTAGAACTCTAAAGCCACATTCCCAAAGCAATAGGGAATGGGGCGACTATAGAACCCTCTGCAAACTAACAGAAGAGGCACACGGTCTGATGTTGGTCTGGGGATCACCACCTGAGAAACACCTGGAAAGTGATCCTCCCAACTTACAAAGATCTGAGTTCTCCTGATTATTTGACCACATAAACCTGTATCCTCCCATGGGAAGGTCCATCAGATAGTTGCGATCAATGAAAGCCCCGAACTCCATCATACCTCTAGTGACCCTCCTGCCCAAATTCTTCTCATGCATGTGCCGAATATCGTTAAAATCCCAACCTATGCACCACAGGAGATCCCAAAACCCTACCACGTCGTCTAACTCCTCAAAAAGTTGGTCCTGTATCACCTATCTAAAGGCCCATACACATTACACATCTAATAAAACCCACGTGAACTGCACTCCTACCCAATTACTAACGAGCAACACTGAGAAAGCCCCCACAACTGAATCTCTAACCTCCAAACTATTCCGATCCCAAAAAGTGACGACACCACCAGGAGATCATACCACCCGAAGTCCCTGAAGCCACGTAGTTCCTTAACAATGCCATCGTTCATTTTGTCTAATTTCGTTTCCTGAAGGATAACCACCTTCCTACCCCTATCTTCTAATAACATTCTTCACCACAACCCTTCTCTCCTTGCTCCCCATCCTCTCACATTCCAAGTCATAATTCAAGTCGCCATTTAACAACTGCTCAATTTCCGCTCATTTCTCCTTCCAACACTGTCCAAACAGTTGCCAGTGTTGAAATGACTAGCCAACCTTTGAAGTTCATGTGACAACTTGGCCAATTTGCCCTTGGAAATAGGATCGAGACAAGAAGATTCAATCCTCCCCTTCCCCCACTAGACTGGGTTCCCCCAACCCTCTGGGTTAGTATTATAATGCTATATTTTAGTGATGTCTAAATCAAAGGGCTTTCTAAATAAAAATAAAGAAAAGAATAAAAGAAAAGAAAAGTAAAAGAAAACATTACCATATACCATTAGAATTACCCAATAATTTATTAGTAGACTTATAAGAGGGATGGCTATCAAATAATTATAGTTGTGTTTTAACTTAATAAAGTTCCGTATGGAGGATGGAACACATCAGCACTCTTCTATTTGCAAATGAATGTCAGCATGTGTTTTGACATGGTAAATTTTCAAAAAAAAAACCAAAGAAAAAAAAAAATGGAGCATCTTTATTACATAGGGGTTTTTTTTCGATTCAGCCCTAATTTCTCGAATTAGCAAAACTCCCAAATATTCATTTATTCGTGTTTCCCACTTTGATCCAAGTGCACATTGTCAATTGTATTTTTTGGCCTTAGAGGCAAGGTCCTTTGGCAAATTCTTCCGTGCAAATTTTGTTGGAGCAGGAAGAAAAACGAAATATGAGATTATTTGAAGACAAAAGTCATTCCATTGCGAAGATTTGTAACACAATTTGGGGATTTATAAAGGAATTGGGTCTTAATTCTTGAAATAAATTATGGTCTTGAAAACAATGAATTTCTCTTCTAATTGGGAGAATATTATTCACAGTGGCAAGGTTTCAAATAAGGTTTAAGCAATTTTGGCAGACTTGGGAGAAGACACTTCTAAATTTTTGTGGGAGTGCTTTGAGATCCCTGCTTCTAGCCACTGTAGGATAGTATATAGAAATGACCATAGAGAGATCCTTAAAACTATTTTCTGGACCAATTGGAGTAGTGGACTCCGGTGAAGTGGCGATTAAAGCCATTTTACAAGGTATCTACGACTAAGTTATCTAGGAGGATTATTTGGGACCTTTGGAGGTTAGAAGTAACCCGATCAACACCTTTGCCGAAGAGAGAGGAATGAGAACAACCCAATGAAATTGGCTAATGTTATGGAACACATAAGGAAATTCATGAGAGGGTAGTCGATAATGTTTTCCACGCTTAAAGGATGTGAATCAATACATAATATGGCGGATTCTCCAACAAAAATTGGTGCAAATAGACTATATATAGGGACTTCTCCAGTTCTATAATCTTTTTGTGCATATAGATTGTCTATATATAGGGAGACTCCTCTAATCTTGTAAATTAGATATGTTATTCATATAAAAAAATTAAAGCCATAGAGCTGAAACACTTGGCCACGCTAACCAAGGAGGATGTGAGACCCGACGAGAAGTATCAGCTATAAGAGGGGGTCTGATGGGGTGGAAGAGGGAACCATGGTGGAAGCAGGTTATTTTATGGATGGTGAGGAGCAAAACTTGGAGGGGTCTATTTCTCCCCCTAAGAAACGTCTAAGGAATAGGAAATCCACCTTAGCTAGGGAAATCCAAGGCCTAGTGGATGCTCGAAGCCAGATGGAGCTGGTTGAAAGGAGTAGTAGCAGATGGAAGGGGAGGGGGAAAGAGGTCATCCATGAAGAAGCTTAACATTTTAACTCAGAATGTTAGGGGTCTTGGGAGTAAGGAGAGAAGGTCGGTTTGAAGGTGCTTATTCCAAAGGTGGAAGGTGGACAATGTGGTGCTGCAGGAGACTAAGAAAGGAGTCCTCACTAATAGGGACGTGGAAGACCTATGGGGCAGTCCAGAATGTGGGTGGGAAATGCTTCCAGCTAGAGGTTCAACGGGTGGTATTTTAGTCGTCTAGAACAATAATTTGTTAGCGGATGGTTTGTTCCCGCGCACGTGTTGTGTTGGCCCGACGACCCATTGGTATACATAGTTATTTCGCCTTTCCCCAATAAGTCGATCTTTTGGGGTAAATGGTTGTTTAATATGGTATCAGAGCCTTAAGGCATGGGAGGTAGCAGGTTCAAGTCTCCAGCGGAGTGTATTCCCGTTGAGGGGGCGTGTTAGCAAATGGTTTGTTCCCGCGCACATGTTGTGTTGGCCCGACGACCCATTGGTATATATAGTTGTTTCACCATTCCCCAATAGGTCGATCTTTTGGGGTAAATGGCTGTTTAATATAATTGTGGTAGAGGACAGATTTATAGGGAATTCTCGGTTTCAATTCTTCACAAGGATATGAAACATAGCAGCCTTTGGGTGCTCACAAGGGTTTATGGGCCCACCGATCATAGTATGAGGAGATTTTTGGTCGGAGCTCGATGTTGTCCATGGAAAGTGAAGGCAACCATGGTGCATAGGGGGTGATTTTTACATCATCCGTTTCTTGAGTGAGAAGAAAAGTAAGAGCAGGATGACGAGCAACATGAGAGACTTTGAAGCTTTTATTGTTAGAAATTGTCTTCTTGATCTGCCTTTCACAGGAGCCAAGTTCACTTGGACCAACAACCAGGAGAGGCCTTTGATGTCCAGACTGGATAGGTTCCTTTTATCGGATGATTGGGAAGATTTTTGTTCTCAGGTTATTCAGGAAGTGTTGCCCAAACCAGCGTCTGTCCATAATCCAGTTATGATTAGATGAAGTAGTGTTCGTAGAAGACCAGCTCCTTTCAAATTCGAGAATATGTGGTTGGAGGAGCCTCAATTTGATGGCTTTAGTAACGAAGTGGTGAGACTCTTTTCAATTTGTGGGAAAGGCGAGATTCATCTTTAGGCAAAAGTTGAAGGCTTTGAAAGGCAAGTTGAAAACCTGAAACAAGTAAGTTCTCGGACGTGTGGAAGATAAGATGAAGGGGCTTCTTGAGGAGATAGCAACCATTGATCGTATGGATGAGATTGATGGGGTGACGGAGGCAGAAAGGCGAAGGAGGGTAGAAGCAAAAAAGGAGTTTCAAAAGTGGGCTCGCATGGAGGAGATTAGTTGGACGCAGAAGACGAGAGTGAAATGGTTGTTGGAAGAGAGAAATTCCAAATACTTTCATCAAGAAGCGAGCGCGAGAAGGGGGACAAATAAAATTTTTAGTCTTCGGGTGGACGGGCAAGTGGTCACGAAGGAGGAGACTAGGGTTAGGTTAGTGCAATACTACTCTCTTCTTTATTCAGAGTCTTATGCTTATCGACAAAAGGTGGACAGTCTTCAATTTTATTTTATTTTTTTGGGGTGGGGCGCGAGCCCCGAGACCAGATGGTTTCTCTTTGGCACTCTTTAAGAAATGTTGGGACATCATTTGGAAAGACTTCACGAGAGTAGTTAAGGAGTTCGAGGAGGAAGCAATCTTGGACAGGTGTTTGAACAGCACTTTCATCACTCTTATCCCTAAGAAGGAAGGAGCAGAATCTTTGTCAGACTTTCCGCCCATAAGCCTTGTGGGGAGCACTTATAAGATTATCTCGAATGTGTTAGCATCAAGGATGAAGGAGGTAATGGAGACAGTGATCTCTCTCCCATAAGATGCTTCCGTGAAAAGAAGGCAAATTCTAGATGGTGTTTTGATTGAGAACGAATCAATTGATTCTATAGTGAGAGAGAAGAGGAAGGGCATCGTTTGCAAGATTGATATGGACTATGACCATGTCTGTTGGAAGTTCCTTGATTATTTGCTAGATAGAATGGGTTTCGAGTGGAGGTGGAGAAGATGGATTCAGGTTTGCATCTCTTCTACGTCCTTCTCCGTCCTGGTGAATGGATCGCTGACAGGCTACTTTGGTTAGCTCCAGGGGTTGAGACAGGGAGACCCCATATCCCCATATTTGTTTATCATCGTGGTCGAAGCATTTAGCAGAGCGGTTGAGGGCGGTATAATTGAAGGCTTTTTTCCAAGCAGTAGAGGTCCCATGATCACTCACCTGCAGTTTGCCAATGATATGATCATCTTTGCCCAGGCTTCTCATAAACGGTTGAGGTACATCCGATGTATTCTTAGATGTTTTGAAGCAGTTTCAGGTTTGTGCAGTGAACTAGCTAAAAGTGACGTGTTTGGGGTAGGGGAGGTGCCAGGGTTGACAGATTTGGCCAAGAGCCTGGGCTTTAAGGTTGGAAATCTTCCTAGTACTTACCTTGGGCTTCCGTTGGGTGCTAGGTACAAATCAAAGCCTATATGAGATCTGGTATTGGAGAGGTTTGGTAAGAGGCCAGCAGGGTGGAAGAAGAAATATCTTTCCAAAGGAAGTAAGATCACACTCATTAAGTGTACGCTATCCAGGTTGCCCATCTACTCTCTATCTCTCCTTTCCATTCCGGTTAGTGTGGCTCAGGAATTGGAGAAGATGATGAGAAACTTTTGTGGCATGGAAAGGAGGACAACCATAAGTTTCACTTGGTGGATTGGACTAAGATTTGAAAGCCCAAGGAGGAAGGAGGTTTGGGTTTCCGCTTCCTTAAAGAGATGAATGTGGCTTTCGGGGAAATGGTTATGGCATTTTGGCAAAGAAGAAGAGAGTTTATGGCGGTTGGTTATAGCGGGTAAATACGGAGAGAAGCTAGAAGAGAACGGGAGGGAGGGAGGGAGGGAGGGAGGGAGGGAGGGGGGTTCTTAGTCTTATGGATGCAACCTATGGAAGGGCATTTTGAAGGTGTTGAATTGTTTTAGAGAAGGAATCCTGTTCAAAGTAGGGAAGGGGGACAGCATACGGTTCCAGGAGGACATTTGGTGTGGAGAAGAACCCATAAGAGTATCTCATGGGCCCTAGTCACGGATTTCCCTGCCAGGAGTATATGAAGGACTCCTATTCCGTCCAAAGTCATCTTCTTCACGTGATGAGCAATGTTAGATAAGATTCTCTCCATGGAGAAGCTTAAGAAGCGTTGGATCCAGTTGCCCAGTAAGTGCATTTTATGTCGTTGTGCTGAGGAGACCACCAACCACATGCTCATCCACTGTGGTGTGTCTTCGAAGATTTAGAAGCGATTCTTGTATCTTTTCGGTATTGACCGGGTCCTTCCCCACTTTGTGTTCGACACCCTCGTGGGTTGGTCCTCAAAGACCTTCTCAGCCAGTGGTCGTGTCCTGTGGAGATTTATTCCGTTCGCCATCTGCTGGGAGCTATGGAAAGAACGAAATCGTCGGGTACTCGAAGAGAAGGAAACCGCGTTTGAAGAGATTGTGATGAGCATTAAAACCACGATGTATCATTGGGGTTCAATTATCCCTGATCTTCAAGGGTTTAGATTCGAGGATTTTATTTTCCGGTGGGAGCGTTTGATTTTGTAGATCTTAGTTCTTTTTGTGGGGCAGTCGTTGGGTGATGGGGTTTGTTTGGTTGTTGTCTTCTGGTTTTGCCTTCTACTGGTGTATAGCTTCTTAGTGGGCCTTCTCAGCCCTGCCTTTAATTCAAATCTTTTACCCATCAAAAAAAAAAGATCCAGGAGTGGACTGTGGCAAATGAAGGGGTGATTCGTGGAGGCTTGGTTTTAGGAGGAAGTTGAAAGATTGGGAGGTGGACAGTTTAGCCAATCTTATGTCTAGGATGGGCGACACCCCTATTCTTTCGTTAGAATCTGATCAGTGAATCTGGAAATGGGATCGTAAGGGTTTGTTCTTAGTCGACTCTTTTTTTCACCATATCAGTAGCACGGGCTAGAGCTCATTTCCAACATCTAGGGTGTAGGGGAGGGGGCCAATCCCGACGAAGGTGATGTTCTTTATATGGACCAGCTATCCTGGATAAGATATTAATGGTGGACCACTTAAATAGGGGGGGAATGATGATCCCTAATAGGTGTCCCTTGTGCAAATTAGATGGTGAGTTCGTGGATCATCTGTTGCTTCATTGCCCTTTTACTAACTCCATTTGGCAAGCTGGGTTCTCTCTTTTTGGTATCGCCTTCATAGTTCCAGAGCATGTAGACTCTTTCTTTGATTCCACTGATATTGCAGTGTTCTCTGATAGAGAGGAGTTCCTTTGGTGCATCTTTCCATTTGCAGTTATATGAGCCATTTGGAAAGAGAGGAACCGACGTATATTTGACGGGGAAGAAGAAGACGTCCCTAGAGTTATTTTGAGAATTAAAGCCTGTGTATTTGTGGTCCTCTACGATGCCTGAGTTTCGAGGATGCTTTGTGGGTACCTCGTCTTGAGATCCCCTTTGTAGTTCGTTTTGGGCCTTTGCCCCCTTTTTAATATCAAATCCAACTTATCAAAAAAAAAAAAATTTGAATTCATTTAACCTTTGCAAAATCTCTAAAAGCAGCAAATGATTGAAAGTGGTATAAGTTAACACAATCCAAGAGTAGTGTCACGTCAAAATCCAGACCCAAATTAAGACAGGCGACCCATGCCATGACACCATCCTGCTCATAACCTGTAAAGATAGCTTCACAGAAGTAATAGGCTAGGAAAATTCTCCTCAATCATAAGAGGCTTGTGAACTAAATGGTCATGTATCAGTACTACATGATCAACTGATTAGAGAACAGAAGGTAACCAAATCCTTATAATATTGAAGCAGACAATAAGCCTAAACAGATGGAGCTCTTTCACTCGCTGCTACAGGCTCATGGCATATTACACGCACCAAAGGAAAAACATAAGTGAGATCAAGAGGTTTTCAAAATGAAGCTATATTTTAACATGCAAGGAAATGTAACAAAATGCTTGCTCATAAGTCAAAACATTGTTGAAGACATCCTTAGTAACCAAATACCTGCTGAAAATCTTTCAAAGCATCCTTAAATTTTCCCATTCCAAGATATGCTGCACCTCTTCTATAATAGCCCTGTATGACAGAAATTTCAGAACAAGAACACCAGAATTTTGAATGAATAAAGGGCCATAAAGATTTAAGAACGACTAGCATGCCTTCGAATATTTAGGATCAACTTCTATAGCCTTTGTCGCATCCTGTATAGCACTCCCATACTCCTCCAGTTTAGTGTGGGCAAGTGCCCGATTTGCCCAGTATACAGCATTCTGGCTATTCAGTTCAATGGCTTGAGTATACAGATCAATAGCTTGAGAATACTTGTGAGCTGAAAAGCAAATTAACCGGGTTAACATAGCTGATTTGGTAGAAGATAACATTGATAAAGGTAGCAGCACGTCTTTTTCACTGATCCAAGTGCAAGAAGAGATTCCCAAACAAGGAGATAATAAAGTGGCCCCACAATAATGATACTATAGTGCCAGACTACTTGCTTGAGAGTTGAGACCACTATTCAGTACAGAAGGCTACAAGCCTAGCGACTTGAGAATTAAGGTCTAATTTCATTTAGGGTAAATGCCAAACAAATTCCACCATTCAGAAAACCACATATTTGGACCACAGTGCCACACTGCTTATATCAAGAAAAACCTAAGCAGCGAAATTATAACCATATTTACCTTTAAATGCTTCATTAGCGAGGAGTTTGATTTCTTCTGCTTTTGCAAAATCTGAATTTGCAGAATCCATACTGGTCATTTGCATAAAGGTCTTCTTCTATGTGAAGTCAAATTGTTCAAGGTTAATAGAGAACAGATTCAAAGACAACTCCCTAGTCTACATCCAATGCTCCAGCATTTTGTATGACCTGCTTCATAAGAATAAATTAGAAATGCTAAGGTAGCTAATAACTGTAAAAAAAAATAGAGAAACTCAGTACAAGTATTTTCTCACGTTTAAGATAAAATATTAGATACATTCATGACTTCTTTAACAATCTGCCAATGCCCAACTACGGGTAAATCGGCTACGCAAATGGTATGAGATTATTGTTCTATCCAAGCCATGATCCAAATAGAGATAAATTGCGAAAGCATGAAAAATCATTGGATGGTCACTTTGAAGAGAATTGCACTTAGATGGGAACAGGTTGTTCACTAGAGAGAATCGAGAGATTGTAGCACAACAAAGGTAATGTCTACAAATCTGGAAATTTCCAAAGATCTACCATGTCACGTAAGGAAATCTGTGCAATAAAGATCACCATATTGAACAATTATTGCCATCCGTTGCAACATAGGAACTTTCCAATACAAAAGACGCTTCAACCAAAAGTGAAGTTTATTATGAATGATGAATCTAATAATTTATAAGTGCAATAAAGATCACCATATTGAACAATTATTGCCATCCGTTGCAACATAGGAACTCCTTTCCAATACAAAAGACGCTTCAACCAAACGTGAAGTTTATTATGAATGATGAATCTAATAATTTATAAGTGCAATAAAGATCACCATATTGAACAATTATTGCCATCCGTTGCAACATAGGAACTCCTTTCCAATACAAAAGACGCTTCAACCAAAAGTGAAGTTTATTATGAATGATGAATCTAATAATTTATAAATCTAAACATGGTTCCATGCTTCTTCTGCAACATCAATATTCCTCACACTACTTTCACTGAATTCATTGTGTGAATTCAAAGGTAGATTCTTTTCTTTTTTAATTTTTTGACAGGTAGATTAATCACACTAAACTAATGGATGCAGGACAAACAAGATTTAAATATCAATGTTGTACGACACGTATTGTGGGAACATTGAAAACATAATGGAAACACGTGCATATATATTTTAGAAAATGCAAAAACAATCATAAGCATAAACTCAAAAGTAAAATAGCACATAGACGTGCATATCAATAGTGACGTAATCTACATAAATAAATGCACAAGATTACAGAAGCATTAATATGCACGAAAATTCAATATTTTTATTTAAATTTCTAAAAGATTTATTAAGAAAAAAAAACTAAACCCATTCAACACGGATCTAGAATATCCTCTATTGATCTAAACATGTAATATGATTAACGAAATTATAACTTTTATCATCATTACCCACAGCCTTGACCTAACCATTTGGGGTTGGCTACACAATTCCTGCTTTGTCGTTCCACTCTAGCTAGGGACATATCTTTCAATAAAGCAACTTCTTTAAATCTTTCCCCACTATGTGGTCTGTGTTGCACATGTCCAAACCGTCTCAGTTGACTCTCCTTTATTTTATAAACTATTGGAGCTACTCCCAAGTTACTTTAGATGTACTCATTTCTGATTTTGTCTTTCCTAGTCTTAACATTCATCCATCTCATTCTCAGCATCCTCATCTTGGCAAAACCCATTATACTCAAGATGGGATCCAAGCAATTGAAAAATCCACACATCTGTGGTCCTACGATGTTTCCTACATTAAAAGTTTTACTTATTCTTTCATTATTTTTTATTTAACATCTTTACAACACGCAAAACCTTACCAGTCCTTGACATAAAAACAACAAAACCTGTCCTTAACGGGATGGTACTGACTTTAATAAAACCAAATAAACAGATACATATCAATTTAAGTATGACAAAACATTGAGGAAACATACGAAATGAAGACAGAAACATTAGCCAAAAGACCTAAAACATTTGAAACATAATGTTATGTTTCGACCATACAAGGTGATATTTACATTACCCCATGGTATCTTGTTGGCCAGCAAAACAATGGGTATTGTTATGTCTCAACCAACACTTGTTGCTTTTTAAACCTTACTGAAAACCACCAATGGAGGACCAGCAAAGATCAGTAAAGAAGAGGGTATTCCTAAATCTTGTACTTTAGGAATGTTTTTCCCTAATAAAGAGGAACATGAAGTCATGCAAAAGCATTTTATTAGCAAGCCCTTAAAATCTAAAAGATGTTATGGCGTTTGCTTCCTTTTGCCATATGTTGGGGTTTATGGAAGGAGCGCAGCCTAGGGGTTTTTGAAGGAAAGACAGAATCGGAGGCGAACATTATCCTCAACATCAAGGGTTTGTGGTTCTATGGGTAGAAAATGTTCCAAGAGTGTCGTGGGCTGTTGTTAGAAGATATGAATGTGGTGGTTTGGGCTTTCACCACTTTAAAGATATGAATGTGGCGCTCCTAAGAAAGTGGTTGCGGAGGTTTGAGGAGGAAGTTGAAAGCTCGTGGCGTTTAGTTATTGAAGGAAAATATGGGGATTGGCATGATGGGAGGGTTGGTAGTTATGTTTCTTCTTCCTATGGGATTAGTGTGTGGAAGGGCATTTGGAGGATTCGAGAGAGATTCAGTTCGGGATCCAGTATAAGGTAGGGAAAGGAGATAGGGTTCGTTTCTGGGAGAACCAATGGTGTGGGGATGAACCTTTGCGGCTTGTTTTCCTACCTTATATCACATTTCAGATTTCCAGGGGGCTAAGGTTTAGGATTGCATTGCGAGTAGAGAGGGGTTGGTCCCATGGAACTTTGGATTTAGAAGAAACATTAATGATTGACAACTGGAAAGTCTTGCTTCTCTTTTGTCCAGAGTAGGTAATGGTCCCTTGCATGTTTCAGAACCGAACAAGTGGTTTTGGAGATGGGATCCAAATGGCATCTTGTCAATTAGATCCTTTTTTCATCTTAATTCGATGGGTCAGAAGTCTTTTTCGGTCTCCCTTGTATGGGGAGTTGCTATTACGTCTAAAGAGATTTTCTTTGTTTGAACAGCTATACTTGACAGGATTTTGGTTGTGGACCATCTGAACAGTAGGGAGGTGATGTTGCCGAATAAATGATCCTCGTGCAAATCAAGTGCTGAGTCAGTGGACCATTTGCTTATCCATTGTCCTTTCACCTTTGCTACTTGGTAAATTTTCTTTTCTCTTTTTGGTATTGATTATATGGTCCCCGAACATGCGATCAATTTAGTTCTAGGTAGCTGGCTGGAAAACTTTCGAGGGAAAGGTAGATATCTTTGGCGCATCCTTCCTTTTGCTATCATGTGGGCTATTTGGAAATAGAGATTCCTAAATTTTTAAGGGAAAAAATAAGACATCCCTATGGTGGTGCTGAGGGTCAAAGCTTTTTGTTTCTCTGGTCTTCGTCCTCACCAAAGTTTAGAGGATGTTTTTTTATTCCTTTGTGTTTGGATGGGAGGAGCTGATAGGAGACTCTTCACCTACCTAAGAAGTTTTTAGCTCGTCTGTCTAATCTCCTTTTGAGGTCCTTCTAGGTTGTATATGGTGGGACTTTTCCCTTCTTTTATAATACTTCATACTTATCAGAAAAAGGAATTAAGTTTAGGTAAGAGTTATTTTTTGTTTAACATGGAATATAAATTGAAAGTGAGGACTTTCATAAGCATTGAACGAAATTTCGCCATACTTTGACCTTCGACAATTACTAATAGGAATGTTGCTGCAATGCCGAACTAAAATATTTCAACACTAGATTTTGGTTCACGTCAACATATTTTAATATATTACAGAAGATTGTGGATTATTCAACCAAAATGATACAAACTGTGTTAAAAAAATACATGAGAGGTTGATTGAAATGCTATGACCAATTCAATTGTTATTTGATAGTGAAATACAAAAGAATTGAAAACATTGAGGAAAAATAGGAAACCCTTGGGACAATAGATGCATGCATAATGATATGTCTTAAGCATACTAGTAAGTACAAGTACAACCTAATTGTTATAATTCAAGCTAGTATTTTAAATTATAAAATTAGGAAAAAATAAGAGACCAATAGGGCAACGAATGCATGCATATAAGATATGTCTAGAACGTAGATATGATCGGGTATGATGTATTTAATTAAAACCTAATATTTCATTCAAATGACATAATATTATATTAGTGTTATACATTTTTTGTATTGCTTTATGTAATGATTGAAGCACCTTCATTAGCACTTCCAAACTTCGAGAAGATATTTGAAGCTGAATGCAAGGTCTTCTATGTTGGGAAAGGGTGTTCCTAACCCAAACAGGATGGTCTATTTCTTCCTCGGCAAGAAACTCGATGAGGAAGAGTGGGGGAATTCTACTTATGACGTTGAACTTTAATGGCAAGCAGATGATTGGGACCCAACATTTAATGGGTCCGACCTAAGAGATCTACAGGGCCTAAAACCAACATTACTGGATTATCTCAACCATAAAATTTCAGTAGACTACTTCAGACTGAAAAAAATTCTGGTAAAGCTCAAAAAATAAGTCTACAGATCAGTTGGTTAAAATTCATCCGATCGCTAAGAAATCTCCTATGTGGGGCCCACTCAGTAGTGGATCCTGACCCACTATTCAGAGACACATTCAAGGCATTGGGTCTGACTCCAGACACTCCCTTGATTTATCGTGCACGACTTAATAAACAAGAACGACGATGCCAAAGCCATGTACCTCAACTGTCCAAATCCAACAGCTGGGGTTGAGGTGGTATTCTACTAACCACCAGGGCAGCAGGGCTAAGAGATGTCTTTCTAATAAACAGTACACTTCTACTACTGATAATACAAAACACTGAAATTGAACCAATTCTGTTCCAACAAAATTAGATTTTCAACGAAATCTTAAATTCAAATATAACAAAAACAGAAATTTAACATATATGCAGATGAACTAATCCGTCCTTGAGGCGCACCGCGGGCTCGAGGCACCGCGAATCGGCGCCGCACATTGAAGATGCGCGTAACGATCCAAAAAGCAGCTCTGATACAACATGAGCTCCGAAGCTAAGCTTCAACTGAATTGGGAGCTCCGACGACAGTAATATAAAACCCTAAAAACACAGTCTTATCAGTGGCTACAGTACTTTATAGATGAGAAGTGAGTACCTGAACCACACGTATCTCCTTTTGTGCTGTGTTTTTTTCTTTCCTCACGTTGAGAATCTTGAGATTCAGAGAGAGAGAGAGTTGAGAGACGAGAGAAACCCTAATTAATTGAGACGTGTTTGTAGGGAGGAAACTAGAAGAGTTCAGAAAGAGACTGTGTGCGCGTGCGGGTGTGCATGTGCGGGTGTAAGAATTTGAGCAAAACTTGATGACGGAGCCGTCGTCAAAGTTCCTGATGAACCACATACGAGCCACATGGCACAATCTTAGAGGCTACTTCCTGTGTTGATGTTTGGTCCATCAGAAAGTGGACCTACAGAACAAAATAGCCTGATTGGTGATTTCTAGCCTTCTAATCTGAATACCCAAATAATGCTCGAATCCACGGTTACAAATTAACCCATGAAAAATAATCTATCCAATGGTTAGAAATCGCTAATCGGACCGATATTTGTAACGTAGGTCACCTAAGGATGGACCAAATATCCATACGGTCAGTGGTCTATAAGAGTTTGCCACGTGGTTAGTATGTGGTCCATCAGGAACTTTGATGATGGATGTCCGTCATCAAAGATTTATTCCAGTACAAACTACATAGTAGCATACCAAGTACACTAATATGGTAGTCTGGTGCCTTTGAAAGTAACATATACAGAATCCAGCCATTTGGTTCAGTGCACTTGACGGTTTTCACATTTTCCTTCAACAGGCAACTCGGATTGGATCGGATCGGGTCCATGGGCTACATGGGCGTTCATTTGGGCTACTCAGCCCTAGTTTTCGGGTTTTTATTGGGTTCCGGCCTGGCCAAAGCTCAAGAGTAAAACTTCTGTCACAAGATGTTGTGACGGAAGCCAGTCACAGCACACAATACGAGCCACATGGCATACTATTAGAGGATGTTGACCGTATGGATGTTTGGCCAGTCCTTCGGTGGACCGGTACACAAAAAATCAGCCTGATTAGTGATTTCTAACCGATTCGATTGAAGTTATTTCATGGGTTGATTTTAACGGTAGGAATTTGAGCATTATTGAGCGTTATTTGGGTGCAAAAATCCAAAGGTTGTAAATCACTAGCCAGGCTGAATTTTGGTTTGTAGGTCCACCCAGGGACTGGCCAAACATCCATACGGTCAGCGCCCTCTGATCGTATGCCACGTGGCTGGTATTGAGTATCGTGACCGGCTTCCATCACAACATCTTGTGACAAGTATTACTCAAAGCTCAAGGTCCCCTTACCTGCAACTCATAATGGGTCGGGGTTTCAGGTCCACTAAAACCCCTTTTGTTTAAAAAATTTTAAAATTGAAGGGGAGGGGAGGTTTTTTTTTTTAAATGGGGCTCAGATATGGGCCAGAGTTCGGTCCAGTGATGTCATTCACATTTTCCTTCAACAGGCAACTAGGGTCGGATCTGATCGGGTCCATGAGTAGTACTGTAGGCATACATTTGGGCTATTCAGCCCAAGTTTTCGGGTTTTTATTGGGTTCCGGCCTGGCCAAAGCTCAAGAACCCCTTACCTGAAACACATAATGGGTCGGGTTTCAGTCCACTAAAACCCCTTCTGTTTAAAAAATTAAAATATAGAAGGGGAGGGGAGGGGAGTTTTTTTTTTTTTTTAAAATGGGGCTCAGATATGGGGCCTGAGTTCGGTCCAGGTTTGGTTTTGGTCCGGTTCTAGGGGGTAGAAGCCATGTCCGATTTTGAATATTTGGGCCGGGGTTGATAGCCCAGAACTTGGGTTTGGACCAGGGTTTCAGGTTTTGGGCCTTATGTACACCCCTAGATAGGATGAAGTTCAGCGTGTCCACTAACTAGAAATGGTAGACCCATGAAATAAAGGAAAGCCATGTTGGCCGGGTTGTTCAGCTTTTAGTCGGGTCAAGTCGGGTCAATTTCAACCTAGCATCTGTATCGTGACCTCAAGCTGAATCCATTTTGTACAATGTACGGGTCCAACCTTGACACATGGTTATAAATTGTAGCCAAATTTAAAACCTAATTACTTTCTGCTTTGATTAGATAAGGCCGTCCCTTCGAATGGCCAACTGTATAGCATTCAAGATTGTAAAACGATTCTCAAAGTAGAAGAAAGGGGCCCTCGCCCCTAACGTCCCCATGGATTGGTTTAACCATGTGTAGACTTACGTAGATTCCTCATGTCGAATGGTGGATTCTAATTCCCCTTTGTTTAAACTCACATTCACGTAGAATCAGTCTTGTCGTTCTGCGTCAATTTTGGTATCAGAGCAAGTTCTATGCTTTTAGTATCGTTCAAATAGTCCGATCTAAACCACCATTAAGAAATTGATATCGCAGTGAGAAAGTTGTCTTCCGCACACCATGAATTCAACATCGTCTATAGTCATTCGTCGCCATCACCATTGCTAATCATTGTCTTCCACACGTTGTCGGCCTTCATAACTACCTCGAATTTTGTGTCACCCTTCTACCTCAAGAAAGTTCCAACCATGTACCTTAGGATTCATATCATTCACATTATCTCAAGATTTTTGTCATTAATCATCAATGTTTTTCTATGTACTGCTGGTCCTTCCAACACCATTCGTTGCCCATCGACTTGGTTTAAAAAAAAAATAAGAGAAAATTTTCTTTTATTAGTCATAACTTTCATGCAAAGTGTAAAGTTGCGGGGAATTACTGTTGTGGTTCATCCATCACATTCAAAGAGTTTATATTTCTAAATATGCGATTGAAAAGTTAATGAAATTAAATCATGGAATTTGAATTTCTGCAAATGATTCCCTCGAATATTCGTTTAGAAGCAAATGTTTAGAAAGTATTTCATGTGCAACTACTCATATAGATCAATGTCAACTACTTTTAGGACAACTATGGTTGAAGACCTAAAATCTATGTATGATTCAAGTAAATACACGTATACTTTTTCTCATGCTCCAATTCCAGGGTCTATGACTCAACCCGACTCGCTATCCATTGGTCGACTAGGTCACGATTCGTGGAATATTAACCTGCAACCCAAGTTCGAGACATGCAAAAAAATAAAAAATTTCAAAATGACCCAAAATTTTCATTTATAAGGTTTAATAAGTTAATTAAGTCAAATTTTATCATCTAAGTCAAAGAAAAAGTCAAAACTTGGTCAATGGCTTTCCTAATTCATAAAAATTCTTAATTAAAAATCTATCATAAATTCACAAAGAATAATCCGACCTATATTTGTTTAAAAATTCATGACTCTCTGTTTAGATGTCCGGACTAGACGGGTGTCATATACCAATTTGGAAAGCTAACAAAGAGTGCAATAAGAGAAAAATAACCTAAAGTCTCGACTCATAGTCTATGGGTATGTATAATTTGTTCAAAAAAATGTTAAGGTTCTAGATTTTCAAAATATAGTCTATATACAATCTTGTAAAAATACTGACAACTCGATTCTCAACCAACAATTATATTTATGAAAACTAGGCTCGATGAAGATCATCAAAAAAATACGTAAGATTGCAAAAAAAAAAAAAAAATGGGTTTAAGTTATATAAAATAGGGTTGAACTCAAGTTCTAGTTTCTACATCAACCTACAGTCAGTTAGAAATTTATCCAAACAAAATCTAATTTTTATTTTTTATCAACTTACTATAGCAATCTAGAAATTAGACGGTAAAAAACACACACCATGGTATTTTCATTGGATTTCTCCCAAAAGAATATTTTTGAGAAAAATCAGTCTAAATATACTTTTCTAGCAGACTGTAGACAAAAACTTGTTTGGACAATCTGGAATATGCAAATCATAAAAAAATCAACCAAATGTCCAATTAAAGTTATTACACTTGAGTTGGAACGATAACTTCAAACCCTAAAATGTTCATGTTTTACGAAAACTAAGAATATGAAGGGATATGTCTGATTTTAAACCCCAACAATGAAAATCCTACGAAAATATAACAAAAAAAAAGAAGCAAAAGTATGAAAATATATAGTTACAATTATGAAACATATATCAGATAAGGTCCAACTCTCTTAAAATTTTATAGAGAATTAGCCCATCAAATAAATAATTATTGGTTTTGAGTTTACCTGATTTCATTAAGTATAGGAAGTTATGGTCATTAACCCAAAATAGGACATAAAAATTTAGAAACGTAAGCATATAACACACATATGAAATTTAACATTTATGATATAAAACCAAGTAAAACATTATTCATTTATAAAAAAAAATATTAAGGGTCAGGCTTCGTTGACAGATATAAAATGACAGGTAAAATAACAGGGACACAATATAAGCCAGGTGGCACACGATTCTAGGACTCTGACCGTACGGATGTTTGTCCTATCCCATGTTGGACCTACAAACCAAAAATCAGCCTGATTAGTGATTTATAAGTGTTGCATCTTTGTACCTCAAATACTGCTCAAATTCCCACAGTTGAGATCAGCCCATGAAAATAGGTCCAATCCAAAGCCTATAAATCACTAATCAGGCTGATTTGTGGTTTGTAGGTCCAACATGGGATAGCACAAACATCCGTACGGTCAGAGTCCTGTAACAGTGTGCCATGTGGCTTATATTGTGTCCCTGTCATTTTATCAGTCATTTTAAATCTGTCCACTGAGCTCGACCCAAATATTAAATATTATCCACACTTAAACTATAATACCCTGAATTTTTATTCATGGATATCTTTGATAATTTTGATTTAAAAATGCAATGTTGGGATTTTCCATAATTACACATCCATAATGCAATAGTTAGCAAAGATAAACATTAATTCACTAATAACATGATAGGTGGGATCACATTAAAAGATGGAACACTTTTTGACATCATCTTAAAATCCCAAGGCATTCCTTGTAATGATTGAGACATTTGAAAGATAGTTAGATAATTAAAAAATTATTTATTAATAATCAATTAAAATTATCTTTTAACATACACCATAAGGAATAGGTTATAGGGGAACACTTTTAGTACAACTTTCATATACGCCTAGAATGTGGTATGCCAAAAGATAGAGACATTATAGATATTGTTAGTAGGATTTAATATAATAAATTAAAAAAAATGATGTGGACATGGGTCTCATTGTCTCCTTTAATTCCATAAAAATTATTTGATTGAATTCAATTAATTAATGAAGAAATGACATACCCCCCCCCCTAATTTGAAAAAGCTTATGTACCTCCTATGACTCGGTCCATTGTCATTTGTCAGTGTTGACTTGAGTTGACCACCAAATTTTATATTAAATGATAGAAACGACATTGTCTTCAACTTTGGATCAAGGGTTTGGGCTAAAACCTAAACCCCAAATCGAACGGATGTGGAGGACGACCAGCCAAGAGACTCCAATAAGTTGGTCGCCCATCACCGGCGAGCAAAACACCAAAGTCTCATGGCCAGCCGACCACTACTCCGGCAATAATTTAAAACTCAAGGTTTTGAAAAAAAAAATAAAGCATACAATTATATTTCTAAATAAATCATTAACAAAAATGAAAAATAAAAATAAGAGCAATTTAGATTTTAAGCTATTGAGACATGGATTTTGGAAAGATGGGTTCTTTCAATTTTTAAAAGAAATCGCATTCCCTCGTGAGTTTTATCTATTTTTATAATTTTTTATTTTCAATCTTTGTTTAATTCATAAAAATAAAAAAACAAACAAAAAATCTCAGTTTTACCAACAATGGTTTTTATGTTTATTTTTAATCTCCTCTTTTCATTTTTGATTTGGGGTTTGGGTATTGGCCCAAACCCTTGTTCTAAGGTTCAAGACAAGGGCACTTTTGTCCATTAATACAGAATTTGGTAGTCAACTCGGGTCAAATGACAGTGGACTGAGTCATAGGGGATATGTCAGCTTTTTCAAATCATGGGGGCGGGGGGGGTATGTCAAAAATTCCCAAATAAAAAATGTCAAGGTGGGATTATGCAACATATTTTTGCTATGGAAGGGGACTTTTTAGATTCTTTCAATCAATTAATTTATGAAAACTATGATAATCAATATTAAGAAAGTTGCTTAGTTATTTCATAAGAAAATTATAATTAAAAAAAAAAAAGAAAATATAATTGATTGATATTAATTGACAAAACTTACGAAAACTATGGATAACCAATCCTACCCAAATTAGAACCCTCTATAATTATTTAAGAGAGGCCAGAAGGGCTTAGAAGATCATCCACACGATTTCTCTTTGAAGCTCTCTCTTTCTTCCAAAACTCTAAAGGGTGATGATCACATGGGCTGGGTTCTATCAATGCGTTCATGGGACTCATTGTTGGCAACTTCTGATTAGTTGTCTGCTCACCTCGGGCTGCGCAGTAGTTACTTCAATAAATTATATTTTAGAATAGTTTAACCATTTAAGATTAAACTATATTATTTTAGATAGCAATTAAAGGTGTTACCAAAAACGTTTCCTCTTCCAATAAACGACTTCTTCTCTCTTCTTGTCTCTTTCCCATGCCTTCTACTTCTTTCTTTCTCTCCACTCTCTCCCAATATTGTTCATCATTCTACCTTGTTCCATAATTGGTGAATCAGTCTATTTGCAAGGAAATTTATTATAAATCTGGTAGTTTGTTTGGACGGTCTACCAATGGCGTAGTGGTTCATGACAATTTGATCCTTTTGCAAAATAGAAAAATGATCAGAAGATCCTAACCATCCAAGCTACATTACAGACTTTTGCCATAGAAAGAACATGGGTTGGGATTGGGTGACACGCCATTTTGACGTACCCATATAGAAGATGAATCAATGGCTGAATTTTTGTGGGGATGATCTCCTCACCATATAAATCACCCCAACAAAAAATCAGCCCATTATGATATTTCTAACGCCATCAAATGTGGTTTTCAAGTTTCACGGGAAAAATCGACGGTCCATAATTCTTCAACTTCTAAACCAGTCTAAAAATATCGGAATGATTTGAAATTTTGTGAGGGTGATCTCCTCAACATAGAGATCATCCTCAACAAAAATCAGCCATTGATTCATCTTCTATGTGGGTATGCCAAAATGGGTGTCACCCAATCCCGACCCTTTTAACCATAGGAATTTGAGCATTACTGCGGTTTATTTGACGGCAAAGATCGAATGGTTTTAAATCACTGATTAGGCTTATTTATTGTTGTTTGTAGGTCCACCGAGGGACAGGCCAAATGTCCACACGGTTAGCATCCACTAAGAGTGTGCCACGTGGCTCATATTGTTTGTGACCAGCTGCTGTCACAACGTTTTGTTACAGAAGTTTTACTCCCGAACGATGAATGTATCTGGAGAAAAACTGAGGAAGACCCCACCCATGAGAGAGATGAAGTTGAGGGAGATGCCAGAGGGAGGGCAGGTTGGCAGGTCATTTATTGGAAGATGAAACTTTTTATTGCTATTTAAAATAATAGCAATTTAAAAGCAACACCTTTAATTACTATTTAAAATAATATAATATAATCTTAAATGGTTAAAGTTAAACTATTCTAAAATAGAATTTATTGCAATAGCTACTGCACAGCCCCGAGGTGAGTTGACAACTAATCAAAAGTTGCCATCAATGAGACACATTGATAGAACCCGGCCCATGTGATCATCACTCAACACTAAAACCCTTATTTTTGTCCTCTTGATTGTTCTTTGGTCTTCATCAAACTTAGAATTAGTGCAAGTATACCTGCTTGATCTTGATTTTCTACATTATTGATATTAGTTTCTTAATATCTGTGTCATGGTTTTGTTTAATATCTATGTGCCATAATATTCTCAATACCTCATATCATCAATCAGTCTTAAGTAAAAGATCGAAGATGATATGTTTACTGTCTGGACTATAGAAGAATCTCATCAATTTATCTTACAAGTTCAAGAAAAATTAAAGAAAGGCTACTATGATAATTAAATTTTCTCTTCATATTTTGCCTAGAACCTGGGTCAACGGGACTCGACCCGCAATTACTGGGTCCGACCTGCAATCCATAATCCTACCTTCGGAAAAGACTCTACAAAGCTGTTCATCCAAATGAAACCAAATGGCAACCATATAAATAAGGAATGATACAATGAGATCTAATTACCCAATGAAATGGCATAAACTTAAATAAGTGTGACTCATTACTTGCACAAGAAGAAATAAAGAACTTATGAACTGCCAGTACACACCACCTAACAGCACGGTGGTCGACATAACATCGAGGAGGAACCAAAATCAACGAACTACAAAATTTGTACAACACTTGGCCTTGCATCCATGTTTGCTCTCTCCTTACCTTAGAGAGGAGGATTTGGCTAACACTGCCTTCTGCGTTTCGAGATGGTGGCAGTGGCATTCCGTTGATATGCATGGGCGTTTTGCAGAGAAGGGCAATACACATCAGGAACAAACACTGCACTGTCAGATGGGGAATTTCGGATGTTTTTCGGCCAGTAGAGACCGGAGGTTGTGGGTGGGGCTGCAATCTCTGGCACCATACCCAAGCACTCTTCAACATCAAAATCTTCATTGGCAGCTCGTAAAATTGGAGACCATTCGGAATCTCCAAGCTTCCTGCTATCAACCTGGCAGAATACACACACATGAATCAGAAAGAA
Source organism: Euptelea pleiosperma (assembly GCA_035048495.1). Lineage (NCBI taxonomy): Eukaryota > Viridiplantae > Streptophyta > Magnoliopsida > Ranunculales > Eupteleaceae > Euptelea > Euptelea pleiosperma. The sequence continues at coordinate 14,645,735 of CM068541.1, forward strand.
TATAGAGACAGAAATGAGATCATTTATCTGCCATAAACCTGGAAGAAGCTAACATAAATTAGGTCTTTGCTGTTCACCCACCTAGAAACTTTGACGTAAAATCTATCGAGTATAAGATGGGTGAACCATATATGGCATTGCGCAAGTATATAACTTAGACTCGGCTAAGAATGGCAAAATTGTAGAGTGGGTACTTCTGATTAAGCTCCAAGACGAGATGTTTTTGGTTGCAACAAAAACTGTAGGAATTCACTTCAGCTAATATAACAGTCACTCCCATGGATATAAGTGCGTGTGGATCAAGTCTCCCCCAAAAGGCGCATTTCTGCGCATTTTGAATGTTATTGGTTGCAGAGTTATTCACTCGAAAACTTGGTTTCCCTTGTGTTGACTACAATTATTGCAACCAAACACACCCAGGGTTAACAAAAGTTCGAGTCAGCCAAACCATCAGAGATCTACTATAAACATATAATATATCAGGCACTCAGAATTATGGAAAACAGTTCGGAAAGAAGTGATGATTGGATAGTTACGTTCATCTCATTGGGCCAATTTTCATCCTAGAGGATCACCATGGTGGGAGTCGTGGGACCATTCAAATGGAGATGCAAACCCCCAACTGCATATTTGCCACTTGTACAAAATAGTGTGGAGGATAAATATGTCATCCTTCCACCTGATTTAAGCACTCATCTTTGACAAAACTACAGCATCTGTTTTCTCAAGTCCAAAAGGAAGGCTACATATTTAATGGAGGGAGAAAAGACTAAACAACCCCAATTCTTCTGGGGAAACAACTGACATTTTATTAGAACTGCAGGTCTTGCACCACCCAATTGTCAAGAGATGAGATTCCTTTCGCAAGGCTGCTCAAAAGAGAATGTCAGTATATCATGCGAAAAGAATGGAAAAAATGCAACATCCTAGAAGGTAGACAGAGGATAAAAGCTCAACTCAAGGGAAAAAAGATAAGTATGCTCCCAACAACCATTGAGACATGTCCAAGCCAATACAATAGCAGTGTCAAACCTGTCTTCTCTCCATGAGTAAGATATCTAGGCTCCTTCCATCCTTCTCATTTGGAGGTTCCAAATAACCAGCACACTCACCCAAAAGGCTAGAGAGACACTGGAACTCTTCAGGCATTGAGTATATATCAGTAGACAAGCCAGTGCCAGTCTATATAGTTGGTTTCCATGTTTGGGTACATGCCTAGCTTTGCTCACAGAAACGTGACAGACCACATCAAAGCTAAAGGGATACATTTTTGGAAACTCTTCATCTTTTTGATAAAAATAACTTCTCCTTGTTTAGATTGTTCACCTCTGAGATGAATGCACAACAATAACTCAAGGAAGTACTCTACAGTTAATCTAGCAGACTAGCACAATAGAGAAAAAAAAGTACGTGCAATGACCTAGGGATGCTGAAAGAGGGCCTACATTCAAGCATGCTAAAGTAAGCACGTTAAGCATCTACCTAATTAATAAAGCAGGACATACCTTGGAAGATCCAAGCTCAATGAAACCATAATCCTGATTGAAATCTGTTAGTCCAACAAACTCATCTAAAGGCCACTCGGGAATACTTCCAGTCGTAGTACCCCCAGAAAATGACACCTTAGTTGTCTTCGATAGACCTCCAACTCCACCAACTTGGCTGGATAACACTCCATTAGTTTCACGAGCCAATGATGTTGAAGTACCCCTTCTAGGCACTGATTGAGATGCTGCTTCTGCAGTTCTTTCCACAGAATTGGACTTCTCCTTAATAGAAGACCCAACTTGTTCAGTAGGCTCAAGCCCCACTTTCACCCCGGTAAGCAGAAACCTCTGATGGGCAGATACAAAAGCATTTGCTGTGTGTATGGCAACATCACATTTCCTACATAGCAAAGCTCGATCCTCCAAACAGAAAAAATAGCCAACAGTCTCCTACAAGAGGGTACAAATTTTGGGGTTTATATTAGCTAGCAGAATAGTGGAAACTAAGCTACAAAATGAACCAAAGGTCTAAAATTTGGTTCCTGTGGTAAATGAAACTGACCATGAAAACCAATTCAAACAACTTCGCTTCAGAAAAAGGAAAAAAGAAAGAAAGAAAGAAAGAATGGAGGTAAACTGAAAAGTTACTCTGCCAATGATTTATGAATATTGTGCATGAGAAAAGCTGTGAAACAATGTGACAAATCTCAATCCTTGTAATTTTGTGGTTTCTATTGAAAAGGTGATGCCTATTAAGGAAAGAAAAAGCGTGAATTATAGTCACAAGAACTATTTGGAATATCAACATAAATGAACCCACTGAAAACGATCAGAGTGATACAAGACTGAGAAGAAAGATATCTGATTAAGTTGCATTTAGCATCTATCTACAGAAAATCAAGAAAAAAGAAATAACATTTTGTCACAGCCCTATACTTGTTGGAATCACATAACTCATACGAGCAAAAAAATGAAAGAATAAAAAACCTCATATAAGCAAGAATACACAGAATAAAGAGATTTCTCAACTATTAGCTTCACCAGGATACTGATGCCACAACTTGCAGCAGGCCTCCAAGCAGTTGGCTCGGGGATCATTATGTCATTCACCTTTTCTATGAGGTCATGGTTCACCAATTCAATAGCTTAAACGTGGGCGGTTTGCTAATGTAATAGTACCGGTGCTATCACATCTTCGGCCCTTCCACTACACATGAAAATAAGAGAAATACGTGTGGCTCTTTATTCTTCTTTATCTATTGTACTCTGCTCAAAGCCACCTAGCTTATCTACCAAAATAAACTAGTAGAATTTATATTCTAGTAGCCAACCTATTATCAAATGACAACAAATGCGAAACAATTCTCCAAAATAATGGTACACCACAGCTTATCAAAAAAATAAAAATATAAGTCGCACTCTCCTGCACCGAGAGGCATTTCCAAGCACTCTATCTTCGATGCAAGTCCCTTTTAAGGGTGTTTTGGTAATTGAATGGTCTCACTGGGAAAGGGCTAGCATGATATATTAGTATTTTTTAAGACTTGTGTAGCTTTTTTTTATAGGCTTTTTTTATTCGGGTGGGTAACTTTCATAGCTTTTAATTAGCTTTAAATCAACCCATGTCCCACTACTGAAATAGAATTATAAATTTTTTTTTTATAAGTTAAGAGTTATGATTTTTAATTCAAGTCAGTCTTGTATAGATTCTACCAAAAAAAGGGTCAGTTTTGTATCTTATAAGTATTACAACACGACAATGGAAAAGTTCATTTTCTACCAAACACCACTAACAGAACAATGTAATTTAGGTATTTAACCTCACTACTAGAAACATATACTCAAAGTAACAAAACTAGTACCTATTACAACATAATTGTCGGTTCTGAGAACAGAAGCTAATTAATCTAGACAACACTCACTAGTTATGACCACAGTTTAAAAAATGGTTATAACGCTCCCACCCCGTCATGTTATTTGGAATTTAATGCTAAAATCATCATAACATACTTAACACCTCTAACAGCCATTATTTTCAAAATAAAGGCCGTTAACCGTTATTTACATAATAAAATAAAATGTTGACCTTTTCTAATCCATGACAACGGCTGTTAACTAGTTATAACGGTAACATTTCCTCCCTGTTATGCCGTTATAACTCCCTTTTAAACTTTGACTATAAGGAACAGATAAACAGTAATGAAAAACAAAACAGTATTTAAGGTTTTGGAGAATAAGGTTAGAGCTAGAGTGAAGAAAGTATTTTATTCGGTTTCATTAGAAATAAACAGAATTTCTCTTCTCCGTTCGATATTTGTTATCTATTCTCTAAAATTTTCAACAAGATCACCCAAAGGCACATGCTGATGCACAATCTACAAAATTTCCATCACAAATTAGTTTATGTTTTGCCCTACCGTATGACCAATCAAACCACTAAATTGAACTCACCAAGCTCCAACCAAACGCCAATGACGGTGAAAAATCCAATCCGGAAATACTGTACAAACTACAAACCCCAAAATCCAAGCTAGTGGGGCGACCAATTTTTTTAAAGAGATCACAAAGTTATCCCTCACAACCAAAGCAATATATAAATGACAGGTCATAACTTCATTGTCACCCTAAGATCCCAAAGGAGGAAAATATCATATTAGATCACCCAACGAATCCACCCCCAAAATTCTTAATGATGACCCAGTTAAGGAAATTTACCAGATGCCCAGCTCTTAAAAAAGGTTCAAATTTAAAATCAGGGCGTGTTAGGATCAAAATTTTATCCCTCCAAAAGTTTTTTTTCAGCTATTTCGTGTATTTTTTTTTTCTTGGGAGGGGAAGAGGGGCAAAAATGGAGATCCATACATACCCCAGGCCTCTGAAATCACTCTACTCTCTTCTTCTTTCGGAAGCTAAAAAGGAAATTTCATTAATCAGAGAGAGAGAGAGAGAGAGCAAACAGATCTCGAATTCTCGTACCTGACAGATATCACAATAAGGCATCTGCGATGATGAATTGGAAAGCGGAATCCTCTGGTGCTTGCTCGCAAGCTTGTTTGCCGCATGAACCTTCTCATCACAGGCCCAACACAGTGCCGCTTCGTCTGCGCAGCAAAGGACGTGTGCCTCCGCTGCCTCACACGCATTACACTGGATCTTCATGCTCTCTAAATCTGTTTCTCCCTCTACTCGATTCGAATCCAACACCAATTCCCAAACCCTAAGTTTCTGCTCTCCCTCCCTCTCTAAAGGATTTTGCAGCAGCGAAGAACACAAATCGAGGTTTTGGCCTCTTGGGTTTAAGAGTTACAGAGCAGAGGGGTACTCTCGTAAAATTTGACGGTATTGCTCTGGCAGTGTTACTGTGTTAGTATCGTCCTTAGGACGACAGACTGTATCAAGTCGTCCCATGTGTTCAAGAAGTTGTTTTCTCCGAAATTTGTGCAGTTGGAATCCCACATCATTGGCGTGAACGTATGGGACGACGTGCTACAGTGTCGTCCTAAAGATGATACTATCGTATTATCGCTCGCGCGTACAATAGGTGTTCGTACACACGAAATGTTCGCGATTCTTCTTTTCCTCTCAACGCAACGTGGAAATATCTCATCTGTCAACATCAGTTTGAGAGAATCGTAGACTATCTACACCAGACAATTTATTAACTTTGTCATTGAATCTATACCGTCAAATTCCCCAATAGTTGTTATCTTGTCCAAATCAAATAGGGTGGATAAATAATATTCTTCTGTCTGACCATGTTGGGAATAAATGTGTGCAAGGATTGGATCACCGTCCAAAGTATCTAATCGCCTACATATATTATCAATGTAAATAGGAGTAAAACATTGATGACAGCGCGCAATATGAGCCACGTGGCATTCTTAGAGGACTCTGACCGTATGGATGTTTTTCCAATCCCTAGGTGGACCTACATACCAAAAATCATCATGATTAGTTATTTCAAACCTTTGGATCTTTCTACCTCAAGTAATGGTCAATAATTATCAAGTTTCCACGGTAAAAATCAACCCATGAAAGTAACTCAAATCCAACGCCTAGAAATTATTGATATGGCTGATTATGGTTTGTAGATCCACCTAGGGATTAGCTAATCACCTATACGGTCAGACTGTAAGTCCTATAAGAGTATGCCACGTGGCTCATATTGCAAGCTGTCATCAGCCTGAATGAGTAAGACTTGCCTGACCACCCACAATATAAGCCACGTGGAAATTTATTTGAGGACACTGACCGTATAGATGTTTGACCAATCCGTAAGTGGACCTACAAACCAAAAATCAGCCTGATTAATAATTTCAAACCTTTGGATATTTGTACGGAAATAATGGTAAATAATGCTCAAATTCCTACGGTTAAAATCAACCAACGAAAATGACTTCAACTAACGCTTAGAAATCACTGATCAGGTTGACTTTGGGTTTGTGGGTACAACTAGGGATTGGCCAAACATCTATACGGTCCGTGTCCTCTAATAAATTGCCACGTGGCTTCTAGTGTGGGTGGTCAGGCAAGTCTTATTGGGCCTCAATGACAGCGGTCTGTCATAAAAGTCGAGTAAAACTTGTGTCAAAGGATGTTGTGACGGAAGCCGGTCACAGCACTCAATACGAGCCACGTGGCACATGATCAGAGGGCACTGACCGTATGGATGTTTGTCCAGTCCCTTGATGGATCTACAAACCAAAAATCAGCCTGATTAGGGATTTACATCCTTTGGATTTTTGCACCCAAATAACGCTCAATAATGCTAAAATTCCTACCGTTATAATCAACCCATGAAAATAACTACAATAGAATCGGTCGTAACCCACTAATCAGGATGATGTTTTGTGTACCGGTCCACCGAGGGACTTGACAAACATCCATACGGTCATCATCCTCTAATAATATGCCACGTGGCTCGTATTGTGTGCTGTGACCGGCTTCCGTCACAACATCTTTTGACACAAGTTTTACTCATAAAAGTTCTACTCTGCAGGACAGCACAGCTAGAGTTAACAAGTGTGGTGTTGTTCTTGTGGTGTACCACGTGGTTCACGCTCCGTAGTGTAAGAGGGAACTCGAACAGCACCGGCCCGGAGTAGAACATTGCTGACGGACCACAATATAAAGCCAGGTGGTACATTCTTATTAGATGACGTTGACCGTATGGATGTTTGGCGCATCTTTAGGTGGACCTATATACTAAAAATCAGTCCGATTATGGATTTCAAACCTGTGGATCTCTGTACCCCAAATAATGGCCTATAATGCTCAAATTCCACGGTTAAAAATCGACCCATTAAAATGATCCCAATCCAACGCTTAGAAATCACCAATCAGGCTACTTTTTGGTCAGTAGGTCCACCTTAGATTGGGCCAAACATCTAAACGGTCAGAAATCTCTAAGAATATGTCACGATGGCTCATATTATCCGTCAGCAGAGTTAATGACGGGCTTCTACTTACCTGCATGAAGTTTTACTCCTACGAACAGTTGCCATGGCCCATGTCCTTTGGTACTTGTTTATGAGCCATGCCATGCACGTGGTTCCACGTGATAGACGTGAATCCTGATTTGTCTTCTTCGGAATTCACGGTTCGGATGGTCCTAAACTAAACGACTGTCTGCCATCCTCCTGCCTTGCATAGAGGATGGAAACCACCGATATAGGCGAGATCATTACAAATGGGGAATTTTGGATACCCCGTCATTTGTTCTTATCACCTCCTTTCTCTTAATTTTCCTCACCAATTTATGAAAATCTCTAATTGCCCCGTGGCCCATCGAAATCTCTTATAACCCCTCCCATCCCCAGGTGAAACACGAAAGTAATTGTATAGGTTTTATCCTTTCTCACTTGGTGAAGTGAAAACCTAACTTCCTTCGTCGTCGAAGACAAGCATGTCTGTGTGTGCGCCTCCTGCATCCCTGTTATCGTACGTCATTAACGTTACGTAAGCCTCATCCATCTCGATGGAAAAAAGCTTCGACAAGTCGGAGAGTTGAGGCACCTCTCGTTCCGTAGGTACTCATCATTGTTCAGACCGATAAGTCCGAACAATGCTTTACTGTTCAAATTGTTAAGTCCGAACAATGAATGATTGTCCGGAATTTGCAGTCCGAACAATCAATTCAAAGACCATGACCGAGACTGCAAATGAAAAAAAAACCTAGATGTATCGTTCTGGCGAGATTACTAGAAATTCTTCTTAGAATGGTTTCAGAAATGCAATTAGAATGATATTGTCGATTAAAAAAAATTGGATTCAAATACAAACATCCATTAATTCCTCCATTGATTGCTTTACTCAAAAGTTCCAAAACGAGAGTTGTAGAAGATGTAAAATACAACCTTAGAATCATTTAGGCATTCTCCTTTTCAATAGCCTCCCTTGCTTTGAAATAGTATCCGTTGCTCTCTTGTGTGTTCTAGGGATGAGTAGAAATAGAAATGGGTTAATTAGATAAACAGAGGGGGCAAAGTTGGTATTTTATATATCTTGTGGGGGGGAAGATAAGAGAAAACACATGGGATATAGAAGTCATTTTAATTAGAGTTTAAGTGGGGGATAAAAAGAGAAATTGACGGGGTATCCAAAATTTGCCATTACAAATAGGAATAAACCTTCTGTCACAAGGTGCCGGTTGTGAGTCTTCTGACCGCCACGTGGCATATTATTAGAGGGCGCTGACCGTATGGATGTTTGGCCAGTTCCTTGGTGGACCTGTAAACCAAAAATCATCCTGATTAGTGATTCGCAACCTTTGGATCTTTGCATTCAAATAAATCTCAAAATGCACAAATTCCTACGGTTAAAATAAATCGATGAAGATAACTTCATTCCAACACTTAGAAATCACTAATCGGGCTGATTTTTGTTTTGCATATCCACCAAGGGACTGGCCAAACATCCATACAGGTCAGCGCCCTCTAATAGTGTGCCACGTGGCTCGTATTGTAGGTTGTGATCGTCTTCGATCACAACAATTGATGTTTTCCACATTCCTTAGCTTGAGATCGAACTGTACAAAAGAATGTAATAGATTGAGTGATATAAGTAGCCAGATCTATTTTTTGATTTCTAAGCGTCGGATTTTAACTATGGGAATTTGAGCATTGTTAGGGGTACAGAATCGAAAGGTCTGAAATCATGACTAATCAGGCTGATTTTTGGTTTGTAGGTCCATCTAGGGATTGGCCAAAGATCCATACGGTCAACATTCTCCAACTGGCTCGTATTATGGGTGGTCGGGGTTATATAATTGTCGGCGGTCATGCAAGCTTTACTTTTTTTTTTTTTACGGAAAATTTTTTAAAGGAAAAAAAATTTAAATATATTTACAAAAACAAAAGTAACTTTCTGACATTTACAAAAAAAAAAGTAACTAGACACCCTTTAAAAGGGCGTCCCTCCCTCACAAAAATTAAAGTTGAAACAGGCTGATAAACTCCCTTTTAAAGGGCATCTATATGATTGCCAACAGAGGAGTCACAATACGAGCCACATGGCACTCTTAGTGGACGCTGACCGTATGGATATTTGGCCAATCACTAGGTGGGCCTACACACCAAAAATAACATGATCAGTGGTTTATAAGCGTTGGATTGAAGTTATTTTCATGAGTTGATTTTAACCGTAGGAATAATATTTGAGTGCAAAGATCCAAAGGCTGTAAATTACTAATCAAGCTGATTTTTGGTTTGCAGGTCCATCGAGGGACTGGCCAAACATCCATACGGTGAAAGGGAGTCTAGTTACTTTTTTTTTTTAATGTTAGAAAGTTATTTTTATTTTTTGTAAATACATTTAAATTTTTTTTCTTTAAGAAAATTTCCGTTCTTTTTACATGTACATTAGTGTCTAGGTAGGACATGGCTGTGAGAGTTGAAATATGTATGGTCGCCGGTCCATAAGGATGGATGGTAGGGACAAAGACCATCAGATATACTTAGGATGTGAGTTCATTTTACTTAAAATTTTCAATGAATGATCATAATTTTTTTCGTTACAGGGGTTAACCGTTAAGGTTTAAAAATGAAACCTTTCAGTCTTTTTAAAAAGCTGGCTAAAATAAATGATATATTATAAATTTACATTAATCGGGTGGATTTTTGTTTTGCAGATCCACCGAGGGACTGGCCAAACATCCATACGGTCAGTGTCAGATCCCTCTAATAGTGTGCCATGTGGCTCGTATTGTAGGTTGTGACTGGCTTCGGTCACAACATTTGAGTTTTTCACATTCCTTAGCATGTGATTGAACCGTACAAAAGAATGTAATAGATTGAGTGATACATGTAACCAGATCATTTTTTTTTTTTTTGATTTCCAAATGTCGAATTAGAGTCATTTTCATGGGTTGATTTTAACTGTGGGAATTTGAGCATTGTTTGGCGTACAAGATCCAAATGTCTGAAATCATGACTAATCAAGCTGATTTTTGGTTACCTAGGGATTGGCCAAAGATCCATACAATCAACATTCTCCAACGTGGCTCATATTATGGGCGGTCAGGGGTTATATGACTGTCGGCGGTCATGCAAGTTTATTCTTTTTTTTTTTTAACACGTACATGAATGTCTAGGTAGGACATGGACGTGCGAGTTGAGATATGTATGGTCCCCGTCCATAAGGATGGATGGTAGGGACAAAGACCGTCAGATATACTTAGGATGTGAGTTCATTTTACTTAGATTTTTCAATGAATGATCATAATTTTTCATTACAGGGATGAACCGTTAGGATTTAAAAATGAAACATTTTAGTCTTTTTAAAAAACTCGCTAAAATAAATGGTATATTATAAATTTACACAAGAAAAAAAGTCATTTTTGAATGATTTTGAACCATTTTTAAAATTTTCATAACAGAATGATTTTGGACTTTTTTCATAATTTTGGAATGGCTCAATCATTTGGAAATTGTCTAAAATTGTATCATTTTTAGATAATTGTAGTGTCCAACACTAATAACTTTGTGACACATGTACCTAAGGAAATCGGGAGACCATGTAAATTGGTTTCCCCTTTTCGTCAGTATGTTTTGTTCTTTAAAAAAGGGTTGTAGGTAGCCTGAAACTCTTATTAACAGTAAGGTGAGCTTCGGACAACTCATTTTTTTTGAAAATGCAGTTTAATTTTGTTTTGAAATAGAGAAAGGTGGAATAGAATTTGACTTCAAAACTTAATTTAGTTTTGATAAAAGGTGTTGTTTTATAGAATATAATTTGAAAAACAAAAATAGAGATGATTTGCTAAGGGCCGAGTAGGGCTAGGCCCCATTGAGTGTGACCCTGGCCTGTCCCTTATTTAGAAGAACCTTATTTATTTGAGTCCGGCCCGGCCTGACCATAAGGACTTAAAATTTATATTAGGGCTTTAAACGAGCTGGGCTGGGCCTCCTTACAAGAGGGCCGGATTGACACCCCTACTTGTAATCCCAAAACTGTGGCAAGTGAGTGCATTGCATTGAACCAAGCATGGCCTAGATTGATTAATGTAGATCCTCGAGTATTCCTTATACTTTTGGGCCACATTTTGTATGTGTATGTGGAGACTAACCACCTTGCACACCAATATTCATTGGTTGCCTTTGTTCATTGGTTTTTAGAATTAGGGTCGGGCTTCGTTGACAGATATGAAATGACAGGTAAAATGACAAGGACACAATATAAGCCAGGTGGCACACTGTTATAGGACTGACGGTATGGATGTTTGTCCTATCCCTTGGTGGACCTACAAACCAAAAATCAGCCCGATTAGTGATTTATAGGCTTTGGATTGGACTTATTTTCATGGGCTGATCTCAACTGTGAGAATTTGAGCAGTATTTGAGGTACAAAGATGCAACACTTATAAATCACTAATCAGGCTGATTTTTGGTTTGTTAGTCCGACATGGGAGAGGAAAAAGATCCGTACGGTCAGAGTCCTGTAACAGTGTGCCATCTGGCTTATATTGTGTCCCTGTCATTTTATATCTGTCAACGGAGCCCGACCCTTCAGAATAATGTTGCCCTGCTCAACTGGGTATCTATCTCGAATAACTGGACTTACATTCAAAACTAGCGTAATCATCTTTTGATGATGGGTCAGGTTCAGGGGATTTGTCTTTTCTAACTCATCTTGGTAGTCGTGTTCTCGGCAGTTGATTCCGAGGATACAACAGTGGTTGATACTTGATAGTGCTGAGTTGGCATTCACTTTTTTCAAAGCCTATAAGTTACTAATCAGTCTGATTTTTGGTTTGTAGGTCCACCATGGGATAGGGCAAACATCCATACGGTTAGAGTCTTGTAATAGTGACCCACGTGGCTTATATTGTGTCCATGTTTATCTGTCTCGATGCAAGTTGAGGCCTAAGGCAAAAACACCATATGAGGCCTTTTAATATTTCATATAATATATTAGGATTGGGATCGGTATCAAGGTCGGGGACAACCATTTTTTGACAACCATCTGGCGGACCCACTTAGAAGATGAATCAATGGCTGATTTTTGGTGAGGACGATATCTAGGGTGAGGAGATCATCCTCACAAAAAATCAAATCATTATGATATTCATAGACTAGTTTAGAAGTTGAAGAATTATGAACCGTTTATTTTTATTGTGTAACTTGAAAACCACATTTGATAGGGTTAGAAATTTTACAATGAGCTGATTTTTTTTGAGGGTGATCCATATGGTGAGGAGATCATCCTCACCAAAAATCAGCCATTGATTCATCTTCTATGCGGGTCCACCAAAATGGTTGTCCACCAATCTTGATCCATTAATATATGGTATTGATTAAATTTTTAAACTCTCTGTGTGGTAGAAAGTCTTATTTAACAACTATTCATGATGATCAAAAGCTGTTGAAAAAAACTTAGATGAACAAGACTTCTATTGCAGTCCATGCAGAACTCTCGCGGCCCTACATAGATCATTTTTTATTCCTAATGACTGTGTGGATGTTCAACCCACATATTGATGGATAAACACACTAAGAATCAGCTTGATTGATGATTTCTAGCCATTGGATTTACTACTCAAAAAGCATGCTTGAATCCAATGGCTAGAATCAAATCCTAAAAGGCACTAAAATCTATGGCTAGAGATGACAAATCAGGTTAAGTTTTGTATGTCCAGCAAGAGGTGGGCTAAACATCCATGTGGTTAGTGGACTGGGGCCTTCTCTCACTTGGGGCCTATGGCGACCGCCTTACTAGCCTTTATGGTTGAGCCGGCCCTGGGTGTTACCCATTATAATGGTCAGAAGACTCGTAACCGTAACATTAAAGGACGGTTATATCGTCATAATGGACCATTTAAAACATTGTCCGGACTCTGGAGGTGCCTCAGGAGTCCTCGCATGATCTTAAATTTTTAATCTTTGAATTTGAATTTTGAAAACTAGAGCACATCCACGAGGATTTGCCGTTTGTACCAAGTCAAAAGTCGGTTATCTTTGCCAGCGTTAGGGGATATGCCCTCCCTTAAGTCTACATCGTTTGATGGTCCCAAGATCTCACATCATGCGAGATTCGTACAGCATCCAATGGTTGGGAGTTGGGACCAGTGGCCGAGACAGGATTTTGTTCAAGTGTTTGTGTGTGCTGCAAAATCCGTAAAAATTGATTAAAGAGGGCAAACCAAAGGAAAAAAAGGATAATTTTGGAAACAAATTTTTTTTAATGACTTTTCAAAAGTTGAGGTGGGACCCTAGAGAGGACATCCGCCTTAAGTTGACGGCATCAATTCTCTATTTGTGACCCACCATTCCATATGGTCCCATCTGATCTCTGGCCCAAGATTGGCCCAATCAAATGATCATAACTATCCATTATATTATGGGTCGGGCTCTGTTGACAGATCTAAAATGACAGGTATCTGTACAGGGACACAATATAAGCCACGTGGCATACTTTTACAGGACACAATATAAGCGTTGGATTGGAGTGTTTTTCAAGGGTTGATTTTTGACCGTGAAATATGAGCATTATTTGCGGTAAAAGATCCAAAGGTTTGAAGTCACTAATCAACAGGCTGATTTTTGGTCTGTAGGTCCACCTAGGGATTAGCCAAACATCCATACAGTCAGCATCCTCTAATAGTGCACCACGTGGTACATAATGTGGTGGTCAGCAAAGTTTTACTCGGTTCAATCCCTTACCCTGTGCAAGTTTACTCCACGTGTGGTTGGGCCATTGAAATAAAAATCACCACACTTTACCCTGTGCAAGTTTCCTCCACGTGTGGTTGGGCCATTGAAATAAAAATCACCACATGTGGGCACCGCCCCCGCTTAGTACGGCTACAGGTCTTGCGGACCTGCCTAAACCGTGTTGACTCGCCAAAAAAATATCTTTGAACCGTCAGACCGATTAATACTTCGCTGATCGCTGATCGCCGAACCCCCACCATATGATCTACGTGGCACACTATTATAGGATGATGACAGTGTGCATGTTTTCCCTAGGTGGACTTACAAACCAAAAAATCAGCTTGATTGGTGATTTCAAACCTTTGGATCTTTGTACCCAAATAATGCTCAAATTCAAATTCCAACGTTAAAATCAATCTATGAAAATGACTCCAATCCAACGCTTAGAAAATCACCAATCAAATTGATTTTTGATCTGTAAGTCTACCTAGGATTGGCCAAACGGATGTGTCCTCTGAAATGTGTCACGTGGCTCATATTTACTCTGGAAGGAGATGTTGGAACCTTCGGCTGTTGTACGTAGCCAGGCGATCTGGCTACGATCTAATCGTGGTCCCGAATGTCCCGATTAGGCGCCGATATACAAATGTTAGTTAATTTCAGTTAACCTAACCTCGGGAACGAAAAGGTTGGAGGAGATCCTCAGGACCACGGTTCATTAGGATTCAGCTTTGTTTCAAATCTAAGGATAAGTTTTTCAGAAACGTGGAGAATCTTTATGAAAATATTTTCCTGTCAAATCACGTGGCCTTTCATTTACGAGTAAAACCTGTCATCGAAGGAGAAGACAGGGTAGCAGATGATGGCACGTGGATTTGTACGGACTGACCACCTCGGTCTCACAGCCCACTCACACTGGTGAGTGTTTTGGCAAAAAAGCTCTTGAGTACTCACCGGTGTATGTGTGGTGAGGCCGAGGTGGTCAGTCCGTACAAATCCCACTTGCCCAGATCTGCTGCCTGTCTTCTCCTTCGATGACAGGCCGGTCATCAAAGTTTTATCCTTCATTTACTCCTTTCCATGTACCTCCCTTGTCCAGACTGAGAATGGTACAGTACAAATCTCATTCAACGGTCTGGACCTTGGGACGCATTAGGGCTGACAATGGATGGGGTTAGAGTCAGATTGGTACTGATTTGGCACCGATCTGATAAGAAATCCAATTGATCCGGATCCGATTCTATATGACTAGATTGGTTATGGGTCTACTCCAATCCGATCCAATATGCATATAACTAGTAGGTGCCCCGTGCCATCGGCACTCCGCGACAAAGAATTTGCCAAAATTAGGTGAGTGGCGGAGATACACCGTCCATTTTGGGGAGGATTAGAGAAGGTATAAGTAAGTAGACAGCCAATGTATTTTGTTATATAGAATAGTAAATGGCCAAAAGCGTTTGCAAAAATTGGGTGCCCTCGGCACTCATACGGTATAACGGACTGGGGCGTTAACTCTTTTTCCATTATAACGGCTGTTATAACGGATTGTAGCACATAGAGGGAGACATGAGAAAATAACAGAAATAATAAAAAATAACGGTGTTGAAATTTAAATTTTGAATAAATTGAGGTCAAATGAGGTGGATTGAGTGGCTAAAATCTAACCATCCACATTAGATAGATAGATTTGATCTCAACCACTCTTTATCTACCCGTCCATATTAGATGGATGGATAAGATAAGAGAATACAATTGAGTTGTCTTGATCTATGCGAGGGTGGCCCGTGCCCACGGCACTTTTCGACAAAGTGTTTGTCAAAATCGGGTGGGAGTTAATCTCAGCCATCGATATGAGCATAGTGGATCTCAGCCACTCATTATTGAAGCCATATAAGATAAGAGGGGTATAAGAAAACTATTAAATTTCCGTTAAATTCTATTTTTTAAAAATTTTAAATTTTCAAAATTTAAAATTTTAATTTCAGCACCACTTTTTTCTGTTAAAATCATTAAAATCCGTTAAAATCCATTTTTTCCATTTTTACCCGAGCCATTTCAATCCGTTTAAATGGTAACACCCTCTCGAGGCATAAAAAGTGGGGCTCCTGAGCCTGACCCTTGGGCTATATGTAAATCAAACCCATTTCATTCCTTATATGTAAGTAAATAGTAGGTGACCCGTGCTCACATCACTCATCGACAAAGCGTTCGTCAAAATTGGGTGTGAGTGGCTGAGATCCACTGTCCATTTGGTGTGATAAGATCTCGATCATCCCTTATGAAGCCGGATAAGAGGGGGAGACAACCGTCCTATTTTGTTATATAGACTAGTGGGTGCCCCGTGGCATCGGCACTCCTCGACAAAGAATTTGCCAAAATCAGGTGAGTGGCGGAGATCCACCGTCCATTTGGGGGAGGATTAGAGGAGGTATAAGTAGGGTGGTTTGTTATATAGAATAGTAAATGGCCCATGCCCATGGCACTCTCCGACAAAAGAGTTTGCAAAAATTGGGTGCCTTTGGCACTCAAACGGTATAACGACTGGGGCGTTACCGTTTTTTCCATTATAACGGCTGTTATAACGGATTGTAACGCACAGAGGGAGAAATGAGAAAATAATAGAAATAACAAAAAATAACGGTGTTGAAATTTAAATTTTGAATAAATTGAGGTCAAATGAGGCGCATAGAGTGGCTGAAATCTAACCGTTCACATTAGATCGATGGATTTGATCTCAACCACTCTTGATCTACTCGTCCACATTAGATGGATGGATAAGATAAGAGAATACAACTGAGTTGTCTTGATACATATGTGGGTGGCCTGTGCCTGCGGCACTTTTTGACAAAGTGTTTGTCAAAATCGGGTGGGAGTTAATCTCAGCCATCGATATGAAGCATAGTTGATCTCAGCCACTCATTATTGAAGCCATATAAGATAAGAGGGGTATAAGAAAACCATTAAATTTCTATTAAATTATATATATATATTTTTTTTTAAATTTCAATTTTCAAATTTCAAAATTTGAATTTTAGCACCACTTTTTTCCGTTAAAATCATTTAAATCCGTTAAAATTTATTTTTTTCCATTTTTGCCCTGGCCGTTTCAATCCGTTTCAACGGCCGTTTTAACTGTAACACCCCTCTCAAGGCATAAAAAGTGGGGCTCCTGAGTCTGACCCTTGGGCTATATGTAAATCAAACCCATTTCATTCCTTATATGCAGGTAAATAGTAGGTGACCCGTGCCCACGGCAGTAATCGACAAAGAGTTTGTCAAAATTGGGTGTGAGTGGCTGAGATCCACAGTCCATTTGGTGTGATAAGATCTCAGCTATCCTTTATGAAGCTGGATAAGAGGGGGAGACAACTGTCCTGCTTTGTTATAAAGACTAGTGGGTGCCTCGTGCCATCGGCACTCCTCGACAAAGAATTTGCCAAAATCAGGTGAGTGGCGTAGATCCACCGTCCATTTGGGGGAGGATTAGATCTCGGCCCTTCTTTGTTGATGCTTATAAGAGGAGGTATAAGTAAGGAGACAACCAATGTGTTTTGTTATATAGATAGTAAATGGCCCATGCCCATGGCACTTTCCGACAAAAGCGTTTGCAAAAATTGGGTGCCTTCGGCACACAAACAGTATAACGGACTGGGGCATTATCGTTTTTTCCATTATAACGACTGTTATAACGGATTGTAACGCACAGAGGGAGACATGGGAAAATAATAGAAATAACAAAAAATAACTGTGTTGAAATTTAAATTTTGAATAAATTGAGGTCAAATGAGGCGGATTGAGTGACTGAAATCTAATCGTCCAAAATAGGTCAATGGATTTGATTTCAACCACTCTTTATCTAACCGTCCACATTAGATGGATGGATAATGTGGGGGAAAAATCTCGTCGATCCTTCCCGCACGATCCCCGAGGATTCGGATTGATGAGTAGTGGTGAACTGCCCCGGTGTGGTCGGCCTTACTTCCGATGATCTCGAGAGGATTGGGCCGTCTGATGTCCCCTCATGTCTGGATTGGTTCGTCGCTACTCCGGCCATCGGGTACTTGCAAATTACACTCCGTCGCTCAAGTCAGTGTGAATTCAGATACTCTTTAACGAATTCTTGATACCTGTCTATCTCTTTCTCTTGTGTTTTTTCGATCCTCTCTTCACTCGATCTTCTTTCCCTTTTAAAGGGGCCTCAACAAGGAGCGCGTCGTTGTTGAGGAGCCTGCAACCGTCATTTCTTGATAACAGTTTTTTGTCATGTTTCTTGGTCAGAGGGGAATGTTTCGCAAGAGCGCTCTGCGAGTTGACATTTGTAGACGTCTAGGTCTCATGCTTGTCAACTTTGGGTGACAAGCTTTTCTACTGGCTGGTCGGCCCTTTCAGGTGTTCCGATATGGAGCATTCTTTAATCGGATGGCGTCGGCAGGTGTTCAGATAAGGACGAATGGCCGCTCATGTTGTTCCGACTAGGCCTATACTTTAGTCGGACGGTGTCGGAGGGCATTCTGACAAGGACGGACGGCTTCTCCCGTCGGGTCTGACAGGGTTCATCCTTTAGTCGGAAGGCATCGGCCGTTGCTCTGGCAAAGTGTATCCTTTGATTCGGTCGGAAAACACATGCCCTGGCGAGAATATATATCTATCGGATCCTAGGCCGATGTGGTCCATGACCTGTGGAAGCCAATGTGCTTCTACTCGGAGAACATGCCTCATTAAGTGACACGTAACCTTGTCTTAGCTTCTCGGAAAATAGGGTACCCACAGATAAGATAAGAGAATACAACTGAGTTGTCTTGATACATGCGTGGGTGGCCCATGCCCGAGGCACTTTCGGACAAAGTGTTTGTGAAAATTCGGGTGGGAGTTAATCTCAGCCATCAATATGAAGCATAGTAGATCTCAGCCACTCATTATTGAAGCCATATAAGATAAGAGGGGTATAAGAAAACTATTAAATTTATGTTAAATTCTATTAATTTTTAAAATTTAAAATTTAAAATTTTCAAATTTAAAATCAGTTGAGTGGCGGAGATCCATCGTTCATTTGGGGGAGGATTAGATCTCGGCCCTTCTTTGTTGATGCTTATAAGAGGAGGTATAAGTAGGGAGACAACCAATGTGTTTTGTTATATAGAACTGTAAATGCCCTGAAAGTAGGATTTTTCCTTGTCGTCGAATCGGAAAAACCCGATTTCAACACATTTTTGATTTGATCATTCTATTTCACTGTTTATTTCTGCAAAATATTCAAACTTGTATAGTGACTCGTGTCGGATATCGTCCGCACTCGGGGTAGGGCAATTAAAGAACAATAATTATTGAAACTGCTTAGAATGGTGGAGAGATGGCAATCAGGTTTTAAAACATGGATTTTTGTGAGAGATTAATCAGACGAAGCATCAATTAAAAAAAAATCAAGAAAAGCATAACTTTCAAAATCAAACTTTATTCAATTATAAATCAACTTACAATACTTGAATAAAAATAAGCAATACATAAAACTAAAGCAAATAAACTAAAGAAAATAGAGAGAGAAGGTAGAGAGAGAAAGTAGTAGAAATAGTTAGAGAGAGAAAATAAGGGTAGAGAGAGAAAGAGAAATTTAACCTTTGAACTTACCGATGTTAAGCAATTGGGATCAATAGGAGAAATGGAGATCTTGGTGGCTGGATGTGGCAAGGCAGTGGACTGTGGTGGTGATGTGAACTTGGTGCACACGAGTTAGGCACTACCATGCATTGATTAGAGGATGATCTGCCACGTGAGTGGCTACACCATGGAGTAACTCCCCTGCTTGCTTGTGGTGAAGGAGTTCAAGCCCTGAAGAAAAACGGAGAACTAGCCACGTGGAATTGAGGGTACCACGTGGAAGAGAGGAGGGTGCTACCCTGTGTGGTGCACAGAGGCAGCAAAGTGGACCAACTTTGAGACGAACTGCATGCAAGTCCTTGAAAGAAGACAGCGGCTGTCTTGTAGAGTGAGAAACCTCCAATCGAAAGGAGGAGCAGTATGCAGCCAGGTGCTTCCTTTGAGTTGCAGATGCTGCAAAATGGTTGCAGCAGCAACCATTTTGAAGAAATAGAGTTGCAGGTGCAGCAGCTAAGAATTGGGCTTGGAGACCGTGGTGAAGGAGATGCAGACAAAGAGCAAGCACGGCCTGCTATGATGGAGTGCAACACCTGCGTGCAAGAAGAGTTTGCAACCAGCGAAGGATGGCAGAGGAACAGGTGTTGAAAATCGTCCGAAACAAGGGCAGCGTGGAGGGGATTCAAGATGCGATGGTTGAGGAGTTGCAGATCCTTCAAGGCGTTGAAGAAGTGAGCATCGTGGCTTTAATGGAGATGCACGGTGGTTGCTGCAAGTGTTCGTCGGCCGGAGTTGCAGGTCGCAACTCCGGTGAAGAAAATAAAGAAGAAGAAGAAGAACTCACCGTCGATCCTTGCAGGTGGATGTGAAGTGAAGGGGCGCTGGCTGGTGGAGATGAACGTCTAGATCGGAGGAGGAAGACTTGGTGGTGGAGACCGTAAGTTGCAGGCAACCTGCAACTTGAAGATCTCCCGGAGTTGCAGAGGTGCTGATCGGAGGGCAGAACTAATGGCTTGCTCTCTTGCAAGCCGTGAAGGAAGTGGTGGTGCGTGGAAAGAGCACACAGGCGGTGAAGTTGCAGACCTGCAACTTGTTGTGAAGAAGAAGAAGAAGAAGAAGAAGAAGAAGAAGAAGAAGAAGAAGAAGAGGAGGAGGAGGAGAAAGAAGAAAAAGAAGGAGAAGAATGAGGCCAAAGAAGATGGGAAAACATGGGAAGGGTTTTGGAGAAGGATTGGAAGAGATTGGAGGGGGATTAGGGTTCCAACGAACCCTTCTCTTCCCTTTAAAAAGCTTCCCTATTTCCTTTAATGGAAATATGGTATTTTTCAAAAATAAAAAAATAAGAAAAATAAATTTTTTTTTAAAGTAAAATCCTACTTTTCTATGGGGAATTTCCCCATTTAGTGGACCCCCCATTTTTTAAAATTTAATTGAAATTCACGGGGTCCACTAAATGGTCGGACAGCGGGTCGATGATGATGGGCCCGGCTACTGGCCCACATGGATTGATGATGTCCATCGTCTTACAAGATGATGTGACAGACAATCTGATGACGATCGGATGGATGGTGACTTGATTGGGACCCAGATTGGTAGATCGACGGATCTAGAGAGATCCAACGGTCCGGTGGAAGATCCAACGGTCAGAAAGCTAAGGGAGATGAGATAGAGCCAATGGGCAGGAGTTCTGGGGTTAGGTCAGTAGATTCGAGGACCGAGAGATGAAGAGAGAGAGAATAAGGAGAGATGAGAGAGAAAATATCAGAAAATGAAGATAAAAGTATTGGCAGAGGGTCTGGAACCCTGGTCTTCACTGTGACCATCCTCACGCTTCTCCAGTAGAGTAGAATATCATTCCTTGCTGACTCATGTGGCTTTAAACGCTTTGGTCCGTCTCTTGGTCATTGGCTCTCCTGCTCTTTTCGTTCTTTGGGCCGACTTTTTGGTCATCTTATTCAGCCCATAATTGGCCCATATCGTCTAGTCATAGCATGTGGGCTCTTTAAGCTTTGATAATGGGCTTTCTTGGTCGATGTGGGCTCGCAAGTCTTGAGAATTGTCCCATCGGGGTTTCCTGCGACAGAAGAAGCGCGTAATGAGACTCTATCAGAATGACTTAATGTCTAGACTTCCGAAAATGTGTTTAATACATGCAAATATACCATTTCATCTAGAAAAGTGTGTTCTGCGCAATAAAAGAGACTCTTACGTAGAAAAGTAGATAAATAGAGCATTTTAACATAGGATAGTGTGAAAACGCTTAGAAGATAAGAGTGAAAAATACGCACTTTTAAGCAAATATCATGGCCCATGCCCACGGCACTCTCCGACAAAAGTGTTTGCAAAAATTGAGTGCCTTCGACACTCAAACGGTATAACGGACTGGGGCGTTACCATTTTTTCCATTATAACGATTGCTATAACGGATTGTAACGCAAGGGTAAAATGGGAAAATAACAGAAATAACAAAAATAACGGTGATGAAATTTAAATTTTGAATAAATTGAGGTCAAATAAGGCAGATTGAGTGGCTGAAATATAACCGTCCACATTAGATCAATGGATTTGATCTGAACCACTCTTTATCTAACCGTCCACATTAGATGGATGGATAAGATAAGAGAATACAACTGAGTTGTCTTGATACATGCGTGGGTGCCCCGTGCCCGTAGCACTTTTCAACAAAGTGTTTGTCAAAATCGGGTGGGAGTTAATCTCAGCCATCGATATGAAGCATTGTGGATCTCAGCCACTCATTATTGAAGCCATATAAGATAAGAGGGGTATAAGAAAACCATTAAATTTCTGTTAAATTCTATTAATTTTTAAAATTTAAAATTTTCAAATTTCAAATTTTGAATTTCAGTACACCTTTTTTCCGTTAAAATCATTAAAATCCATCGAAATCCATTTTTTTCATTTATGCCCTTGGCCGTTTCAGTCCATTTTAATGGAAACACCCCTCTCGAGGCATAAAAAGGGGGGCTCCTGAGGCTGACCCTTGGGCCATATGTAAATTCAACCTATTTCATTCCTTATATGTAGGTAAATAGTAGGTGACCCGTGCCCACGGCACTCAACTACAAAGCGTTTGTCAAAATTGGGTGTGAGTGGCTGAGATCCACAGTCCATTTTTTGTGATAAGATCTCGGCCATCCTTTATAAAGCCGGATAAGAGGGGGAGACAATCGTCATGTTTTATTATATAGGTATATATACATATATAATACCTTTAGCATATATTTAAATACCTTAAAGAAATTAAATATATATCTATATAATACATATTTTATATATAGTATAGATATCGTGTTTTTATCAGATCGGAACAGGTCGATCATGTACTTATCCGAGATCGGATCGATTATATGTGATCCTGTACCAATTCGATAACCAAAAATAAGGTTCCAGACTCGATTTTTTCATATTGGATCATATCTCTGAGTCGATCCGATTCATTGCTAGCCCTAGGACGCGTCCGTCCGAGTAAAACTTCTGTCACAACAGGTTGGGACTGAAGCACAATACGAGCCATGTGGAACACTTTTAGTGGACGTTGACCATATGGATGTTTGGCCAGTCCTTCGGTGGACCTGCAAAACAAAAATCAGCCTGATTAGTGAATTATAAGCGTTGTATTGAAGTTATTTTAACCATAAGAATTTGAGCATCATTTGGGTGTTAAAATCCAAAGGTTGTAAATCACTAATCAGGCCGATATTTGGTTTGCAGGTCCACCGAGGGACTGACCAAACATCCATATAGTCAGCGCTCTCTAATAGTGTGCCATGTGGCTCATACTGTGGGTTGTGCTTCGGTCACACCATCTTGTGAGAGAAGTTTTACTCCAATAATTCACATCAAGGAAAAAGTATAGTCCTCCCGACGGAGTAAAACTTCTCCACCCGTTACTAACACCTGCCTTTAAATGCAAGAACGTGGAAGTTGGATGAGACGTGCTTCCACATTTTCATAAAAAGTAAAGTCTTAATTATTATTTTGGTAGAAAAACAAATAAAATTTAAAAAGTCCAAAAGACATATTACAACGTAGAAAATAAAAATTAAGACCACAGGCCTACATATGAGAAAATTTTTGAAGCGGTAGAAATTTAGAAGCTGCGGTCCTAGTAAGCAGCAGAAATTTAGAAGCCGCGGTCGCGGCTCAGGACCGCGGCTTCTAAATTTCTGACCACAGCTTCTAAATTTCTGCTGCTACAAAAATTTTCGTACTCAGAGGACAGATTACAGGGCGCGGCTTCTATGCGCCAGGGCCGTACAGACCAAACAAAATGGCCCTACTCAAGTTGTGCCTTGTCAGTAAAAAATGCAAAAAGTAACCGTGCCCCCGACATAACCGACTAACCTGGGTTACGGTTGTGTTTTTAATTGCAAAAACTTTAACTTTTTTGCTGATGTGGCACAACTTGACCAGGGTTGTTTTGTTTGGTCTATAATCTGTATGGCCTTGGCACATGGAAGCCGCTCCCCAGATTACAACCCAGAGCTTTCCTCAACCTACACCATACAGCCTCGTGGAACGCCATATTTAATGTTTCATTCAAGGTTACATCTTTTAATTAACTCCTCATTCAAACTCATTTTTTAAAAGCTTGAATTACATAGCACTACTTGCTCTAAATTGTTAGATAACAACTTCTCAACCTTTGATTAACCATATTACATGGGGATGGTAGCTAGCAACATGTGAACTTGAAGATCGATCCAAGAACTACCACAGGTTGGCCAACAAAGTGCACAACCCCGATTTATGGAAGATGAGTTGGGGGAGCTAGAAGAGCTCTCCTTCGGCTAACTCTAGCAACTTCTCCTCTTGACCTCGAATGTCATATTTTTTATTTCTACTAAGCTTTGCGCCATCCATTCCAAGTTGATCTGCTTCCAAGTCGAAGGTAGTCACCGACGTCCTCCCCGTCTTCAATGTGATAAATCGTCTTATTTTTATCCTTCTTAGAAGTGCGTTCTCTATCACTCTCGGCTGCCGTTGCATCTTAATTACTCAGTATAGGTCTACTTTGGTGGCATTTGGTAAAACTTAATTTCATACCTTAATGGGGCATTCATACTATTTGATAACCACTTGAAAATTCATACCTAAAATTCAGTATCACTGAAATTCAATAATTTTTTTAAGTCATCTCCTAATTACTTAATGCGGTAAGACATTTTGGCTGAATGCAGTAAGTGATAGAATCTTTAAAAAGATTCTAAGATTCTCTAAAAAATACTTATATGTCATTGTATCAAAGTTTTCTCTATAAAAAACTTACAAAAATATCCTAATAAACATTTTAAAATACTTAATATATACCATTATCTTATTTTTTTTAGATATAAGGACCTTTACCAAATGATCTAAATTTATGAAAATTAAGCACTTAAATTTCAACACTTAAATTAAACAATTTATAAGCTTTCAGTGCTAAAATTAGGTTTTACCAAACATAGCCTTTTTATTTTAACTAATTTCTAGGATTGGTTTTCTAGAGCAACAATGCAAACTACTTCATTGGAAAGGTTCCTACATTTTATCAAGTCAAAAACTCTGTTTCGATTTGGTCATCCTTTGTTTTTCCTTTTCATTAGTAGGCAACACATGTGAGCAAAGTAGGGGCATTTTTAGACAAAAGGGGCTAAACAGAAAAGTTTCAGCCAAATGGTTTAGAGGGGCAAATTCAAAAATTATGGCAACTCAACACATTGTTAGAAAGACAAAAGCTGAAAGTGGAAAAGTCGAAACTGCCAAGGGAAAATATGATATGAGGGGAAAAAATTAAAAAAAAAATGCCCACTTGGCATTTGCCTTAATAGTACTAGTGGGTCGTACATGTGTTGCATGTGAGTGATTGTAGGGGCTTTTTTGAAAGATTAGTTTCGAGGGGTGAACAGTTACAAAATAAAAAAATTATGAAGTTGTTCATATAAAATAGACATGTAGTTATTAAGGAGTTGTTTTGAAAATATGGAAGAAATGAAATAGAAAGTACTCATGTTGTTATTAAGGAACTGTTTTAGAAATATGAAAACAATATCATGGTAAGTAATTAAATAGTTAGCAAGGGGCTGTATTGAAAATAAGAATTATGAAATAAAAAAGTGCTTAAGTAGTTAACAAAAAGATATATTGAAAATGCAATTATGATACGAGAATGGTATTTTTTTTTGCTGGATAAGCGAATTATATTATAAGCAGAAAGAAATAAAAGTACAACTGATAAAGAAATGGCTCAAAACAAACTGACATCCCAACTAAGTTGGCACATCAGAATAAGCATACTCTCCTCAAATTCTAGTTAAATCTGTAAGAATAAGAAAGAGGGTCCTCCATTTTACTATTGAATGGGGGCCTTCCAACAAAAGTTTCGAGATAATTCTCAACAAGATTAGCTCCATACTTGGCTGCTGAATCTGCAGCAAAATTGGCTTCTCTCCATGTCGATGAGATGATGCAATGGTGTAAGGAGCTTTTAGAAAGGTTTCATTTGGATCTAAGCTTCCAAGGAATAAGGTTATGACCAATTACATGAACTGCAGCAATTGAATCTGATTCTATTCATAGATTGCACCATCCTTGGGAAGTAGCCCAAGCAACTCCTTCAACTATGGCAGCGCATTCTGCAAAGAAATTGGAGACATTTCCAAGTCCCTTGCACAAAATCCCTAGAAGGCAACTAGAGCTAGTTCTGAAAATAACCCCAACACTCCGGGGTCTGGTAGGGAACTAATAGTGAATTGCGTGCACCAGGTAGATAGATTCGGTATAGCTAATGGTTCTAACCTCTGGGCTGGTCAGTTCCTAAGCTCGCGAACCAACAATACAGGGACAGATCTACCCATGGATACTGCACAAATGGGAACATCAGCCTTAACATAATTGAACCCATGATTTTCTCTATAGAGGGGGTACACTCACTCACCACCACACCAAGAGCACACATGTACCACAACAACCCCACTTAACAAAAAATAAATTAAAACCTTTAACTTGGATGACGTGGAGGTGGTGATAATCTCACCACTTATCCGTTGACACGTGACCCCCAAAACTCCACTCTAATAAGAAAAACTAAGATCACTGTAACCTTAAATGTGGGGTTGTTGGGAGCTAAGTATGGACGAGTAGGTCAACAGCGCTCGTGAGCAAAGTTCTACTTAGTTTAGGGGTGGGGTATATTTTTTTTGGTACTGCTAAGATACCTTTCCCATGCATACAACTACCACTTCATGAGTAAAACTTTGATGGCAGCGGCCTGTCATCAAGGCCGATGACATGGTCAATACGTGCCACATGGCATACTATTAGAGGACTCTGACCGTATGGATGTTTTTCCAATCCCTAGGTGGACCTATAAACCAATACTCAGCTCTATTAGTGATTTCAAACCTTTCGATCTTTGTACTCAAATAATGGTCAATAATGCTCAAATTACCACGGTTAAAATTAACCCATCAAAATAATTCAAATCCAACACCTATAAATCAGTAATCGGCCTGATTTTTAGTTTTTATGTCAACCTAGGGATTGGTCAAACATCCATACGGTTAGAGTCCTCTAACAATGTTCCACGTGGCTCATATTGAGCCCTGTCATCGGCCTTTGATGACAGGACTATGTCATCAAAGTTTTACTCCCCCCTCACGTATACGTGGCAGTTTTTGAATGGTAGACATTTTTCCACACATCAACCTCCGCCCATGTGATAAATGTCAGAGACAATAATTTTCTTAGTCAAAATAGCTATAATTCGAGCTGTTCTTTGATGCAACTTTATGTACCAAAATTTTGATGCAGACGTCCCTCAAATTGCAACGTAGTAGACTTGTTCGGACGCACTTGCCCCTTGAATGTCTGGCCCACATTATGATAGAGCTACACACCAAAAATCAGCATGATTGGTGATTTCTAGCTGTAGGATTTGAGCACTTTTTCATCATGGGCTATATGAACACTAAGTGTTCGTCCCAAGCCCATGATGAAAAAGTGCTCAAATGCAATGGCTAGGAATCATTAATCACACTGATTTTTTTTTTGCGTGTCTATCAACGTGTGGGCCAAACATTCAGGGATGCAGTGGGCCCGGAAGAGTCTACTTCGTGGCAAATTGAGGGACTTCTATATCAAAATTTTGATTCAGATGGGTATCATAGATTTTTCCTATAATTCGTAGCCACATAATTTCTTGGTAGGGAAAAAGTACGCTATACCCTCACCGTGGCCAAATCAGAGGGAGAAATTTTTTTTGTGGACCTTTTCTCTATGTGGACTTGCATGTCGATGTAGCAGAGCTGAATATTCAAACTTCTTAGATTATTCTAGTCAAATTGCGTGGGTCCCACTCCACAGCTCCACATAAAATTTTTTTCACTCAAACTGTCAATGAATCGGGTCGCCCAATAACTCGATCCGATCCGATAACATTGGATTTGGACCGGGTAATATTGATCTGGTAAGTTATCAGATTGGGTCCCAATCTACCTTGATCCATTCTGATAATGATCCTAATATTATTAATAAATTCATTTATATAAAAGTAACATTATCTTTATTAGGGAGCGGCCGTGCAACGTAGATGATGTACAAGAGAATGAGCCACGTGGCAGACTACTGACTGTATGGCCGTTTGGCCCATCCCTATCTGGACTTAAATACCAAAATTCAACGTGATTAGTAATTTCTCTATGTTGGTTTAGAGTCTTTTCCATGGTTTATTTCTAACTGTGGATTTCGAGATGTATTTGGGTACTCAGACCCAATAACCAATCAGGCATTACTTTTGGTTTGTAGGTCCGTCTACCTAGGGATGGTCCAAACATCCATATGATCAATGTGTGCCACGTGTCTCACACTATCACCTATCATCAGGACCTTCCTACGTTATCATCCTTATGAGCATAAGGGTGTGCCCCAATTCCTTAGTTTTGACTTTAAAGTAATAATATATAGGAAAAAGATGTAACAAGGTATGCCTGAAACTGTTCATTTGCGGAAGCGGCATTTATGGTAGTCACCGCTGCCATCGGGGCCCACTGACCGCTTGGATGTTTATCTCACCCCTTGGTGCATATACATACCAAAAATCACCTTGATTGGTAATCTATAACCATTAGATTTTAACACTTTTTAGCACCATTTAACGGGTTCTTATAGCCGTTGAATACAACCATCTTTTAAGTACTAAAACCAACTGCTAAAAATTATTAAACAAGCTGATTTTTTGTATGAATGTCTATTAAAGGGTGGGCTAAACATCCATGCGGTCAGTGGACCCAGACGGCAGTGGTGACTACCAAAAATGCCGCTTCCGCAAATGAAAAGATCTCAGGTATACCTTGTTACATCACGACCCTAATATATATATAGTAAGGTCACGATCAGAGCCTCCCTTTTTCTGATCCCCATAGGGAGTTGTGTTTTGGATTCCACGAATCCAACGGTGGTTGATAGCACTTGAAAAAGTGATGCCAGATCAGTGCCATCAACCACCGTTGGAATCCAAGGCCGGAACACGACTCCTGAGAGGGGTCAGAAAAGGTGGCTCCTCTATTAACGGAACCCTTATTAATGGCATGTATGTTGATAAAATCTTTTCCATTTGTTATTTGACTTAAGAAATTAGAGTTATTTTTTAATCAAATTTAAGAGTAAAACTTTGATGACAAGGCCAATGACAGGGCGCATATGAGACACGTGGTATACTCTTAGAGGACTCTAACCGTATGTATGTTTTTCCAATCCCTAGGTGGACCTACAAACCAAAAATCAGCTTGATTAGTGATTTAAAACCTTTAGATCTATGTACCTAAATAATGATCAATAATATATAAATTCTCACGGTTAAAATCAACCCATGAAAATAATTCCAATCCAATGCCTAGAAAATCACTAATTAGGCTGATTTTTTGTTTGTGGGTCCACCTAGGGATTGACCAAACATCCATACGGTTAAGAGTCCTTTAAGAGTGTGCCACGTGGCTCATATTACACCCTTTCGTCAAAGTTTTATTCCAAATTTAACAGTTTTATTGACCAGATTGTCTCAATGTTGGGTCGCCCCATCCAATCTGATAAGTTTTGTTAGATATTGGATCACGTCCAGATTTAAGAACGATAATCCGATAAGCTATTGGATCGGGTTTGGAACAGCCCGATTTTTCCATACGGAAAGAAAACCCCACTCCAGCGAAGAGATCTGGAGTGTCGCTCAAGAATACCTTTCCCTTTAATCTTTTTTCTTTTTTAATTTTCAAATGCCATTTTTAAGAAAAAAATTTCAAATTGCAGACAGGGACGTTGTGAGTCTCAAAGACTCTTCTTAGTTCTTATCTAATTCCAAATTTCCAATCGACTTCTCGGTTTCAAACGTCTTCACCTTCCTTTCTTTGTCTGTTTACTAGTCTGCTAGAATCTCTGAACTCTGCAAATCCCCGATCTTCAAGATTGGTTGCTTAAAGCCTTGAACCCTAAAAACCCGGGTTTTAGGGTTCTAGTATTTCTGGTATCGCTTAATTCCTTCAAATCCTGGAATATATGGGTATTTAGGGTTTCAAACGTCTAGACTTCGTGGAAAATTAGGGGTTCTAGTTTGTTGAATTCGAGTTTTTTGGAGAAATTTTGTAATATGGAAGCAAAGACGACTGCGAGGTTTACTCTGGGTAAGCAATCATCGCTTGCGCCGGAATGCGAGGTTGGAGCGGGAGTCGTTGATGAACTGGAAGTTCCGAAAGATCTTGATCCAACAGTTCGGCTCATGTATCTAGCCAACGAAGGTGATCTGGAAGGGATCAATGAGCTCTTGGATTCAGGAACCGACGTGAATTTCAGGGACATTGATGGACGGACCGCTCTGCATATCGCTGCTTGCCAGAGCCGGACGGATGTTGTTGAATTGCTGCTCCAGAGGGGCGCTCGGGTTGATCGGAAAGACCGGTGGGGTAGTACGGTATGTTCGATCCAGAATTTCGTCGCAAAGCGAATCAGTTTTTTATTTTATTTTTGGTCGAAGTTCATGAGTAGAACATTGCTGACGGACTTCCGTCATCAACGTTGATGACGGACTACAGTATTAGCCACGTAGCAGACTTGTAGGGACCACTGACTGTATGGATGTTTGGCCTATCTATATATCGACCTATGTACAAAAAATCAGCCAGATTAGTATTTTCAAACCTTTGGATCTTTGTACGTCAAATAATGCTCGAATTACATGGTTAAAAATCAACCCATGAAAACGACTCCGATCCAACGCTTAAAAATCACTAATCAGGCTAATTTTTGGTTTGTAGGTCCACCTAAGTTGGGGCCAAACATCCATATGGTCAGCGATCTCTAAGAGTGTGCCATGTGTCTCATACTGTGGTCCGTCTCAACTAGAACTTCATATATTAAGTATTGATTGGGGTCGTGATGCAACAAGGTATACCTGAGATCTTTTCATTTGCGGAAGCGGCATTTTTGGGAGTAAAACTTCTGTCACAATCGGATTGCAAATCACACAAACACAGCCAATGAGTTCTCGGCACGGACACCTAAAAAGCAAAAGCACATGGGTACGTTGCAAAAGCACTTGTGTACGTGCCGATAACTCATTGGCTTGTGATTGTGTGATTTACAATTTGGTGTGATAGAAGTTTTACTCCATTTTTGGTAGTCGCCACTGCCATCTGGGCCAGCTGACCGTATGGATGTTTAGCCCACCCCTTAATAGACATTCATACAAAAAATCAGCTTGTTTAATTACTTTTAGCCGTTGGTTTTAGTACTCAAAAAATGGTTGCATTCAACGGCTATAAGAACGCCTTAAAAAGTGTTAAAATCTAATGGTTATAGATTACCAATCAAGGTGATTTTTGGTCTGTATATCCAACAAGGGATGGGATAAACATCCGTGCGGTCAGTGGGCCCAGATGGCAGCGGTGACTACTAAAAATGCCGCTTCCGCAAATTAACAGTTTCAGTCATACCTTGTTACATCTTTTTCCTATTGATTATTGTCTGGGCACCCAGGGGTGTTAAAAACGAGAAAAATTTTGAAGCCGTGGATTTTTAAAGCAGCGAAGCGGTGGCCAATCACACGTCGCCACAATCTGCTGTTCAAAAGCATTTCAAGCAACAGCAGGTTGTGGCGCCACGTGATTGGCCACTGCTTCAAAATTTTTCCCGTTAAAAACCCCGGTTAAGTAACTAGGCTCAAAACCGGGCCTGCCTGTGGCGGGTCTGAACAAATTCGGCCCAAGATTGGCCCGGCGATTATGTTTGTCTGACTTGAGCAAAATTTTCCCGGTCCAATTATTTATTAGGCTTTAATTGCAAGCCCAGGAACTTGAGCATATTTTTAATAGAAGCGAGCCTAATCCTGGCCCAAATATTTAACTGGGTTTAATTCCAAACCCAGGCCCAATTCTATGGGCCTATAGTACAGCCCAAGTCTGGCTCTATAGCAGGCTGGGCCTATTAACTCCAAATTTCTTTTACATGTTGTGAAGGAGTAAAACTTCTATCACAGCAGCCTGCAAATTACACAATCACAAGCCAATGAGTTCTCGGCACACGTACAATAGTGCTTTTTGCAACGTACCCATGTGCTTTTGCTTTGAGGTGTATGTGCCAAGAACTCATTGGCTTGTGATTGTGTGATTTGCAGGCTGCTGTGATAGAAGTTTTACTCGTTGTGAAGTAGCAAACTAGCAATCGTTGGTTTATACTTTATCAACTGTTAAGTATGATTTCGTTATATACAAAAAGACAGTTTAGTCATCTCCAACCGACTCTGTTTTAGCTGCTTAAGTATTTGAATTTGGGCTAACTCATACTCCGAGTTGAGCCCTGCTTGAAACTCGAAGATCCGTGTTTCCTCAACTAGTTTCTAGTAATTGATGACGCAGAGGGTGCCAGTACAGTCAGGCTGGTAGGTGTGAAAGTGATCCAGCTCCTCCCACATGCTTTGAAGCATCGCAAAATTCTT
This sequence comes from Euptelea pleiosperma, assembly GCA_035048495.1. Taxonomy (NCBI): domain Eukaryota; kingdom Viridiplantae; phylum Streptophyta; class Magnoliopsida; order Ranunculales; family Eupteleaceae; genus Euptelea; species Euptelea pleiosperma. The sequence continues at coordinate 14,677,945 of CM068541.1, forward strand.
AGATAGGGACAGTTCCCCTTGTTGGAGGTGAGAGATACTCTGTCGAAGCTGAAAAGCCCTAGCTAAATTCTGTTGTTGGGAATACGTCTGACAAACTGTGTCCCAAATGGCTTTGGCTGTATGCAAGAAAAAAAGCCCCAACTATTATGGGGCTGCATAGAGTTGAGGAGCCAAGACATAACTGTGAGGTTCCCGGTCTCCCACTTCTCAAACAATGGGTCATCTGGCGTCGTCGGCTCAATAATACGCCCAGTGATGTACCCTAACTTCCCACTGCCCCCGAGAAGACATGATGAACCAATATCAACAAAAAACCAAGAGGAAGTTCACAGTAAACACACACGAACCCTCAACAAACGGAAATAAGTACTCCACAAGGGTTTAGAACCCAAACTAGACCCAAACGAGTGCAAGAGAAACACAGATTAGGCCTTGAAGGGGTCGATCCATCTCCAAAAAACCCCAACGAAGGAATTGGACTAAAGAGGGGATTAAAATCCCAAAACAGACCCTACAACCCTTTGTGATAGGGTAACACCCATGTCGCAACCACAATACGCACATTCTAGGTGCTAACGGTAACAAAGAGGTGGTGTTTTGGACTCTAGCATCTCAAAACTCCACAGATTGGAGTGGGGTTTGTTTTGGAAGATAGGGAATCAAATAGGGAGCTAAAAGCAAGCAACAAACAGAGGCAAAAAAGGCCTCACAGATCGGGAGATCAAGAAGAGCGAAAAAATGAAAATCACCTTAAATCCCTTGATATCTCAAATAAGTCCAAGACGAAGGCTCCAAAAAATTCTGCAAAATTCACCATTAAATCTGGAAAAATGTGCTCCATCGAGAGGTAGAGCCCTAGATCCAGGTGTCCATACAGTTGTTGACGTCAGTTGTACGACCTGATGACGTCGGCATGGCGTCAACAACTTCCTGATGTTCCTCCGAGTTGCTCTGACTATAGAGATTGCTTCTAGAGTAATGGAAAGGTTTGGCTTTGATACCAAGTTGAATTTAGGGTTAGGTTTCAAGCAAGGAAGAAGAAAAAGAGAGGAGAGCATGTGTGTATCACACATGACTCTAAACTTCTTTTTTATATAAAAACTTTACATGGACCAAAATGCCCTTATATTATAAACCTTAACATAAAGGGTACACCCTGACAACAATTCTATTGGTATATCATCCCTACTGCTATCAAGGTTTAAAATTTCGCTTTGGAGGAATGTCTCGGTCAAGTGAAAAACCGAGACAAACTTCGAAACAAAACGAAACATTCACGAAGCATTGAAAATGGCGAAACAATGAAATTTCTGAAACATCCCGAAACATTCTGAAAATCATGAAATCAAATTTTTTTTTATCTTTTTTTTTTTAATTTGATTGAATCGGATTGTATATAATGTCTCGGCGAAACAAACCGAAACATTATGAGACACTCCGAAACATTACAAAACGAATCGAAACATATGCAATATTGTATGTTTCGTTTCGGTTCTCTTACGAAACGAAATGAAACGAAACATATGAAACATTACGAAACATTCCGAAATTTTAAACCATGGCTGCAATGCCTCAACCCATGTTGTTTTAGGCCCTCTCTATTATCCTTCTCATTTCTCACCATACTATTGCTCCATTGTCACATTGCTTTCGTTCATTTATAAAATCATTCTCTTTCTACCAACCTTTACAACCATTGTGCAACCTAGAGCATAACATCGGTTTCCTTGAACTAAGCACAATCCATCTTGCATTTATCCTTATTCACAACGCCACGCTAAAATATAATCCAAAATCAAACTGTTTATAATTCAAGGAAAATTTATGTCAAAACATAGTTGATGAAAAAAGGATTTGACAAAACACCTTTGCCAATGCTTAGCCCATGCATGGCATCTTTGAAGACCTAATCTTAGCACTAGAATTTTTTTGTTTGAAGTGATTTAAGAAGCTTCAATTGGACGTGTTTCTTCTTGGTCAATATTACAACTTTGAAGCAAATGTTCCTTGAACGGACTCGGTCGATTTTGCCTAATGTTGTTAATTGCTATATATTTCATAGTCATCTATGCCACTGTCATCTGAAAGACTGAAAGACTGAGTCATCTGAACAGGAGGTGTAATTACTTCCTCAATTATTTAATATTGCTTAAGCAGCCTCTTGCAGATGCAATATATTACAAAAACCATGATGTGATCAAGCTTTTGGAGAAACATGGTGCAAAGCCTCTGGTATGTCTTGCATATCACATCATCCTTCTAGATTTTATGTTTGGGATGAGATTGCTGGTTCTGCATGTACCTTACAACTCATTGACCTTAGTTTGTGGTCCTTCTTTTCTTTTTGTCACTTGCTGTAAATATTCCTTTCTTATGACTCTTACCCCTTCAGATGGCTCCCATGCACGTCCAAAATGCCCGTGAAGTCCCAGAATATGAGATTGATCCTACCGAGCTTGACTTTACTAACAGCGTTGACATAACTAAGGTACTTATTATCCTCACCCTCTTGGTAGGTTACTTGATTTAGGGGAATTCTGATTACTCTCTTGATAATCCGTTGGTGCTGCCCATGAAAACAGCATAGGGCGACAAATTTTGCTTCTATTATAAACTCGATTTTTGTTTTTATAGAACACGTTTCTAATATTGCTCCCAACTGATCTTCTGGAGTGCATGTTCATTTAGTTTTTATAGGATGAACATGGTAGAACCCTATCTCAAGCAGTGCTAGAAAACACTGCAAATCTGACTTCTCAGCTCCATGGCAGGCAAAAGGTTACTCCTTCCCAGGCTAAATTTGTAGCATTGTACAAAACTTCGAATTTTCCCTGAACTTTGCTCATTTTAATTCGGAATTAATTCGATAAAGTTTAATTCGACATGGAGAAGTTACGTAATAGCCGCCAATTTCGAGAGATTTGGAGATTTGATGCATTATACATTTATAATACTAATGTAGCTTAAATGTATGAAAGAAACATGAAATTACAGATAAAAAAGGTTTTTTTCGGAAAACTTTAAAATATGTAACCTGATGAGCATTTGATCTTGATTTGAGTTTCTATAAGTTGTTTGACTCAAAAAAAACCTTCGTCACTTTTCACTTAGAAGCCTACCAAAAGAGAGGATATATGGAAGAGATGGGGATAGAAGTGTTTTTATATAATTCTTCTAAATTTTTGATCTGGAACAGTAAACTTTGTTGAAATATTACAAGTAAACTTCACTTCGCCAGGTCATAAATCGACACAAGTTGCCTAAAAATTGGTTAATTTTAATATTATGAGGGGTAGTTCCTCTTGGAACCTATCAAAAAAAGATGTTCCTCTTAGGCGTGATAGTAAATGTTGGCCTATAATTCCATGATAATCAATCTAAAAATTACTGTGCTATCTTTATGGAGTGGTCAGAAAATGTGTGAGACTGGCCCTGGCATCCTGGCTTCACATCATTTGGAATATTTTGAGATTTAATTTTTACGGAGAGCAGGTATTCAGCATATTTTCTCGGAAAATGTTTTTCACTAACACAATTGACATGTCTCAAACAGTAGTGGATTGTGGCTCTGAGCCACTATGATGCATCTTCTAAGGTAAATTGGCAAGTGCTGGTTTCAGAAAGTCTCTGAATTCGAATTCTGTTAGTCTTACAGGGACCTGCACAATGAACACTTCTCTTGCAATGTTAACCAAAATTTATGAACGTGTGTCAACTGTTAAAGGTAATTGGCTAGGTACCAGGTTAAACTGAGCTTGTGAATTCTTTATTGGGTGCTCAGGCATACGTTACAGCTCCATAGTTTTTTTGTTGTACTTGTTAGTTGTCCTAAATTTGTTAGTTAACCGAAAGTTTGTGAATTGGTGTTAGTCACTTTTGTGTATGTTTTGTAAATTTTGAATGAATTTTCATGGTCTGCAATCAAAATGCCGCGGAAATTATTAATTGGTGTGAGATCAAATATCAGGTTTAAAGGTCTCGTTTATTATTGAGTGTATTGACAATTTATGCTCATCAAGTGTTACTGGATCAGCTGTTGGTTCACTGTGTGTTGTTCGTAATTCAAACATTTTGGTGGAAGTGGAACTAAGTGAGAAATATCTTATTGGTTAACTCAAAAAGCAGATATGGTTGGAGTAGGCAGTCTCTTCTTCGGTCTGCTAATGATTGGAAATGAAATCTTTTATCTTTCATTATTTTTTGGACAATAATGAAGAATAATCAGAAAAAAACATCTCCAGGCGCATGTCCTTACATGAAGAACTTTTGACTTGTTTTTCCATTCCTTTTAAAAAGCTTCAGACCAACAATAACAAGTACAATAACTTCTAGATTACACATGTATTATATATGTGGTATGGCTTGAAATCAGTAGTCTTGACTTTTTTGTTTTTCCGTCAATCATGTAAATTTGGTGTTGTCTATCGGGTTATTATGCATTGCAAGTCTATATACTGAAATTTCAGTTCAAAATGGCATATTACTTTCATTATTGGGTTGTTATTAGTCCATGTCTTACTGCATTGTGTGGGAAATATTACAGGGAACCTTTCGTATTGCAACATGGCGTGGAATTCAAGTTGCTGTTAAAAAGCTTGAGGATGACGTGATTACTGATGAGGATAAAGTGTGGGTTGCTCATATACTATTAATGGATTCTGAGATTATTTTCCGTATTATTTGGTGTAGCTTTGCGTTGATGTTCTTACCTTGTTGGATCTTTCTTCTAGCTTTGACATTTTGGTCTTTGGTTGAATTTACAGAAGGGCTTTTAGGGATGAGCTTGCATTGCTTCAGAAGATACGGCATCCAAATGTAGTCCAGTTTTTGGGTGCTGTAACTCAAAGTAGTCCAATGATGATTGTCACCGAATATTTACCAAAGGTTTTTCCTAGTATTTTGAGTTACTAGTGCATTTTATTAATTTATTTTGTTAAAATTTTGATAGCAAGCTGGGATGGAACCTGTGATCTCATGGCTGCAGTGCAGAACATCACTGTCAATTGGCTGTTTTTTGAATCTTGGGTGTTCCTATGATTTCTATTTGGTGGCAATACCAAATGTTCTTTTATTTTTACCATGTATTGTTGCCATTAACTATTATGTTTTTAGATTCTTCTACTATCACTTATTACTCCTTTCTAATTTTGTGTTTTAAGAGTGTTGAGTTGCAAAATTTTCACAAATTTGATTCCCCTATTACTTAAGGTCTGCCTATCAACCAAGACCTTTTCTGTTTTTACTCTATTTATTTGTTTAGAAATTTCCTTAGAATTTGGTGCATGCCAACTAGCATTCTTGTTGAAACGACTGAATCTTCATCAAATCTGCCGACAGATACTATTTGTGACTTTTCTTTGGATTCATCTGTCAATAAACTGACAAAAACAACCACAAATGAAGGCAGATAATGTCCAAATTCATTCGATCTCTAGATGAGATCAATTGCAGGTTGAAATTTAACCTTTATCCAATGAAATATCCATGAATCTAAGTGAATTCAAGCGCTTGGACTGGAAGAGTCATTTTTTACTTTTAATGTGCATCTTTTGGATATTCAAGTACTGTTTTAAATTGTTCTAATATAAAATAAATGATTGAAAGCTGTTTCCAAATAATTGTTCAACCTAAAAATCCTTCTATAATTCATTCACAAGTTTAAACTAATCACAATCCAATTCCAGTTATAGTATGTCTATGTCTACAGTTCTTGGTTTCCAACACATTTGTATAGTATCTAGTTTAGTCACACTTATAATTGACATATACATTAATTGTTGTATATAACTCGGTTGGAATATAAATGGACAATTAATTATCTTAGATATAGCTACAACTGGGTTTGAACAAATGTTTTATAATACTAGGGACGAACCATCATTTATGGCATACATAGTTTATTTCACATTTATTTACATATATCTTATAATTGTATAACATGATTGTCATATTAAAGGAAAGCTTATTAGTTTATAATGAAACATGATGCTGATGAAGATTCTGAATGAGCAAGAGTCCTAATTGGGAGTCATATAGTTGTATTATGGAATTTGTGTAGTATGGTGAAATTTGTGCTATAACCGTATGCTCTAAAAGTACTTGAGTTCGAACAAATGTTTTAGAATATTAGAGATGAACCATCAGTTAGATGTTGCAACACCCATTTTGAAGTATCCAAGTAGTTTTAGTAGTATAATGAAATTTATCTTAGATGTAAAAATGCCTGAGTTCAAACAAACGTTTCAGACTAAAGATGAATCATCATTTATCTCGATCGACTTTTCCTCATCTTGCCCTCGATTCGATTTAAGAGACTAAACATCGATTTGCCGTAAAGTAACTGTCAGTTAGTAAAAGTTGAAATTAATTCAAGGAAGTTAGGTAAAAAGTTCATAACTCGGGAAGTTTAGGGAATTATTGCAAAATTATGAGAAACACATTGATTTTATGAAATGATAAAACAAACATGAAGTACGTATAACCAAGGTATTAAATTTCGATTTTGGGATATATTTTGACTAGTCTAGAAATGGAAATATTTCGACTAGTGTGGATGGAAATTTTTGTTGAAACTTTCCGAATGATAAAACAAGCATAACAACAAACTCATAAGCCATCTAACTATAATAGAAAACCATATGGAGACTTGTAAGAAAAAAAGCATATGGAGTGTGGAAATGAATTTCCATAGTGTTTTGTAACATGCTGATGTAGGTTTTTGGGAGCCACAAGTTAAAAACAACTATAATTACACATGAAGTGATTATAATCATCAAATAATACCACATTAACTACATTATATCTAAATAGAACTTTACATTACAAATAGGAAGGTCACAGTATAGAACTATAATTATTTTAATAAATAAAATACTATTTTATTAAACTAACTGGAAATAGACAATCAAAAGATTTCATCTTATATGTGCATTTGATGCATTAGCAATTTTCTATTTTTAAAACGAATTATTATTTTTACATTATTTTACTTACTAAAAACTGATATAAATAAATAATTAGTTAATCAAATTCATTTAAGCTAATGAATAAACATTATAATTAATTCACAAGTCGTACGTATTCTTAACTTAAACATTTGCCAAAATATTTTTTCTAAATATTTTAAAACAATTATAGAATTAAATTTTAGGAAAAAAATTAATCCAAGTTGTAGATTGGGCTAAGTTATACAAAATATAATTCATTCATGCAGAACCATAGATATTTAGGGTGAAAACAAAGGAAATTGGGGTTTTCTCCAAATTTCCTAAAATATGTGCACAAATCTAGTGTAAATACATTGTAATTTTATGGATCCATAGATTTGATGCATTTACATCTCTAAACTCCATTTTAACAAGAAATTACAAAAAAGAAAAGAAAAAAAAGAGTTTAATGGAAAGAATTTATTGTTACCTTGAAAATTCCACAAATTTTGCTTTGATTTGCTCCACAAATCGATATGAGGAGTTTTCGACAATCAAGTGGAATAGTCATCTTTGGTCTAATGGATTGTAGATTGAAATTTTGCAAAAGAAACTGAATTTAGAAGGGTTTACTGTGTTCGGGTCAAAATACAACTCGATACTGTGTTTTGGGTCGAAATAACCTGTATGGTTTCTTTCCTGTTGACCTTGTGGAAATGGAAATATTTCGTGAAATAAATGAAATTTAATACCTTACTGGGAAGGTTAATGTGTGAGATTCACTTGTTGTCTTGATGGCATGTAATTAAAATATATTACAACTGACAACCATTTGGAGTAACAAATGCAAGTTCAGTAGCGCTCAATACATACTTATGTAGGTTTGTAAAATACCGCGAGTCTGAGAGCCAACATTTTATAGTTAATTGCTTAAAATCATGTGATCTAAGTACATAAAAACAAAATAGCTTATTTGTAACTTGAGGAGGTCATAACCACATGAATATTGACCTCCTTGTTGTCTCCATCCTTGTTACTATGCAATGTAGCTGCAGTATTGGGCTCATAACATGATGGAATGGTACTGGTTAGTATAGTCATGGACATAGTGCATATGAATTAGAAGCCTGGGGTGATGAACTGTAGTCTGTATCCCATTTGCTATGAGAAATGTGCCTTAATATACCAATTAGTACTATTCCATCATGTAGTGGGCCTAATATTGCAACTACGTCCACGACGATTTTATTAGGTCCCTAACTAGGTGGAGATGATGAGGGGGGTCGTAGATCTGTATGGTTATGACCTTAGATCGTATATAAGCTGTGTTTGGCTTTCATGTAATAGATTTTGAGCAATTAATTGTGTTATTTGGCTCCTAGAATCTCAATATTTCAAATGCCTTCATCAGTGTGCACTAAACACTATTGATCTTGCATTTGTTACTCCAAACGGTTGTTTGTTGTGATATAATGAGTTATGAGTGTGTTTTTCATATAATTTTGCAATAATTCTCTATGCTTCCCAATTTACCAAGTTTTTTTTTCAAATCCTCCCTAAACTTCTTTGAATTAGTTCTGGATTTTTGAATTTTTATATACAAATTTTCAAGCAGTCATGAATAGTATTGAATATTAACAATTTATCCCGAATTATACAAATTAATGCACTCAAATTTTTGGATAATGTGTGTGCTTCAATTAAAGTTAAGGTTGGGTAGTAACAGTTTAGATTTAATCTGCCCAAATTTTGGCAAATGTCGATTCGTAGAACTAGGGGCTCAATTGTGTAGAAGGCAAGTTGACAACATATTTAGACCTCTTAATCAATCAATTTTAGAAACCAAGACCAAGAATTAAGCTTCTACAAATAAAGACCAAGATTTAAGTCCTTAGTTGACAGACACAAGACATGTTCGTTGATAATGATACAAGTATACTTATCAAAAAAAGAAAGGAAAAAAAAAGACTTACAAGTGTCAAAATATGAGAGAGTTGAAGTGTCAGATTTGACAAACCCTTAAAAATAGGATTCTTCGATTCAACAGTATATTTTAATTGTGTAGAAAAAAATTTAGATTGACTTAATAATAAGGATTACAGTGGATTATATAATATGTTATTTTCTGAGTTGTTTCATACACCTCTAGACAATAATGGACATATGGAAATGTTATATTTGCTGCATGGGAACTTTATGTTGGAAAATGTATGACTCATAATCTATAGTTAATTAATCTTTTGGAAGTAATGAAAAGGAAAATCAATAGGAAATTCAAAAATGCTGCACCCAACTCTGGAGTTTCAGAATCTGAAACGGATACTTAGCCATATGTTACATAGCTTATTAGAGATGTTTTCATCCCTATCGAGAGGCTTGGGAGCTGTCTTTGGAGAGGATTTAGAAGTTTCTCTGTGATGGAGTAGCAGGTGATTTCATGTCTCTTAAGATTTGGACGGGCCATTCTGTGTTTGAAATTCTTAGCTCTTGGTGTTTCGTAGGGCTTATATGTCAGATGGGTTAGATGTCTTTTGAGTATGATCTTACCATTATGTTTCTGGAAAAGAACAACCTCCTTTGATGAATTAAGGTGATTCACCTATAGTTTTTGGATTGGTGTTATGATCCTAAAAGGTTAAGACTTAAACGTCCCGCACCTCTATCACCTAGGTGCTTTTGGTGTATTGGTTTGGGTCTTAACAATTGGTTCCCTTTACTCAGCGTTGATCCAGCATCCATTTTTTTAATGACATTTCTGATTTTTTCTCAGCTTATTTGATGAAATTGCCTCATTTGTGTATGAAGGGGTTCACTTGGTATATAGCTGGTGTATTAGGGTTTGGAGTAACAGATTTGTAAGAGATATGCTACCCTATGCTTTGTGGACTTCGTTGTCTTGCTTTCCTATATATCCTTTTTCATTAATAAGTTCCTTAAATTGGGATCAAAGAAATAAAAGGATCGTGCCATTGAAATTGTTAATTGGATTGTTAGTAAATGATGTCATACTCATAATATAAATTATCGACATGTTTTTGAGATTCATTTGCACAATGTACATTGTTTCCTTGTCATTAGTGAAAATTGGAAATGAGAAAAATATATGTTAGCTTTATTTTCTTTTAGTGTTTATGCCTTACTTTGTGCCTAGTATGCTGCAGGGTGATCTTTGTGCATTCTTGAAAAGAAAAGGAGCATTAAAGCCAACAGCGGCAGTGAAATTTGCGCTTGATATTGCAAGGTATACTGACTAGTTTACGTGCAGGATTTTTCCTATCAGTTCTATAAATATGCATCATGTACAATTAAGAAGTGAGGCCTCTCTTATAGCTTTCAAAATTAATGTGGTCTTGCGCATTGTTTATCAAATGTGCACTCAGACTTGGAATCGACCAAGGACGAAAAGCAGAATCAGGTGGTTCCAATATGGAATCGGATCATTCCATGTTATTTCGGATTTGATATTCATGAAAATTCTAAATTTAAATAACCATCAAGTAAATTCTTTAAATGAGAACATAGAAACATGTGTAAAAATAAAAACAATTTAATAAATTGGAAAAATTATAGAATATCTTGTCATGAAATTGAAAAAATGTAAAAGGTTGGAGAATAAGTTGTGAAGTTTCTAGAAAAAACAAGTTTTATCATTTACAGTAACTGGTTAACACTTATATAGACATAGAGATCACATGTTGGGCTGAGAAGAAGCAATGAAGAGAAAAAAGAACCGCCACATCCAAATTGTGAAGGATAGGAATACGGTAATTTATGTAGAATAAAGTGACCTCCCATTAATCATTTATTTATTAAACAAAAGAATAAGAGTGACGACATTCTGGTAGCATTGGGACAAATAATTAATGTGAATGGTTTTTTTTTTTCCGGAATGGATGGACTCCATTGATTTGCTTATATCAGTACATTTCAGATATTATGGATTGTGGTATCCATGGGTTTGAAACTTGCAAGACTATTTGTTATTGTAGCCAAGGTTAAAAATTTTGGTCACATTACTTATCAATAAAATTCTCGATCTTGTTCATCATCTTGGTAAACTGATGGAAGAGACATTGCAGAAATCGATACCTCTTGATGGCACACAAATATAAATATATGTTAAATTAAACTATGTTAATGCTTAATTAAGTATTATTTATCTTTTATTTTGTGTTATAAAAGACACATAATACTATAAAAAACTTTTAATTACTTAAATTAGGGTTTATGTACCTCAATGTATTGTGTTTGGGTACCTTACTGGAACAAGACGGAGAAAGACTTTGAACAGTGATTTTAGCCTGGAACAAGATGGAGAAAGACTTTGAACAGTGATTTTAGCCTACGAGCCATTGGATGTTTTGCCTTATTACAATGCCCTTGCTAATTTTTCAGGGGAATGAATTACTTGCACGAGCATAAGCCTGAAGCAATAATTCATCGTGATCTTGAGCCTTCGTAAGTGGTCCTGAACCTTCCCATGTAAAGATTCAATTTCTATTCCAGTTTAAAATTTGCACTACATATCTGTTATCTACACGAATAGTCTGAAACTGTTGGAACTTTTTTACATTGCCCACGAGTAAGATAACAGAAATATACTGCGGGATGATTCCGGGCATCTGAAAGTTGCAGACTTTGGAGTTAGCAAGCTGCTGAAAGTTGCAAATACAGTTAGAGAAGATAGACCTCTAACATGTCAAGATAGTTCTTGTAAGTTTGCTACTTGCGTTTGTACCTTTGTCTTCATTGTCCTTGATCTTTTATTAATCTAACTCTTTGCATGAGACTATGCCAATTTCGGTGTACAGTGAGCATCTAGAAGGATTAAATGCATAGAGAAATGTAAGGGGGGTGAATACAGCTTTTATTCATAGAAAGTCATTCTTGGGAATTTCTCGTTCCTCGGGAGTTTAAAATTTTATTTTTCCTCGACTCTTTATAGAGAAAATCTTGGCTCAAAATACGAAAGCAAAAAATAGAAAATATTATTTTTTTCCTAAATGTCTGAAAAATCATTTTTTTTTTAATTATTCTTTTACACTTCTTAATTTTTGTAAAAAAACTTGCAATATAATAATGATCTTTAAGGTACATTTCTGGAAGAAAAAACTGAAGAAACGGAGGAAAAGGGTATGCAAGCAAGGAAGAAGTTGGAAAGTTGAAAAGAAGTTGTACTTTTGTTTTCCTCGAATGTATTGCTTTTTTTGATTTGCCTATGAGAGGTGCTTTATTCCATACCAGAAGTCTTACCGTTCTTCATCTTTGCCTTCTTAACCCTGTGAGAGGTGCTTGGTTTCCTAATAGAAGTCCAGTCTCATAGTTTTGAGCATAATCTGTTAAAGGCTTAAAGGCATATGGAGAGTTTTGTAAGGTATTGCATTCAATCTTCGTCTTCTTCAATTTTTGCCATATAAGCCAGACATGTTCGCTCGTTAAATGGGTTTTGATCAGGGGATTCTTATAACCCGCGGGGACCGAATTGGACCATTTGAGGCGCACTAAGTTATTTTTCCAATTGATGGGCTGACAGTTCTGGTTTGCCAGGGTGAAACTTCTATTCTTTTAACCGTCAATGGTTTTGGGAGTGTTTTCCATGTTCGAAGGCCGTGGGATATTGGAACCGAGTTGAAAACTAGAGAAAACTGTGAGGGTTTGAGAGAGAGAGAGAGAATTGTGAAGAGGAAGAAAATATTATATTCTCTCGTCTTTCATTGCTATATACACTTACAAGCCATTTCATGAGATATAATTACAATAGTGCCATTAAGTGATACAAGAGGTCCAACAACACTCCCCCTTAAGTTAGAGCATAAATTACATGCTTGGCTTGCCAAAGAACACTTGAAGACGAGAAGGCCCAAGGGCTTTAATAATGATGTTTGCCAATTGTTTGGAGATGTGCATGTATGGAGTAGAGATCAACCCCGAAGCAATATTTCCCCGAACAAAGTGAATGTCAACTTTGATATGCTTGGTCCTCTTGTGTAGGATTGCATTCGATGCAATATGAATGGTTTCCTGGTTATCATAGTACGTATCATAGGAGTCGTAATAGGAAATCCTAGCTCAGCTAGAAAGTCCTCACTACTTGAGCTCACAATATCCATGAACAATTGCTCGATATTTGGCTTTGACACTCGATCATTAAACAACCGGTTGCTTTTTACTCTTTCAAATGATTAGGTTGCCACCTAAGAACGTGCGAAAACTAGAAATGGAGCATTTATTTGTGTCATTGCTAGCCCACTCAACATTTGAGTATCCCATTACGTCTAGGTGACCATGTCTAGCATAAAGGAGCCCATGATAGGGACTCGACTTGAGATATCGAAGGATACGATGAACTGCCTCAAGATGGGGCACACGTGGTGAGTGCATGAACTGTCATATAGCACAACATCATTATGTCAAGGCACGTGATGGTAAGATAAATCAACTTCAAGTCGTTGATACATCCTTTGATTAGTGAGTGGATTATCTTTTTCATCATGAAGAGGGTGATTCGGTTCCATGGGAAAGGAGCAGTGTGAACTCTTAACTTTCCCTTCATTTTTGGGAGATCATAAGCTATTTTCTTTGGATATGAAGTTGCCTTTAGAGGAGTGAGCAAATTCAATTTCTAAGAAATAACGAACTAACGAAGTGGTCCAAGATCCTTGATCTCAGTGGCCTGACTCTTGGTCTTCTTGACATGATTGATGGAGGAGGCATCATCTCCTGTACTGATGATGTCATCTACGTACACAAGTAGGATAATACAATCTTCCTATCATGAACAAATACAGTATGATCAGCATGACAACGTCTAAAACCAATATTGAGTATTGTGCTACTGAATCACTCGAACCAAGCACGGGGAGATTACGTGAGGCCATATATATCTTTCTTCATCTTACATGCGTGACCATTCTCCCCCTTAAGCTGAATACCAAGAGGAACATCCATATTGATCTCCTTTGCGAGGTCACCGTGAAGAAAACCGTTCTTCACATCCAGGTGATAGAGAGGCCAAACTTGATTGGCCACAATGGAGATGAGAACTCTGGCTGAGTTAAGTTTGGCAATTGGAGCAAAGGTAGCCATTTATTCAACCCCATAAGTCTGTGTGAAGCCTTTTCCAACAAGTTGCCCCTTATAGTTCTTAATAGACCTATCTGCACGATGCTTAACAGTGCAAACCCACTTGCAACCAATGGGTTTCTTTCTAGGAGGTAAGGAGATAAGGAGATAAGATCCCACATGCTATTTTTCTTAAGGGCATGAAGTTCCTGACCCATTGTTGCTTTCCATTCAGGTTGTTGCGATGCTCAAAAGTGGCGAGGAATGATAACCGAAGAGAGAACACTTAAATATGCCTGATAAGATATAAAACGAAAGATATTGTGAGAGTTACATGTCTGCTTACCCTTGTAGAGAGCAATAGGTAAGTTGAAATCAGGATTAGGAACTACAGATGGACATGAGATATAATATCTGAGTCAAAAGGAGGTCCTAGATAGGGAGATGTAAAATGTTGTGAGGTGGATCCCGTGGTTGATGAGTGTCAACGATCAACTCATTTTATTGTTGCATAGAGATAAGAGGATCTGAATAAATGGAAGCAGGCAAGGTAACACCAATATCCATAAGAGGAGAAGAAGATGAAACATATGTAATGTCCTTAGAAAAGGTACATGCATGGAGACATAAAATCACCTACAGATAGGATTAAAACACTGATAGCCTTTCTGTTGCATGGAGTACTCAACAAGACACTTTAGGGAGCGGTCATCCAACTTATGTATAGTGGGACTCATGTTCTGTACAATTTACAAAACATGTGCAACCAAAGACTGTTAAGAGTAATCGAAAAAGGAGATATATCTGGCATAACAAGTTGTAAGATAGACTTTTTATGTAAAACCCAAGATGGCATTCTATTGATGAGATAATAAGTAGTAAGAAGAACTACATACCAATATGAATGAGACATCCATGCCTCATAGGAGAGAGCGAACCACTTCCAAAAGATGACGATTCTTGCGCTCAGCTTTCCCATTTTGATCTGGAGTATGAGGGCAAGAAAATTGATGATCAGTGCCATGCTCCTCCTCCCATTATCGGAGCAAAGGTCAAGAATGTTCTAGTCGAATTGAGTTTGGACCATTTTATAATAGATACAAAACATAGAAAAGACTTCAACCTTTGATTTCAACAAATACACATGTAGCTATAGAATAGTTATCAATAAAAGTAACAAAGTAGTGAAAGCTATCAATGGAAGTAATAGAGCTAGGTACCCACACACATCAAAGTGAACAAGAGAAAAAGAGAATGTATGTCGATTCATATGTGGAGGATAAGTAGCTCGAACATGCTTGGATAACTGACATACATCATTGCAATTGTTTTTTCTAACAAAATGGACATAATTTAGGAAACATAACACTCAAGGTTTGTAAAGAAACATATCCTTAACGTGCATGCCAAACGACAATACTAGTATCACTATGATCAACAAAAGGACAAAAAGTAGGAAAGAGCTGGATCGAGTCCCCTTTCTAAGAGATAAGAGGCCTCCATTCTCACATCTTGTACCAAAAATCCTCACCGAATTTAGGTCTTGAAAAATGCAACGAGTGGGAAAGAATGTCACACTGCAATTTAAACTTTTAGTGAGACTACTAACAGATAACAAGTTAAATGTGAGATGTGGAACATGAAGAACATTAGATAAGAACATGGGCAAGACCATCTACAAGATGCACAAAAGCACAGGTAGTGGATGATGATGTAGGGGAGAGAAGACAATTGTTACCTGGAATGTAATCTAAAGCTCCTATATCGAGGATCCAGGAGTTAGATAGAGAGGCATGCAATGTTGTACTTAAGGATTTGAAAGTCGATGCTATGGAGGAGGCTAGAGAGGTGCCACGTTGCTCCCTGTACTATTGAAGTTTTAGATCATCTGCCCTGCTCATAGAAACTGCCTTGCTAAATGTGGGTTTTGGGGTCTACCCAATAGCTAAAACTAGCGGCTCAGAGACACTTATCATCTGTGAAAGAAGCATGAACAGATGTAGGGGCCCCGAGGGGGATAACCATGAAGCTTGTAGCGGGTATCACTTGTGTGACCTGATTTGTTGCAGTTAGTCCACATGGGGCGGCCATGTCCTCTAGACCCACAGCCACAACCATGACTCTACCTTAGTTGGCCCACAAGAGTCGATAACAAATGGTACACGATCATGAATCAATGCTTGTTGCTGAGACTATGTAGCACTACACAACAACTCCCCTCTTTATTGTGAACAATGGAATAGACATTCCCGAGAAAAAGAAGAGATGTAGCCTGAATCTGAGTTCGGAGTTCTGAATACTTATCACATAGTCCAACAAGGAAGTTTAATATCTAATAGTGCTCATTACGTGCACATTGAATCTCAACACTTTTGGGATCCGAAAATTCTGACAATGGCTTGTAGAAGCTCAATTCTTCTCATTGACTCTTCAGATCACCAAAGTACTGGGTAAGAGTCATGGTGCCCTAGAAGGAGAGGGCTATCACTCTACAAAGTTGGTAGATGCATGCCATATTCTTTTTCTCACCATATGTTTCTCTTAGGGATGCCCATAGACTAGTAGCCGTGTCATAAAACAGATAACTACAAGCTAGATCCGGTTCCATTGAACTCAGGACCCATCCATTAGCAACGCCATTTCAGAGTTCCAAGTCTCTAATTTAGAGTAATCTTGATCAACATCAGGTTTTCTTATCTTCTTGGTAAGATAACCAAGCTTCTTTTGGCCACTAACATACATTTGGACAAACTAGGACCAAACAAGATTATTATCTCGATTAAACTTCTTGGTGGTGATGGATAAGAGGGCATTAGCGATCCCTTTAGAAGATTGGACTCCATTAGGCTTTCGAAAAAGGAGAAAACACAGCCTCAAGAACAATAATCAAGCACTTGGAGTGCAAGAGTGAAGTACCAAGCAGGCTGAATCTTATTTATCTTCCTGGTAAGATAACCAAGCTTCTTTTGGCCACTAATATACATCTTGACAAACTAAGACCAAACAAGATTATTATCTCGATTAAACTTCTTGATGGTGATGGATAAGAGGGCATTAGAGATCCCTTGAGAAGATTGGACTCCATTAGGCTTTCGAAAAAGGAGAAAACACAGCCTCAAGAACAATAATCAAGCACTTGGAGTGCAAGAGTGAAGTACCAAGCAGGCTGAATCCACTAGGACACTGTCAAACACTTGATATGTGAATGTTAAATACCAAAGTAGGAGCAAATGAAAACAACATAAAAGTGGCTATTTGTGGCAGCAACAACTCACTAAAACACCTAGTGGGCAACAGCTGGTAAGGTTTCTTTGGGAGCAACAAAAACCCAGCATGTAGGGCTACTTTGGTAGTGGAAAACAATAGTAAAAAGCAGCTGGATGTGCGAGATGTACCTCAAGCTAGTCGCGGTGATGAACAATGGTGACAGTGAGAAGATGGAGCTTGAGCAAGTTCGCGTTGATGAACAACAACGACAACGAGAAGATGGATACTCTTCTTCACAAGGTTAGGTCTATTTTCTTCCAAGAGATGCTCTGCTACCAAGTTGAAAACTAGAGAACATTGTTAGGGTTTGAGAGAGAAAGAGAGAGGTTTGTGAAGAGGAAGACAGAATTATCATCTCTCGTGTCATTAAGTGACATAAGAGGTCCAACAACAAACCACACCCTGGACCTCCTTAAGGAATTCGTTTGGCTTGTTTCTGAATTTCGCTCGCCTGAGCCTTTTGAAGGCTTGTTTCCTTCTTGTGTTGCAGTAGAGGGAAGAGAAGAAGAAACTGGGGAAGGGGAAATGGCTCCTCCTTATTAGCAGCCTCCCCTAATATTGTACAATTAGCGTTGAAGGCCACTTTTCCACTAGGAGACCAAGGCAAGATTTCGATGCCTCACTCGACATGACTCATTCGCCTAGAAAAGGCGCATAAAGACTGCTTGGTTTGGAGATCAGTTTGCTCATTTCTTTATCATTTCTGCTCATGATTCTGAGTTTAGTGGTAGTTCATCGGCTTCTTTATCTTCTCAATCCTTAGATTTTGTCGTCTGGTTTTTTGAATATTGATGGTTCGGAACACGAAGGTGGATCTTTAGACCGTGGAATTGGTGGGAGTGGCTCACCTGATGCTTAGGTTGGAGCTGCAACTGGAGCCTTATTTTAAGGCACAACAGGTGGCAAGGATAAGTGAGCTACGGTTATTGGTCAAGGTGGTACTACTGTTGCTGTCACAGCTACTCTCCTAAGGAATGACTCGAGTAGTATTTTCGTTCATGGCGGTGCCTTTCCCGCTAATGCTAACTTGTTTTGTATTGTAGATGGCGTCAGGGTTCCCAATTTTTCCAATATGTTGTATGAAAGGATCATTAACTGTCATGGTTTCCTTATTTCAAACGATTGTCTGTGCGCGTCCCCTGTTGTGTTGATGCTCCTCATCGTCGTAAATTATCAGTGATTAGAAAGATGGAACAATTTTAGCTTTCGGAGTTGATGTCAGATGTGCCAAGGGAATGGGAGGATATGTTGGCAAGTATGGCCCAAATTCATGGTTTGAACATTGAGTGGTTAAGGGACCGCCTTGGAGAAATTCGGGGTTGATGTTGAATTCTATGGGAGTCGTTGAACTTTAGAGAAGCAGGTTGGATTGCGAGGAAACCACATGCCTTGGGGAAATTCGCGTTCAAATGGAGTGGTTGAACTTTAGAGAAGCAGGTTAGATTGTGGCAAGGGAGGAAGCCGTGCAGGAGGCGGCAAGGATAACTGATTTTTGCTCTCACTTTGGAGTGATAATGGCAGAGGTCGTTGAGCTCGAGAGGGAGTTGGGAAGGGCAGCGAGGTTGGTTGGGATTCACAGTGACTTAAGAGAAGCAACATTTGGCACCATATACACGACTCTTCTAGGCGGGCTACTTTAGCCACCTTGGTTGGCTCATAGCTTCTATTTTATTTTAAAAACTTTTCTCATTCATGATCTGTATATTGGGGTGTTACCCCGTAATTTCTCATTCATGGTCTATATACTGGGGTCTAACCCCGTAAACTCATCACCCTCTCTCTCTGTCTCTCTCTCTCTCCTTTTTTTTTTTTTTTTCCTGTAACTCGATTATGGGCTCTCTTCTCTTTGTCAGATTTCCAGGATATCCATGGTGTCATCCTGGCGCAGCTGACATGCATGCTTTTATTTGTGCCTTTTCTTTTTTTGTATCAACATGCTTGTGTGTGCATTCACGCATATCGATGGTCCTATGATGGCATATTGTTTACTATAGCATTTCATGCTAGCCTATCATGTATTCATAAAAAATTTGACACAAGAAAAATAAAAAAAAACATTTGATCACTTTCGGTTGTTCAGTTTGGTTTTGAGATGGTAATATGTAAATTTGCCTTCCAGTGAGTTGGTCCAAGAAAGAATGTAATTCCTTGAATCTATTTGTTGTGCTAAAGACAATTATTGCTTTTAATGCAACAGAATGGACCATGCGAATAGTTGAAAAATGTTCCCTCCCCTTCTTATAGTTGAAAAAGTAGTAGTTAGGGTCATGTTTGTTTTTGATTTTTAAGTGTCAGAATGTAGTGTGTATGCTTTTCCATGATACAAAGTTGCTTGTTCGTTGGATACGAGGTCAACTTGTTAGAGTTTGATGTCTTCTTATAGAAGTCAACTTTATCACCCTTTTTGCAATTTGTTAATATGTTAATAGAGACAAAAGGCAGATGAATATCCTCATGTTCTGTTCTTGTTGGGACGAGGACCCTCCACAGAAGGCGACACCTTCTGAGGGGTGTTTATTCCTTGGATTTACTGGGTCTGAATACATCTCTCTTCTTCTCTTGGCCGCCAGATCTACAATTGTTCTATGACCCCCGCGATGTTCATGGCACCGCTATGGGCATCTTTTGATCAGGAAAACTATGCATTTCTCTAGTCATCTTGGGTACTAGGATTGGCTGGGATAGTTTCATGATAATTTTGGATATCAACAACTTGAAAGAGGGTTGTTCTAAACCTCTGATTGCAATTTACATGAAGTAAGAAAATCAAATTTGACCTTCCTAACCTAAGAAAATAGAAAATGACCTTACCATCCTTGGGACATAAATGCATTTACATATTAGTGCTTATGACAGGAAATGTAAAACACTTCAATTAAACTATTCTTAAACTTATTATATACTATCATTTAAAGCAACATTTCATTATTCAAGTATTTGTTCTCCATCTATCTGTCTGTCCATCTCTCTCTCCCTAATTGTTCGTGGTTATTTTATTTCTCTTGAACAGGCCGGTATGTGGCTCCAGAGGTTTTTAGAAATGAAGAATATGATACAAAAGTGGATGTTTTTTCATTTGCTTTAATTCTACAAGAGGTAAAGCTATCTTTTTTGTATTCTTCATGGTTTATATTTTAGAAAGATATTGCTAGTATCTACACTGGAACATGGGAGCTTTTAAGATTTTATACCACCAATCTTTCTTGTGGTTTGCACAGGGAATTGAATTTATATAATTTGTTGTCATTGACATTTGTTTGCAACTTGATTTCGTTAGCCTTTATCGTTTCTTTTAGTTTCATGAAGATTCTACCTTTCAAGATTAGGGTCAACTATAAATCAAATGGGTTAATTCTTTACTGATGAGCAAATTATTAAGGCATTGTTTATTATGGAAAAATGTTTGCCTGTCATCACATGCAGCTCATATGCTAATAAATCTGTCTGTTTTTAATGTTTACTTTCATTGAAGTTCGAACTTGGTTTTCTCTGTTCTTTATTATGAATTAAACCTAGGTTGCCTGATATACACTGGTTAATAACACGATGATATCAACACAATCTTCTATGTTTATATTTGATTCTGGGAGTGAATACGTCACTGGTTTCTTTAGCACAGAATTATCTATCCTGTTGCATTATCATTATTTCCATTTATTTTTCAGAACTAAGATTTTCTTATTTGTTTTCCCAGAAGAAAGTAACTGACATGTAAAGAATCTCACTCAAAAAGAATCTGCAAATATTAGAAGTTCCACTAAAATTATCATGATGTAAGGACTAAAATTTAAATACCTAGTTTAATTAATAAAACTAACAATAATAGCCCTTTATCAATATGGACATTGGATATGTATATCCTTATTACTTTTGTAGCTTTCGAGAATGTTGTTACTTGTACCCATTCTTTATGCATGTTACAGCCCAATTAATTATTCTTGTTTGCTTTCTTTCCAGTGATAATGGGTGTTGAAAGAAGTTAACTAGTCTAATTTGTTAAGAGATTAAGGAACTCCGTATGCCTTTTATTATGTAAACTTAAAGAGGAATAGTGACAATGTAATCACACTATTTCCGGCCTAATAGTAAATGTAATATATGCTATGCTTTACCATAGATGATTGAAGGCTGCCCACCATTTTCTACAAAACAAGAATATGAAGTTCCTAAAGCATATGTGACAAAAGAGCGCCCATCTTTCAGAGCTCCCATAAAGCTTTACTCACATGGATTGAAAGAGTAAGTCCTTTAACTGGCTTGAATTTTCTTTTTTATATTTAAAATGTTGTGACTTGAGCAATCATCATTTTTAGAGGCTTATAGCCCAATCCCAATTATTTGTGTTGGGAACATGTATCCTGTCCTCCATTCAATCTAATGGATCTGGCATGAAAGAAATTGACAAAAGTTTTACATGGGCTTCCAACTAAACATTACTCTCCCCCTTCATTTGGGCTTGGGATTGGCAATGCAATTCTAGAAGTTTGACACTGGGTGATGTTATGTTTAACTTGAACAATAGATTACTGGATTTGATTATGACCTTTATGGAGATTTTACAATTGATTCTCTTTGATTTTTGAGAATTCTTATTTTGTCTATCTACATGCATGCTAATTGACCAAAATAATGTTAGGATGGAAATTTGTTACTCAAAATTGTAGAATACATTTTTCATAGTCCTAGCAGAGTGCAAGTTTGTTGTCTCTCGGGGACTTCAAAGGTTGAAGTGCCCCTCCCAAAATGTCAGGTGGCACACTTTTTTGGGCCCATTGACCCACGGATGTTTGGCTCACCTCTTGGTGGACCTACAGACCCAAAATCAGCTTAATTGGTGATTTCTAGCCATTGGATTAGAGCATTTTAATGGGGTGATTTCTGGCCGTAGGATTTGAGCTTTTTTAGGGTACTCAAATCTAACTGCTAGAAATAACCAAATCAAGCTGATTTTTGGTATGTAAGCCCACAAGACCAAGAGGTAGGCTAAATATCCAGCAGGCATGGTTTAAAATTTCGGAATGTTTCGTTTCGTTTTGTAAGGAAACCGAAACGAAACGTTTCGTTTCGTTTCGTAATGTTTTGGTTTGTTTCGCCGAGACAAACCGAGACAATCCGATACAATCCAAAAAAATAAAAATAAATAAAAATATAATTTAATGATTTTGAATAATATTTCGTAATGTTTCGGAATGTTTCGTAATATTTTGTAATGTTTCGTAATGTTTCAGAAATTTCATTTTTTCAATGTTTCGTTTTGTTTCGGAGTTTGTCTCGGTTTTTCACTTGACCGAGACATTCCTCCGAAACGAAATTTTAAACCTTGCTAGCAGGTTAGTGGGCTCAAAAGAGTGCTCCACGTGGTATTATGGGAGGTGGAAGATGTTGGAGTTTATGTAATACACTCACGTGGGTGTCTCAAGTGGGCTGCGTCCCACTTCCCACGTGGGGCCTTTTTTGGGTTTTCACTATTCACGTGAATAGCGTCACGTGAATAGTACCACGTGAATAGTGTTATCTTTTGTAGGGTTTTTCCCCATCATATACATACAGTGTGAACAATTCATTATCTCCTCTTCCCACAACTTCTCTCTCTAACCCTAATCTCTTTCTCCACCTTCCGCCTCCATTACACTTTTTTCCTCTTCTATCTACAACCTTCATCTACTGGTTACAACCTTATATACAACATGGTAGTTCTAGGGCATGTGTCTTTGTCCCCTAGAGACTCAATTCCGATCTAAGACGGTTATGTGAGCATTCGGAGCCGATGAGAACTTTTGAGGAAATTGCAGAGATCATTCCTGCGCTATCCGGGGATTAATCCTGAGGCAAAACACCAGAGGCTCTTATTTCCCAACTAGTTTTTTCCCTTAGCCGCATCAGAGATCCAGTTTGTCTTCTTCTCAAGCTTCTCCAGCGTTTTTCCGACTAACACGTTTTTCGAGGATTTTTGAGTTTTTTATTTTCTTTAGATCCGCACCACGATAGGGTTTTCTACCTTAGCCACCCCCCTCTAGTATTCACCCAGGGACTGTCAGAAAGTCGCATCGCATTTTTCCGACTGCCGGATCATCAGTTTCCAAAAATCAGTTCGATTTTTAGATATTTGGGTTTTGGATTTTTGTGATATTTGTACAACAGCAGGCTCTGACCTTGCCGCCTTCTTCAGTACTGCTCGTGGAACAGTTCGAAACTTGATTCGACGAATTCTGACCGTCGGAACCCTTATTTCCAAAAATCACCCGGATCCCCTGGCTACTTTTTGGGTTTTGATTTTCTTTCAAAATCAGACCTTTCTGGGCCCTCCCGTCCTAGGCGCACCACTCATTGGGCCTTTAGGGTTCATCTAGACCTTGCTTCGGTTTTCTGGGAGCCTCTGGTACACTACCTGCTATTTTTGGTGGTCCTGCTCCGGTGAGTTCCCCCGAAGCCACATTTGTGATTTCTGGCTCTTCCTCTGAGGATTGTCCTGTGACTCATAGCTCTCATGGAGATCACAACCCTCAGCTCTGCATCACTACTGTGAAGCTCGATGGCACCAACTTCTTGGAATGGAAGACTTCCGCTCTCATGTACATTGGGGGCCGTGGCTACAGTGAGTATCTGACAGGTGCTACTAAAGAACCAGATCCGAAGGACAAATCTCATTGGATTTGTGTTATGGAGAACCTGACTGTCATGTCCTGGCTTCTTCAATCGATGCAAACCCAGATCATCAAAGGGTTTATGTTCCTACCAACGGCCAAAGATGTTTGGGATGCCGTATCTCAGACATACTCTCAGGTGGGCAATTTCGCCAAGCTCTATGAACTAGAACAAGAGATATCTTGTCTTCGTCAAGGGGAGATGAAGCTTGGTACATATTATGCTTCCCTTCAAAGCAAATGTGAGGAGATCGATCACTTCCAGAGTTACTCCCCCAAGTGCGCAGATGACGTCAAGTCTTTCAAGGCAATGGTTGAACGTTCCCGGATCTTCCAGTTTCTCTCTGGCCTTCATCTGAGCTTTGAGGGAGCTCGTGTTTAAATCCTTGGTAGGGATCCTGCTCCTACCTCTCTAGCACATGTCTATGGTTACATTCAGGGGGAGGACAGTCGCAGCTCTGCCATGCAACTCCGCAGTGGGAGTGATACTTAGGACCGCTCTGCCCTGGCTGTTACCAATCAGAAGGGCCAGACCTCCAGTCCGAAGGAGTCTGGGAACCGACCCAGACCCAAGTGTGATCACTGCGGTCGCATGGGCCATATCCAGGCCACTTGTTGGAAGCTCCATCGACGTCCCCCAGGACTGGCTCCGACTTCCTGTTAGCGTCAATCAGCAAAACAGGGACCTCACTCAGCGCACTCAGTCACACAGAACACTGCACTACCAGTGTCTACTTCTTCTGGGGACACAGACTCGTTCTCTCCTACAGATCTTGAGCGACTTTGCCGCATGATGGCCCAACTCAATGGCCAGGCCTCCACTTCCACGTCTACATTTGCTCACACAGGTACTAGGACTGCTTTTTCCGCATCTACTGTACCTTCCAGCCCTTCTTGGATCATTGATTCAGGGGCATCTGATCACATGACTGGTATGTCCTCTTATGGGGATACAGACTCATTCTCTCCTGCAGATCTTGAGCGACTTTGCCACATGATGGCCTAACTCAATGGCCAGGCCTCCACTTCCACGTCTACATTTGCTCACACAGGTACTAGGACTGCTTTTTCCCCCTCTACTGTACTTTCCAGCCCTTCTTGGATCATTGATTCAGGGGCATCTGATCATAGGACTGGTATGTCGTCCGTTTTCTTTAGTTATGGTATTTGCTCTGGTCGTGACAAAGTTCAGACAGCTGTGGCACCTATTCCTCTATCTCTGGGAAAAGGGGATGTTCATGCCACACCAGCTCTCTTTGTCTTCTGTTTTGCATGTTTCGCAATTCACCGCTAATTTACTATCCGTCAGTAGTCTTACCAAAAGTCTTAACTGCAGTGTAACGTTTTTTCCTTCTTACTGTGTGTTTCAGGATCTGGAGTTGAGGCGGACGATTGGCAGTGGACGTGAGGATGATGGCTTATACATCCTAGATTCATCGGTTTCTGCATCTGCACACCAGTCTAGCATCAGTTGTAGTAGTAGTAGAGTCAATAAAGACCAATTAATGCTTTGGCATAACCGGCTAGGTCAAGTACCCGTGTCAGTCTTAAAGCGTGTCTTTCCTGCTTTCTCTTCTGTTTCTGCAGTTCCCTTTCATTGTGAAACATTTGAATTGGCCAAACATTGTCGTTCTGTTTTTCCTATTAGTGAGAATAAAAGTACTACTCTTTTTTCTACTGTGCATTTTGATGTGTGGGGCCCCGCGCTCGTGACTTCTTTATTTGGATATCGGTACTTTGTTACCTTTGTAGATGACTTTAGTGGTTGTACCTGGGTGTACCTTATGCGAACCAAAGATGCTGTATTCTCCATTTTCCAAGAGTTCCATAAGATGGTGAGCACTCAGTTCCATACCACTCTTAAGATTCTTCGCTCTGACAATGGGGGAGACTACCTCGATGGGGGTCTGAAATCCTACTTTGCTTCACATGGCATTGCTCATCAGACCTCGTGCCCTTCAACACCTCAACAGAATGGGACTGCTGAGAGAAAAAATCGTCACCTTCTTGAAGTTGAGCGTACTCTCCAGTTAGGCATGCAGGTTCCTAAACACTATTGGTCTGAGTCTGTCTTACTTGCTGCTTACCTCATCAATCGTATGCCCTCTCGGGTTCTCGGATTTCAGACTCCCCTATCTCTTTTGGTTCATGACCGTCCGACTTTCGTTGTTCCTCTAAAGGTCTTTGGGTGTGTTTGTTATGTCCATATTCATCGTTTTTCGAGGGACAAGTTAGATCCGCGGGCCTTAAAGTGCATCTTCTTGGGGTACCCCTCTAATAAAAAAGGGTACAAATGTTATTATCCTTCTACCCGTCGTCGCTTCATCTCTATGGATGTCACCTTCGCTGAGTCCATCCCCTTCTCTGGTGAGCAGACCTCTCTTCAGGGGGAGCATGATGTTGCAGAAGAGTGTCCCCAGCCCTCTACCTGTCTCTATTCCTATGCCGGGACCTCAGTCTAGTGACAAGGACACTTCCACTACTGCAGCTGATGTGCGTGTATATGTCAGAACTAAGAAGAAAGGACAAGCCACTGTCCCTGTGCTTGCATCTGCAAGTCTCCCCTCGGATCCAGTTCCAGTTATTGCTTCTGTTCCTGCCTTAGTTCCTATTTTTGTTCTTGAGCCACATGTATCTTCTACTTTTGATGATCATATGAGCACTGATATTGACCTCCCTATTGCACTTCGGAAGGGTGTACGTACTTTTACGGAACACCCTATCTCACATTTTGTTTCGTATCAGTCTTTGTCTCCGTCATATCAGAATTTTGTCAATATTGCCTCCTCTGTTTCTTTGCCTTCCAGTGTTGCAGACGCACTTAGTCACCCAAAGATGAAAGAAGCTATGATGGATGAAATGCAGGCTCTTGAGAAGAACAAAACATGGGAACTTGTTCAACTACCCAGAGGAAAGGAACCTGTGGGGTGCAAATGGGTCTTTACAGTGAAACATAAAGCTGACAGGTCAGTCGAACGATATAACTATATAAGGCACGACTCGTAGCCAAGGGATTCACTCAGACATATGGGATAGACTATCAAGAGACTTTTGCATCTGTGGCCAAGATGAACTCAGTCAGAGTTCTTCTATCCTTAGCTGCCAACCTGTCCTCGCCATTACATCAATTAGATGTGAAGAATGCCTTTCTACATGGAGATCTGACAGAAGAGGTGTACATGAAACGACCACCTGGGTTGACACTTGTTGGAAATGACGACAATGTGTGCAAGTTAAGGAAAGTCCTGTATGGGCTAAAGCAATCTCCAAGGGCATGGTTCGAGCGGTTTAGCAATGTGATCAGACGAGTGGGCTACAAGCAGAGTCAGGCTGATCACACGTTGTTTGTGAAGCACCAGCAGACTAGTACCACGGCACTGATTGTCTATGTTGATGACATTGTCATCCCTAGGAATGATCCTAAGGAGATAAAACAGCTGAAGACCTTCTTGTCTTCGGAGTTTGAGACAGGATTTGGGGCCACTGAAATACTTTTTGGGAATTGAAGTTGCTCGGTCTCAGAAGGGCATCTTCATCTCTCAACGGAAGTATGTATTGGACCTTCTGGATGAGACTGGGTATTTGGGAGCTCAACCAGCAGAGACTTCAATTGATCAGAACCATCGGCTGAATTCTGAGGAGGGTGACACCCTTAAGGATGTTGCTATGTTTCAGCGTGTGGTTGGCAGGCTGATCTACATGGCACACATCCGTCCGGATATTGCTTACGCTGTTAGTATTGTCAGTCAGTTTATGAATGCACCACGGTCATCACATCTTGAGGCAGTTCACCGAGTTCTTCGGTACCTCAAGGGCTCTCCAGGTCGTGGAATACTGTTCGGGCGACATGGACACTTTAGAGTGGAAGCATATACTGACGCAGATTGGGTAGGTTCAGTTACTGATCGTCGGTCTACCTCAGGATACTGTACTCTTGTTGGAGGAAATCTTGTCTCTTGGCGAAGCAAGAAGCAGCCAGTTGTAGCTCGATCCAGTGCAGAGGCAGAATTTCGCTCTATGGCACTTGGTATGTGTTCGAACTCCTATAGTTGAGGACCATGCTTGAGGAACTAGGACTCCATGTGACAGAGCCTGTGAGCCTCTGCTGTGACAACAAAGCTGCCATCGGCATTGCTCACAACCCAGTCCAGCATGATAGGACCAAGCATATTGAAGTTGATCGTCACTTCATCAGAGAGAAACTTCCACAATGATTGATTTGTACTTCGTATGTGAGAACACAGGAATAGGTTGCTGACATACTCACAAAGGGGGTGAACAAGTCTATTCTTCATACCTTGACTGGCAAGCTGGGCATGATGGATATCTTCGCACCAGCTTGAGGGGGAG
This sequence comes from Euptelea pleiosperma, assembly GCA_035048495.1. Classification (NCBI taxonomy): domain Eukaryota; kingdom Viridiplantae; phylum Streptophyta; class Magnoliopsida; order Ranunculales; family Eupteleaceae; genus Euptelea; species Euptelea pleiosperma. The sequence continues at coordinate 14,706,194 of CM068541.1, forward strand.
TGTTGGAGTTTATGTAATACACCCACGTGGGTGTCTCAAGTGGGCTACGTCCCACTTCCCACGTGAGGCCTTTTTTGGGTTTTCACTATTCACATGAATAGTGTCACGTGAATAGTACCACGTGAATAGTGTCACGTGAATAGTGTTCTCTTTTGTAGGGTTTCTCCCCATCATATGTATATATACAGTGTGAGAGAGAATGAACTAACAATTCATTCTTTCCTCTTCCCACAACTTCTCTCTCTAACCCTATTCTCCTTCTCCACCTTCCGCCTCCATTACACTTTTTCCCTCTTCTATCTACAACCTTCATCTACTGGTTACAACCTTATTTATAATAGAAGACTAAAAACTTTGAAGTCCTTGGGGACAACAAATGTTTTTCTCATTATGGCATGTTGATGAAAATGTGCAACAAACAAAAGAAAACTAAATTTTCCATTGATAGATGCTAGTAATTATATAATGATGAATAATATAAATCACCTACATAAGGGTACTATGACAATTTTCTCAAAACGGAAGAGCAGATACAAGTGAATGCAAGCTCAAAGGATTTTGTTGGAATTCAATTGCATGAATGCTTATTGACTGATTATCTTGGACAAGATTTAAGGATGCCATAATTTGGCATATATCTGTCTTATTTATAGTGCTCGTCATAATTTAGGGCTTGAACGAACTAGTTTCTTAATAGAGTCACTACCCTGGTTTTTCTGATTAGATAAAATATCTTAGATACGGTCTAAAGTAGTGTTTGCAAACCTAGGAAACGTATCCTTGGTCGGGCTTGACTAAAAAAATGCATAAAAAACTGGAGTGATCTAGTATCATGGTCGTGCCGATATGATTGAGTCCCCGACTGAGCAGTTCCTTGCAATACCTCAAGCCTAGACCTAAATGACTTTAAAGATGCCTAAATTAGTGGCCCATCACTTGGCCATAAGTAGGTTGGGGCACACCCCTTCCTCAAAGAGGATGACAAGCCTTTGGTATCTTTACCAAAGGAAACAAAGGCTGCGTTTGGTTCGCTGGAAGTGGTTTTCCAGGAAGTGAGTTTTCTAGGAAGTGTCACTTCCAGGAATCTGTTTTCCTGTTGTTTGGTTTAAGACTGGAAAATGATGACATTTGTCTTGTGGAAGTTCTTTGTTAATCAAATGTTTTATAATTTTTTCCATGTCCAAGTTAGCGTACAAGTTAGGGAGATTGAAACTTTTGACCCCTTTCCCCATTTGGTTTGGCCTCAAAGGGAAGCCATCCAAGCATGGAACACTTCCAGCAAGGGAAGAACTCTTGCATCTCCTTGCAAAGGGGGTAAAAGCATTAAAGCAGCACAATTAACTTCAAACAGAACTTGGAACAGAGTACTCAAATGCTTCAGAATTGCATTGGAGAACTTCATTATAAAGGCTTGAACAGGCTGCCAAGTTATAGCGAAGAGAACTTGCATCATCTCTTCCAGAGAAGTCTAAACAGTATCCCCCCCCCCTACTCCAATGGGGTTAATGCCTTCCCAAGTCTACCAATCGGCAGAACCTGGTTAATCTTATCTTCACTCAACACACAATCTGCAATGAATGACGCCAAATCTTGCTCATTAATCGGATTACACGCACACAGTTTCCCATCCCCAAACATCACATAGGGCTTCCCATCTTTAACCAATTCGATCTGCCCACCCAAGCTCTTGAAAAAATGCAGTTGGCCTCACAATACTATAAGTGAACCCACCATCATCCTCAGCTTCTTTTATCAATTCAGCTTCGAATTTCAACTTTGCACGCTAGAATATAAGGAGGGGCTTTTGAACACAAATTGCTGAGAGCAGCACACAATGAGAAGCCCCGCAATTCCTACCAGCAATAAGGCTATTTTTCGTTGCCTCAATCGATATTCCATGAATCCTTAACACTGCCACTACGGCTAGCAAGGCATGATACAATGACATCCATTGGAGACCCAAAACTCTTCAGAGAATTCTTGAGAGAAACCAGATTGGTAACATCAAAGAAGCGTACATTGGCCCCTTTTAACTGTTCTAAGGTTTCTTCCTGGTTGTTTCTACCTCTAATTCCACTATTCTCTCTCACAACGACAATAACGTTAAAATCCTGATTAACCAACTCTTTAATCACGAACTTGCCTATATACCTAGTTGCACCTACGACCAAAACATTGATATCTTTTGGATTTTTGTTTTTGAATGAAGACTTGGTTTCGACAGATGGGGTAGTTGAAGCAGTTACAAATCTTTTGTTGCTAAATTTAGTGGGTTCTAATTAAGAGGAGAGGTGAGGGAGAAGAGAAGAACTTGAATGCGAAGAGAGCTGAGGAGAGAGATGGCAAGCTGAGGAGAGAACAAAGATGAAAGGGTTAGGGCTAGAGTTTTGGATAGGATGTAGAGATCGGTGAGGAAGAGATGCATTGTGTTTGTAACAAATCTAGAGTTTCCGCCACGAATCTTGAAGAGAGATGAGAGAGAAAGAGGAGAGACATGCGTAGCTCGACCTTGGAAAATCGACTTCCGCTTACAAGAAGCTTAAGTTGTTTTCCTTTAAAAGGGGGTGCGAAGGAAGTGGATTTCTGTGGGGCCCACTTTTCATCTCTAAACCAAACACACAAAAGTGGCACTTTTCCGGGTTTTTGTTTTCTTTTCCCGGAAAAGTGCCGAACCAAACACAACCAAAAAATGTGAGGCCAATCATATTGTCGTCATATTTTGTGCACAGGCCTCTGATTCCTGAATCATCAGTTCCTGTCGCCTCATCTCCTCGAGGGCTTTTAAAAAACTTATGTATTGTTTGGAGTTGGTTGATGTGGTTCTAGGGTTAATGTGTGGAGGGAAAAGAAGAGAAAAATAAAGAAGAAATAAGAGAGAGAAGGAAAAGAGGTATGAGAATATCTCACCTCTCTCACACCCTATTCTCATATATGTAAAAAAGGGATTTCCCATAATATCCCTGAAGAGTACAACACAAGATAAAGAATAGAAAAAGACAAATTTGCCCTCAAGGAGAGGAACATGCAAACGCACACTTACAACATTCCCCCTTACTTGGGGTATAGATATCACAATGCTTAGTTTGTCCAACATTCTATGAAAGAGAGAACGATGAATTTCTTTTGTGAGCATGTGTTAGAGATAAAGATTAGTTGAAACTAATCCTATCTCATATGACACATCAGCAATGATTTAGTCAACAATAGGATGTGACTCTCTCTAACTACTCAACAGTCTGTTGAGAGATTCAAGCAACCACGTATCTCTTTTAAGAGATCAGCCATACACGTGTACAACTTGCTAGTCTTCTAACCTTTGTAAACAATGTATAAATATATGTTGGAGTTTATGTAATACACCCACGTGGGTGTCTCAAGTGGGCTGCCTCCCACTTCCCACGTGGGGCCTTTTATGGGTTTTCACTATTCACGTGAATAGTGTCGCATGAATAGTGTCATGTGAATAGTAACACGTGGATAGTGTCACGTGAATAGTGTTCTCCTTTGTAGGGTTTCTCCCCTTCATTCTCTCCTCTTCCCACAACTTCTCTCTTTAACCCTAATCTCCTTCTCCACTTTCCGCCTCTATTACACTTTTTTACCTCTTCTATCTACAACCTTCATCTATTGGTTACAACCTTATTTACAACATGGTATCAGAGCATGGTAGCTCTAGGTCATGTGTCTTTGTCCCCTAGAGACTCCATTCCGATCTAAGACGGTTATGTGAGCATCCGGAGCCGATGAGAACTTTTGAAGAAATCGCAGAGATCATTCCTGCGCTATCCAGGGATTAATCTTGAGGCAAAACACCAGAGGCTCTTATTTCCTGGTTAGTTTTTTCCCTCAACCGCATCAAGCTTCTCCAGCGTTTTTCCGACCAACACGTTTTTCGAGGATTTTTGGGTTTTCGTTTTTTGTGATATTCGTACAACAGCAGGCCCCTCTGACCTTGCTGCCCTCTTCAGTACTGCTCGTGGAATAGTTCGAAACTTGATCGACGAATTCTAACCGTCGAAACCCTAGTTTCCAAAAATCACCCGGATCCCCCGCTACTTTTTGGGTTTTGATTTTCTTTCAAAATTAGACCTCTTTGGGCCCTCCTGACCTAGGTGCACCACTCATTGGGCATTTAGGATCCTCTAAACCTCGCTTCAGTTTTCTGGGAGCCTCCGGTACACTACCTGCTATTTTTGGTGGTCCTACTCCGATGAGTTCCCCCGAGGCCACATCTGTGATTTCTAGCTCTTCCTCTGAGGATCGTCCTGTCACTCATGGCTCTCATGGAGATCACAACCCTCAGCTCTGCATCACCACTGTGAAGCTCGATGGCACCAACTTCCTGGAATGGAAGACTTCCGCTCTCATGTACATTGGGGGCCGTGGTTACAGTGAGTATCTGATAGGTGCTACTAAAGAACCAGATCCAAAGGACAAATCTCATCAGATTTGGGTTATGGAGAACCTGACTGTCATGTCTGGCTTCTTCACTCGATGCAAACCCAGATCAGCAAAGGGTTTATGTTCCTACCAACGGCCAAAGATGTTAGGATGCCGTATCTCAGACATACTCTCAGGTGGGCAATTTCGCCAAGCTTTATGAACTAGAACAAGATATATCTTGTCTTCGTCAGGGGGAGATGAAGCTTGGTACATATTATGCTTCCCTTCGAAGCAAATGTGAGGAGGTCGATCACTACCAGAGTTACTCCCCCAAGTGCGCAGATGACGTCAAGTCCTTCAAGGCGATGGTTGAACGTTCCCGGATCTTCCAGTTCCTCTCTGGCCTTCATCCGAGCTTTGAGGGAGCTCGTGTTCAGATCCTTGGTAGGGATCCTGCTCCTACCTCTCTAGCACAGGTCTATGGTTACATTCAGGGGGAAGACAGTCGCCGCTCTGCCATGCAACTCCGCAGTGGGAGTGATACTCAGGACCGCTCTGCCCTGGCTGCTACCAATCAGAAGGGCCGAACATCCAGTCCGAAGGAGTCTGGGGACCGACCCAGACCCAAGTGTGATCACTGCGGTCGCATGGGCCATATCCAGGCCACTTGCTGGAAGCTCCATGGGCGTCCCTCAGGACAGGCCCCGACTTCCCGTCAGCGTCAATCAGCAAAACAGGGACCTCCCTCAACGCACTTAGTCACACAGGACACCGCACCACCAGTGTCTACCTCCTCTGGGGACACAGACTCGTTCTTGAGACAAAGGATTTGGGGCCACTGAAATACTTCTTGGGAATTGAAGTTGCTTGGTCTCAGAAGGGCATCTTCATCTCTCAACGGAAGTATGTATTGGACCTTCTGGATGAGACTGGGTATTTGGGAGCTCGACCAGCAGAGACTCCAATTGATCAGAATTATCGGCTGAATTCTGAGGAGGGTGACACCCTTGAGGATGTCGCTATGTTTCAGCGATTGGTTGGCTGGTTGATCTACTTGGCACACACCCGTCTGGATATTGCTTACGCTGTTAGTGTTATGAGTCAGTTTATGCATGCACCACGGTCATCACATCTTGAGGCAGTTCCCCGAGTTCTTCGGTACCTTAAGGGCTCTCCAGGTCGTGGAATACTGTTCGGGCGACATGGACACTTTAGAGTGGAAGCATATACTGACGCAGATTGGGCAGGTTCAGTTATTGATCGTCGGTCTATCTCAGGATACTGTACCCTTGTTGGAGGAAATCTCGTCTCTTGGCGAAGCAAGAAACAACCAGTTGTAGCTTGATCCAATGCAGAGGCAGAATTTCGCTCTATGGCACATGGTGTGTGCGAACTCCTATGGTTGAGGACCATGCTTGAGGAACTGGGACTCCAGGTGACAGAGCCAATGCGCCTCTACTGTGACAACAAAGCTACCATTAGTATTGCTCACAACCCAGTCCAGCATGATAGGACTAAGCATATTGAAGTTGATCGTCAGTTTATCAAAGAGAAACTTCAACAAAGATTGGTTTGTACTCTGTATGTGAGAACATAGGAACAGGTTGCCGACATACTCACAAAGGGGGTGAACAAGTCTATTCTTCATACCTTGACTGGCAAGCTGGGCATGATGGATATCTTCGAACCAGCTTGAGGGGGAGTGTTGGAGTTGATGTAATACACTCACGTGGGTGTCTCAAGTGGGCTGCGTCCCACTTCTCACGTGGGGGCCTTTTTTGGGTTTTCACTATTCACGTGAATAGTGTCACGTGAATAGTGTTCTCCTTTGTAGGGTTTCTCCTCATCATATATTATATATACAGTGAGTGCGGGAGAATGAATTAACAATTCATTCTCTCCTCTTCCCACAACTTCTCTCTTTAACCCTAATCTCCTTCTCCACCTTCCGCCTCCATTACACTTTTTTCCCTCTTCTATCTACAACCTTCATCTACTGGTTACAACCTTATTTACAACAATATATCCTTTGAGAATGAATAAAATATCGAAGAAATTGTTTCTCTTATATGGTATTAGAGTGGAAAAGTTCTTGATCAATTTTAAACGGCTCTCCCTCTGCTATCACCATGAATGGATCCTCCTCTAGCGCAACAGTATCTACTTCTAGCCGGGTACTATTTCCGTCTTCCTCATCTCATTCCACCATCCTTGCCATTAAACTCACGGGCAACAACTATCCCGTTTGGTCCTCCCAACTCCTCCCTCACCTTCGTGGACATGATGTTCTCGGGTTTGTTGATGGATCAATTCGGTGCCCTACTCGGTTCCTGAACACCGGATCAGCCACCATTGTCAATCCGGAATATGTCACTTGGCAGCGATAGGATCAACGCCTATTAGGATGGTTGATCGCTTCTCTTTCCGAAGACGTTCACACTCAAGTCATTGGCATTTCTACGTCCTATGATGTGTGGACTGCGCTTGAAGCAACTTACACTGCTCACTCTCGAGCATGCATTTTACAACTTCGAATGGAGTTGCAATCCCTCAAGAAGGGCCCCGACACTATTCATCAGTATTTTTAGCGGGCACGGACTATAGCCATCAACTTGCACTTGCCGCAAAGCCTGTCGATGATGATGACTTAATCCTCTCTATACTTGTCGGGCTCCCATCTGAATATGGTCCCTTTCAAACCACCATCACAACACGTGTTGAGGCTGTATCCCTTCCCGATGTCCTTGGGTTCCTCATCACTGAAGAACTTCGTATTGGGCCCAATGTGATTGCCTCGGATACCATGCCCTCGTCCAACCTTGCTCACTGCAACAGTTCATCGATTTCTCCACACAACAAAGGGCACATGCAGACTCGTGGTCGTGGTTCCCGCAATCGCAGTCGTGGTCGCAAGTCGCAAGTCGCAACAACTTCAATGGCCATCAAATGGACTCCTCTTCTCCATCCTTCAATTTGTGACCGGTATGTCAAGTTTGCAATCGCATTGGTCATGTGGCTCTCCAATGCCACAATCGATTCAATGAATCATTTCAATATGTTCCTCCACATTCATCCGCTCATGCATATCATGCCGCTGTTGATCAAATACCAAATGATCATTGGTACCCCGACTCTGGAGCCACGCATCACATTACATCTGAATTGTCAAATCTAAACTTTTCATCGGACTACACTGGCAACGACACGATTAAAATTGGTAACGGATCAGGTTTGACTATTAAGCATGTTGGTTCATCTTTGATTCATACATCATCTTCTCCTCTTTTACTACAAGATATTTTACATGTGCCACATGTTAAACGCAATCTACTTTCAGTTAACAAGGTCACCAAGGATAACAATTGCTGGTTTGAATTTCATCCATCTTATTTTTGTGTAAAGGACTTACACACGGGGAAAGTTCTACTTCGCGGGCTAAGCATTGATGGCCTCTACGAACTACGGATGAATAAAAGTAATAAAAAGGTTGCGCTTCTTCACGATGCTACGAGTCGATTGCACCACCGTCTTGGGCACCCTGCTTTTCGAACAGTCAACATTGTTTTGAAGAAGATTGGTGAACCGTTTACTACTAATTCACATTCTTTATGTGATGCGTGTCAACGAGCAAAGAGTCATGCTCTCCCATTTCCTAATTTTTCTACTGAAGTTAAGGCACCATTGGATCTTATTTACTCCGATGTTTGGGGCCTGCCCCGCTTGATTCTTTTAGTGGAAATCGATATTATGTTCATTTTATCGATGCTTTTAGCAAGTATACTTGGCTGTTTCCAATCTCCAAACAGAGTGATGTGTTGCCTTGTTTTATCAAATTTCAGACTTTAGTTGAAAATTTGTTTGGGAAGAAGATCAAATATCTCCAAAGTGATTGGGGTGGCGAGTACCGCAGTGTTTCATCCTATCTTTCTAAGATTGGAATTGGCCATCGTGTCTATTGTCCGCACCCTCGCCAACAAAATGGTGCGGCTGAACGAAAACACAGACACATTGTCGAAATGGGACTGGCTTTGTTAGCCCATAGCTCGGTTCCTTTCATTTTTTGGGACTTCGCCTTTGAAATAGCAGTTTATTTGATTAATCGGCTACCTTCCACTGTGATTCACAATGCAACACCTTTAGGGATATTATTCAATAAATCGCCAGAGTATGAGTTTTTGAAAGTCTTTGGCTGCTCATGTTACCCCTGTCTAAGGCCTTATCGACACCACAAGCTCGAATTCCGCTCAACTCGGTGCATTTTTCTTGGCTATAGCAATCACCATCTTGGCTATCGCTGCTATGATCCAGTCAACAGGAAAATCTACATTTCTCGAAATGCTATGTTTGATGAAACATCGTTTCCTTTTGCAGGCCAACAAATGAAGAATTCCATTGCACCCGTTTCCTCAAGGGTCTTGTTGCCTTCATTACCCTTGCCCAGCCTCTCTATCACCACCACCGCCGAATCACCATCATGTCGAGTTTCATGATATGTAGACCACGATCCTCCTTCAATGGTTGTTGAATCACCACATGAGCCTCCTCATGAGGCTATCATGCCTAATGCTGCTCCTAACGTTCAACCTACAACTACTCCAACGGTCAATACTCATCCTATGGTCACCAGGACCCAAGATGGAACCAGGCGACCCAAAATATTGAATCTAGCTACTAAATATCCACTACCACAGTGCTTACTTGCCAACTCAAGTACTGATTTTGTTCCTACTTGTGTGACGGCTGCATCCAAATTTCCTGAATGGCGAGCTGCTATGGTTGAAGAATTTCATGCTCTAATGAAAAATGGCACTTGGACACTACAACCACCTAAACCTCACACAAATATTGCAGGTTGTAAATGGATCTTCCGCATCAAGCACCGTGCCGATGGGTCTATTGATCGCTACAAAGCTCGCCTTGTAGCAAAAGGCTTCAATCAACAAGAGGGGATCGACTACAATGAAACCTTTAGCCCTGCTATCAAACCCGTTACAATTTGCACAATTATTTGTCTTGACGTGGGACGAGGGTGGTCAATTCAACAACTCGACATCAATAACACTTTTCTTCATGGATCTTTACATCGAGAAGTTTATATGAAGCAACCTTTAGGGTTTGTTGACCCTCGCTTTCCCAATCACGTTTGCCGTCTTCAAAAGTCACTATACGGCCTCAAGCAAGCCCCTCATGCATGGTTTGCTCGTCTTAGCACTTTTCTCTTGGCCCAAGGCTTTGTTGCTTCTCAGACTGACACCTCACTATTTATTCGATCAAATTCTACATCAGTCGTCTACATTCTCATCTATGTTGATGACTTAATCATTACTGGTAGCTCCGCACTTCAATCAAATCTCTTGTTGACAACTTTCGTGCCGAATTTGCTACTGAGGATATGGGATCCTTAAATTGTTTTTTGGGAATTCAAGTTCCTCACATCCCAAATGGATTACTCCTTAGTCAACGCCAATATTCTGCGGATTTGATAAGGAAATGCTCCATGGATGGTGCAGAACCTCTTTCCAATCCTCTTTCTCTGAACACCAAGCTTCACAAAGATGATAGTGAACCATTCACTGATGCAACACTCTACAGGAGTGTAGTTGGTGCCCTTCAATATGCTACTATTATTCGTTCAGATTTTTCATTTTCAGTGAACAAAGTTTGTCAATATATGCACCAACCTACTGTTGCTCATTGGACAACGGTAAAGTGTATTCTCCGCTATCTTAAAGACACCCTTGATATTTGTCTTCCAATTACTCGATCAAAATCTCTCACTATCTCAGCTTACTTGGATGCGGATTGGGCTGGCTGCCTTGATGATCGCAAATCTACAGGTGGATATACTATCTTTCTCGGTCCCAACCTTATCTCTTGGTCTTCAGAAAAGCAACGTGCCATGGCTCGCTCAAGCACGGAAGCTGAATATCGGGCTCTCGCAGATTTGCTGAAATAACATGGCTTCAATCCTTACTTCACAAGCTTCATGTTCCTCAACCGAAATGTCCTATTCTTTGGTGTGACAACATTGGCGCAACTTATTTAATGTCTAACCCGATTTTTCATACTCGTATGAAGCACATCGAGATTGCCTTTCACTTCGTTCGTGATAAAGTCGCCAAACATTCTCTCGAAGTGCGATATATCTCCACAAAAGATCAAATAGCGGGCATTCTCACAAAGACGCTCTCAACATCACGATTTCATCTTCTACGGGACAAGCTTAGCCTCCTCTCCGGGACACTTCACTTGCGGGGACGTGTTAGAGATAAAGATTAGTTGAAACTAATCTTATCTCATATGACACATCAGCAATGATTTAGTCAACAATAGGATGCGACTCTCTCTAACTACTCAACAGTCTGTTGAGAGATTCAAGCAACCACGTATCTCTCTTAAGATATCAGCCATACACGTGTACAACTTGCTAGTCTTCTAACCTTTGTAAACAATGTATAAATATATCCTTTGAGAATGAATAAAATATCAAAGAACTTGTTTCTCTTATAGCATGTCAGCAAGTTGATCTTCAATCTTCACATAGGGAGTGCACATTTGCCCACAATCTAGTTTTTCTTTAATTAAAAATCAATCAACCTCTATATGTTTCTCCCTATCATGCTAAACTGGCTTATGAGTGAGGGAGAGATAGATGAGCTTCCTTACAATTCTTTGATATCGACCAACATCAATCAATGAATTTCCACTATTGTCACCAAGCCTGTGGTTCTCTTCAATGGGTGTCTCTAGGGGTTTACAACCCATCATACATGTTTCCTTCACCAGGTCTAGAACATACTTTCTCTATGAGATAAAGATCCCTTTCTTGGATCTAGCCATTTCAATCCCAAGAAAATATTTCAAGTTTTCGAAATCTTTTAATAACAAACTCTTTTGCAAGTAATTACTTCAGCCGATACATCTCCTCTTGATCACTCTTAGTCATCACAATGTCATCCACATACACAATAAGGGTAGTGATTTTTTTTTGATTATGTTTGGTGAATAAAGTATGATCGGCTTGACTTTGTATATACCCACATTTTTTGCATGGCTCTCATGAATCTGTCAAACCAAGCTTGTGGGGATTGTTTTAGTCCATAAAGAGCTTTCTTCAGTTTGCACACATTTCCTTTAGCTAATGGAAAATTCACACCTGGGGGCATCTTCATATACACTTCTTCCTCCAAATTACCATGAAAGATGGCATTTTTTCTACGTCAAATTGTTGGAGAGGCCAATTTTGGTTGGTAGCAACTAGCCAGAGATAGGAGAACTCTTGCAGTGTTCATCTTGGCCACTAAAGCAAACTTCTCTTGATAGCCTACTCCATGGTTTGAGTATACCCTTTGGTGAGAAGCCCGACTTTATATCTTTTTATTGAACCATTTGACTTGCACTTTACTGTGAATACCCATTTACACTCACTAGTTCTTTGCCTCTTACTAACTCCACCAACTCCCAAGTGTCATTTTTCTCAAGAGCAAGCATTTCCTCTGGCATTGCATCGTTCCATTTAGGTTGGGAAAGAGCCTCTGAGACACTTGCAAGGGATAGACATAGAAGACAAGGAAGTAGCAAAAGCACGATATGAAGAAGACAATGAGTTATATGAAACATTGTCGTAAATAGGATGTTGAGTACAAGTTCTAATTCTCTTCCTTATAGCACTGGGAAGATGAGAATCAGGACCAGGAGAGATAGGAGGAGCATTACCTATGTCGGCTGGATCAGAAGAGGTCTCTTGGTAGTGTACATGAGGTGTGCCTTCAGAGGGAACTTTCTTTCCACATATCGAGTACATTTGGATCTCTTTTCTTTGTTCTTGACCCATAGAATCACAAGCACTATCACATCCAACAACATCAAATAAGAAAGGAGGGACCGGAAATGGTAAGGAAGAAGAAGACTTCTCTTCACTCCTATGCTCCCCTGAAGAAAAGACTTCGAGGCAGAAAAAAACGGAATAGATTCAAGGAAAGTGACATCCATGGATACCAACTTCCTTTGAGTAGGGGGTTTGTAGTACTTGTCCCCTTTATGAGTTAGAGAGTAACTAAGGAAAATGCATTTGAGAGCTTTAGGACCAAGTTTGGTACTGTTAGACTTGTGTACATGCACATTACAAACACAACTGAAGACCTTGGGAGGACTGGGGAATGGAGAATGTTGAGGAGAAAGAAGATCAAGGGGAGTTTTATGATTTAAAATGCAAGATGGCATATGGCTCATGGGGAATGCAGTGGTGAGAATAACTTTACCCCAAAACGTTTTAGGAACCTACATGGTAACAACATAGAGCGAGCTATCTCAAGCATATGCTGATTCTTTCTCTCAGCAACTCCATTTTGTTCTGGAGTTTTAACACAAGAAGTTTGATGTATAATGGCTTGTTCAGAAAAAATATGACGCAAGTCCTCCATGCATGTATTCACCCCCATTATCAAAACGAAGAACCTTAATATTGGTTTCAAACTTGGTTACTATCATTTTGTGCTAAGGTATTAAAGATAGAAAACACTTCATATTTAGATTTCGAAAGATATATCCAGGTAGTACAGGAATAGTTATCAACAAATGTAACGAAATATTGATTACCAAATGAAGATGTGGTCAGTGCAGGACCCTAAACATCAGAATGAACAATATCAAAAGAGAGAGAACTTTTATTTCCATGATATGAGTAAGAAGATCTACAAAGTTTGGCAGGTTCACACAAACTTCACAATGAAGATTTTCACTACTAGTGTTAGACAAATGAGGTAAAGTTCTTTTAAGTAGCAAAAAGACGGGTGTCCTAATCTTTGATGTCAACGCATCACATCATTACCACCACCACCACTACTACCATAGCATGATTGATGTGTCTGGATCACTGAAGAGGATTCATCCAGTATGCAGAGGCCGCCCTCCTCACTACCACTGCCAATCGTCCTCTTTGTCACCAAATCCTAAAAAGCACAATGAGAAGGGAAAAAAGTAACTACAGTTCATGGATTTGGTGATACTACTAACAAAAAGAAAGTTAGTAGCACATTTAGGCACATGGAAGACAGTCGGAAGACATAAAAGGAGAAACAATAGCGTTTCCCTTCCTTGAAATAGAAGAGAGAGTCCCATCTACAATTCTAACTTTACCCTACTAGAGCTCCCTTGATAGGAGGAAAAAAAATGATGGCGTACTAGTCATACGATATGATGCTCCCGAATCAATGATCTAGGAGGAATTGGAAAGAAGGTTGTGAGAGCCGTGTCAATTTGAGACATAAAGCGTAAGAAAGTCTCAACTCCTCCCAAGATAGGCGAAAGCTTTCAGGAGCAGCAGTAACAGAAGATGCTAAGCCAGTCGAGGACAATGATTTAGGGTCTATAAATATGGGTTGTAATTGGGATGAGTTTCATTATTATGAAGAACTGCACTATTATAGAAGTTTCCACTTCATTTTGCCTTGTGGATTCAAGGAGTTTATTGGATTTTGGTTGAAGACGGTGATCTTCCATGGTTTGTTCTTCGTGATTGACTTCACGCGTTCTACTACGTCAAATTTCTTATTAGGAATAGAGTTTCGAAGTGTAAATGAATCAAATCTATGGTTTTATGAGGCATTTACACTGAATTTGTCCACAAATGTAAGGATTTTTTAAGTGAAATTTAGGGAAAACCCAAATATCCTTGGTTTTCACCAAGCCTCCTCGATGATTGTGCATGGATGAATTATATGTTGTGTAACTTAACTTGATTTGCAACTTGGTTGGTTAAAAAAGTTCTCCTAACGTTTTGAACTTTTTTCTTCCCAAAAAAGTTAATTTAAAAATACACAAATAGGCAAATGTTACAAGTTAACAGTAGATATGATTAGTAAATTATACGTAATATTGACTCATTAGCATAAATGAATTATGATTGATTAGTTATTTATCATTTGTTTTTCATAATAAAAAAAAAATAAAAATAATGATTTAATTAAAATAAAAAAATTATAACATCATGAAGACACTAATGCATCAAATGCATGCATATATGATGCATTTTATTTCTAATTCGCTTAATAATTAGTATTTTATTTAGTAACAATTTTAAAATATAGAAAATGTATAAATATATATGAACGGAGTAGTTAATAGTTTATTTCGTTTAGGCATGTAATTTACATGTTTTTCGTGGGGTCAATACTGTAATTACATAGAAAATAAATACTTTTAGGGTCCTAGCCACAATGGGGATGGTGGGGGCCAAAGGTCTTGTGATTTTCCTGTGTGTAATTATAGTTATATTTTGATGTAATGAACTTAATTTTAGAAGATTTAATGGTTGTAGTCATTTTCATTTGTAATTACAACTTTTTTTACTTGTCAGACTCTAGCTTAGCATGTTGCAAAACATTGTTGTCAGTCATTTCCACACTCCATATAATTGTATATTATAGTGTGATGGCTTATGAGTGTGTTTTTATGCATATTTTGTCATTTCCTTAGGTTTCAAAGAAGTTTCCACAATATTTCCAACGTTTCCATGAGAATTGTATTATTTCTACCCTGGTTAAAATATTTCTATTTCCTGGCTGGTTGAAATAAATGCCAAAATTGAATTTAATACCTTGGATGACTATATTTTGTTGCTCCAGACAAAAAAGGAAAGCCCTATCTCCCACACATATTTATATGTATGTATGAGGAAACCTGAGGTGTTGATCACTAATACTTGTCCGCCATGGTCACACCAAAATATTGCTGTGGCACACTTTTCGATTTCACTCATGAATATTTTGTCCAACATCGAATCAACATGCCAAAAATCAACCTGATAAGTGATTCTTAGCCATTGGAAACTATGATACCCGGATACCTATACTAGTGCCTCGTACCAGTGTCGTGTCGTGTGTCGATACGGATATGGACACTGGACACTCCACCGACACGTATCCCCACGTATTCTTCATAAAAAGTTGAAAAAATTAGAAAAAATAAAAATTTTGAACTACAAAATAGGACACTCGTATCCGTATCCGTGTCCTTGATTTTGGAAAATGTCGAGTCGTAAATTTGCTTCCCGTATCCGCGTCCGTATTCGTATCTGTATCCGGGCATCATAGATTGGAAACACTTTTCCATCATGTCTTATGGGATTCATGAACAGGCCCATTGGTGAAAAACATTTGGTCCAAGCTCATAATGAAAAACGTTCTCAAATTTACGGCCATGGATAACCTATCAGGCTGATTTTGACGTGCAGGTTTGCCAAGTGGTCAGCTAAACATTCATGGGGTCAGTGGGCCCAAAAATGTGCCACGAGGCAATATTTGTCATATGATTAACTTGCCTGTCCAATGCCCAAGTTTCTTATATTATTATTATTCTCATTGCAATTATTATTATTTTATTTGATTGTTAACAAAGTTAACAAATATATTAACCAAAAGTCTAAACTGAGTTAACTTTAGCTAGTGCCTGCCCGAGCCATGTTTTAGGCCCTAGAGTTCCGACCAGATGAAGTGGAGGCTTAGGTGTTGCCTAGGCGAAGTTTTGACTACACTGCTGATAACAAATATAAATGCGTTCAGACTTACTTGAAAACCCTGAATACATGATACGTGAGATGATGAAAACAAAAAAGAAAAAGTAAAAACGAAAAAATTACAAAAAAGGAACAAACTATGTGGATTTAAAACTCAAGCATTATTGTTCAACTTACAGTACCTTTCATCTTCAAATTTTGTTTCTAGGTAAAATGTGCCCTTCATTGATTAGGAGAATTTTTTTATGTTCTGATCATCCCACCATCTGCTAATCCAAATCAGTGTTGTTTTCACATTTGAAAACCCTTGATTACTTCAGTTCTTTTCTGATGTTCAATTCATTCAATTGTTGGCTAACACAACAAGGTGATGTTTTCATTTTCGAAAGCTCTTGATGTCTTTCGCTTCCAGGTTGATTCAGGAATGCTGGAGTGAGAAGCCAGCCAGGAGACCAACATTCCGAGAAATAATTGAAAGGCTGGATGCCATTAATAATCATGTTAGTCATAAGAAGCGTTGGAAGGTATGTATTTATTTTGGTGAGGATGATTTCCTCAACATATAGATCACCCCTACAAAATATCAGCCCATTCTGCAATTTCTAACCCCATCAAATGTGCTTTCAAGTTCATGGTAAAAATAGACGGTCCATAATTCTTCAACTTATAAACCAGGCTATGAATATCAGAATGATTTGAATTTTGTGAGGATGATCTCCTCACCATAGAGACCATCCTCACCAAAAATCATCCCATTCCAAAATTGAAATTTTGTGTTTTCAGTGCATCTGGGTGTGCCTTTGTGCTTAGTATGATGGTTAAACTTTGTTTTTTTCTGTTTTATTATTTATTTATTTATTTTGTTCTTGTAATATTTAACAGGTCAGACCGCTAAAATGCTTTGAGAACCTTGAGGCCATGTGGAAGAAAGAGCATTCTGAGCCAAGATCCCGTTCATCCCGTTCATCCCGTTCATCTCGTTCTTCCAACACTGGATGAATGGCTGGGCGTTTCCGCTTGTTTTGGTTGAAAAGCATGCGTGATTTTTTTCCTTTTTTTTTTTTCTTGTTTTTTTAGCATGGCATGGGAGCTGAGGAGTCTAGTTTTGGCCAGGCGTCTTGTGTAATCTAAGTGCTTTAGTGACGCAATCTTATGTTTTTTTTTTGGGTGTCCCATAATTGTTGTAAGTGCAACTCTTGCTGGTGCTTGCCTCTCCCTTTGCATTTGTGGGCTGAGAATAAAAAGTCATATCTATGCATGACACTGAAATGAGAATGTTTATGTAAATTGATGTAAGGATGATTTTATGTATTTATCAATCGAGTGTGAAGATGTATTCTAATGGTGAACAATACAGTGCTATGTTGTGCTCATGGTCATCAATTCTGTCCATCTGAATGCCTGACCCCCTTTAAAACTTGCAGTTCAAAATCTCAATCGTACGATCAAGATCAACTTTCATTTCGATGGTCAAATGGAGGTTCTGTTATTGATATTGATGCCATGCTCTTTCAAGCCATGATCATTGAAAATTGTTCAGGTAACAGGCTAAAATGGTGCGTTAAGTGGATTGATTTGCCAGTTAGTTTCATTTGAGACTGCAAATCTAGGCCATAACTGATCAGGGATGGCCTATTTCTGGGTGATTTGATTTGATGATCAGATGAATGCCCACCATTGGAAGAATAAGCTTCTCCCCAATTCAAAAATATCCCTTTTCGTACCCTGAGAGGACCCACCATTCCTTGGATACCACCTAGTAAATCTATGCCAAAATGGAAGTTGATTGGATGTCCATAACGTAATCTTTAGAAATTTTTTACAATTTTTTTGAACCACATTTTTCCTCATCGGTCCACAAGCGATAAATCAGGTGATTATGTAATCTAAGAGGGTTCGTCTTCAGCTTAAGATAGTTTGGATGTGCCCATCTAATGGTCGATAGAAACCAGTGTGTTTGGCGGCAGGCATAGCCCTGACGTTGCCCAGGCCAACCATCTGCTTGGGGCTCCTTGGAAGAACCAACGCCTCCGAAACGATGCACATACCCAAATGGGGGGCCGATTCCTGTGACCCCAGGGCGCATATATGCCTCATGCGCACCATAACAGCTCCATAAAGAATTAGCCATGGCATCATAAATAAATGTAATAAAAATAAAAGAGAGACTGGTTTGAACAGTTTGACCGCACCCACTCAAATGGTTATCCAGTTTAACCGACTGGTTTGATCGGTTTTAATGATTGAGAGCAGTTTTAGAAAAACAATTCTGGGTCAATGTTCACTGACTGGTTCACCTATTGGAGGCATCCGGTGATCCGGTCTGGTCCAGTTATCAAAACACTGATGAAAAGTATTGGAGATAACTTTTACCAAACAAACAGTAAGATTTTTGCCAATTACAAAGGGGTGTAATTTGGCCCGAGGCCCGAAGCCCGGTCCGAAGCCATTTTCAGACATTGGCCTCCCTCTTAGCCCGAGCCAGCCCAGCCCGAAGCAAGATCCGAATCATGAAGCCCAGGGCCAAACCACCATCAACACCAAAGCAGCTGAGTTGGCAGGTGTAAAGGGTTCCACCTGTTTTGCTACCTCATTCTTTTACATGTGGCAAGTTTCAGTCTAATGGCCCTTGGCCACGGTCTAAGGGTGTCAACGGGTTGGTTCCGGTTCGGTTCCTAAGGTACCCAGAACCGGAACCGATATTGCTGGTTCTTATCGGTTCCTGTACTCAAAATGATGGATCCAGAACCGAACCGATTATTTGGTTCTTCTCGGTTTCGGTGGTTCTGGGTATATTGGTACAAATCTTGATAAAACTACAATTTTAACACTATATTTATATATCTGTTCTGGTTCTTATCAGTTCGGTTCCGGTTCTTATTGGTTTTGGGTCCAAATCTAATTATCCAGAATTGGAACCATTAGTTTCGGTTCGGTTCCGATTCCGGTTCTTTTTAATCTGTTCTCAAAAATGTGGAATCGGAACTAGTGCTTTCGGTTCCTGTTTCGGTTCGGTTATATCGGGTGAATTTGACACCCCTACCACGGCCTACGGGGCAAAAATTGCATGGTTCTATTACCCTTTTCTACTTATAAGAAATAAAAATGTTAGGCTGTGTTTGGTTTCCCTTGTATTTCCGGAAAAGAAAAGCAAAACTTGGAAAATGTTGTTTTTCTAATGTTTGGTTCGTTATGAAAAGTGGCTCCCACGGAAAACTAAACTTTCCAATTCCCCTCTAAACAGGAAAAAGATGAGAAAGTCCTAATAAAAATTTTAAAATACCCACAATGCCCTTGACTTAATTTTAAGACTTAAGACCTTTATCAAACGATCCAATTCAGACATAAGTCATTAAGCTATCAGACCTTAAGCACTTTAAGCTTTTAGTTCTGATAACTTAATTTACCAAATGTAGGTTAATTCTATCACCAATAGATTTGACTGGTTGTATTGGGTTAGGGGGAGAGGGCCCATATAGCTGTCTTTTAAATACTTCCCTCCGGCCAGCCAGCTTGGCTTACTGTTGGCTTTGTGGTTTCTTCTTCAACCGAGTATTGATTGTGCGAGACAGATAATAGCAGCAGTAAAGCATGATGGGAGAGGTCGTTAAAGTCATGTTGATGAAGACAGAATGGCAGTTCAAAGATCCCTTAAGGTGCACCTCCATCAATAGTAAAAGCACGCTATAAAGAGCTTTGTAGTTGCCTTACCGGCCTTTGAGACCATCGACTACGTCCTGCTATGACTGACCAAAGGGAAGGCATAGAGTAAGGGACTAGTATCCTAAAGCTTCCAGTACCTCCAATTTTAGTTCTGGTAAGCGATATCTGCTGCTCGTGCTCTTTTTTGGACGGACCCACAATGCCCTTGACTTAATTTTAAGACTTAAGACCTTTATCAAACAATCCAATACAGACATAAGTCATTAAGCTATCAGACCTTAAGCACTTTAGCTTTTAGTTCTGATAACTTAATTTACCAAACGTAGGTTAATTCTATCACCAAGAGATCTGACTAGCTAGTTGTATTTTTTTCCTTCTTTCATTTTCTCTAAAGGCGTGTTTGATTGCACATAATTTTTTTTCAAGAAAATACATCTGGAAAATGCCTTAAATTGCTCATTGATTGCAACAGAGAACACATATTTCAATCATGTGAGAAAATAAAGGCGTATTTTCAGGTTGAAATAAATTCTCACCTATCTTGATGGGAAATGAATTCTGGGCTTAGTAGGAAAGCTATCCAAGTTTTAATGGCTTCGTAGGGAAAATTATACAGATTTTAAATGGCTATCTAACAATGGACAGTTGTGTTTTCCCAAGGAAAATATAATTTTTCCACTTGGCAATCAAACACGCCCATTTACTTATGAAGGCCTGGCTTTCTCTCCATTGATCTAGAGGAGGGCCCCCAACCAATCATTAATTTAATTTTTTTTATTTTTATTTTTGATCCAATCATTAATTCAACTTTTTTATTTTTCCTTTTGTTAATTGGTTTTCTCTTTAAAGACAGTCTTATTTAGTAGACATGAAATTGTTATAGATTCAAGATTGCATGATTAAAGGAGTGATTTCAGTAGACAATTATTTGAGCAACTAAAGTCAATGGGTGCTTTATTTTTTGCTAAAACAAAATCAATGATGAATTTTTTTTTAAAGCGGCAGGATTTTTTAAGCGGCGATCGTGTGCCCAATGATCGCATGCCACATTTACCTGGGGTTTAGGATTTGATTTAAAAAAAAACTTTTTAAAAAGTAACCATGTGTATATATGTGGCACATTCATTGGCGCATGATCGCCTGCTTCAAAAATTTTCTCAAGTTTAATGGGTAATTGTTAGTTTAATTACTAAGTATATGGGAGACAATGTAGTAAAGAAACACCTCCCTTGGTTCCTAACTTCACTTCTCTTTTGTTTTTGGGGTTATGAGGAACAACATTTACCCCAAACATTCAAATATCAAATGTCAAAACAGTTATCCTCAGTGCCTCCAGACTCTAAATGCTCTCCATTAGATGACTAAGGGAAGAAAAAACAATGTTTCAAGCTGAATATTGTGGGAAACTATGACACAAACACAATGCTTGTTGGGCCCTTACAAACTACAATGATAATAACTTGACTGAACCATTACTTCATGGTCAATCCATGGTGCCGATGGGTTCGAGTTCGGGTTGATACAAATATAACCACACCTGATCTGATCACTAATCAAGGTTTAAAATTGGACCCGAACCCAACAAAATTTCGTCTAGCCTATTAGTTAGGTTTTTGGGTGTTCATGTTGGGTAAAAAATAAATCAGATATGCATGGGGTCGTTCCAATTAGAAGCATGCCCCTGTGATATCTATAGAACTTCTATGAATTTGAAGATATTCTCAATGTATGACAAAGTTACGCTCATTTTAGTGTGAATGTTCCGTCGCACAAACTATCAATGTCCTGTAATTTTTCTTGATGAATGACATGTTTATGCATGTAGATCCTCCTAGATCAGCTGATATTGGAAGGGAAGGAAAGAATAAAATAAAAAAGGTCAAACAAGAAGCCCATCCTGCAAAGAACAATAAGTGTGGAAACTGTAAATAATTGGACTGTCTTCATCCTCAATGTAGAGCAAGAACACAGTTCGTCAGTCATGTGGTCCTATTTCTTGATACGATCCAAGAAAATTAATGAGAGACCACAAGCTCATCAAATGACTATGAATGCATTCATTGCTCGCCATTAATGTATGGTGGGAAATCCCATTTTCATCCAATTTGCATGGTGTGACATATCTCATTCAAACAATCACAAAGGTCGATCTGCATTTTATTTAATTTGGAGATCAAAGAAAGCTTAAACCACCAAATTTGTTTTTGTTGGGAGTCAAGAACTTTCAAAAATCAAAATTTTAATCATAAACTAGGCTAAGCTTATTGATGTAGCTCCGTCTTCCAGAAACTAAATCCTACTTTTTTTTAGTCACCTCCTTTTCAAGGAGAGCTAATGCTTGTTGGGTATTTTGGCGCCAAATAGAACCCATCATTGAGTTGATAATTGATAAGGTGAATACCCAGTCCATTTAATGTTAAGCATAATGAGTATAAGGACCTCAAAAAAATCTATTTTCTCGTCGTCCCTTTTAATTTTGTCGGTCGGTAAGCTAGGGTTTTGGCTGGACCATCAGAAACAGTTATCAATTTTTTTTTTTTTTTTGTTTAACAATTTATATTTTCATCCTCCTCAATGGTTTTAAGAAAGAAAACTAGAAAAATCAGAAGCTAAATCCCAAGAAGCCTAAGAAATCAGCTGCATTATTGGCTTCCCTTCACTTGTACACTCACTTAAGACTCTCAAAGTGGTTGAAGCACAACCCCTAGCCTCACATAGGCAATATCGATAACAATATCTATATAACAAAACAGCTCACTTATCCGGCCCCCCTACTTATCTTATAAGGCTTCATAAATGTGAAGGATGGATGAGATCTTCCCGTTCATCTCATGTGAACGGTCATATCTTCCCCTCTTATCCTCTAATGGTTTTTAAATGTGAGTGCCAAAAAGAGTGGCTAAGATCCACGATGGCTGAGATAAACTTCCATCCGATTTTGACAAACGCTTTGTCGAGGAGTGCCATGGGCACGGGCCACCCACTAGTCTTCAATATAAGAGATCTAGCTAATATGATGATCACAAGCATCATAGCTTTAAGCTCAACAATAAATTTTTTATTGTTTTTAACGCCCGTGATAAATCTTCTATATTGGTGAAACCCCATGAGTTTTCATTCATTTGGGCTTGCCTTCTTGGATATTTTCGACTGTCATTGTCTGAGTCAGAATCATTCACCATCACTTGGAAATTGAAAGGACCAACTGAACAAAAAAAAACAATCTTTCCGTGACTGGTTCTTGATTCGGACTCGGTCAAAAACAGTAAGGCAGGGGAAAGACCAAAAGAGTGAAAAGTCAGGAGTTCACACTAATATAAAGGTTTTACCAAAAAATGAATGCTTTGCGCGCTTCTTCCCCTTCTTCTACCAAAATCTTATACCACCGTCATTGTCGCCTGCATGTGGATCCCATTTATTAGGATCTCACATGTCAAGTGACCCACATATCAAGGCCACATATGCTTAGGTGGGCCCCACATGTCAGGTGGCCCCACATATAAGTAAATTCCATGTATTAAAAGGGTCACATATCAAGCCATACATGCTAGGTGGAACCTACATATATAGGGGATCGGATGAAATCGAATGGGTCAGACCCAAGATCTGAGCGGATTCAAATCAGTATTTAGCGGCGGTATTGATGATTAAGATGGAGTACGAATAAAAACGAGCATGATAAAGATGTATGTTAAATTAATTTGAATCAAGTTTGTTTGAATATGGATCTAGTGTTATGTATTAACTTATCATATTGTAGTAAATCCAACTCATATTTCACATTTGGGTCAGATCCGAAATTCCCCACATAAGTTATGATTTGGGATTTGTATCATGTGACATGGATCCAGCTAGATCCAGATCCGAATCTGAATATGATCATGCTATTCAAATCAAATAATTCATATCCAAATCTAACTGAATCCAACCCGGTTCTGACCCATAATTGCTTTAGCCACTCGGTCGCCTTCGAAAGGGTTCTGACCCATATAATTCACTTCCAAATCTAACTGTATCCATAAGCGCAGTGAAGTTTTTGGAACCGGGCCCCCTTTGAAAGCGTTCGTCGGTACGCAATATAGTTCGGAGACTTTCCCCAAGACCGCCGCAACAACGAACTGTAACGCTAGGGCAAAAATGGAAAATAACAGAAATAACGGCAAAAATGGCACTGGTATTCAATCTCTGAAATTTGAAAATTTCAAAAATGGAAAAATAACGGAAGTAACGGCCCTGTTCTTTAAAATTTTTCAGAAAATAATGGTCGATCATTATTTTTGTTATAATGGAAAAATAACGGCCGTTATAACAAAAATAATGGCCTTTATTTTCTGGGTGTTTTAACGGTACATAATGTAACGGGGGGGTCCGAATCCGTTACAATGTTTTTCATCATAACGGCCGTCTTTTAAACCATGGTTGTAAATATGTATGGTTGTAATATTCATTTTTTTGTGTTTTAAGGTCTGACTAGGGTCCGGACTAACCCTGCTTGGTCACTTAAATTTTTAATTTAATTTGTATTGGTCCACATCCCTTGGTCAATGAATGTTAACCAATCAGTTGACTATCATGACCATACCCCAATAATCAATCTTTAATTTTCCATCTGCTCCAACCCCCTTTTGGTGGGGGTGGTTATAAGGGGTGTTTATTTGTATCGTTTTACGTACCTAACCGAAAACCCCGGTACTGGTTCTATATTTTTTGGAACCGACGAGACAAGAGCCGGAAATGAAACCGAACCGATAATAACAGTTTCAGTTCTGGGTAGTTTGATATTTGAACCAAACTGATAGGAACCGGAACCGAGATATTATAAAGATTGGAATCGATGTATCCTGAATTGGAACAAGAACTGACTTAAACTGAAGTACGGTTCCAATTCCAGATCCATCATTTGGAGAAAATATTGGTTCTGGTTCTGGGTACCTTAGGAACCGAACGGTGACAGCCCTAGAGCTTGTACATATGAGACTATGAGTACAGTGGTTTGCTCTTTTTCTGGTTTTTTTGTGTGTACGTAAAAACATTTTTCCGGTTATTTTTGTGTGTAAAACCTACAAAGGTCAGCTTAAAAATGAGTGACTAATTTTTCATCATGGTTTTACTAAGAAATTTCTATGTAAGTTATTAAATGAGATAGGATGATGACATGTGGATTGATGCCATGAGGTTGGTATGCGCCGTATAGACAGATAGATTGGCCAAGATATGGGTACCTCAGCTAATGGTGGAGAGAGAATAGGAAACTGCCAGGATCGTGGAGGGAACCTTATCAAGCTCCTCAAGGCCTATATGAACAAGAAGTCACGTGTATAGAGGACTAAATTTGAATTATCCTTAGCACCTTACACTTTTTAGCCAGTCCTAACTTATGCATCAAAGGCTCTTCCATCGGGCATCCCCATTAGATTTTGGTACCTGCTATGTGAGAGTTTGTGTAGGACTCCTCAGCGACTTCGACAAGCTCAGGTTCATCTCAGCGAGACTCATTTTAGATGTCGAGGGGGTGTGGGATTTTTCCCCACATCTTT
Source organism: Euptelea pleiosperma (assembly GCA_035048495.1). NCBI lineage: Eukaryota > Viridiplantae > Streptophyta > Magnoliopsida > Ranunculales > Eupteleaceae > Euptelea > Euptelea pleiosperma. The sequence goes on from CM068541.1 coordinate 14,731,292, forward strand.
TGGTACTGTCTATGGTATATCGACTTTTCGGAGTATAACACCAGTTCCAATTTGAGAGATGCCACCTAGGAAGAAAAAGGCAACACGCGCATCACCGAGAAAAAATGGCATAACTGCGGAATGTGACGCATGGGATAGATAACTGAGGGCTGGTCAAAGAGGAGCCAATCCTCAGATGGAGGTCATGGGGGCTGATATAAAAGAAAACATAAAACGACTACGGGACGAGATGGAAGCAATGAGAGCTAAGACGGGCAGTCTTATTAATTAGGTAAATACAGGTGGGAGCTTGTCTCACTCTAGGGGTGACTAAGTCGATGTGAAGAAGAAGTCTGAGACGGAGAATAGACCTCGGCTCCACTAGAGGAGCCAAGATGAGAAGCGAAAGCATGCCTCAAGCAAAGGGACATCCCATTCCTGAGAATATTCACCCTTGGTGGCATCACTAGAGGAAATCTTATAGAGAGTCAAGAACAAACCATATTTCAAGGCACCCAGAGCGATCTATCGAGATAGGCCCAACAAGTCAAATTGTGCCTAACATCAAGCCAAAGACCATCCAACCAATGACTGCTACGCCTTGAAGAACCTCATGTAGGATTTAATCAACAAAGGGAGCTGAGGCAATTCATTGCCCAAGTAGAACAAAGGGGTCAACAAGAAGATACCGTGATACCTCGTTAATTAGCTGAAGAAGCGAAAGCCCCCACAGTATGTCACTTTGGTCATTTACAAGTCATGTGCTCGGAGCTGCAACGTGAACTAAGAGAGAGAGGACGAGGCGGACGAAGAGCATCAATGATATAATAGAGACCTCAAATTGAACCTCAGTCAGTAGAGTAAATTCACCAAGCACTGGTGAACCCAGCGTTAAATGGCCATTACAAATACCCTCCCGAGGGGAGAGGTCGGTGGAGAAAAGGAAAGCGTAGAAGGCGTGAAACAAGTTAGCCGAGAAGGAAAAGGCCATTTAGACATTTTAGCCATGTATATAGGACAACCTTGATATGTTTTCCTAGTAGATGAATGATAAATTGAGTATAAATCCATACATTGTAAGTTAAAGTACAATTAAACAGATTACACAAAAAAAAAAAAAAAACGTACAATTAAACATATTGCTTCACGCTAAAGCAGTAGAACGTACAAAAAAGAATGAGAAATTCACCGATCAAGCTTTCTGAAAGCTTAGATGGATCTAGCTTCAGGTAATATACATGGACTACAAGCTTAGATATCATTAAGAGAAGATCTCGTATACTATTAAAAATGGGATACACAGATCTCTCTTGACTATCAAGGCACGGTATGCTCTACAACAAAGGAAAGGTACTCAGATTTGAGTAAAACCTTCTATGGAGCCTTGTCACTCTTTAATAATCCTTTTTAGCTTGTGATTGATTGGAGTTGTTTAGGGTTTCGATCCAATAACATCAATACATAGAGTGAACAAGTTAAGCTTCGAATTAGTAAGTATTTTGAGTTGGAAAAGGAAAATTAGCAATTTACAAAATTTGGTTCGTGCATGTCTAATCGATTGATTACATGGTCCGATATCGATTGGATCCAATCATTAAACATTCGACTATCATTCAGTCAATGCATCAAGAAAAAGTATTTTCTCCAATTGATTAGGCATATTCGATCGATTGGTCAAAGGTCCAATCAATTGGCCTGAATCGATTTTGCACAGTTCTACCTGTGAGTCAAACACAAATATATTCATGTATACTTAGGGCAATAATTATAAACAAATAATCATCTAAGTTCTAGGCCTCTAAGTCACTTATCATCCTAATATATGTGTCGATCAGGGGAAGCTTTGAGTCTTCACTTTTGACAATTTTCTGATATCTTTGTTCTTTGGTTGAAATCACATAAACACTCTAATGCCTAACACCTCACACATACGGTGGTAAATTACAATTGGTTTACATACGGTTCTAAACACTCTGCCAATACTAAAAGTCTTGACTTAACATGATCATTAATTAGTCAGTCGTTTCACTTGCGCTAATCGTTATCGTTATCAGTGTTAATAACAATAAGAATTTTATTTTTATAATTTTTTATTTTCTCAGAGTTCATTTTTATGCTAAACATAAATAACAGTTAAAGTTATAAAATATTTAATTAACCTTAAGTACCCAATAACATTCAGGAATGGAGCATTGCCGTCATAATGGCCATTAATAAGTGTTATAACTGATTTTTAAACCATAACGTGAGCCAACCGTACTATCATCAAGTCGACTCGGTTGCATTTTGACTTGACTCAAATTTTCATTAGCTATGGTTATAAAGAATTATACTTAGACTCTTTATGGTGATCGACAAAAAGTTTTACAAAAAAAAGATTTGTATGTCATGAAGTACTGTTGATGCAGAAAAAGTTTGATGACATTTATATGTAAAAATCATTTCTCGAAAACTTATTCAGAGCATTAATCATTCAGAAACTTATTTGAAATTTGTATAATTTTAAACATTGCTTCTGCATAAATATACTTACGTATGTTCCATGTCAAAGTTTTCAACACTTAGAAAACTTTCAACATGTTGTTAAATTTCATGGAATTAATTCATTAAGAAATCCACGCATACAGGAGAGAAAGCTTGACCCAAGGGTGTCACACAAATCAAGATCCACCAATCACTGCATTGATAGGTGGGACCTACATGATGCGGTGTGAAACAATAAAGAGATATGACCAACATCAATATCTCGAGGTTTGAAATCCACCAAACAGAGACGAACTCTCAAAGGAGCTAAATCACGAAATCTTATTGATAAAAAGCTTCGTTTGCCTTTCGACTTACAACTTATTTAATGTAAAACAAAAATAAGTGAAAGAGGAAAATTACTAAAAACGATAAAACTAACTAAACATGAAAATTGATAATACTAGTGCCTAAAAACAAGTCAGAATCGACAGTGAGTGATTCTAACTTCTATAATTAAAGTTATTACTAAAACAAAAACTTCCAAAATAGCAAAATTGTCGTTTTCACCTACTAAACGATAGAATTTGGCCAAAAACCAACGTACTACACAACAAAGTTGTGAGTATTGCTTATCTCATCGTTTCCTTTCAAGAATGTCTGGCCTTGCGTGGTTCTGACACTGTTGAAAATTTCCTTAATACCCGTTCTGTCCTATTTCCATCGACAAGTCTGTTAATGCCCGTTGTGTCCCTTTAGTATCGTTTGAGCTTTTGACGATCCAAAAGCTTCATGAAAGAATCTGCGACTTGTTCTACATCACTACATGATCTGACAGAAGATCACGTGGCATTATTTGTGTCGAAGTATTGTGTGAGATAAAAAAAATTCCTCCTGATACATGTGTTTTCAGATGAAATGAAAGGTATATTGCTTGTGGGGACTTATGTTTGAATAATACAGCTGCTGGTTGATAACGTAGGCACTAACCAAAATTGTTTTCCCTTCTCTTGGTTCCATTCTTGACCTTTTCAAAAGTTCATGCATTCGATCTACTAGTCCTTATTCTATTAAAGGATCATTTTCCCTAAAATTTCACTTCTTAAGTATTTATTTTGTCCAAAATATTTGTCCCAATAAAAAAATTGTATCCAATGTATCTCACCCATCACTCTTCCGGTGCTCCGACAAATTTGGTATCGGATTGTACAATTTTTAAGCCCATTTGATCATTAGTCCACACATCATGGCAACAAGCCGATCCCTATAACAAGATTAGCTTTATATATATTTTGCATTTGATCTACCAAGAACCTATTCAATACAGCTGGCTTTCAACTATGCTAAAAGTCTAATAGCAATTTTGTTTTGGAGAAAATTATGATTTTTGGAGTCTACATATGAAAATCCTTTTCATCTCTCGAGATCTTTGGGATCTTGTTGATTATGGTTAGGAACTGGAAACTGTAGCAACACTTGCCTTGTGGACTTATGTCAAGAAGAATGAATAAAAAGAAAACAAAACGAAAGATGCAAAAAGCATTGATTTTCATCCAACAAGGGGTAAATAAAATAATCTTTCAAAGAATTTTGGCTGCAACAAAATCAAAGAATGCATGAAACATCTTGAAGGAAGAATTTCAAAACGTAATTTCTATCAAACTCCAATCTTACGTAAAAAAATTTGATAATTTTTTAATGAAGGATGGCGAATCTATTCAAGCATTCTTCTCTAGATCAGTTTCTGATATTATTAATCGAATTAGAAGTTATGGAGATACTATTTAAGATATTGTTGAATTTTTTTTTGAAAAGTTTTCTTACAAGTTTGAGCATGTTGTAGTTGCAATAGAAGAATCAAAAGATTTATTTAAATTTTTTTACACATGACTAATTGGTTCCCTTTAAGTAGATGAGTAAAGATTGAGCAGGTTCATCGAACCTAGACCAAACAATATTTCAGTCAAAGGTAATTTAACAAGGAAAAAAAGATCCAAAGGTTGGAAAAGAAAATCAGAGTAGGAGCTCATCTCAAAAATCACAATCTAGAAGAAGTTCACTGAATTTTAATCATGACTGTAAAGAAAATTCCAATCATGGCCATGAAAGACGAAGATGAATGATTGAATTAATTCAATAATCAATGGTATGCAAGTGGTAATGATAAATCTAACCTCAAATTGTAAAAGATTTAGGTATGCAGGTGAAAATTGTCGATATAAATGCACTAGATGCAAAAAATGTAATCACATGCAAAAAGATTGTTGGATTCAATGCAACAAAAGGATATATATGAAGCTAATTTCTCTAAAATAATGATTATTCGAATCAATTATTTAATGCATACATAAGTACTTAACAAGATTCACAAGATATTGGGTATTTTGATAGTGAGTGATGGCCATGCAAATAAAAGTGAGTGATAGGCATGCAGATAAAAGAAGGTAAACCTTAACTCATCCATGATGTTCTTTATGTTCTTAGTTTGGCTCAAAATTTATTAAGTGTTGGCTAGCTTATTCAAAAAGAATATACCATGAATTTTGATAAAGAATGCGTGATTTTAAATAAAAGGAACAAGCAATTGGTCACAAAAGTAAAAAGACATCATCTAAAGTTTTTCTTCTTATCATGCTACCAAACAAAAATTATGCTTTAAGAGTAGAAAAAGTTGATGATTCTTTGTTAGGGCATCTAAGAATTGACCATTTGAATTATAGAGGCTTAAAATTGCTAAAAAAAAAAAAAAAAAAAAAATATAGTGATTGGCCTCCATTCTATTTATAATGATGACAAAAACTATGAATGATATATTTATGGAAAGTTGCATAGATCACCATTTGCTAAATTATCATGGAGAGCCAAAACTTTTGAATTAGTTTATGCAGATATTTGTGGGCCAACTTGAATATGTCATCTTTTAACATTAAAAAATATTTCATTCTTTTTGTTGATGATTTTAGTAGGATGATGCGGGTTTACTTTCTTGAGAAATTAGTCAGAGACACTTTCTATCTTTATACAATTCAAGGCATTCATAAATTACACCCCACAACAAAATGACATGGCCGAAGGAAGAAACATGACTATCACGGCAATAACTCAAAGTGTGTTGAAAGGAAAAAAAAACTTCCAAACAAGAGTTTAGGGCGCATTGCAATTTTCATCTTCAATAGGTAACTAAAGCTGTTCAAAATAAGACTCCGTTCGAGGCATAGAATAAGCAAAAGCCAAAGATACATTTTCTTAAAGTCATTAGTTGCATTGCATATGCACATATACCATCTTAAATTAGTGATAGAAAGGAATCAAGGCATATTGGCTACTCAATCCAAAAACAAATGAGTTTGTAATTTCTAGATATGTAATATTTGATGAGTTGAAAGCATGTAATTGGGTTAATATTGAATATGTCCAAGCTCCAAATGTACTTGAAGAGGAAGAAATATAATCAAGATCAGAAGGATCATGTACTCCCCCATCAAGTCCAAGATCACCAAGTTCGACTAGTCCAAGATCAAGCCTATGATCATTTGATTCAAGTACACCATCAAGAAAAGTACGAAATTATAATTTAAGAGGAATTTATGAATCATTATATTATGTGATGTGTGGCATTTGTTACTTATTATGAGCCGCAAAAGTTTAAAGAATCAGCAAAAGAAGAAGTTTGGGTAAAAGAAATAGATGAAAAAAGTAACTCATTAAGAAAAGTAATGCATGAGAACTTGTTGATTGGCCAAAGAGAAAAGAAATCATTGGACTGAAGTAGATTTACAAGACCAAGTACAATGAGGATGGTTCAATATAGAAGTATAAAGCTAGATTGATAACAAAAGACTACTCTCAACAGTCAGGAATAAACTTCAATGATACCTTTGCTAGCTCCAGCAGCCCGAATGAAAAATGATCTAAATAAAATTAGCTCTTACAGCTCAGTTAATAGGCTTTTCTACATAAAGAACTCGAAGAAGAAGTCTATGTCGAACAACCTCAGGGCCGCTATGTGGAATAAGGAAAAGAAGACAAGGTTTTGAAAGGCATTATATTGCTTAAAAGAAGCACCTCGAGCATAGAATAATAGTAAAATTGATTGATATTTTTGGCAAAATAGATTCGAAAGAAGTCCAAATGAGCCATCACTCTATGTAAAAAGAATGCGAACAACTTGTTGATATCTTTACCAAAGCAGTCACTTTTGAAATGCACTTAACTACTTTAAAAAGCTCATGAAATTACTAATGTAATTTGTAATTTGTTCTAGAAGAATCTTAGTATATGTAAATGAATTGAGAGAAGCATTGGTTTAAAAAACAACCGTTATATCGGATTTGAACCTCCCCATTATGTTATGTACAGTTAAAATGCTTAAAAATAATGGCCATTATTTTTCCGTTATAATAAAAATAACGACCGTTATTTTCTGGATTTTTTTTGTGAAAAAAATGACTTCCGTTATTTTTCAGTTTTGAAAATTTGAAATTCAAATTTCAGCGCCATTTTTTCCGTTATTTTCTGTTTCCCCCCTGAGCGCGTATTACAATTCGTTATAACAGCCGTTATAACGGAAAAATGGTAACGCCCAGTCCTTTATACCGTTATAACGGCCCCTTTATACCTTGGAGAGAAGTACAATAATATCTAAAGATTCTAAACTAATCCAAGTGGGTGAGATGTCTCTAGAAAAATTCCTAGAATGTCTAATCTAGTCAAAGTCGATTAATTAAGTAACTTTAAGTCTATAAATAAGGCTGAGGAGATTGTGAAACGTGGAAACACAAGTCCCTAAGTCCTAAAAATATAAATATCTGTACTAGTAATCGTACTTCTATCAAAAGAATTTTTTCTTCATATTCCTTTTCTTAAATAATTATTTTGTCCAAGGTATTAAAGAAATTATCCAATGCATCTCACCATCACCCTTCTCGTGCTGCACCAAAGCTTAGAATCGTTGGATAGTGATGATCCATAATTTGCAAAGAAAACCAGGCTACCGACTAGAAAAACCTTAAGCATAAAAGTAACAAAGTTTTTCACCAGGTTCTGTCCAAATTGCTTCTCTCGTTTCTTGCTTGACATTGATTGATTGACATGGTCTTCTTGACTTAAAGTGCCTGAATTCCTTCTGCCCGCGTGATGTAACAAGGTATACTTGAGATCTTTTATAACGCGGAAGCGCGGCATTTTTAGTAGTCACCGATGCCATCTGGACCCACTGACCGCATGGATTTAGACCACCCCCTTAGTAGACATTTATACTAAAAATCAGCTTGTTTGATGATTTTTAGCCGTTGGTTTTAGTACTTAAAACAATGGTTGCAGTCAACGGCTATAAGAACGCCTTAAAAAGTGATAAAAAATGCTAAAATCTAATGGTTATAGATTACCAATCGAGGTGATTTTTGGTGTGTATATCCCCCATGGGGCGAGATAAACATCCATGCCGTCAGTGGGCCCAAATTATAGTAGTGAGTAACAAAAATCGTTCTTCCACATTTGAAAAAGTTTCAGACATATCTTGTTTCATCTTTTTCCTATATATATGTATCTCGCAAAAGTTAACTCATAAGTTCACCCATGTTTTAGGAGAGTAAAACTTCATCACAACGGATTGCAAATCACACAATCATAAGCCAATGAGTTCTCGGCACGTACCAAGGGCCTTTTGCAACGTATCCATGTGCTATTCTCTGAGGTGTACGTGCCGAGAACTCATTGGCTTGTGATTGTGTGATTTGCAATCTGTTGTGACAAAAGTTTTACCGTGGAATCCGAGAATTTAAAGAAAGGTTGATAAGTTTTTAAATCAGAAATAAAAATAAAACCACACTAGGGTTAAAAGTTGCATAATAACATGTACATGTCATATATATATAGGGTACAAGATAAAATAAGAACAAGAGAAAAATGCCTTACTATGATAAGACCAAAGGTTTTAAATGACCTATTATAACGTTATAACGGTCGCATGACAATTGTTATAGCAGCATGGTTTCAAGTTTCGGCCGAAACTACTTTGGTTTCGGAAACCAACCGAAACTGATAAAAAATAATTCTTTGTTCATAAAATGTCACTTGGTTTCGGTTAGTTTCGGACCGAAACCATCGAAACTACTGAAACGAAATCAATCACTTTGAACCATGTATAGCAGCCATTATAAGCGGGTCATGCAGTCACGTCTGAGTGCAAATTGTCCAAAAATTATTATTATAATTTTTTTAAGGGTCAGGCTCAGCGGACACACAACTTCTCACACTATTTTGGTGTACCCACATGGAATATAAATCAATGGCTGATTTTTGGTAAGGATTTTTGGTGAGGATGTAGATCACCCTTACAAAAAATCATCCCAAACACCATCAAATGTGGGCTTCAAGTTAACAGTAAAAAAATAGATGGTCCATAATTCTTCAACTTGTATACCACTAGTAAATGGCCCATGCTCACGGCACTCTCCGACAAAAGCGTTTGTAAAAATTGGGTGCCTTTGGCACTCAAACGGTATAACGGACTGGGGCGTTACCTTTTTTTCCATTATAAAGGTTGTTATAACGGATTATAATGCACAAAGGGAAAAATGAAAAAAATAGGAAAATAACATAAATAACAAAAAATAATTGTGTTAAAATTCAACTTTTAAATTTAAATTTTAATAAATTGAGGTCAAATGAGTGGGAGTGAATGAATAAATGAGGGAAATTTAGTAGCTGAAATCTAAACGTCCACATTAGATGGATGGATTTGATCTCAACCACTCTTTATCTTATGAAGCAGGATAAGGTAAGAGAACACAACTGAGTTATTTTGTTATATGTTTGGGTGGCCCGTGCCAGCGGCACTCTCCGACAAAGTGTTTGCCAAAATCGGGTGGGAGTTAATCTCATCCATTGATATGAAGCATAGTGGATCTTAACCATTCATTATTGATGCCCTATAAGGTAAGAGGGGGAGTAAGACAACCACTTTCACTTGTTATATATATAGTGGGAGGCCGGTGCGCACTCTCCAACTAAGCGTTTGCCAAAATCGGGTCTGAGTGGCTGAGATCCACTGTTTATTTCGGAGATAAGATCTTGGCCCTTGTTTGTTGAAACATATAAGAGGGGGTATAGGTGGGGAGACAACTTCCCTGTTTTGTTATATAGACTAGTGGGTGCCCTGTGCCATTGGCACTCCTCGACAAAGAATTTACCAAAATCAGGTGAGTGGCGGAGATCCACCATCCATTTGGGGGAGGATTAGATCTCGGGCCTTCTTTGTTGATGCTTATAAGAGGAAGTATAAGTAGGGAGACAACCAATGTGTTTTGTTATATAGAATAGTAAATGGCCCATGCCCACAGCACTTTAGACAAAAGCATTTTGCAAAAATTGGGTGCCTTCGGCACTAAAATGATATAACGGACTGGGGCGTTACCATTTTTTCCATTATAACGGCTGTTATGCACAGAGGGAGAAATGAGAAAATAACATAAATAACAAAAAATAATGGTGTTGAAATTCAAATTTTGAATAAATTAAGGTCAAATATATAGGCGGATTGAGTGGGTGAAATCTAACCATCCACATTAGATCGATAGATTTGATCTCAACCACTCTTTATCTAACCGTCCACATTAGATGGATGGATAAGATAAGAGAATACAATAGAGTTGTCTTGTTATATGCATGGGTGGCCCGTGCCCGCGGCACTTTCCGACAAAGTGTTTGTCAAAATCGAGTAGGAGTTAATTTCAGCCATCGATATGAAGCATAGTGGATCTCAGCCACTCATTATTGAAGCCATATAAGATGAGAGGGGGTATAAGAAAACTGCAGTCACTTGTTATATTGATAGTGGGTGGTTCGTGCCCTCGGCACTCCCTGTCAAAGCATTTGCCAAAATCAAGTGCAAGTGGCTGAGATCCACCATCCATTTGGGGGTAAGATCTCGGCCCTTTTTTGTTAAAATAGATAAGAGGGGGTATAAGTGGGGAGACAATTTCCCTGTTTTGTTATATAGATGTGTGGGTGGCCCGTTCCTGCGGCACTTTCCGACAAAGTGTTTGTCAAAATCTGGTGTGAGTTAATCTTAGCCATTGATATGAAGTATAGTGGATCTCAGCCACTCCTTATTGAAGCCATATAAGGTAAGAGGGGGGGGGGGGGGGGGGGGGTGTAAGACAACCACTTTCACTTGTTATATAGATAGACGGCACTCTCCAACAAAGCGTTTGCCAAAATCAGGTGTGAGTGGCTGAGATCCACTATCTATTTTGAAGATAAGATCTTGGCCCTTCTTTGTTAAAACATATAAGAGGGGGTATAAGTGGGGAGACAACTTCCCTGTTTTGTTATATAGACTAGTAAATGGCCCGTGTCCACGGCACTCTCCGACAAAAATTGGGTGCCTTCAGCACTCAAACGGTATAACAGATTGGGGCACAGAGGGAAAAATAGAAAAAATAGAAAAATAATAGAAATAACAAAAAATGATCGTGTTAAAATTAAAATTTTGAATTTCAAATTTTTAATAAATTGAGATCAAATGAGTGGGAGTGAATGAATAAATGAGGGGGATTGACTGGCTGAAATCTAACCGTCCACATTAGCAGGATAAGATAAGAGAATACAACTGAGTTATTTTGTTATATGTGTGAGTGGCCCATGCCCTCAACACTCTCCGACAAAGTGTTTGCCAAAATCGGGTGGGAGTTAATCTCATGAGTGGATCTCAGCCACTCATTATTGAAGCCATATAAGATAAGAGGGGGGTATAAGACAACCATTGTCACTTGTTATATAGATAGTGGGTGGGCCGCACCCATGGCACTCTCCAAGAAAGCGTTTGTCAAAATCGGGTATGAGTGGCTAAGATCTACCGTCTATTTGGGGGATAAGATCTCCGCCCTTCTTGGTTGAAACATATAAGAGGGGGTATAAGTGGGGAGACAACTTCCCTGTTTTGTTATATAGACTAATGGGTGCCCAGTGCCATCGGCACTCCTCGACAAAGAATTTGCCAAAATCAGGTGAGTGGTGGAGATCCACCGTCCATTTGGGGGAGAATTAGATCTTGGCCCTTCTTTGTTGATTCTTATAAGAGGTGGTATAAGTAGGGAGACAACCAATATGTTTTGTTATATAGAATAGTAAATGTCCCATGCCCACGGCACTCTCCGACAAAAGCGTTGCAAAAATTGGGTGCCTTCGGCACTCAAACAATATAATAGATTGGGGTGTTACTGTTTTTTCCATTATAACGGCTGTTATAACGGATTGTAACGCACAGAGGGAGAAATTGGAAAATAACGGAAATAACAAAAAATAACAGTGTTGAAATTTAAATTTTGAATAAATTGAGGCGGATTGAGTGGCTAAAATCTAACCGTCCACATTAGATCGATGGATTTGATCTCAACCACTCTTTATCTAACCGTCCACATTAGATGGATGGATAAGATAAGAAAATACAACTGAGTTGTCTTGATATACGCGTAGGTGGGCCGTGCTTGCGGCACTTTCCAACAAAGTGTTTGTCAAAATCAGGTGGGAGTTAATCTCAGCCATCGATATGAAGCACCATGGATCTCAACCACTCATTATTGAAGCCATATAAGATAAGAGGGGTATAAGAAAACCATTAAATTTCCGTTAAATTCTATTTTTTTTTTAAATTTAAAATTTTGAATTTCAGCACCACTTTTTTCCGTTAAAATCATTAAAATCCATCAAAATCTATTTTTTTCATTTTTGCCCTTGGCCGTTTCAATCTGTTTTAACGGCCGTTTTAATGGTAACACCCCTCTTGAGGCATAAAAAGTGGGGCTCCGGAGCCTGACCCTTGGGCTATATGTAAATTCAACCCATTTCATTCCTTATATGTAAGTAAACTAGTGGGTGCCCCGTGCCATCGGCACTCCTCGACAAAGAATTTGCCAAAATCAAGTGAGTGGCGGAGATCCACCATCCATTTGAGGGAGGATTAGATCTTGGCATTTCTTTGTTGATGCTTATAAGAGGAGGTATAAGTAGGGAGACAACCAATGTGTTTTGTTATATAGATAGTAAATGGCCCATCCCCACAGCACTCTCCGACGAAACGTTTGCAAAAATTGGGTGACTTCGACACTCAAACGGTATAACGGGCTGGGGTGTTACCGTTTTTTCCATTATAACGGCTATTGTAACAGATTGTAACGCAAAGAAGGAGAAATGGGAAAATAATAGAAATAACAAAAAATAACGGTGTTGAAATTTAAATTTTGATTAAATTGAGGTCAAATGAGGCAGATTGAGTGGCTGAAATCTAACCGTCCACATTAAATCGATGGATTTGATCTCAACCACTCTTCATCTAACCGTCCACATTAGATGGATGGATAAGATAAGAGAATATAACTGAGTTGTCTTGATACATGCGTGGGTGGCCCATTCCCGCAACACTTTCCGACAAAGTGTTTGTCAAAATCGAGTGGGAGTTAACCTCAGCCATCGATATGAAGCATAGTGGATCTCAGCCACTCATTATTGAAGCCATATAAGATAAGAGGGGTATAAGAAAACCATTAAATTTCCGTGAAATTCAATTTTTTTTTTTAATTTTTAATTTTAAATTTTCAAATTTTTAAAATTTGAATTTCAGCACCACTTTTTTCAGTTAAAATCACTAAAATCCGTTAAAATCTATTTTTTTCATTTTTGCCCTGGCTGTTTCAATCCGTTTTAACGGTAACACCCCTCTTGAAGCATAAAAAGTGGGGCTCTTGAGCCTGACCCTTGGGCTATATGTAAATCAAACCCATTTTATTCCTTATATGTAGGTAAATAGTAGGTGACCCGTGCCCACGGCACTCATCGACAAAGTGTTTGTCAAAATTGGGTGTGAGTGGCTGAGATCCACTGTCCATTTGGTGTGATAAGATCTCAGCCATCCTTTATGAAGCAGGATAAGAGGGGGAGACAACCGTCCTGTTATGTTATATAGATAGTAGGCAAATAGTAGGTGACCCGTGCCCACGGCACTCATTGACAAAGTGTTTGTCAAAATTGGGTGTGAGTGGCTGAGATCCACCGTCCATTTGGTGTGACAAGATCTCGACCATCCTTTATGAAGTCGGATAAGAGGGGGAGACAACCGTCCTGTTTTGTTATATAGATGCTATGAATACGAGAATGATTTGAATTTTTGTGAGGGTGATCTCCTCGCCTAGAGACCATCCTCTTAAAAAAATCATCAAATTCCAAAACTTCTAATTTATATATTGGCCCTTGACGATTTTTTTGTGACATTGTGTGTGAAAATAGGTGTCCGCTGAGGCTGAGCCTGACCCTTTTTTAAATAAATCTTGATAATAGTAGAAAAATGAAAATAACGGCAATTAGAACAGATATCTCAAATCTTTTTTCAATTTTGGACGGCCGTTTTTTAAACCATGGATAAGAGTTTTCCAACATCCATTAGGTCAAGTCGACTCGATAATTCCCGACTCGTTAAAAATTATTAACATACATAAAAAAAATTAGAAAAATAATTAAAAATAAATTTTAATAATCGGAATTTGGAACAAGATCCTCACCTGACCCTTATATTAATTAATACTTAATATAACCGTTAAATAAACTAACCCAACACATTGTTTTCTAACTGTCTCAGTTTCCCAATGAAATTTCTTCTTATAAATAGGAAAATGATAGTGTCCTCCTGAGGACGATACCGTCCTTGGGTCTATGTTGTCCGAAGACTCTGAACCAGAGGAAACGACGGCTAGTTGTGAAAATGGAAGCACTGTCGGTCTTGAAAACTTTCCAAAGCACGTGTTGTGGGGTAGAGAAATTTTGGCCGCTCCTTTATTCGCCACGTGGCACACTCTTAGAGGATGTTTGTCTCATCCTTAAATGGACCTTCAGACCTAAAATCCGCGTGATTGGTGGTTTATAACCATTGGATTTTATTTTATTTATTTATTTTTATTTTTTCATGTTTATATTTTCGATCGTGGGATTTGAACATTATTTTGGGGGTACTAAGATCTAACGTCAAGAAATTACCAATCAGGATTTTTTTAGGTCTATTGGTCCTGGTCCACCTAGGGATGGGCCCACGGCTGGAGCAAAAATTCTCTGAGCAGACTAATGGAAACGGAATAATTTAGATTTAGCAAGGAACCGCCAAAAATATGGGAGGCAGAATTGTAAGGAGTAAAACTTGTTTGAACACCGACTGTCAGGGAAGCGCTGACCACTTATAATATGAGCCACGTGGTACAATCTTAGAGGATTCTGACGGTATGGATGTTTGACCAATCCCTAAGTGCACCTACAAACCAAAAATCAGCCTGATTAGTGGTTTTAAACCTTTGGATCTTTGTACCCAAATAATGCTCAAATTTCTACAGTTAAAATCAACCCATGAAAATGACTTCAACTAACGCTTAGAAAACACTGATCATGTAATTGACTTTGGGTTTATAGATCCACCTAGGGATTGGCCAAAGTGTCCTTAAGATATTTCCACCACATCGTCGCGCCGCCGCACTAGCGATGGACAGAGCGCAAGTTTCTTGTCCCCACCCAAAATGCCACGTGGAACTCTTTGGTATCCACTGACGCATTTGATGTTAGCCTCTTGTTGTATCTGGGCACCAAAATATGCTAATCTAGTGAATTCTAGCCGTTAGTTCTGAGTATTTTAATGAGTTATTTCTACCTCATAGTTAAATCTAATGGTTAGAAAGCACCTATCACGCTGATTTATGGTAGGTATACCAAGGTGGTGGCCCTAGCAACCATGCCACGGTGGTCCCAAAAGAGTTCTTCAAAGAACAAATTTTTGATGCGTCGATGACGGACTACAGTATATGAGCCATGTCTCACACAGTTAGAAATTCATGCTGGAATAAAAATCAATCCATGAAAAAGACTCCAATCCAATGGTTAGAAATCACTAATCAAGCTGATTTTTGGTCTGTAAGTCCACATAGCGATGAGCCAAACATCTAAGAATGTGCCACGTGGCTTATGCTGTGTCTATCATTCTAGATTTTATTCGTGCTTCAAATATGGGATGGAGCGAAGCCGATACCAGCACACAATACGTGCCACGTGGCACATATTTAGTGGACACTGGCCGTATCGATGTTTGGCCAATCACTAGGTGGACCTACAAACCAAAAATAAACCTGATCACTGATTTCTAAGCATTGGATTGAAGTTATTTTCATGGGTTGATTTTAACCGTATGAATTTGATCATTATTGAGCCTTATTTGGGAGCAAAGATCCAAAGGTTGTAAATCAGTAATCAAGCTGATTTTTGGGTTGAAGGTCCACCGAGGGACTGGCCAAACATTCATACGGTCATCTCTCTCTAAGAGTTTGCCACGTGTCTCGTATTGTTGGTAGTGATCGGTTTCGCTCACGATTACTTCGTAACAGCGGATTCTTTCTCCAACGTCCTATAGAACCTAGGCATGACGTCGTCCTAGGCATCGTTTTCATTTAATTTAAATGCACGGAATATCGTATCAATGAGACAGGAGCGCTGGGACGCGGGCCATGTCCTCTGCCATGGAGCGCCTGTCGTCTTCATGGATGCATGGATGGTCATGTAAACACATCATGCATGAGGCATAAGTCATGGTTCATCTTATCACCCGCCATAAGTATATTTTAATATTTTCTCTCTCTTTTCTGTCCCTCCGCTCTCATACGTCGCTTTCTGTCATAAATAAGAGAGAGAGAGAAAGAGATAGCTAATGACGAAGAACCACTAAAAGCAAGCGAGCGGGAAAACAGCAAAGCAACCAAAAAAAAAAGTGAGAAGTGAATCTCTCTCTCTCTCTCTCTTGTTGCAGGAAAAACCATGGCGGTTGCGTTCGAAGGCTTCTCGATCCGGTACGTATTGGATCAATCTGATTTTGTTTTTCAATTTTGTGATTGTTTAAACTCATGATTTGGTTCTGCAGTGAGTACGCTTCGAAGATGAGAAGCGTCGACGTGGTGAAATGTTGGCCGTTCGGTGGAGACGCGAAGGAGACGAAGAGAGAGGAGATAGAGAGATTTCTCCCGCCTGTGACATGCCCGAAGTACAGATGGTGGTCGAATGAGCTCGAAACCGTGAAATCGAAGATTCTAGAAGAAACGCAACCGGTTTCCGGAACCGAAAGCGGTTTTGACTCGAGAAAGCTTCCGATTGAGAAACCAGAAGTGGGTTTGGGGGTGGAGAAAGCGGTTTTGGGATTTGATGAGGAGAGATTGGTGATGATTTGCCCAGTGTGTCGGAGTTTTACGGCTGCGACGGTTAATGCAGTGAACGCTCACATCGATAGTTGTCTCGCTCAGGCGTCGAGGGAGGAACGGAGGCAGATGAGAACAGCAGCAGGGAAGACGAAGTCAAGAACACCGAAGAAGAGATCAATTGTAGAGATCTTTGCGGTGGCCCCGCAGATCGAAGCTGTGGAGATTGAAGGCGATGAAGGAGGAGAAGAAGAAACAGAAGTAGAAAAAGAAAAATTCCCAGAAAACGGGTTTGATTCGGAAGTCATGAAAACGTCAGATGTCGTCAAAAAGCATAGAAGAAAGAAAAACAAATTGAAAGAGGAAGCAGTGACAATTGTGAGGAAGTTGAAGTTTAAGAACAAGAAGAAAAAGAGGAGCAAGAAGAAGAAGAAGCCGACGATCAAGAACGAGATTTCTCTCAAAAAGGTATGTAATCTCTCTCAAAAATGTTGAATTTTCCATACAAAATTGATTAATCTTTTATTTTGTTAATTACAGAAGTTAAAAGTGAATTGCATTGCAATCTATATGGTTCAGTATAAAGAGAGGAAAGTTAAAACATTAAGAAACGGGGTTTACACATGTTGTGAAGGTTCTAGCACGTTAGCTGTCTTAAACGGGTTGTTGGGTATAAAGGGCTTTTATAAGAAAGGAAGGTTCTGCTTGTTTTGGAAAGATGCTGCTTTGTTCACTGGACCCCATCAGTCTCTTTTGGGACACCTGTGCTTAATCGGATCTGGTAGTTTATGATCATGTCATCGGGATATGGATCCCATCAATGGACTAGATATGATAGCTGAGTTGGCATTAGGGAGGGCATTTATTGTAGATTTCTTTGTTATTTTATGCTAAGGGGTACATATCACATGGACAATTAGATGGTGAATTGAGAATGTAGCTTACATGGACAAACTATTTGGTGAAATGAACATAGTCTATTCTATTTGGTGTCATTTTATGGGCCTTTTGCTGGTGATTAGGGTTTGCAATCTAATCTATATATAGTTCTTGGCAAGTGCTGCTGAAAGAAGCTAAGCGTTGCCCGGATCGTCACATGTTCATCGAAGGAATAGTTTCTGTTCAATGTGGATGGAAACATATTTTTCTGCCCATAGTTTGTTAAATAGGATGATTATATTTTGATTTGCAACTGATTGTTGTGAAATCTGAGCTTGGAACTGAGACCTATTAGATCTGATCATAAAATATAATTGTATTAGGTTGGTAACTTTTTATTTTTTTAGTGGGGTCTTGAAATATTTGGTTTGATCATGTTATTTATCTTTGTTTTCCTTGGTTTCAATATCATAAATAATTATTTTGGTTCTTTTAATCGCTGCCATACTCACTGGTTGGAAGTAGAGGGACTGCATGAATCTAATTCCCATACTTTTTGAGGTGTCGAAGTCGAGTGTTGTAAGGCATGATTTTTAATTCAACTAACAATTTTCTCGTCGATGTTTGGATTGTGTTAGGACTTCTTAGTTCTTATGTACTTGCCATATCTTTATACACAAGTAGTCCAATTTCACATATTTTGGAATGAATGATCGAATGTACACAAGTCGGCATGGTTTCGAATTCGAGTAACAATTTCTCGTTCATGCTTGCATTGTGATAGGAATTTTTAGTTCTAATATAACGTGCCTTATTTTATGGACGCGGGGAGTTCAGTTTCTTTTTTTTCTTTCTTGGTGGTTCGGTTTTAGTAATGTTCTAATATATTTCTTGATAATCCATATTAGTTTTGGTTTTATTAATGTTGTGGCTCCACAGTTGCATACTGGGATGCTAATGCCTGTTTTCAGAAATGATAATGCAATGGCTAGAATGAAATACAATGAGCAAATTTATATGCAGTAAAATTCAAACCATGTCAACATCTGCTGGTCAGGTATGTATAGGTGCTTTCTTCTGCTACAGGCTCGCGCAGTACAAAACTTATAACAAAATGTCCTATGATTCCTATCTATGCCAACATGCGGCAGATGTGGTAGCAATGTGTTGCTTGAATGCTTCATACTCTAGAGCTTTATATTAGTCTACAAATTTGTTATGCTAACAGCAGAAGTTTACACCGCAAAATTGAATGTAAGATTTAGATTTTCTTTTTCTCTTCGTCCCAATCCGTATAACTATTTTTACAGCTCTACTGTAGTATCTCCAAAATGGATTACTAAATACATAATTTGACATATAGAGAAGCGTTATATGAATGTCCAACGTGACAGGTTGCATTGGAACCGTGAGGTTGCCAAAAAAAAAAACTGTCATGATAGACACTACATCTAACCTGAACAATTCGATTCTTGTTCCATTGTACACATGCTATACGTTTAATGCGAAGTTAGCTCTATCACTTCCTTCCTTAGAAAAATATGGAAATTGTCAATGTTGCCGTCGGTCTTGTCTTATTGGTGTTCTTCCTTTTTTTTTACTTGTTTATCCATTTTTTATGTGGGCAACTTTTAAAATATGAAAAAGACCCTTGCACTAGGAATTGGCACAAATTCTCATGTAGAGTTCCTAAAGCTATATCTATATAACAAAACAGGGAAGTTGTCTCCCCACTTATACCCCCTCTTTTCTGTTTCAACAAAGAAGGGCTGAGTCCGTGGGCATGGGCCACCCGCCACTATCAATATAACAATTGACTGGTTTTCTTATACCCCCTCTTATCATATATGGCTTCAATAATGAGTGGCTGAGATCCACTATGCTTCATATCGATGGCTGAGATTAACTCCCACCCGATTTTAACGAACACTTTGTCGGAAAGTGCCGTGGGCACAGGCCACCCACGCATATAACAAGACAACTTAGTTGTATTCTCTTATCTTATCCATCCATCTAATGTGGACGGTTAGATAAATAGTGGTTGAAATCAAATCCATCGATCTAATGTGGACGGTTATATTTCAGCCACTCAATCCGCCTTCCGCCTCATTTGACCTCAATTTATTCAAAATTTGAATATCAACACCGTTATTTTTTTATTTCTGTTATTTTCCCATTTCTCCCTCTGTGCATTACAATCCGTTATAACAGTCGTTCTAATGGAAAAAACGGTAACGCCCCAGTCCATTATACCGTTTGAGTGCCGAAGGCACCCAATTTTTGCAAACGCTTTTGTCGGAGAGTGCCGTGGGCATTGGCCATTTACTATTCTATATAACAAAACACATTGGTTGTCTCCCTACTTATACCTCCTCTTATAAGCATCAACAAAGGGCCAAGATCTAATCCCCCAAAAATGGACGGTGGATCTCCACCACTCATCTGATTTTGGCAAATTCTTTGTCGAGGAGTGCCGATGGCACGGGGCACCCACTAGTTAGGAACAAGGGAAGGAGTTAATCTCTCGAAACTGTTCTATAGTTCCTAGCTTGTGTTTTTAACTAGGGTTAAATTTCTTATGAAGGGGTTGTGTCTAGATATAAGAATGTTGAGTTGGCATTGTAAGACTAGCAAGGGAGTCAAGAACAATGCTTTCGCCCCAAAACTGCTGAACTACCCTAGATGTGCCTTTGAGAGAATTGAGAAGGCTTAACTTGGCAGAAGCTAAATTCAACTGGCAACATGCTTCATAATATAATGTTTTTTGCTAGATGAATATCGTATTGAAAAACAAAATAATATATGCTTCATAATATAAGATTTGTCATCGTCAAGGATTGGTTTCTGTTAATTTGTAGAATTTTTCTGCCAAGATGTTTTCCCTTAAAGGTCTCACATACAACATTTATTTCAACGTGATTAGGTCATTTTTCAATAATGTAACCCTACTTATTTCCTTGTCTACGTGCAGTATCATCCTATTTTTTTTTTTGATAAGTCGTGCAGTGTCATCCTCTATTAGTCATATGTATCTCTTATACATCTGTGTACCTAGGATATAGTGAATGTTTCCTACATTCTCTAAGTCAAGGTTAGACAGATTCTTTGTAAGTGTCCGTCCCCTATATATATATATATATAGGAGCCAAGTTGTAGGGTTTGTAATCAATCAAATATAACTAGGATCAATTAAGTATCAAGGAGTATTTTCAGGAGCAACACATCTGAATAACATTCTACTTTATATTGTATCTCCTGACACAACCAGTTGTTTTTGTATCTCTTGAAGCCCATAAAATATTTCCTAATGTCTCTCCAACAACACTCCTTAGTTCTCCTTCGAATCTTGATCCTCATCATTATACATATTTGATTTATTTAATGTTATAAGGTTCTCTAGTTAGTCCTTTTACATCTTTAATTGGTACACTAGAACTTTTCACTCACCCTAGGTATATAATACCTTGTTTCTTATCATTTATTGAGCCTGCCAGCTACAAAAGCTATCCTAGTTTTGGAATTTCATGCTTTTCTCAGAGAACCAATGAGTCTTCAACATTGTAGGTGTGTTTTTGTAGAACCTAGCATCCATTAGCTTTGGTTAAAGCGAAGCTAGCACACTAACAACCAGGTGTTCTATCTTCTAGAAGAGGAGATGTAATGCATATGTTATCAGCAACCACTCTCTCTCTCTCTCTCTCTCTCTCTCTCCCTTATTTCATGCCAAATTTCCTGTTTATTTTTCCCGACATAGTACAATGTATACACTAATTGTTCAATTTCCATGATCATGTTGGAAAAATCATATTTTTTTCCTTTTGTTTCTGTTATCATATAATTTTCACGTGTCCTTTTTCTTTTGTATTTTTGAACTTGTTTTCCTAAATCTCCTCAAGAAGTTATGTTTGTTCTTTTATTATCCTATGAGGTTTATTATCTTTCAAATTTACTAATACTTTCTTAGTGTTATATAAATTTATTGTATTATATATTTATTGACACTCGATTATGGGTCTTTGAGTTATCTAAAGGAACTTTTATTCCGAGATGAGTTTCTGTGCTTTCAAAATTGGATTTGCAAAATCGTGTCTCGTGGTTTGAGTGATGTGCAAGTATGGCTGTTGCTCATATGAGATTTGCTTGGACCTTGACCATTTTGTTAGAAGATTCTGCTTCAAGATATCCTTTATGCACCTAGGTTTTGAAGGAATTTGATTTTAGTTATCCTACATAAGGATTTTTTCCATGTTTGTTAAAGATTTTGTTTCTACTTTTACTGGTGCGATTTTATTGCTCCAAGAACAAATTTAGGAAGATCCGAAAACTGGTTGTTGAGAATAAAGTTGATGAGTTAACTGCATATATTGATGAGTTTCCTATTCATAATGTTCGTGACACTCTCCTCTCACTTGTTGATATGTATTGGAATTACTACATCCAAACATCTATGGCATCAACATTTAGGTCAATTAGGGTTTAGATACAACGAGGCATTTAGTTGGTTAGAGTTTAGTTGGAGGACCTTGATTGTAGCTATGGATGTGTTGCCAAAAAGATGACTTGTAAGATATTCCCACTGGAGAAGTGCTTGAAAATCAATTTATTCCACAGCTGCAGTAGATGGACATTTGTGGAGTTTTCTCATTTAAGTCTAGATGCAACCTCCCAATACATTTAACCTACTTGATATAGTAATGTTTGTAAAATTGACAAATTTCACATAACTAACATAAATTAGTTATTATAGATCAAGGGGAATAAGTAAGTCGAGAGCACTAATTTACAGCAGATTCCTTATTCCATTTAGATATAATTAGAAAAACCGAAGTTGTGATAGATTTTGTATTAAGGAGGTAAGGCTGCCAATACATGCCCAGCTGATCATCCTCCATTTCTTCAAGTCCTCAAAAACATAGTGAGAGATGAATTTAATTGAACATTTAGGAGATTTGATTGCTCATAGATAAAGCGTTTTGAAATCAACCAGAGAAATGAAAAACAAAAGCGATGATAAAGAAGTGAGACTTGGACATACCCTTTTCGTAGGACAATAGATGAGAATCTGTCAACCAAATCTAACTGTCTGTTTCCTTCTAGGTAAATCTTACTGTCCTTGTACTTGAGAGCCCTTGAATCTATTATATAGAAGGAACTGTAAGGCAATGATGAAGAGGCACGGAAAGTAAGTGTTGGGAAATTTGATGGATTGAAACAGGATGTGTCTTATGTAATCAAGCTTTTACGATGAGTCTAAACTTTCCTGAGGTTGGGCAAGTGATGGACCCCATGTGTATTGTGAGTACCTCGTCGACAATACATGAAGCTGTGGTCGTGAATGCAAACTAGATTGTTCTAGCTCATGTATGCCTCCAATATGTCTCATTGTTTTGATTTTGATAACAATAATACAAGCACTTGGGTTTCTCTTTAGGAGTTCGATTGTGTTCATTACCTCTATCTTCTCAATTGACTTTTCTCTAGGGCTGCAACTTAGGTGGGCCCAACCCGAGCCTGACTGGCTAAACCTGACTTCGGACTCGGGCTCAGTTTTGAGAACTCGTTTAAAATCAGGTTGAGGCTTCGGGCAACCTGACTTGACCCGAGCCCGATTAACATACATATGTATGAATATATATATACATATATACATATATGTATATATGTATATATATACATATACATATATACATATATATGTATATATATACATATATACATATATATATACATATATATGTATATATATACATATATACATATATATATATATATATATATATATATATATATAGGTAGGGTAATTTATTAAGACCCCCCTGTCTCTCAGAAGTAATTCGCACTACCCCCCTCTACTTTCTGGTTGCGGTAATACCCCCTTTGACCACGTAAGACTGTCTTTGACTCGAAGTCCTAAGCCATATGACCGTGAGAACAGGTGCAAAAGACCAAATTTGCCCTGATCTTTCACTCTTCGTGATCTTCTTCTTCTTTGTGACCCGAGCTCCAATCCTCACGGCATCATCCCCATTGTCACTTGCCTCACCGTCAAGGGCGCCAAAGATGTACTCAACAAGCAACTTGCTTTCGAGCTCTCAACCAGCAAAGAGACCATGTACTTCATTGCTAATTCAGATGAGGAATGGATCAACTCGATCAGACGATCAATTGTTCAACACTCTTGATTTATGAGTTTGGAGATGACGAACCAAACGACCTTCTAAACTTCGACTTCGATCTTGGTACCGAGGAGCTTACTTGGGTGGATGAACCTCCGAATATAGTCTCTGCCCATAGCCACGGATTGTGAAGTTATTATTTTGACTTTGATCTTGAAATTTTTATTTTCCGGGGTTGTAAAGAAATGTCAAGAGCATGAAGAAAAAGAGAAGCGAGTCTGGATTTGTGAGTGAGGGAGAGTTTATTTGTTTGTTTGTTGGTTAGAGAGGAAGAGAAAGAGGGGTTTTGGTAGATTGGATTTTTTTCAATTCTCCTCAATGTGTGAGAGATTCTTGTTGCTGGATTTGTTTTTCCTTCTATTCTGTCTCTCCTCACTCTCCATCTTTGTTTCTCCTCACTCTCCATCTTCTTGTATTTGCTGTGAAGGCAAACCCCAGGACAATTTTCTCTGCAACTAGATGCGACAGCTTCCCAGAAGTTGTAATTGCCGAGAAGACTGTTGCAAGGGCAAAGCAGTTTTTTAAATCTTACAAAAACGGTCACGTGTGTTTTGCTGTGAGTTAACACGATGAAACTTCCTCAAAGGGGGTAGTGCGGCAAATGGAAAGTGTAGTGGGGTAATACGAATTACTTTTGAATCTAAAGGGGGTAATACTAAATTACCCTATATATATATATATATATATATATATTATATACACTAGTAATTCTTTCACTAACACTTAAATATATTAGGTATTAGCTAGTAGCTACGATCTCATTTCTCCCCCTTTCTCCACCTTTTTAACACTTAGGGTTAGGTTACGTTTCTTTCACCCCGCTGCACGCCACTGTCCTTATCGCCCGCCACTCGTCTCTCTCTCCTCTCTGTCCTCCATTTCTCTCTCTTCTCTCCATCTTTCTACTCTCTGTCTCTCTCTCCTATCTCACTATCCTCTCTCGTCTCTTGTTTCTCCCTCTTGTCTTTAGTTTCTCTCTCATTTCTCTCTCTCATCTCAGCTCCTCTCAGTCCCTCTTTATCCCAACCAACCCGTATTAGCTAGTAGCTACGATCTCATTTCTCCCCCTTTCTCCACCTTTTTAACACTTAGGGTTAGGTTACGTTTCTTTCACCCCGCTGCACGCCACTGTCCTTATCGCCCGCCACACGTCTCTCTCTCCTCTCTCTCCATTTCTCTCTCTTCTCTCCATCTTTCTACTCTCTGTCTCTCTCTCCTATCTCACTATCCTCTCTCGTCTCTTGTTTCTCCCTCTTGTCTCTAGTTTCTCTCTCATTTCTCTCTCTCATCTCAACTCCTCTCAGCCCCTCTTTATCCCACCAACCAACCCGATCGTGTTGGGCTCGTGCTCAGGTCGGATGGTCTAAAGGTCGGGTCGGGCTTGAGTTGACTCCCAACCTGACCCTACCTGCTCAAGTTGCAGCCCTACTTTTCACTCTCTCTTAGTTTGTGGGTTTCAAAACAAACTAAAAAACTAACAACACGAAACACATAAGAAAGAATCTCTCCATCATTTGGCTGGTTCTTACATTTAATCCCAATAGGACTATGCACAAGTTTATGGTTAGTTGAATCCGCTTTCAAAAAAATCTTAAAAGCGTACTTTGAATGAGAGAGATGATAACCATGACGACCATGTGGAAAGCAAGGTTCAAAATCTGGTTCCATCTCATTCCATCATGGTTGAGATGTCTCCTTCCATTAGGGTATTGAGATCTTGTACAAAAATGCTAATTAAGGTACTAAATTTTTATAGAATTTTATTTATATGATATATGTATCTTTTATAACACATATAAATGCTAAAAAATAAATTTGCTGCCTCATTAATCATTAAAAAAATGGTTTAATTTTATCTAAACATACTGTTTTTTCCATTGTCTTGTTTTGTCATTGTTGAAATTTATTTTATGTTAGCTTATTGAGACAACGAGATGGAACGATATTTAAACCTTGATGGAAAAATAGATAAGAGAAGACTAGAAAATTGTAGCTTCGATAATAGGGTTAGGGAAGTCGATCCAGAGCTACTTCAAGTGGAAGAAAGATTAGAGTCAGCACTACCACTGATGAAATCGCACCAGAAATAACATATGTCACACCTCTCGATTTTTTCAGCAGTGAAGAAACTTTATAAATTCATGTCTCTTACTCTACTTATAAATAGAGAAAAGACATGCGTATCACATCACAATCCTTTACACAACACCTAAACATTACCGAGTTTTAATGGTAGTTGCCCTTAACTCTGTTTAATGTCTATGTTAGCGGAGGGTGTGTTCCCTCGCATGTGGTGTTAGGCCGATGACCTGTTGGTATACATAGCTGTTTCGCCTTTCCCCAATAGGTTGATCTTTTGGGGTAAATGGTTATTTAACATGGTATTAGGGGGCGTGTTAGCGGAGGGTGTGTTCCCTCGCACGTGTTGTGTTAGCCCGACGACCCGTTGGTATACATAGTTATTTCGCCTTTCCCCAACAGGTCGATCTTTTGGGGTAAATGGTTATTTAACAGACTATAATAATCAAAATGGGTGAAAAAGTCTTTTGACATCAAATATAATAGATTGACAAGATAGACTTTAACATACTCTTGTTATTTCCCACGATTCTCTCATCTGACACAAGTTTCGACCCTCTCTCCCGAAGTCGTCTCCCCTCCCCCCCTCCCTCTTCCCTCTCTCTCTTTCTCACAAACACATAACTATTCTACTCTTTAGTGCATGTACCTTAGAAGAAGAAGAAAATGAAGAGGAGGAAGCACACGTTAGTCTCTGAGGTAGGTGTCCTAATACCTATTTGATTCTCATTAAAATCTAACATTTATGAAAAATTGTATAGGTTTTCCTTTATATGCCTTTGAAAATAGTTCAACTTATCTTAAAAAATTTCTTACATTTTTGTCAACCATGCATGTGTACTTAACATGCCTTCCGCTACTATAAAAAATGCCATTGATATAAGGGTCGTTAACTTTTATGCTCATCATAACGGTCGTCGTTCCCTTATTTCAGGACAATTATAAACCTTTTATTGTTTTATTTTACATCTAATTTAATAATAAAATATACAACATTATAATATTATATTGGCCGTTAGAAAAAATATACAACATTATAATGGCTGTTAAAACTCTTATGACAATGAACAATTGTTAAGGTCTAGCACAGTTCGCTCATTATTTTCATTGTTTTAAACCTTGATGGGGACCACTTCTATAAATATTATATAGTACCAAATTTAACTGTAAAACGTTAGAGTTCTAAATTAGTTTGGCATTCTTTATGTATCAAAATATGGTACTTAGCTTAAAGTAACTTAAAGGCTTATAGCATGGTTTCAGTATATTGGATGAGATACCGATATCAATGCATCTGTGTTTTGGATTTCATGAGATGGATAGTATTCCCCATATAAGTGTTCAGATTCATATTTGTATTTGGGAATCTCAGTACCAAACGAAATAACTGAACACATGCGATCAGTGAGATACCATATATTAAAAACAAAAAAAAAAAAAGCTTTCTCTCCAGTATAGCAATCCAAATTAAGAGACATTTTTCCATTAGAACCAAAATGAATTTTTTTCCTTTTTTGGGTTAAAAATGTTCTAACCATGGACATGAATTTGTAGTAATTCAAAATTTTTTTGTTTGGTAAATCTAGATAAGAGGAAAACAAACATCAGCAAAATAACATCACAAGAGCAACTTTCCTTTATTTTGTCTCCTATAGGAGATATTCTTAAATTTCTTTGAATCTGCTCGTTTCTATTTTTATCTTTCCAAGTTTCCTACTCATCTATTTCAGCATCCATATCTCTGCTAAGCTCATTCTATAAATATGTTGTTTCTTGATTGCCCAACATTCAGCTCTATAAAGCATAGATGGTCTGATTGCCGAATCTCAAAAATTTATTCTCAAAAATATTTATTTTATAAAAACTTTTTCATTTTGCAAATTGAACATACAGAACAAGCAAGAAAAGTGTATTCATGCCTTATTCCGCCTATCACTCTCATCAATCAGGGTGGTGGACCCCCAAGGGAAGGAAAAAAAGACATTTTGTACTTGTGCTATCCAAGCCTTTTCATGAAAGAAGGCATTTTCAAAAAATTATTCCTAGGAAATTCTTTTATTTTGAAATAAATATTTTTAGAAATATGGTTATCCGAACAGGCCCTTTTTTTTTCAACAGTTGTTACTCTATTTTCCTTAAGACTTGGTTTTGACTATGATGTCTCCTTATCCTAATTCTTGTTGGTAACTTTTCCAAGTTTTATACAGCTTCTGGATTTTTGTTTGGGCCTTGTAGCTTTGAGACATTTAACACATGCAACCTCAGCAAATAAACAATACCAAACCATATGGGATTCACCTCCACGGGAAGACTTTCAACAAACTCCAAGTTTGCCATCTTCCTACAACTGAATTTGTCTTCAAAAAATCTCTGAGGTCTTAGAAATGTTGATATCATCCTACAAGCTCATTACTTCATCAATTTTGCAATTGGAGTTCCTAATGCATGTTACAAGGTTATACATCTTTTATTCCACTTTAGGTCATTAATATATTATATCATGAATAAGGAAAGGGATATTTTTGACACTATTCTCTGCAATTAGCTCTGACACAATAGAGCATGGCCAAATTCTGCGTAATAGTGGGACAATTTTGGGTCAACTTGAAAAGGTACTGGTCTTCTTTGGTGATGAGAGAAATCATGAGTACCCTTATGACAATAGGAAAAGCCCCTAGCAACATAACGTGCATTCTAGTTTCAATGAAGAAAACCCATTCTAGAGGTACCTTTATTGTTTTTTCACTGATCATCTTAGTTCTGTTTGAAACGACATGGACACAGCGATGAAATTGGCTGGTAAAGTAAAAAGTGTGCTTTCTATTGTAGACACAACACCCATGTCGATGTGTCTAGGCAGCATAGCATTTGAGATGCCATTGTTGTAGGTCTTTAATACTAAATTATGGTCACAAAGAGTGGTAAGTACAGTCTTTCGCCATGAATTGCTTCTCAGAATATGGTTATTTATCTCAATTCTTTTAGGATTATCAAGTTTTTGATATTTTCATGAAAAAGACTGTCAGTGTGCTTTTTGGTTTAGAAACACTACATGTCACAATATTTTCATGTAAAAGGCGTTTGAGGCTTACGCCTTGAGGCTTGCATTGAGACGAGGCTTTCCCAAAACGCCTTAAAGCTTAGTAAAAAAGCTTAAATCTACTGAGGCTTTAAAAAAGGCATACACCTCACACCTTTTACATTTTTTTTATCCCTTGTGTCAGAAGCGTATGCCTCACATGCATATATAGTGGGGCAACCGTACCTTGAAAAATTCGATTTATTTCATTTTGTTTCTTTAAATCATAGTTAAATAACGATATGTTATTCTAGAATAAATAAAAGCCACAAAAACATCTCTTTCCCCATATGAAGTAGATTAATGTTAGGAGGAGGGGAAGGGTGTTTGATTTGAGGACATGGTGTTTAGTTGAGCTTCTTTGATTGCGAGGGATTGATTGGGAGGGTTACGGGGTTTGTTCTCTTTGTAGTTCTTTTTTTGGCTTACTATTTCGTTGTTCTCCTTCGCTTTGCCTTGGCAGGCTTTCTCAGCCTCCAAGTGCTAATAAATTTTATCTTTTTACCTGTCAAGAAAAAAAAAAACAAGGAAAGTTGGAAGTATGAAACTATGATGTGGTGTATAATTTGATTTTTCTGAGTTTCAAACTTTCGATATGGAAGTATGAAACTATGGATGTTATTGTGGTAATCTTGTTATTTGATTTTGACGAGTTTGGAATTTGGATTTGGATATTGAAATGTGAATCGTCATAATATTTCTTAATTTTTGAATTTTTTTCTTACTTGTCTATTTTTTGGAATTATTGCTATCTATTTATTTGTATATTTAAGCATTCATCTACTTAAAAATGCATGCTCGAGAGGCTTACACAAGGCTTTGGGTACTGAAGCCCCTCGTCTCACCCCTTAGCGTTTAAAAACACTGCAATAAATAGAGTGATTGGAATTAAACAAAGTCAAAACAAGCATATCGAGAGCAACTTATCTGGTCAATTTGGGCTTAGGGACTTCTCATAGGGCACCTGAATGTTTGCTACCCTATCATGTCTATGGTAAAGGCAGGGGCAATTTTTTTTCTCCCACGCTCCTTATTTTGGAGTGACTATTCTCCTATTTTGCAATGTTTAGTGAGTAGTTTGAAGAACCTTGTTGTGAGAAGACAACTTTAGATAAGTACCTTGTTTACATGGGATGCTTTCCTTGTTATTCAATATTTAGAACAATTTAGTTGATTTCTTCCAATCATTAATTACCATTACTCTCATACAGTAACCACTCTTTTACTGTTTATCGTTAAGTACTGAAATATATGGAAGTGAAAATGCAACTTAAATGTGCATTATTTGGAGCAGCTGCGAAATGGAATTATGTCATACTGAATTATTATAGAAGCTAACATTTGGAAAAGAAATAATGAAATTCTACGTAAAACTTTTATAGCATGTATGACAGATCCAAGTCTCTGGTGAGCAAGTTGCAGCATGGTCTTGGCTATCCCAATTTATAGCTTACTGGAATCTTGTATTCATATGGGCACACAGAACCTGGAACTATGGTGAGCTTGATTGGACAAAGAGGTATCACAGAGACTTCATATCTGAAATGTGATGCCTAGAGTAATTTGCAATCGCAGCTGTAGCATAAAACTTAAGAAACTTATGGTATGGTTTTTTTGCAAGCTGACTGGCTCATGCGTCTCAAACCTAGTGGTCGACTGTGTACCTTAGAAGTTCATCAGATCACTTTACTTCATTTCATCTTGTCACTTGAAACTGTCTACTGTTGGATTGCGTGTAAATTCATAAGGCAGCAATGATATGATATGTTTTATATTGTCTTTTCTTTCTCAGGAGAAAAGCTGTAAGCACAATGTGCCATCTCCTGTTGATTTTTCTGGACAAGTAAAAGGTTCGCTATATCATAAGAGGTTGGGAAGGGAGATTTCAGATACTGTTGCTATCCGGAAAATGAAACTATCAAGCATGAAGAGTTCACCAGCGCAAAATAAGCTGAAAATTCGAACTTCCAAGTTGATCACTAAGCAGCATCAGCGGGAGCCACCAGTGTATCCTGTTCATAGCATTCTGAAGAATCAAACAAGAGTCTGCCAGAAATCCTCTGCAATTGGTAGCATACTGGATGGTGATCAAACAAATCTTCGCCGTGTTCAACAATCACACAGGCATGTCAGGTTTTCGGATAAGGATGACATACTTGGACCGAAGAAAAAACATTGTTCTTCCATTGAGCTACCTCTTTCGCAAAGTAACTGCAAATTATATTCAGATGTCATGGCTGCTTCATCAGTAGAGGTCTTCTCTGTGGAAGGTGATAAAATCTTCCCTGCTACAGATGAAACTCTGGGGATGAATGAAATTGATGATGGTGTTGCCATTAACATTATGAATGGAACTGAGATCCAATCTACAAATCAAAAGAAATGCTTGGTTGATGTTCATGGTCATGTTGCTCTACCAACTTTTGTGAGTCCAGATAACAGGAGTCGTCAAGACAAAGGAAAAAGATCCTCGGATGAATTTGTAGACCTAAACCAGGCTTCTCAATACCATGATAATTTCTATCTGTTTAGTCGGGGTAACTCAACTGCATCACATAACTTCTCATATGAAGGCATTCCCAACATTCCCAGACACCTCAATTCTATTCCAAAAGAAGGGTTTTATCCTCGTATGGAAACTCAAGCAGGTGGAAATGATGAAGGGGCACACATCGTGAGCAGATGTCTGGCTGATCCTTTTGCAAATCCTATCCCAAGATCTGCTGCAATGAGTTCACTGGAAAACATTAAGGCAACTTCACAGCCTTTGGCCTCTTGTTTAGCTATGAATACAGAAGCACATGGGAGGCATCAATTTATGTCACAAGGCCCCGTACAAAACTCAAATGGTTGTGCTTTGCATCACCAACCATTTTGCCATCTGTCACCTAAAGATCTGATGAGTAGTATTTGTTCCTCGGTAGAGTGGAAGAAGCAAAGAGCAGCTGTGTGCAGAGAAAAGTGCATTGATGAGGATTTTATTGGTTTGCCCCTTAATTCCCAAGGAGAACTCATCAAGTTGCATTCAAGTGGTAAAGGAGGGTTTAACCAGCTGAAGAAACAAAACACAATAATGGGTTCTGCTGGCAAGTTCCCAATTCACAATCTTGTGGGGCCAGAAAGTAACACAGATCATTCAAATAGAAAAAAGAAGCATTACGTTGAGACAGCAATTCCAAAAGATAATTTAAGACTGTTTCCTGAGCAAAACTATTCGAAAGAGTACCCCATCGAACCTGTGTCATCTAGGTTTGGTATTACTGAACTGCAAAGTACTCGAAGAACAGAGGTCCAGTGGCAAGATTCATTGAGGAGGAACAACCACTCTGCCCCACAGCTGGGTCTAGACCTGAACCTGATGAATATCTCTTGTCACGGGTGCAGACAATATAACCAAACTCAGACTCAAACTGAAAAGGAAAAGATTCAATTGGTGGAGAATTCAAACTGCAGGTTTCTGCCTACTACTCAACCAACGATGCGGTTGATGGGTAAAGATCTTACAGTTGGTAGAAGTAACAAAGAATTCCGAGGCTTTGAGGATGGCGAGATATGGACTGACAAGGAAATTATAGCAGAGCATCGCCCAACCATGACGGTTTCTGACAACTCACTGAACAGGCATTTTCAGCAGGAATGGATTGTACATCCAGTATCAGGAAAGTCAAAAGAAACTATAACAAATTTATTAGAGCCTCAAAGCAATCCCACCTCACCAAGCTTTTTGCAGATGAAAGCTGTGGAGCCTAGATATCCTCACTCATACTGGCAGGCACATGTGTTGTCGCAAAATGGCCTTCCCTTGACCAGTGGAAACCACTGTGCGAAACTTAACCTTTTTTCCCACCCACTTCCTTCCCAAGCAGTGATGACTAGGACATCGAAGTTCCCAGAGCCCTGTATTTCTGGTACTGAATCTCAAATACCAGTAGCAGCATCTACTCCTCACAATCCTTGTCATCGTATGCTTTTTAATTCTAATGAACTCAGGTGTAACCAGAGTCTGCCTCGTGGTGGAACATCTGCATTCCAGTTTCCCTTTTCAAGTCAGGATTGTGGAGATTATGTCCAACCATCATGGCCTCAAAGTTCTTTGCAGAGCCTGCCCCAGTGGCTGCTAAATGCAACACAGCATAAGGAAATCCCACCCAATTCTTCTGAACCTTATTTGGATACAAGTGCTAAACACCATCCCTGCACCATGTCTGGAACTAATTTTTTAGCCATCCCTTCTCCGTATCGCGCATCAATGATTTATCATCCTCATAATCCCAATACCTCGGTACCCCGCATCCAAAATTCATCTGGTTCATCTTCTGTAGTTCAGTCTCCACTCATCCCTGTCGTTCCAGGTTTCAAACCCACATCTTCCATCAATACAGGTTTTAGAAACAGAATTAAGATCAAGGATGGAACAAAGTCTAAATTTGTTCGTCTTAAAGATCCTGACCATTCCAAGAAAGCCAAAAAGAGGCTTGCAGCTAAAGCAGATGATTCAACAGAACCCAGAAAGAAACCTAACCTGGATATGCAAGAGGATTCAAGTGCAGCGATGAGGTTGAGAGAAAGGCTAACATTTAATGGTTACTCACAATATAATACATTAGCACCTGAACTTGATGCATATTGGGACGAAGGAAGGGATGTAAGCTATTCTGCAGTGGAGATTCCGAACGATCGATTGGGATCCTCATCTGGGATTAACTCTTCTAAAGTGGATGGTGTGGCAAGAGTAGGTCCCATTAAACTAAGTGCAGGAGCAAAGCACATCCTGAAACCTAGTCAAAACATGGAACAGGATAATTCAAGGCCAACTCATTCAACCATACCGTTTGGAGCTGTGAGCAATTCTGGTAAAGTTTCAGAATTTCAGAAGAAATCAGCAAAGATCTACAGATTTTAATAGTAAGTCGATTCATCCTTGGAAGTTGTTGAATTGTTTGTTTATTTACACAAATCATGCTTTGTAACTTTTGCCTTTTTTTGCATGTAATAGGAATGCCTCCAGTCAGATACGATAGATTATCAAGTTCTGATTATGATTGGGCATGCGAAAGAGAGAGTGATTCTCTGAAGTTCAGCACTTTGAGCCCTATGCATGAGCTCTAATCATGTTGTTACTGTGTGATTACTGTCTAAATTCCAGGCATCAAAGACCAGAAACTGCATTGTGCTTTCAAGTTCAAGTTGTTTAATCACGTAACCAGATCCTTGTCTCAGGAATGCGACATCCTAGAAGTGATCTTTTTATGTGTCGGTATGTAGAAATTTTGATAATTTCATGTTCTTTTGAAGTTAAATTTTCATGCCTGAAGTTGGTGCTGGCATTTCCAATTATTAAAGGGAGAACATGATTACGTGGTTCTTATTACTTGTGCATGTTAAAATCAAGAGACAGTAAATATTTTTTCTGATTACTCAGGTAAGGCGACGAGTATTTTTTCTTGAGGGAGTCTGCTTTTTTTTGTTTTTGTTTTGGAGTAAAGCTTTTTCTTTCACAATGCGACTGAATCTGTTGGAAATTAGTAAATCTTGCAGAGTAATGGCTAGAAGTTTAATAAATTAAATAAATGGAACCTTGACCAAGAGGTGCATAAACGCTTCTTGAAAATAGTCGATGCCTCCCAATGTGCAAAGATTAACGACAACTCTGCCCCTGGGATTCAATATGCTTGGAGGGTCTTTGGATGCTTGCAAATATTGTGGATAATACTAGAGAATTATGCAGATTATGAAATTTTGTGTAGGCATGAAAGTGCCAATGAAGAGGCCAATTATTTGGCCAAATAAGGTATGGTTAGGTGATCATTGTACAGTGGAAGCGTTATTGCTGTAAAAGGAGAAATACAACTGTCCATCATCGAATGTCCCCACCAAGATTTAGCCCCTGAGGCTAGCAATAATGGAAGCTATTCCTTCATTGTTAGCCACAATGTGAGTACTCCCTCTAATGGTCCATGGCTAATTATGGTGAGCATGCATGGCAGGATTCCTTATTGATTTTTCTTCAATTGCAAGGATATATGCTGCACATGCTAATGATCCTACGTCTGCTAATGACGATAGGAGTACTCCTTTGGATAATTCTAAGCTTCATTGAAGCACATATTATTTAATTTCTTGTATTAGAACAAGCAATGTTACTCTTTGTTTTTGTTTTTGTTTTCTTTTGATAAGCAAAACAATGCTACTCTTACATCTCTTTGGATGATGATGAATAATCAATTCCATGATTAAGACAAAGTCTTCATCAAGTTGGAACATTATTGGAAGCAAACTGGTCATTAAAAGGACTTGTTAGGGGTCAATTTGGATCGAGGGAGATTCCGAGTCTCATTTTGACTGTTATAATCTTATTGAGCATGGTTTAATTTTTACATGGACCTTAGGCTCTTTTGGTGCATGTGAAAATTACTATTTAATTGATAATGCAGAGGAGATTAGCGTTGGGAGGTCTCAAGAATGTGAGATCAAAGGACATGAGAAATTAATATGTGGAGTTTTGGTGAGTTTTCTCACCCCAATCGTTTTGACATCGATTGGAGTACCCCCAATTGATTGGGATCTCGTTCCAATCATTTGGACGACGGACGGGTTATTTTTTGGAGACACTATTTTGGGTTTTCTCCTTTAGGGAAACCCTAGTTCGTACTTGGGGGTATTTATATGTTTATTTCTCATATGTGAGAGAAAGAGAGATGAAGAGAGTTCTTGTGAGAGGTTGTACAAGTGATTGAGAGAACATTAATCCTTGTACTTTTTGTTTATTCATAGTGAAGATCTGATCATCATCGCTTGTGTTCTTTGTTTTCCTCAGTTGATTTCTCTATTTGTAGCTTGTGTTTATTGGTGGCCATTGTTTGCTATTCAATTGATCGCTAGGGGTTTTCCGCAACAAAATAAGTTGGGCGAAATAAACTAATTGGTCTATGAGGATTACTTTTATGCTAATATGGAGTTCATCTGACGCTCAGAAAAGTTGGTGTCTTAATTTTAAGATGACAAAGATGCTTAAAGTTAATGTTGTAGGAATATAATTAACAATCAATTGGAATTAATCTAAGAGATATTTGGAAAAATTACAGTAGAAGTATTAGAAGTTCTAGGATTTAGGGTTAATTCCCTCCAAAGAACAACAAGGGTTATAGAGAAACTGAGATTGCAAAATTTGAAATTCATTAATGATGAAACAATTAGATGATGAAACAATGCATGCTCACTATGCAAGTTCTACATGTAGGCCCTGCTTGGTTCGCTGCACCGGGACACATTTTGCACTGCAGTGCAAATGCGGCGAGTTGCATTGCAGTCACTTACCACAGTTTTTGGGCTGCACATGCTTGCAACCATTTTCTTGAAGAGTTTGCAAGGGCTTAGCAACCACTTGCAAGGCAACTCAATTGCACGCTCCAACCAATCACGTGTAATCCCAAAATCGTGGCAAGTGGGTGCATTTCATCCGATTTGCATTGAACCAAGCAGGGCCATAGTTAGATGTTTGTTGTACTATACATAGTTCCTAATATTTTGCATGAACTTGGGTTAATCTTTTGTCGGACAATGGTTATGATGATGATGACGGCGACGACGAATACTTGGGTGAGTCCGATCATTTTCGTAGTAATGTAGGCTTGAGGCAATGGCAAGCTATCAAGTGTATTCTCTCGTATCATTTGCGGATATGAAATTACATGATCGATGTTTCTACCTCAATGATATCGATGATCGCATCGAGCAGAAGTTAACATCGGGCCGGGGTTCATGCATGTTCTGCAGGCTAGACAATGGATCCATCTCTAAGTTTAGCAACAAGTACTTGACGATCTTTTACATAGGTGTGGTTCAAAAGATTCTTGCGATCGAGACTTAGAAGGCATCGCCAATGTGAGACGGCCTATATATATCTATGTTGAGTGCACATTCAGCATGGCAGTCGAAGGGATCCGAAGTTTCATAGTGAGTCAAAAACACATTGAAATCAGCCACACTGCATGCATAACATGAGATTCTTCCCCTGGTTGATTGGTATGCTTTGGTGCAGAATCAATCCTAATTATCCGAAGGATGTTCCTCACTCAATGATAACAATTTACATTTATCATGGTATGGTTATTACAAATTGGGTTGAAACCCAAATGAATTACATTGTGAGATTGAAAGGTGTAAAAAACCACCACTTAAAAGAAGTTAGACGCCATTAGCGTTTCTTTGCTTCCCCTTCAGCCTGAAAGCATACAAAGTAAGATGAGTATATCCCCTAGCAAGGAAGAATTTCACTATAAATAAATAAAGTGTTCGATAATATATATAATCGACGAAACGAAATCCCCGCGAACAGGCTTGTACCCATTGCCCATCACCCCAAATGCACACATGGATCGTTTCTCTTACCGCTTTAATGACCCGCTCAAAGGCGTCTGGCCCATGTTTCCCAATGAACCGTTCGACTGACTTCCTAGCATCAAGGCTCATCATCTGGAGAGCCCTCCTGTGGCCCTCCGAATGATCCGAACTCGTATGATCCCCAATCTTTATATATTTCCTCACCAAATTCTCATAGACATAAGCTGCTCCATTGAAAATTGGTAACACCAACCAGAAGCAGAATAGGAGCTTGACGTACGGCCAAAATGGAAGCCTGTTACACAATAGCCATGAGTGGTTACATGAATAAAGCATGTGTACATTAATTAAAATATCATGTCTCTCTGCATTGCTATTTTACCAAGCAAGGAATTTCCAACAAGAGAGCTCGAAAAGCGTTATCAACGAGTGTAAAACCCAGTATGTGAGCCATTGCTGATCATCAAGAGTAGAAGGACTTTCGATTGCTCGCATCGATGCATATCTGTTCATTCATCAGAAAACCCACATTCATCATTCTCTAAATTCTTTTTTGTTAATCTTCACTAAGTAAATCTTTAAGGGAAGATCGCCAACTTACAGAGGATAAATTAGCATCACTACTGGCCTGGTTCACAACCCAAATGAATGGTGTTAGATATGAATTTCATCCATACAAGTATACATATATATATATGAGAATACTATATATATTTGTCTGCCTTATTTCTGCTGAAAAATACCCGACTACAACATCAAGATGACTTGCAATGGTTCCGAGAAAACCCATGGCGACGCTATTTTTTCGCTTCCGATCAACACAGTTTGTGAATTCTGGTGAGACAATTAATGGGGAGAATGAGATATGTACGTAGGCGTTTAAAAGGCAAGAAAAGGTGATTGGGTGAAGTAAAGAATTTTTGTTGGAGTTGCCTAAAG
This sequence comes from Euptelea pleiosperma, assembly GCA_035048495.1. Lineage (NCBI taxonomy): Eukaryota > Viridiplantae > Streptophyta > Magnoliopsida > Ranunculales > Eupteleaceae > Euptelea > Euptelea pleiosperma. Next base: position 14,769,445 of record CM068541.1, read on the forward strand.
TCTTCTTTCCTCCAACAAGAAGGAAAAAGAGAATGAGACAACGAAGGAGTGAGGTTGCATCTTTCTTTACGTTGTTTTCTCAATCACCAACTTTGTGAGTGGGGAATGGGGACGTGCAGCCGTATCGGCCGGCCTTGGTATCTTCGTCTCACGTACCAGTGTTTAAAAATTCAGTCCGGAGTCTCCGGACAGACTCCGGCCTGCCGACAATGCATAATAAGATGTAACACATGTTACACCAAGCCATCTAGGTTAGATGGTTAGTCTGTAATTTCCTCTTCTGGTAGGTGGTGGGTTCAATCCCATACCAGCATGTTTCCTCCGTGGGCCATAGAGTAGAAATCCTCTCACCCTGTGGTAGGATGTAGGTTCAATCCCATGCCAGTATGTTTCCTCCTTTGAGCCATGTGTCATGGCGTAGAAATCGCCTCACTCGGCTGGGTGGCAATTTATATGACGATCATTACATGACTACGTGGTTGTTGTAAAGGTCGACGTGGGCTATTTTGAAAATTTTGGCAATCAAGGACTGTTTTAGAAATTTTTGTATGTTTTTAATAGTTGGTATATTAATATGATATAACACAGTTTACACCAAGGTTAAAAAGTCCCGTTATAATGGTATAACGGAGTGGGGGTGTTATCATTTTTCCGTTATAATTAACGAATTGTAATGCACGGCCAAAAATTGAAAAAGCAGAAATAACGGAAAATAACAGAAATAACGGTCGCTATTTTTGTTATAACAGTCGCTATTTTTGTTATAACGGCCGTTATTTAAAAAAAAACAGCTGTTATTTTTTGAACGTTAAAATAGTTCATAAAGTAATTAGTAGGTCCGAATCCGTTATAGCGACCGTTATTTTCATTCTAATGGCCGCTTTTAAACCATGAATTTACACCAGTGTTTGACAACTCCAAAACTCGACTCGATTTGAAAGTCTGTTGAGTTATAACTCAAAGACTCAAACTCGATCGACTCAAAATGTATTAATATTAATATTATTATTATATATATATATATATATAACATAAATATTATTATATATTAATAATATTACTGTATTTCTATAATATTCCATCTAAAATAAACTTTATATATAAAAAATTATAAGACTCGATCGAGTTGAGTTGACTCGATGAGTTTCCAAAAACATACTGAGTCATCTCATAAATCGTTCAAGTTTTGTCTAGTCAGCTGGGTCGAGTCAGCCGAGTTTCAAGTTGACTAAATGAATTTTAAAACACTACGCATAGCCATCTACCTTAGATGGTTAGTCTGTACCCTCATCGTGTGGTAGGTGGTGGGTTCAATCTCACATCAGCATGTTTCCTCCTTTGAGCCATGTGCCATGGTGTAGAAATCCCCTTACTTGGTTGGATGACAATTAAATATATATGATGATCATTATACATAACTATGTGGTCGCTATAAAGATAGTGGACTATTTAGAAAATTTTGGCAATCGAGGGATTGTTTTTGAAATTTTTTGTATGGGTTTAATAGTTGGTAAGAGCATCTCCAAGTCAAGTCGTTGGTTGAAATTGTCGTTTTGCCTAACACCCTTCTCCATTTCTATGGCAAAAAGGTAATTTTGTTGACTTTTGAAACAGTAACTCGGCAAATCAAACTGACTACTATTCATTAACCAAAAGGTCATGATTATTTTTTCTTCTAACAATTTGTTATAATTTTTTTATTTATTTGCCAATGTGTCATTACAATAGACTTCAACTGCTACTTTTACTCTTCAACGGCTATTTATTTATTAAATATATTTTTTTTCAAAACTCTTCTACTTTTATTCTATACCTTCTTCTATCTTATTCTATGTTGTCACTTTTTAAAATCATGCAACATGCAAATCAAAATAAATCCATATGTGAGACATTTTCTATGGAGGAAGAGTAGTAACACATAGAATTAGTATTTCTATAAAATAGAAGACTTGAAGGTTTTTAACTCTAGTTTCCAAAAATAAGGATCTTGTCCATTTTAGATCTATATTCGATTTTATATTGTTTCACTCTACACAGCCTTGCACTTAGTTTTTTCTTGCCATAAAAATTATGAAAAATAAAGGCAAAACACATTCAAACCCCAATTGGTCTTGCGTAAAAATGGTTTTTATTGAATTTTATAAAAACTTTTATTGTTATGTTTTCAATTTTTCCATTGTTTTAATTTCTAGATTTTTAATTATTTCGTAAAAAGTGTTCTAGATCTCCTTTACTAATATGAATATTTTAGGCTTTCATATTTTTTCTATAAACTTTAACGAGTTAGGGTTCCACAGCCATTTGAATCATCTTTTTTCCAATTTGTAATGAATCGACTATGAATTTGGCAAGTTGAACTGTTATGATATCTCTGTGTAGAAATCTGAACCTTAAATTTTTTAAATCCTTGCCACCTCTATCGCCAACTAAGTTAAATCCTTGTCGTTGTGCAAAAATATATTTATGTCGTAGACCCGTATCTCTCCAATTCAATCTATACTGGAGACACGACTGCAACTTAGTTTTTGCTACCTGAATAAGGATCTCGACTACTAGAAGTATCAATCTACTACTGCCATCGATCATCGTCGCCACCTAGCTCTATTGCCACTATAGTCGCTGTGAGTTGCCATCTATCCAACCACTCTCTTCTCGATTTTGGAAACATGCAAAATCCTCTTCTCTCGCTTGTTTCACCTTTGGATTGGCAAAAAATATTGTTGGCCTTGATATTAATCCTAAGAGCTAAGGCCCACTCTAATTGGCTCAAGGTGAGTCTAAAGTTCAAAAGAAATCTCACTAAAGTACTTTACAGCCCAAGCAAGGATGCCCCCCTCCATATAAAAAGAGGCACACACTAGTGAGCCCAAAAAGGTCCACACCCTTTCTATGAGGCAAATAGATCCCCACACACATTTTGGCCCAATGGGGCCTTTATACGAGTTTTGATCTTGCCTAAATCGAAGATTTCTTATTCTCTTAGATAAGATCTCACCTAGTTTCTGGTTGGCATACACCTTCTTTCACTGGCGATCACGGACATCAAGACTTGATCAAGGCAATACAATCATCTTGGAACACTCAAAACGGTGATAGCATTCTTGAATGACAAATTGATCTTCTAAGGCACTAGATTTCGGCAAACTCACAACGATCGTTGATCCCCGATATATCCCATGAGTTTGAGGGAGAATATTAGAGAATATATTGTAATAATAGTTGTATGAACTAGAAATATCATATAGTTATTGGTGTATCTCATCACATATTCCCCCGGTTGTCAAATATCAATTAAGATTAGATTAGATTAGATTTGATTAAGATTAAATTAGATTAGATTTGATTATGATTTCCTTCTTTATTAGACACTTGTAATGCTTTATATAAGATCTTTGGTTAGGCTATGTAATCGATCAATTAATTCAAGCTTTTTATTATCAATTAATCCCATTTCCTATCACGGACCATCTTTGATGGGAAGATTATTAATATAACAAGGAGGCAAATGACGGAGAGAATGTTGAACCCATCTTTGTTGTAGAAGAAGCTCTCTATATTATGTACAACCCGTATACGGTACCAATGTTGGAGGTCCTAATTATGGGGATGCTTGCCTGATCATCAACCTAAACCAAGCTTACAAGCTAAGATCTCTAGATGGCTCAAAGCAATTGTTGTCAAAATGGACACCACACACTATTTGGTATGAATTTTGTTTAGTTTCAATGAAGACCCCAGAAGAAAGACTCATCTATTCCCCCAAGAGAAATCCCATATGAAGGTTACCTATACGATTCACTCAAGTAGTTATGTTGAATATGCACCACCAAAGCGATTGATGTGAGCATTGTGATATAGGCCTTCTGTCTTCAAGATGATGCTATCACTGGTGGAGCGCAAGGACATTAGCTAGCCCTTGATCTCCGTGACGCACCCAACCCAAGAAGGCACCAACTAATGCAAGAACGACTAAGGTTATGTGGAAGAACACCATCCAACTCGTTGGAAGAGGTGAAGGTATTGAGAAGATGATCTTTATGAAGAACTTTAGGGTTTATTGCTAAACTTTTAGTGTTTACGTAGATCTACTTCAAGCTCTTATATAGAGCATTATAATGATTCAAAACAAGAAAGAAATCCTAAGAATATAAAATCAAATCCTAAGATATTATTCTAATTTTGTGATGAGATACACCAACAGTGATATGGTGTATCTCACACTATATTCTAACACTTTATACCCATGAAAAATAGTAAGACCAGTAGTTTTGTCCAATCCCAAGATGGAAACAAGAGGTGTTCATGTCAATAAAATAAATAAGGTAAAAACAAGAACGAAACCAACGCTTCCAAGGTGCTCATTCCCTCCTAATCAGGTTGAGGGAAACCATAGAATTCTCTTTCCATTTGCGTTGGGACTCTCAGTCATGAAAGCTATAGAATGGCTCCAATCCCAAGGACCGTCATAAGTTATAGACGTAGGGAGGATGTCTTCTCAGGCAAACAACAGCATCGATCACTTTTGTCAAGTAGGATATATATTATATATGTTAGATAATGTGAAATTTAAGGCTGCAAAATCTACTTAGATTATATAAATTAAAATTTATTTGAGTCCAACTTAAAGGTATATAATCGCTTTTTGAAGATAGTTGGAGCCTCCTACAATAGAGTACAAGTCCTGCTATCCCACAAATAACCAGACAAAAACTTGTGCGGTTGAGGCTATTGACGTTTGAATTCAAGAGACCCACGCTGTCGTTGCCTCGTATAGTACTGTGGATCTCTTGAATATCCAATGGTCAAATGGCCTTAAGCTGAACATTTTTTTTTCTGGTTATTCGTGGGATAGCATTTTCATAGAATACAAGCAACATTATTAACTGGATCAACATGCAAGACTCAATCTGAATCTCCATAGATTGCACTTCCATTAGAGACCATTGTATTGATCTCGTTTATAAATTGTTCAATATAAGAAATGAAATAACAAATTTAAACCACCCAATTAAAATTACTTTCAAAATTTTGTTGCAAATATAAGCAAAATAATTAATCGAATACTAAAAAATTAAAGAACCCAGCCAGTGACCATGACATTTATGTCAAAATAAACTCAAACTGGTCTTCAAACCGAAATAGTCGACGGGCAGTTCGTTCAACCCAGTTGACCCACGACATTTATGTCAAAATAAAAATAAATTGGACCAGTTTGAATTGTTAAACCACTCGAGGCTGAACTGTTAATTAAGCCAGGCCCAATTATTTAGCAGGCCTTAAATATGAATCCACGTCAGCACAATGGACTAATACTACAGCCCGATCCAACCATATGGTGGGCCGAGCATAAAAACCCATCAGGTCAGCCAGGCTCATTAATTTTATGGTCCTAACGCAAGTATTCCTCCTTAATTACTCCAAAAAACTTTAGCAGGTTCTTTGTACTTTTTCCACATGATTTCTACAACTGCTACCACCTCTTTTAACTTTGGAATTGATTATAATTACCCGAATGTTCCCTTATTTTAAAGGACAAGTGGCCCACCAAATGAACCAACCAATAAATGGAAAGAATAAAGTGCCCCTTTGAATGACGCTCATCTCTTAATGTGTGGGGTGATGTGGTCCCTCGGCATCTACAGGGGTTGAATAATAATGATATTTCCACCCAAAGTAGAAGTGTGGGGACGAATTGAAGGGGTGTTGATGTCGTCCTGAGGAGGACGTCCTCCCTGAGTCAAACTTCGATGACAGGGCACATGAGCCACGTGCCACACTCTTAGAGGACTCTGACTGTATGGATGTTTTTCCAATCCTTATTAGGTGGACCTACAAAACCAAAAATCAGCTTCATTAGTGATTTCAAACATTTGGATCTTTTTTACCTCAAATAATGGTCAATATGCTCAAATTTCCACGGTTAAAATCAACCCATGAAAATAATTCCAATCCAACGCCTGGAAATCACTATTCGGGCTAATTTTTGATTAATTTGTAGGTCCACCTAGGGATTGGCCAAACATCCATACGCTCAGAATCCTCTAAGAGGGTGCCACCTGCCTCATATTGTGCCCTGTCATCGGCATGTCATCAAAGTTTTACTCTCCTCCCTAGGATCCATACCGTACTTTGACCATAGGATCCATACTGTACTTTGACCATTGATCATTTTCCAAGATTTGACTGGGCAGCCCACCTATAGGTGGGAATGTGAGCCCAAAAGAGTTCAGGAATCGCCCACCTATACGTGGGGCCCATAAGCTCACCAATAGTGAAGACTCGTGGGCCCAGTGCCCATATATATATATGGAGATACCTATATACCTAATCTAGTCGTCCCACTAGCTTCCACACTTCATGTCACCTTCCAAAGAGACAACAAAGAAGCCCACATTTTTTTTTTTGAGAGAGAGGAGGTTGACGACAACAGAGGTCATGTGCTATTATGAGTACGCCATGTGTTGACATGGTAGAAATACTAGAAATAATTACGTGAAAAAATAAAGCATGCAAAAAGATAATAATGTCTTAATTAATCGAATTTGCTATGATCGATGTTAAACACTAGTAGATATGTGAAAATGTGCTAAGATATAATATAGGTGCGTGTATGAGAGGCTATGCATGCACGTGCAGTGAGCATATTATGGACCAACAACAAGCCCCTTCTTGTGGACGGAACCCGCTATGAGTCGGTGGTCTACCTCCGAGAATATTGAACGGTTCTGATGATCTGTGGTTTGTCCTGTGAATGAAATTGACGCTACACGGCCCCACATATACAAGGGTCTTTTTTTTTTTTTAAAGGTAAAAAGAGAAGTTATTAAGGCACTTGGAGGCTGAGAAAGCCTACCAAGGCAAAGCGGAAGAGAACAACAGAAGCAAAAAACAAAGAACACAAAGAGAACAGAACCTAACCCCTCAACTGACTCGATCCCTCCCAATAAGAGACGACCAGCTGAACACCACATCCTCGAATCTAACATCCATCCCCTCATCATACAACTTGACCCGGCCCGCATATAAATGAGACCCCTAATCTCCAACAAGAGAGCATCAAGGGACGAGCTTCTACACTCAAATACCCTACTGTGCTACATGCATGTCCCGCATGTTCAAGCACGATGCTACATGTTCATGCAGTGCCACATGTCTTACATGTACAAGCTATGATCGTTGCTTGGCAACAAAGTCCCATACTAATATATTCTTCTTTTTCCAATGTCATCTTCTTCTTTCTTCTATGGCCACAACCTCATAGAACTACAAACCTTGCGTAGTAGAGATTTGGAGAGGAAATCTTTAGCTTATGGAAGCAGGTAATAGTTGAGAGATATGGTTGTAATCCTTTTGGCTGGGTTAGGTCTCTCAAGGAGGATTTCCCTAATTATTAGGTCTCAGAGAAGATTGGGTGTACTATTCAGGATTTGGTGATTAGAGACAAGGAAATCGTTGCTTGGGACTTCGGATTCAAGAGAAATCTATATGACCGGGAGATAGGTCCCTTGGTGAGTTTGCCTGGTCATATAACGAAGCCGCCTCATTGGGGGTCTTGCGGATAAAAGAGTGTGGCGGCATGGTCTTAGAACAGGTTTAATTTTTCTTGTTGTGTTCCTTCTCATATAATGGAATCTTAGCCCGCCTCACTTGATTGAGCATAAACGAAGTCAAGGGATTTCCTTCTAACTAGTGGCTGAAAAATTCCAACATCTCAGAGATAGATACAGAGGTAGGAATTTATTGAACGAACCACAACTACTAATTGGATTGGATTCCCCATCCGACTATTCAATCTAACTATATACTTTGGTCGACAGCTATGGGGAAGACTTTCCACCTCCAAGATAACGTTCTTTTCTTGGTAAGTGTATTTTAATTGTTTATTATAAAAGTTTTTACATTTTCTTTATCTCTTGATTGTAACATTTTATTTTTAATTGTGTAAAGATGACAAATTTTATTTAATTATTAAGTTTCTAAAGTATTAAGTATTTATTTATTTATTTTCTGTTCCACTAATTTCTAAAAAGTATGTTGTTATATTATGTTAAGTAACTGCCTAATGTCTAATTGAAAAGTTTCCATCAATCTCTAGGTAATACATTATTACTATAAATAGAAAAATATTTAATTATCTTAAATTGTTGTTTTCAAAGGTAAATACTATGATTATGTTTCTCTTTTATTTTCTTAATTTTTAAATCTCTACGAGATTTTTCTTATTAAATTTTTTTTCGTCTTATATAAAATATCTTCATCATTTGTTGAGAATCTCGATGATCATATTAATGATAAAAAAATGTAGATCTATATGCCTATGTGACATTATTTAATATTTATTTATTTAATTAAGATCATTCCGTAATTTTTTTATCTTTTTTTTTATAAATTATCAAAATGTCACTAGTGTATCATCTAAGTATTATGTACAATAACTATGATCCATAAGGATGCATCTTACCAATGGTGTTCCATAAGGTCCACATTAGTCCAATTTGTTTAATACATATTAAATAGTGGTTAGAGAAAATATAAATTTTACTTATTACAATTAAGACCATAATTATCTAATTATTGAGATTAAGTTCAAATGTTAAAATTACCCTGTGATAATTAGATTACCCTAGTATCTCTGAATAAAGTTCAGGGTGTTACAAATTTCACGAATCAGAATCCTTCAAAAAATAGTTCAAGCATTGACGTAGTAGAGAATGATCAAATATTATCGTGTATAAAGAGGAAAAATACAACGGGTACAATTCTTTTTTGCCCATACAAGATTTCTTTTTTGTGGTACCAGTTTCTCTTTGAGATTTTTCTACTACTCCATTGTAGCCAAAAATATTCCCTATACATTTGTTGAGATTTACTATTAGACATTGTTGTTAGTTGTTGTCGGGTAGATGTAATCTTCATGGAGGTAAATAATAAGAACCTTCTATAATTGATATTAGTAATATCGGTTGTGCTTATTTTTGCTTGGTTGGGTTAAAGATCCAAGTATATATGGGAGTAAAAAGTGAAGTTCCAAGCAACTCCATGCCTGATTTATTGAAATTTTATTTTAACAAATGAAAGCAATAAAGAGCACTAGAAAATAAATTGATTGTAAAAAACATGATGGCAACTTGCAAAATAACACAAACTCTACTAAAAATGGAGATTTACAATTTTGTTAGCCAACTCAAAATTCTATCAACTTGACTTAGTTTGGCAACTCCAAGTAGTCAAATTTTTATTTATTGTGAATTAAAAATCATGTCGTAGTTGAATCAAAATTTTGAATTGTTATAGCAAATCTCCATCAAAATCACTGTGGATCTTGCAAGTCACTCTGTTATTTCACACCCATATAGGGGACAAAAAAGCACAATAGAATATATAGAAGTAGATGAAACTGCGCATAGTTATAAAATGAGATCATGAATCTTAGCCATTCGATCAAGATTTAACATCTTGAGTATTGATTTGTGTGCCAAAAAATAGCACATTGTACTCTTGATCGTACAACACCACATTGGATCATTTTCGTAGCACTGAATCATTCATCACACACACACACACACACACACACATATATATATATAACTTCTCCATCATGTTGCTATTTGTGTCTACCACATGTAAGGGCCGCAATTAGTGAAGGTGGCTGTTAGTAGAAGGTTGTAATCAGTTGAAGGCAACAATTAACTTGTCAGATGTGAAGGCTTATAATAGGGGAGGGAGAGGTTACAAAGAGGCCAGAGAATTTGGAAACACAATGTGAAAGATAAACGAAGGAAGGAAGGAAGAGAGAGAGAGAGAGAGAGAGAGAGAGAGAGAGAGAGAGAGTTATGTATTGTAGAGAGAAAGTAAAAGAGAAAACAAAAGGGAGTTTATGCCCGTTGAAATCTATATTACATATTTTTCTTAGTGAAATCTCAGCCGGTAATCAATAACCCCGTGGATGTAGTTGTCAACCATCAGTGGCAGCGAACCACATAAGTATGGTGTCCCTCTTTTTGTTTTTATTAGGTATTTATTTTCCTAGTATTTTGTTTAATTATTGATCAATTGTGGTGGATGAATCAAGGAACATCTGACGGAAATCCCGAATTTAACCTCCACAGTAGGCATATTATATACCCACATCGATGTTTGCATATTCGAATAGAGTTTCTTAATGGCTCTCATTGGGACCTCAAGAGTTTGTATCTTTTATGGACCTGATGGGCCTATGACCTTGTGTTCCTCATGGATTATAAAGGTTCTAACTGGGCATTGTGGGTCAAAAGGGATTCATAGTCCATGACCTTAAGGGCCAAATGGGCATGTAGGTTTCATAGACCTAATATCTAACTATATATTACGGGCTTGAGACCACCGAGTCTTAATGAGTATGGGCCCCTATATCTTAATAGCAATAATGGACTTCAAGGGTCATTATACAATACAGGTAGGGGTGGCTGTTTGCCCTGCGACCCGCGGCCTGGCCTGAGCCCTGCCTATTTATTTTGGGCTTGGCCCGCCCCGGCCCCAGCCTGTGAAGACTCTAGGCCGGGCTTGGGCTTAGGATTTGAGCCCGCAAATAGGCCGACCTGTGAAAAGAAATTTATGGGCTGATCCGGCCCGGCCCGTTAAGTGGTCCCTAATGCCCAAATCTTCATAAAAACTTGAATTTTAAACCCCCCCTCCCCCTAAAAATTTGAATTTTAAAGCCCTCCGCCCTTAAAACAACTATTTTTTAGTTTTTTTTAACTTTTTTTTAAAGACCCGGCCCGTAAGTCCAGCCCGTGGCCCGGCCCACTAACCCTAGCCCGAGATTAGGCCTGAAGCCTGACCTAAGATAGGCCATGGGCTGGGCTGGGCCTGGGCTTCAAAATTTTAACATGGCCCTGCCCGAGTTAGGGCCAACCCGGCCCGGCCCGGCGATAGGCTTTCTCTTAATATAATGGACCTTAAGGGCATAATAGCCCGAATCACTACAAGTGAAAGGCCATAAGGAACGGTGTTGAACCATTCTTTAGTATGAATCATTCCTACTACTGGAACCGCGATAATGGTCTCTCTTCTTTCTTCTTCCTCCTAATGTATCTTTCTCTTTCTCTCCGTCTCCCTTCCTTTCTTCCTCTCATCTTTTCTCCTCATTCTACCTTCTTACCTTTACTCTATTTTCTTTATTTTATTTTATTCTAGCCTCTTAACTTTTGTAGGATCAACAAGCTAGGTGAGGAGAGGTTAGATGGATTTGCAATCCGATTGTGACAGAAGCTTTACTCGGGTGATGAGACAAATGTGACAGTCCAACGAATGAGAGCAGTAGACCCTCCATTAGAGAAGGAGAAAAGAACGATTGTGACTATCAAAACAAAAATATTGTGAACTATTATCCTTTTCTTCCAGAAACCAAATCTTATCTCTTTCTCTCTCTCTCTCTGTATAATCTCCCCTAAGATTAGAGAATCTTAATTTTTGCCTTTAATATAAGAAAAGACGGCCTGAATTATCTCTTCAATAATTAATATTGAAGTATCGAAGAGACGGCCGATATTTTTGCTGGATTTCGATCTACCCCAAAACGGATTTCGAGAATTTCACCCAATTTTAAAACCCCGGTGACTGTGAAGAGCCTATATTGTTATAACTAGCTTGGTTTTAATAATGGCCGTCAAAACTGATATAACGGCGTTTATTGCAGTTTTCGGTCACGCTTTATTTTTTAGGTTATATTCACCCGTAAAGAGGTGTTATTAAGTGCATGCTTGTACCTGACATATCACACCGCCGTTAATTATGCCATTATTTGAGGACCCACGCACTTTGATTTTTAAATAGATTCTCATCTGATTTTTGACAAAACATCTCACCAAATAGGTGTGAAATGAATGGCCTAGATCAATGGATTAGAAGCCTATCTGTATGTGATGACATGGACATCGAGACGAATTTACCCAAATGGGAGTGGATTTCCAAAATTCTGCATGGGAGTGGCTGGGTTTCTTTACACTTGGCTGCAGGTAGATAGAGTCCACATCACTCACCATCCTTCAATCTGGCTAAGTTTCTAGAAGTAGAGTAAGACTTGCCTGACCACCCACTATATAAGCCACGTGACAATTTATTAGAGGACAGTGACCAATCCGTAAGTGGACCTACAAACTAAAAATCAGCCTGATTAGTGATTTCAAACCTTTGGATCTTTGTACGGAAATAATGGTAAATAATGCTCAAATTCTTAAGGTCAAAATCAACAAACGAAAATGACTTCAACTAACGCTTATAAATCACTGATTAGGTTGATTTTGGGTTTGTAGGTCTACCTAAGGATTGGCCAAACATCTATATGGTCAGTGTCCTCTAATAAATTGCCACATGGCTTATAATGTGGGTGGTCAGGCAAGTCTTTACTCCTAATAGTACATTACCTAGCAGTAAGATATTCTAAAAATTTAGGGTGTGTTTGAGTGCTAAGTGGGAAAATTGTATTTTGTGGAAAAATAAAACCATCCATTGTTAGATAGCCATTTTAAATCTGTATAATTTTCCCTACCAAGCTATTTAAATCTGGATAATTTTCCCTACTAAGCCCATTATTCATTTCCCATTCAGATAGGCGAGAATTCGGCCCTGCTTGGTTCCCATCACTGGGATGCATTTTACACTGCAATGCAGTCATTTACCACGGTTTTTGGCTGCACATGCTTGTATTCATTTTCTTAATTATTTTGATAGGGCTTGGCAACTACTTGCACAGCAACTCATTTGCACGCTTCCAACCAATCACGTGTAATTCCAAAACCATGACAAGTGGGTGCATTGCATCCAATTTGCATTGAACCAAGCAGGGCTTCATTTTCACCTGAAAATAAGTCCTTATTTTCTCACATGATTGAAATATGTGTTCTTAGTTGCAATCAATCAGCCATTTAACGTATCGATCCCAGATGTATTTTCTCGAAAAAAAATTCTGTGCAATCAAACACGCCCTTAAGGGAAAACAATAGTATCACCCCAACGACTCGGGTGTGTGTTTGTTACGTTGTCCCTATGTTCAATCGATTTGGATGTTCTTCAAAATTTTTGTTATGGGTTTTCTGATTCGAGTGGTGAGAATTCGGACGATCATCAGCAGTCTAAGTTATTTTCTTGTGAGAATTCAAATTTTCAGAAAATTTATAATGGAAAATAACGGAAAAAAGAAACGGAAATAACGGACATTTTTTACAAAAATTTTCAAAAAATAATGTTCATTATTTTCGTTATAATGGCCATTATTTAAAAAAAAAAAAAAAGACAATTATTTTCTAAACGTTACTATGGTATGTTACGAAATTGGGGTGGTTCATTTCCGTTATAACGGCTGGTCTTTAACCAGGGTGGGGGGGCTGCAAAAGGGATAGTTTTGCCATTTTAGCGAACTGTTGGATAAATTTGTCATGTAAATATCTCGATGTATCCGAAAGACCGTCGAGTGGAATAGAATTAGAGATGACGTCCTCCTTAAAATGACAGCAACACATCTGGTTTCAAAAAAGGGGAAAAGTCATCTTCCCTTCTTACTTGTATTTTTTTTTTTCACTTGAGGCGTCGCTGTCGTCCAGAACAATTGAGAACCCCCCCACTCCACTCGGAGTGTCCGACACTTTTGTCTTTTTTTTTTTTTTTTTTTTTCTATATTTCTCGGATAACCATTCTTTTTTATTTTATTTTATTTTCTTAGATGGCCATGTACGTAATATATGTAACATGTTTACATGTCATCATCAATAGATTCAATACCATGCCATGTCATGCATGATTCTATGTATGGCATATATACTTATGGTGATGGATAGAAAGAGACCGACACAAATGATGGAAGAGACAGCCTCCACGGCTCCACCTTGCAGTTACAGCGCTGCAGAGCAAATCTTTGATGGCGGATGTCTGTAATCAAAGTCGATGACGGACCACAGTATCTGACGAGTAAAACTTGTCATAAGATGTTGTGACGGAAGCCGGTCACAGCACTAAATACTAGCCACGTCGCACACGATCAGAGGATACTGACCGTATGGATGTTTGGCCAGTCCCTCTGTGGACCTACGAACCAAAAATCAGCCTGATTAGTGATTTACAACCTTTGGATTTTAGCACCCAAATAAAGCTCAATAATGCTCAGATTTCTACCGTTAAAATCGACCCATGAAAATAACTTCAATCGAATCGGTTAGAATCACTAGGCAAGCTGATTTTTTGTGTACCTGTCCAACGAGGGACTGGACAAACATCCATACGGTCATTGTCCTCTAATAGTATGTCACGTGGCTCGTATTGAATGCTGTGACCGGCTTCCGTCACAACATCTCGTGATACAAGTTTTACTCGTATCTGACTAGGTAGCACACTTTTTTAGAGACCACTCCTGCGCGTACGGATGTCTGTCCTATCCTTAGCTGATCCTACACACTGAAAATCTGCCTGATTTCTTATCTACAACCTTTGGATCTGAGCACCCCTAAATAATGATCGATATCCACGGTTATAAATCAATTAAGGAAAAAAACCACGTTTATACCCCCCATGTTATCTTTCCCCCCCCCCCCCCCCATTTGAAAAAGCTGACATACCCCCTATGACTCAGTCCACTGTCATTTGACCAGTGTTGACTTGAGTTGACTACCTAATTTTGTATTAAATTACGAAAGTGCCCTTGTCTTCAACATTAGATCAAGGGTTTGGGTTTAGGCCAAAACCCATACCCCAAATCAAGCAATGAAAAGAGGAGATTAAAAATTAAAATTAAAACCCATATTGGTAAACTTGAGATTTTTTTTTTGATTTTTTGATGAATTAAACAAATATTGAGAAGAAAAAACCCCAAAAAATAAATAAAACTCATGAATGAATGAGATTTATTTATGGATTTTATTGTAAAATAAAATTTTAAAATTGAGAGAACCCATCTTTCCAAAATCCACATCTCAAAAGCTTAAAATATAAATTGTTTTGTCTTATTTTTCGTTTTTGTTAATGAAAAATTTAAAACTAAAATTGTATGTTTTTTTTTTTTTAACCTTGGGTTTTAAATTATTGCTGGAGTGGTAGCCAGCCGGCCATGAGACTCTGGTGGGTTGGTTGCCAGTGATGGGCGGCCAACCTATTGGAATCTCTTGGCCAGCCGTCTACCACATCCGTTTGATTTAAGGTTTGGGTTTTGGCCCAAACCCTTGTTCTAAGGTTGAAGACAAGGGCATTTTTGCCATTTAATATAAAATTTTGTAGTCAACTCGGGTCAACACTGGTCAAATGACAGTGGACCGAGTCATAGGGGGGGTATGTCGGCTTTTTCAAATTGTGGGGGTATGTCAAATTTTAAAGACAACATGGGGGGTATGTCAAAAATTCCCTTATTTTTAATCTGTACATCAACCCTAGGGATGGGTCAAACATCAGTACGGTTCGTGGTGTTTAAGACTTGCCATGTGGCACATACTGTTGTCCGTCATCAATGATTTATTCCAGCGCTGCAACCCCTCACGTGTAAATCTCGCTTTCATTCGAATTGCATTTAATGCCATTGATGCCGTGTCATGACTCATGAATATGATTCCTCCTCTCTCGCCCTCTCTCCCTAACCTTGGGTAAAGTTTGATCCACCATCTGCCGCATGGCCTTTTGTTGGACCGAATGACCAATGAATGCTTGCCCGCTCTTGCTGGTCCTATAAACCAAAATCGGGGTGATTGGTTATTTCTAGCCGTATAATTCATGACCTAAGGGTTAGAAGTCACCAATCAAGCTATTTTTGGTGTGTGGGGCCATCAAGAGGGGGCCAAAGATTCATGGGTCAGTGGGCCCGACAGAGTGCCACCCTTCCTCGTGGATGGATCATTGGGCTAGAAATAAAATTTTATTTTTGGTGTTTAGACTTTAGAGCAACAAAGATGTGAGCCAAACATTGGCGAAAAATTTCGTTGGTCTGGGGGTCCTTCAAACTTTGAAGGTCCCCTCCCAAAATGTTTGGCACGTACCCTTTGTTAACCACCCTTAACCAACTAACCAAGGTGCGAACATGGGTTGGTTTTAGGCCTTGACGTATGTGTCAGATATTTTGGCAGGGGGACCTTCAAAGTGAAGGACTCGGGACCATTGAATGTTTTCTCGTGTTTGTGGGTGAGTGGTTTAAGAAAAATATGTCTTCTTCTTCTTATTCTTCTTTTGTATTTTTTATTTTAGGGTTTGATTTAACACAGGTATCCCCGCCCTAGCTACAAAATTCTTTCTCCCTTTCCTATTTTTTTTAAACGAAAATTTTAAAAATAACCATGAGTTTAATCAATTTTTGAAAGAAAAATGTATTTAAAAATAAATTTACGATGCACCCATTCAAAGGGCTCACGCTCAGATACTGAAAATGCCCTCCATAAGCGCCCTTTAAAGGGCATTGAAATATTTTCTAGGCTTTTTCAGAGGAGGTTGGCTAAATGTTTTTTCTTTTCGTAATTCTAGAAAATGACGCACCACGGTTAAAAATAAACCATGAAAAATACTCTAATCCAACGGTTAAAAATTACTAATCAAGATGAATTTTAGTATGTTACTTAGGGATGAACCAAACATCCATACGATTAGTGTTCTCTAAGAGAATATGCCTCGTGGCTCATAATAATGTGACGTGAAAAATAATTTTAAGTTTTAGTTAATTAATTATTTAAGTCTAGTAGGCTTGACCAAGGGTTATGGGCCAAACGTTTATGGGTGGGTGGGCCTGAATAGTGCGGCACGTGGCATTTTGGGGTCATGTGTCAATTTAGTTCAAAGTTTATCTCCTTTATAAGAACACATCTAGATGTCTAGTTGATAATTTAAGGTCAAGATTCAAACTGATCAAACGATCACAACCATACATTATGTTCCCTAGACTTTTGCACACATCCCACAGAATGAAATAAAGTAGATAATTGATTATCCAGACATATTGAGCATATATCTAGTAGAACTCTTAGGTAGGAACCGCTTATGGTTGATGATATTCGCTCAAAAGTACCTATTTTAAGCAATTATCCTTTTAGCGTTATCGCGCTCTCCTACATAAAATTTTTATATTTATCAATATTTCTACGTCAGAGTTTCCTCTATTGCGTAGAACACTTTTTTTCTGGATAAAATGAGCTATTTGCATGAATTAAACACATTCTCGGAAGTCTATATAAAAAGCCGTTCTGATAAAGTCTCATTACGCCCTTTTTATTATTGCAGGAACCCAATCGAACAATTCTGATGAACTACGGGCTCACGATTAAGCAGCAAAGCCGAGTGACAAAAGCCACTAAACTTAAGTGGGACCCATGCAAGAGAGAGGGCAGTAATACATATAAGAGAAAAAGCAACAGTGGTACCAACCCGAGGAAGGACACTAGATGCATATCCTGACCGTTGGATCTTCATTAAAGTGAACAACGATGACAATTTCGCCACACGATGTGTTCAATGATATATTAAAGAAAGATCTCTGAGATGAGTTAAAGCCAAGGTCAAAGACTAACAAAAGCTATAGAGCGATTTTGTCAAGAATGATCAACGTCTGCGATTAATAGATGATCTTATGTCAAGAGAACCGAATATGAAGTATTGAGTGTTTGCAAAATGGACCATTAATTGGTGGATGCCACACGAATGGGCCAAGATGGCGGGATCGATCATAGTTTTGGGCCATGTTGATGGACCAGTGAACTGCAATTAGTGGGCCAAAGGAACCAAGTAGTTGGACCATGGACAATGGTTGTGACCCACATGACATGCACGATATTCCACGATGAGATGGACAAAAAACCATTAAGCGAAGGAGGGATGGCAGCCAAGAATGCATAGAATAAATTGCTAAAACATTGAAAGAGAATCGAGATTCAAAGAAAACAAAGAAGGTGTTAGATCAAGGATTTTGGCAAGAAGGATAATCCGATGGCTGAAATAGAGGGTGCTAGACAAAGGGGTGGACCAAATGAAGGAAGGAGGGATTTAGAATTGTGGACTCTACTTAAAAGGGCAAAAATGTCATAGCAAAAGAGGGGAGAAGGTGTGACCAAACCCTAAAAATAGGACATATAAATATTCTTTAGAGAGGGTGGAAGCCCATTTTCCTTTCTCCTATCCCATTCACGCCCTTTTCTCTCTCCATCATCTCTTACACCTCCTTCACCCTAACCTTAGCCGCCACTCTCCTTCTCCATTCTCTCCCCCAACTCATTACCGCCCCTCTCCTCTCTATCTTCCACGTTGGAGAAAAGCCGTCTCATCTTCACTCTCACCTTCCCATCTCACCTCCAGCCGGTCCCCACCTTGCTGGTTCACCCACAACCCTTCCACGCATGGAACTTGTAATTCAGAAATCCTCCAGAAGCGATCTCCTTCTTCAGCTGCTACTACCCATAGCAACCTCTCCATGCTGGTCATAACGGCATGCAAACTTGCAACTGCTATCTCCACGAGGTGCTCTTCTCCAACACCATGCCTAGCGCTGCTACCTCTCCTCAAAGAGAAACGGTCGGACAGCACCTTCTCGGTCTGCTCTTCTAGCAGATTTGCCCCTCTATTCTTGATGGGTTCATCATTGCTCACAACAACCACTACCTCCATCACCGTTTCACACCAACCCCTTCAACGGTTGGGCATCATCTTCTCAAGCATCGTCCCCTTGTTGGCAGAGAACCCAACCTACAACTCTAGCTGACATCTTCCTCCCTCCTCCAACAGCGTCCTTTGCAACCTCCAAGCCTCATCATCTTTACGGCATCACTTCAGCCCTATCTCCTTCGCTGTACTGTTGCCGGTGTGCAACCAGCACCACTCTCATCAACACCAACCGAAGAGAACACTGCCTTCACTTGTTGCGATCCCACGATCCACATCTTGATCGTGGGTGCCTCTTCTCACATGCAAATGCCTCATAGGAAATAGGGAAGCTTTTTAAGGGGAGGAGAATGGTTCGTTGGAACCCTAATCCCCCTCCCATCTCGTCCTCTCCTTCCCCACTTCCCTTCTCCTTTTTCTCTTCCTCCTCTCCTCCTCTTCTTCTTTTCTTCTTATTCTTCCTCCTTCATCTACCGGCCGGAGTTGTAGAACTCCGGCCGCTCCTTCTTCTTCTTCTTCTCTTCCAACCGCTGCCCTGCAATACCATTCTCCACCACCGCTTGCTACCTTGCAGCACCGTTCTCCAACCACGTGTAACCCTCTTCTCCACCAAGACTGCACCACAGGCATGCTAACCTCTCCAGAAAGCGGCATCTCTTCATCTTTCCACCGGTAACCTACCGTCTAGGTGAACCCAGCAACTCATGGTTGCTGAAAAGATAGCCTCCTCCAGATCTCGTCTTCTTCTTCATCGCCATTAATTGCATGCAACTCTTATTGCTGGCATCTTCTCACATGCTGATGCTCCTCTCTCCAAACCGTTGAGCACCAGCACCTCCCAAGGCCTATTCTTCTTGTCTAACAGCTTCATCTAACCACCTTTCGGTCTGCACCTTCATCGGCCCACCTCATTAACACCGGTGGAGCTCTTCTCTATTCACGGCCAGATCTGGATTGCCTCCAGCCGGTTTCCTCCCTGGGAACCTACCACCCCTGCTACGCTTGAAGGTATCTCCGGTCTCCTTCTAATCTCCAGTCTCCTTGCCCTCCCTCAAGGTAAGTTTGCTGGAGTTGCAAACCTGCAACTCTGGCCAGCCATCTTGCTTCACAACCACCATGATCCTCACGGTTTCTATTTTGGGAGTCCCTTGAACCCCTCCAACAGCAAGGTGCATCTTGCAGCCACGTTCTTGACTGCAAGTTCCACCATCTTCTCCTCAATCTCATTCTCAAGCAATGCTCCACCATGGCGTCTTCCCCCAGTCCATCCGGGTAAGTCTCAAAGGTATTTCTCTCTCTAGATTCTTCACCTTTTCTCTCTCAAAAATCATTTTCTTTTTCTCTATAATCCCTCTCTACTTTCTCTCTCTAACACTCTCAAGAGTTTTCTCTCTCTAAAACTCTATTTCTCTCTCTAATATCTCTCTTTAATTGCTTTCTAGTTGTAGTTCAAGTTTGGTTTGATTATTGTAAGAATTTTTTATTGATTAATAAAGTTGTTAGTTGCATTACTTAATTTGTTTTTGTGAATTCTTTATTGATAATAATACATTCTCTCTCTAGAATCATCAAAAGCAAGTTTGAAAAATCGAGCATTAATCACCATTCTCACCCCTCCATTTTCTTAGTATCAATTTCTGATAAAAATCCGTCATTTCATGTTCTATACATGCGCTAACTAACCCCGAGTTTGGATCGACATCCGACATGAATCCCTATACAAAATCTCCATATTTTTCAGGAAAGATCGGATAATTTACAAATCTTGTTGATTCTAGAGTTTCCGTATCCAACGACGCGGAAAAACCCTACTTTTATCTCTCATCTCCCATTTCTCTCTCTAAAGAGCTCGTCTCTCTCTCTACACTATTTTGCTTTCTCTCTCTTTTATTTTGGGATTTTGTGTAGGGTGTTCTATGTTTTGATTTTTAGTTTAAATGAGGTTAATGACACATTGTAACGGATCTTTAACGAATAAAGCTTATATTAATGGATTTTCCTTAATTAGTGTTCTTCATTTTATTTCTTTGCATTAATATGTTTTACGATCTCTGAATATCAATGGTTTTAAAAGAAAGAAAATAAAATCAATCATGTTTTAAATCACTTCACAATTCTCATCCCGCCATTATTTTTAACATCATTCTGTTATTTTATATTCTTTATTATGCGTGCCCTAACCCTGAGTGGGAATTCGACATCCGACACTTCCCACTGTGCAAAGAATTGTTTAAATCTTGCAGGATATATAAATTTGGATCTAATAAATTTTGTTGAAACATGGGTTTCCGTCCAACGACCGAAAAAACTCTAGTTTTAGTTGATTCCCAAACCATGTATCTCGTAGTGGAAAAAATTTAGGCCGTGTTTGATTGCACGGAAAATTTTCCCGAGAAAACACATCTGGGATATGCCTTAAATGGCTGATTGATTGCAACTGAGAACACATATTTTAATCATGTGAGAAAATAAATGTGTATTTTCAAGTGGAAATGAATTCTCACCTATCTAGATGAGAAATGAATTTCGGGTTTAGTAGGAAAAATTATACAGATTTATACTGGCTATCTAACAATGGACAGTTGTGTTTTCCTAAGGAAAATGCAATTTTCCCACTAGATAATCAAACATGGCCTTAAGGGACAATTACTTCAGGGGCCGTAACTTTGTAATTACAGCCCATGGTAACCGGATGGCTGTTTGTGCGGCTAAAAGGGGGTGACTTTTTGGAAGTTTGGCCGGGCATCCCCCATTCTACTGTATAAGCAGTTAACTTTTCCTATTTTGTTTCCTAGTTTACCCTTTGTAGGTACATGCGTAGGTTTAGCTTTATAGAAGAAAACGGTAACCTTGTCTACTCTTCATCTCTCTCAGGCACAAAAAACCCCAAAAAATAGAAGAAAAGAGTTTCCTCCTCGTCTACTCTTCATATCTTACAGGTACAAAACAACCTTACAAAAAAATCCAAGAAGTCTCTTCGTCTCTTACACAAAAAATTCTTACCTTTTAAGCTTTAACAAACATTGACATCTCGAGTTGCAGCGCAGACTCATCAATGGAGTTAATACAGCGACGTTAAAGAACTACAAGTTTGAGAAAGGACAAGGTCGTGGCTGATAGGTTGTAAAATTTGGCTAACAATTTCAAAGAAGTGTTCTGGTGGTGGGATTATTATGGTTATCATCTTTGCTTCACCATGTGGGGATCTTGAACTTTGTTTTTGACTGGCCAAGTTTCAGACACGATGGCCAACTGAGATTGAAGTTTTCACTATGATAAATTGTTTCTTTTTCTTTGGCTCCATGTGAATTGTGGCTAATAGTAATTTACAAGCTTCATGTGATGGATGTTGACAATAAACTTAGAGATGATATACAAACTAGAAACTTGAATCGAACTTGAAAATGATCGGGTCTAAGTCGACTTGGGATTGAAGAACCTCCTTCATTCTACTTGCCCTAATGCGCCAATCTGAAAGTTTCAAAAGCCTATGGTGAAGTTTTTGCGAGTGCAAAAAATTAAAATTTTCAAATCTATTGATTGTTCTTGGGCCATTGAAGAAACAGAGTTAACTCCAACAGAGTCTTGATCATTCTTTAGTCCTCACTTTAGATTATTTCAAAAAGTTAGGTGTTCATATTCTTTTTTAAGAAAGTAATAATAAGCCTCCATCAAATCACCCTTTGAAAGCTAATGTCTTTGTATTCTGACTATGAGCATCAGCATTAAAAAAAATCTGGAAAATGGGTCGTTGACCAATTTCAGAAGCACTCTTTACATGATGAAAATCGGTGTATAAAGAGTATATTTTGGGCCGATTACAAGGTAAAAGAGGCATATAGACAAGCAATTTGGCTATATGTTGATATTTGACCATTTGCCCAACAAACAAATATTTGTTTCCATTTGCTTCTTTTACCGGACTGAATCATCATTGTAAGTTAATTAATTGAAATACCATCTTCTAATATCATTGTAAGTTAATTGAAATTCACTCCTTAAATGGTAAGAGATGGAAGTAGCCATTGCCCTCTTCAATTATGAATCTCTCCAACCGGGGTAGAATTCAAGGGGGTTGTCCCAGCGCTTTGGGTCCCTTCCAATGGCTTTGCAGTATAATAATCTCTCGTAAATATGGCCAGATATCTGTTTTTTTAAAAATTGGTACTCTTTTTACTAGATTTGTTAACTAGTATTTTTTTACCTGATTCATAATATGATATAAAAAGTACCAAAAAACGTAGATCATAAAAACTTTGAAAATAGATTTAACAAAGTAAACCAGATGCCAAAGGCTTTAGGTATAGCCATTTATTTACCTATTCCTGATCTTTAGGGCCACTGTAATAATGATAAATTATCAGGTCAGTCTCCCCATGGAAATTCATTTGGGGTTGAGCTTGTGTCTAACCTGGTTCCACCTGCAATAAGCTGCATTTTTTGAGCATTTAGATGAATTGGATGGGGTGATTAGTTGGTCTGAGATCAAGAAAAATTACATTGGAGAAGTTCATTTATGTTCTTTATCAGATAAACATGATCATATTGACAGGTTGGGGTTTGAAATTTATTTTTTGGTTGCTTCTCTTTACCAATTTGTATTTTTACTCACTCTTAATAACTTCATTTTTCATAATCTTGTATGTTATATTTCTTTAAATTTTGGTCTCAGTTTGTGTGATAAACTCAAAAAATAATAGATAAACAATTGAACAAGGTGTTTACCTAATCTAATCAATAGTTGTTTCTGGTTTATGTTTTGATATTGAAAAGATGAATCCTAATAGGAATCCTAATTGAAATGGAAGCTTTGAAGTTGGCAACCTTTACACAATTTGTCTTCAATATATTTTTGTTATGTGGCCGATTCATGGATTTGTCTTGGACTCTTGGGGGTCGCTTCGTCTTCATCTTCAATGAACAAACAACTGAGCACAGAGGTTTTTTTTTCTCTATCTTTTACTCCATTAGAGGTCTGGAGACCTGACGTTGAACCTGTGACTGATGGGATCGTACACTGAAGCTACTCCTGCAAAACTGAACCTATAACATAAGCTAAAAGGGTAAAGGTGGAACAAATGTGCTTTGCATAGTGTATTTGGGGGTGCCGAGCCAATGTTCGAAAAAGTCACCATTTGTTAGCTGAACAAACCACCATATGCAAGTGAAGGGCCATAATTGCAAAGTTATGACCCCTCAAGTAATTTTCCCAAAATTTAATTAGTCCGTGCCACATAAAATTGCACCAGTTGGCACATGCTTTTGAGCTCGCTCACCCGGAAGTGATTGGCCCACCCCTTCATGGACCTACAGTAGGGCTGTCAATGGGTAGTCGAAAATTCGAATTCGATTCTAATCGGTTCTCAAAAAATCGAATATTATCTAAGAATTTCAAATATCAAATCGGGTTCGGATATCTTTTTAATATTCAAATAGTTTTCAGATACGGATTTGAATATTGATGAATTTGATTCGATAATATCCAATCTGATATATTATTTAATAATTATATCCAATATTTAATAATCATATTTATTTTCGAATTCGAATATTGAGTTAGAACACCTGTCGGATATCAAATTGGATTTGGATATCGATCAATTTTTTTTTTTCAGATTCAGATATGCTTATATTCAATCCGAATAGTATTCGTTAATAACCTAGCTACATACACAACAATCAACTTGATTGGTGATCTCTACCTATTGGATTTGAGCATGTTATATGGGCTGATTTCTAGCCGTTTATTCAAGCATTTTTTTGGGTACTTGGGGTGGCACTTCGAAGTCTGGAAGTGCGACCTCAAGCAGAAATTAGTTAGCAGAGGCAGGTGAGAAGGTTATTACCCCATAGTAAAGGTGTTCTACTAGCTAGGTTCACAAAGTAGAGATGGGTTTAACAAAATTGGACCTAGCTAGTTCCCAATGGGGTAGTACTAAAATGCCTTTTAATAATCATTGTACGTCGTTTGCGTTGAATAATTGGCAATGTTTTAAAAACCTAACCGGTGACTGAAAGTAGATTTTTCCTCGTCGTTGGTTACGGAAACCCTAGAATCAACAAGATTTGTAATTTATCCGAGATTTCCTGCAAAATTCAGAGATTCTAGCATAGGGATTCGTGTCGGATGTCGATCCGCACTCGGGATTAGGGAACGTGCAGTAAAGAACATAAAATGACTCTTTTTTATTTTATTTTATTGAAATCGAACTTGATAAATCAAACACAATAATGGAAACTTAGATTAGTAAAAATGACTAAAACTTTATTAAAGTAACTGCTCTTACAGAGTTTTGCTTGCATTAATAATAGAAATAGCAAAAAAAAATTAAACAAAGGGAGAATATAGATCAAGATCTTAAGAGAGAAAGTTAGAGATCGAATTAGAGAGTTGAAAAGAGAGAACTAGTGGTAGGGGATCTTACCAAGCGAACAGATCTGTGGTCTTACAGCAATGGGTGGATGAGGCACTGGTTCGTATGGCTTGAAAAAGATCAAGGGATCCCCTACTTGTGAACGATCTGGATGGAGGAGCTCTAGACGAGTTGCAGGTCGGCTGGGGGAGATGAGGAGAGGGAGGCGATGCAGTGCTGTGGGCGGTGTTGTTGCTACTAACGTGAAAAGGTAGGTGGCTGGCGGTGCAAGGGGGACTGTTCCGACCCCAAAGGAGAATGATGGCTTGAAGATGGAGGCTGAGGCAGTAGTGTTGAAAGCTGTGGAGAAGAGATGGGGGAGAGGAGATGACAGCTGGGTTTTCTCCCTCAATGGTGGAGCGGCTTGGGCGTGGAGATGAGAGAGGCTGGCGACTAGGGTTTTGTAAGGAGATGGAATGGGAGGGAAGGGACGGTAAAGGCTGCTGCCTCCTCCTTATATAGGAACCGTTAGGTTTCCTTAACGTTCTTCTATTTTTTTGGTAGGAACCGTGGGTTCCTATAATAGAAACCACAGTTTCTAAAACTTTTCCTCCTCTTTCTAATGGTAGAATCGTGGGTTCCTAGATTTAGAAACCCACAATTTCTAAAAAAATTGCAAATGCCACCCCTTTTTGAAAAGATTGAGAAAACATTCCTTTCTCTTGAAAAATGCTTTGATTCTTAAAAATTCTTTTTCAAAATTTTCTTCTTTCCTTCTTTAGCAGCTATTTCCTGTTTATGCCAGGCATATGGGTCCCATCGAGTGGCTGGGCCGTGGGTAATGGGTTCGCCCTTTGGCCCATGTGATAAAATGGTGATGGCCACGAGATTCTAAGATAATGTGATGGATGATCAGGTGGATTTTCAATGATCAGATGGTAGAAGTGGGCGGCGATGATCAGGTAGATCATCGGATGGTGGAGATGGGCCAAGGTAAGCTGTAGAATTGAGTGATCGAAGAATGAGAAAGGATCGGATGATTTGTATTGTGAGTAGAGAGAGAATGAAGATCTAGAGAGAAGAGAGAAAAAATATTACAAAATAAAGAGAAAATGCTCGAAGAGGGTCTTGAACCCTGGTCTTTGACTTGGTCTTCTGCATGCTTCACCAACTGAGCAAGCACTCGCCTTGTGTTGGTATATAAGCTTTAATCTCCTTAGTCTCTTCTTTGAGGGTCTTCTCTTGGTCGTCTCTCGATTCTTTTGACTCGCTGGCTCTTCCTGTCTTTGGCCTATATCTTCTCATCTTCAGTTTGTTGGCTCTTGAGCTTTGATCCTAGGTTCTGGAAGTTGATTGTGGGCCCGCGTTCCATCAAAATTGCCCGATTATTGCTCCTACGATAGAAAAAATCGCGTAATGAGAATGACTTCGCATGTGGATCAAATAAATGCGTATGAATGCATGCGAATATACCATTTTAACCAGAAAAGTGTGTTCTATGAAATGAGAGAAGCTCTGACGTAGAAATGTTGATAAAAAATACAGTTTTACGTAGAAGAGTGTGACAATGCTAGAAAGATAATTGCTTAAAATAAGCACTTTTGAGCGAATATCAGTGATCGAATCGAATTTTGGTGTGACTGGTCGGACCGGATTGTATTTATTAAATATTTTTATATAAAAAATAAGAGAAATTTAAAAAACACTAAAACTTTGAAGAAAATTGAAAGATAGAAAGTAAAATAAAAATATGCCAATACTATTTAGTGAACGGATTTTTCTCTATTTTTAAGTTCAAAAAAGAAAAATACATCTTTCTCTCATTCAGTCATCTGTAACAAATTAAGAAAGGAATTGTTAATTTTTTGAACACTTTGCTAGCTGTTTTTATATTTTGGATCATAGAGTTAGAGATTCGATAAAATTTGATTGTTGTAGAATCTTATTCATTTTAGAAATAAAGTTATGTTTAGTATCTCTGTTTTTTTCTTCCTAAATATTCTCCGAATATCTTTAATCTTTTCCCCATTTTTTTCTTGAATTCAAGCGAAAAGGCATCTACATGTTTAAAAAAAAATCGATTCTAAAAATTTGGCAGCTCCTTTGTTTCGATGGTTCAACCATCGAGTTTGAAAAAATTGCTAGTTCGATCATTTTTGCAGGCTTTTTATGAACCGGACCGAAAATTTCTAGAATCTCAGTCTGACTTGGTCCGACAGTCGATCCGGTCCGATTTTCAAAACATTGATAATTGGCGCCATTTCCGTTACTATAGTGGTGTGAAAAATTGACGCCATCCATAAGTTGTGACATTTCTCATATGTAAGATTTTTGTTGGGATTAAAATAACCATTTGTGTTAATTAGTTGGGTTAAAGGTTTGTTCGAGCTACATTCCAGGACTCTTCATTGTTGGCCGGGACTTTCTTTTGCCTTGTGGAGGGATGACGTGGCCAATCTAGTTGTCCATTTGGATTGGCCATGTGGATAGTGCCCCTAGTCCACATTGTGCCTATATCTTACCACGCATGGTACTTATCCCCTTCAAATGGACAAATATCTAGTATGCAATTGTTTGCAGACTTAAAAGTATGCAAACATTGTCAGTACGGTTGGATGTCCCTTGAAAAATGTGTTATTTCAACGTTTTCAAAAAGTTATTTCAACGTTTTAAAAAAAAATTATAAATTAAAAACATGTTTTTCAAGGAGCACTCAATGCTGGATACAATGTTTGCATACAATTGCATACTAGATTTGTCCCCTTCAAATTATGGCGGCTGAAATTTGAAAAAGAAAAAGAAAAGTTAAACAGAAAATAGGCAAAAAGCAACATGCCTATTTTTGTAACACTGTGAAATGTGATTGGATTGCAAGGTGTAACAAAAACTAGGGGTGCAACTTGGGCGGGCTCAACCCGACATTGGGCTAGGGTTGGGTTGGCCCTACTCGAGTTGGGCTTGGGCCTAGATTTTATCAAAATGATCAAATCGGGTAGGGGTAGGTTGAGGCTTTAGCCCAACCCGAGCCCGATGTATACACACACAAACACATTCATTATCAAAGAGATGCTTGAGACAAATTTATAGAGGGAGCCCACTGCAAGAGGTGCATCACAACATCAATAGCTTGACTTTAATTCTGCATGAGAAGGTGAGGAGTTGTAAAACTCATTGTTATGTTGCTGACAATGTAGGTGCTTTTGAGTGTTGGTTGAAGTTGTGAGTTTTGCCAATGTTTAGGCCCTGTTCTACTGTAAATTTGTGTTACTATCTGCACTTTTGTTACTATCTGCAGCTGGAGGCAAATTGATTATTTGGCATTTGAAGGAGCAAGATTATGTGGAGAATTTTGAACTTGTAATTCTTGTATGAATAAATTGTATTAATGATGAAGAATATAAATGTGTATATATTTTGTTAAAATGAAACTATTATTTAGTGGCTAGCTAGCATAACAGTCATTGTATTGACCAATAAACAATTTTAATATGAAAAATTTAACAACCTTTCCAACCAATAAAAAATTAAGAAATTGACTAACCCGACTAACTCAACCAACCCGATTGGGTTGGGCTTGGGCTTGGGCTGGAAAATCCATGCCTGATCGACCTCGGGTTTGGCTGGGCTTGGGTTCACAGCCTTTTAATTACTGTCATTTGACCAATATAAAAGCTTTATAATGATCCTTACGGTAATGCCAACTAACTTTTACGTCCTTATAAAGATCCCTTTAAACCTTGCTTATAAGTCGGGTTCTCGTGGCCCTACATAGCTCATTTTTTGGGCCCACTAAGCCCACCCTTTAGTCGATATACATACAAAAAATCATTCTGATTGGTTTTCTCTAGCCATAGATTTTAGCACTTTTTAGCATTGATTCTAACCGTTTGATTCGAGCATGTTTTTTTTTTGCATAGCTCATTTTTGAAAATTAAAACACCCTTTAAAAGGGCATCTGTCAGGTTCAGACGCCCTTTAAAAGGACGTTTGTCAACTTTAATTTTTGTCAGGAATAGACACCCTTTCAAGTTATTTTTTTTTTTGTAAATTTTCAAAAGTTTTATGATTTTTGTAAATAGTTAAAACTTTTTTTTTTAAGAAATTTTCTGTAAAAAAATTTAACGCTACACGTACTACACCCTTTAAAATGAAAATAACAGCTCGATCCTATATAAATAACAGCCGTTACAATGATTTTTACCATTTAGGTGATTAGTGATGGGTGAAAAGTAAATTAAAGAAGATCAAAGAAAAATTTGATTGTCCTTTGACCAATATAACAACTTTATAATGATCCTTGTGGTAATGCCAGCTAACTTTTACGTCTTTATAAAGATCCCTTTAAACCTTGCTTATAAGTCGGGCTCTCGTGGCCCTACATAGCTCATTTTTTGGGCACACTAATTGCATGGATGTTTAGCCTACTCCTTGATCGATATACATACAAAAAATCATTCTGATTGGTTTTCTCTAGCCATAGATTTTAGCACTTTTTAGCATTGATTCTAGCCGTTGATTCAAGCATGTATTTTTGTGTTCTTAATCCATCGGCTAGAAATTATTATATCCACCAAGGGGTTGCCTAAACTTCTGTGCGGTTAGTGGGCCTAAAAAATGAGTTATGTGTAGGGCCACGAGATCCCTTTGCATCAATGTTTGAAGTATATCGGCCGTTCCTTGTCTGGATCGGGCGATTCTGATTGGTCTCGAAGGCCCCTGAGACACTGATCCAACACATGTACCGAATCACGCTTGATCGGGCGATCCAGCGATCCGGATAACCCGATCCAGCCGAGTTGACTGACTCGACTCGCCGAGTCAAACCATTTTTTATGATTTTTTTTTCAGATTTTTTATGCTTTTTTTTCATCCAAGGAGGCCGAAATGGATCAAGTCAAATTTTTAATGATTTTTCCACTTTTTTTTGCATTTTTTTTTATTGTTTAAATGTCTCGGGATCACGCTAGATCGGGATCGGAGGTGGCCGATTAGACGGCTCATCCCGAGACCTCGAACCTTGCTCTGCATCTAGTGCATCTAAATTTTTTCCTGGGGCTTGGGGTCTCGTAATAGAGTAAAATTTGATGACACCGCCGATGACAGGGCGCAATATGAGCCACATGGCACACTCTTAGAGGACTCTGACCGTATGGATGTTTGGCCAATCCCTAGTTGGACCTACAAACCAAAAATCAGCTTGATTAGTGATTATAAGATCTTTGTACCTCAAATAATGGTCAATAATGCTCAAATTCCCACGGTTAAAATCAACCCATGAAAACAACGCCTAGAAATCCCTAATCGGGCTGATTTTTGGTTTGTGTGTCCAGCTAGGATGGGCAAAACATCCATACAGTCAGAGTCCTATAAGAGTGTGCCACGTGGAACATAATGCGCTCTGCCATTAAAGTTTTACTCCTCGTAATAGACCAGAAGTTGCGTATGTTTGGTTATAGGGATATAGTATGCTTGTTGGGGATAAGGGAAGGTACACTTCTCTTTTTGTATTGTTGGATGGAAAGGCAACAGTGAGTGAGAAAAGGCGCGTCCACGAAAATAGGCCTTTAACGCAGCTATTTTGATTAATTATCGGGTCGAGTTCGGATCCACTCCAAAGTCCAAACTTACCGGTCGGGTTGTTATGCCCTCGGTATAAATAGAAATCGAAGAACCAAACCCTACATCTTTCGGTCTTCCCCAGTGACCGACCCCATTTCATCTCTCTCTCCTTTCCCGATCTATCTCTCTGCCCCGATCCGCCCAGCGATCTGAATTCTGAAGTCATAGGGACCGATTTTTTTGGGTTTACTTCATATTTCACAGCTCTTGCAGGTAATGAAATTTCCCATTTCAGATCCGTTTTTCTTAAAAATTGTAGAAAACTTACCATGCAATGTGATCGAGAGAGCTCATGTTGTTGAATTACAGTCCGAAACCCTAATTCTAATTATGTTTTGAGCCAAATCTTCTTTCCTTCATGGAATGTTTTTTTTTTTTTTGGAATATTAGGGTTTTGACTGATGTTCTTATGATTTCTGTTGGTACCCCAAAAGAGGGGAAGCTCCGATATGTTCTATTTGAGACGGCAGTCGTCGGGTCAGCACGATTACCTGTCCGGGATGAACCGTTTATAATGCTTCTTGCTTTGACACATTCATTAATGTTTCGGGTCGGGTTGATTTACTAGAAAGTCTTGGACTCGGGTAGAGTTCGGGTTAACCCAAATTTGTGCCGGGTTGCACCCCCTGGAGAAGGGAAGAAGAAGAGACTGCAACTTCCCTTTGCTGAAATTTCTGGAGTAGTTCTTGTAAGTTCCCGATTTGGGTCTTGTAGTTTTTTATTTTTTTTATTTTAATATTTGAGAATTTTCTTTGTTTTAGATTCCGAATTTTGGTTTTGAGTTATTTTTAGATTAGAAAGTGATTTGAATGCGTGGTTTTGACATGGATGTGGATCATATTCTTCCAGATTAGGAAGTGATTTGTGTGCCCCTGTTTTTGATGGGGTGCCCCTTTTAGTGAAATGACAAAATTTCCCTTATTGCATTGACCAGAATAATGGTGGAAAGGGTAAATGTGGCCCATCAAAAAAAATATGAGTGTGAATTCATGTATAGAAATCGTATTCAGCTTTGATTCTCTGTTTGATTTGACGACTGTGAAATAATTCTAAACCTATAGTTGATGTAGCATTTTACGCAAAAAAAAAACTGAATGCTTGATTGAGAGTTGAACTCATATTTGTGGGTCATTTTATTTGTTAATTTTGTTTATTGTATTCATTTTTTTATTTCTTTTCATTTCTGTTTTTTGCTTTTTTCGTAACTCTTGTTATGTAGGGAATTGGTTTGCGGCTCATGTGGATCACAGAATTTTGTATTAAGATTCCATGCAGTGGAGAGAGTGATCAACATCTTTTTTTTTTTTTTTTTTTTCTTTTTGTAGGCAAGTGGGTTAGTGTTTAGTGATCAGTCGTAGTTGGTGAAGGAGGGTTTTGAACCCAGGTCTGTGTTGATTCCTTCTGAGTTGATCTTAAAGAGGTGAGATAATCTTATTGCGGGCAGATAATTTCTCCTTGACTTTAGTTTATTCTTCACTATCTTTTATTTCGGATGGAACGAAGCTAGTGCTTTTTGTAGATGCTTCCTAGTTTCGTGCAGTGTGTTCAGATCTTGGTGATGTAGCTCACCATTGAGTTGGTAATATTACTGGTTGTTCCATGGATGTTTCTCCAAACCATGGTTCATTTATGGCTAGCATATATGACATTCTCACATGTATAAACTGATGTCATTCTTTATTTGCACTCTATATTGGATAATGGCTCGAATGAAAAGGCTAGAACATGGAATCACAGCTTGGAAGAAATGCATTCTCCATAACCATTGGTTTTGCACGAAATATATGCCATAGGTAGTTAGTGTTGCTGTCACACATGCTTGTTGTCTATTATGTCATCAAATCATAGGAAGCTATGGAATCTTTAAGGGATCCCATGATGATGACCTCCATTTATTTCTGACAATATCATTCTAGGAGATCAATTTACAAGGCATGAAAGTTATTCTTCATGGCCTCAAGAATATATTATTCCTTGGATTGTGATGCAACCATGGGTTGTTTAGTGGCTGCCACCTCCTAGTTGTAACTCTACGTTAATGAGGTCATAGTATGATGAGGTCATAGTATGATGCCCACCATTAGACGTTAGAAGAAGTTAATCTAGCAAAAATATGGGTTGTTTTGTATCAAAGGCCCCGTGCTCTACATCTAGAGGCCAAGAGTAGATCAAGAGCAACAGTGGGAGTAGAAGTGCTAGAGGTGAGATTTCAAATATTGGTTTCGGTCTTAAATATCGGTCCCTTCGGAATTGCAAACTGTTAGCGGATGGTGTGTTCCCACGCACCTATTGGTTGTTTAACATGATATTAGAGCCTTTAGGCCTGGGAGGTCACGGGTTCAAGTCTCCAGCAGAGTGTATTCCTACTGAGGGGAAGTGTTAGCGGATGGTGTGTTCCCGCGCACCTATTGTGTTGACCTGACGACCCGTTGGTATACATAGTTGTTTTACCTTTCCCCAATAGTTCTATATTTTGGGGTAAATGGTTGTTTAACATGGTATCAGAGCCTTTAGGCCTGGGAGGTCGCGGGTTCAAGTCTCCAGTAGAGTGTATTCCCGCTAAGGGGGCATGTTAGCAAATGGTGTGTTCCTGCGCACTTATTGTGTTGACCCGATGACCTGTTGGTATACATAATTGTTTCACCTTTCCCCAACATGTTGATCTTTTGGGGTAAATGGTTGTTTAACATATGTTGATGTATGAAAATTGTACAAAAATTAGGAATTAGGAAAACATTGTGAAACCATAGGAAGCAGAAATTGCTATCTATGATGCCCAGATATGGATATAGATACGGACACGGATACGGGAAGCGGGGATACAATTCGACATTTTCCAAAATCAAGGACACAGATACGGATACGGATACGAGTATCTTATTTTTTAGTTCAAAATTTTTATTTATTCTAATTTTTTCTACTTTTTATGAAGGATACGTGGGGATACGTGTCGGTACCGTGTCCGGTATCCGTATCCGTGTGGACACGACACGACACTGGTACGAGGCACTAGTACAAGTATCTAGGTATCATATATTAATATTATATGAATTATAAAACAAGCATGAATGCGCACTCAGTGATGAGATGCTCCTATATCAACTCTATTGGGTTGGTACAAATTCGAGCTTATCTAATTTGTCTTCTTATGACGCAAACTCATCCGATGCCTGAAATAGCTTGTTCTTGAAATAATGCGTTCTTTAAATTTTTTGGCCTCCAAAGTCGGTCTTTCTATTGTGCTTGAATGACCAAGTATTATCTCAATCATCATGTATCATGTGCCAAACGTATGTTCTAGGTTTTCCAATAGAATATGTTCCGCATTCATTGGAATAACGCGACACCAAACTTGCTTTGAAATTGTCCAATCCGAAATAAAACAAGACTTTTCTAATTCACTTTGATCTTTTGTTTATCTTTCACCAAGGCGACTTCATAAGGACGTGATGTAGCCCTATCTATAGCTGTAGTTTATCCACAATATCTTTTTGCTGATGTTACCCTTGTTACCCTTGCTTCCTCCATCAATGACATAACTTGTTGCCACACTTAAGGGTCTTTCGAAATAGGTTGTGGGGGAATACATTATCTTATAACTTCTTAAGTTCTTCACAACATAGGAAAATCATT
Source organism: Euptelea pleiosperma (assembly GCA_035048495.1). Classification (NCBI taxonomy): domain Eukaryota; kingdom Viridiplantae; phylum Streptophyta; class Magnoliopsida; order Ranunculales; family Eupteleaceae; genus Euptelea; species Euptelea pleiosperma. The sequence goes on from CM068541.1 coordinate 14,803,641, forward strand.
GAGCTTTGTTTTTGAAATTTCCTGGCAAACGCTTCTTGTTTAGCACATCAAGTGTTCATCTCATACAAGTTCAGGTTTTTGTCTTAGAATTGCAAGTCTGAAGAGCTCACAAGTTGGAAGCGTGGTTCTAGAGTGGGAACATCATCCTACATAGGAGTTTCCTGCAACTATGTATTAAAGGAGGGTGCTTGGGCACCTACATATTTTTTTTTTAGATTTAAGTATTTTTCCAAGGTTTTGCGGTAGCATACCTAGGCTTGTATATGTATTTATAAACGTTGATGCATAGCCTACCTAGGCTTGTATACGTATATATAAACATTGATGCATACAAGTCATCGGTAAACTTGTTATATATATATATATATATCCGTGTGGGTATGTAATTATTCATTTTATATTATTAAGCTTGATTTGAATTTAATTTTCTAAAAATTAAACTATTAAGCTTGATTTAGTATAACTCAAACTTAATGGTATGCCATTATAAGCCTTATTTGGCATGGTTACCAAGTGAACGCCTAGTGCCTGGGTTCGCCTAAACATTTTGTCAAATTTGCTTCCATATACTGGTCGTAGACTCCTCTTTCTGTTTCAACTTGCAACTTTTAAAGCTTATAAGGAGGGATTGGGAATAATCAACTAGGATGGATTTTTGGTCCAGCTTTAACTTCATCCCATCCTATGTGCTAATTACGTTAAGCTCTTGTAATTTCCTCCACCAGATAAGGGTTTGTCACATAAGTTTTGCTATAGTGAACTGTAAATTGTGACCTTACTTGAGTTTCTGCCAATCAAAGAAATTGTTGGCATGTGCTTCGGAAGCCAAATTCAAAATAAGCTTCCAGATTTTTGCCCAAAAAATCAGAAACCTCTTATTTAACTCTATGATTGTAGCAGTTGATTCCATAGTCAATGCTTTTCATGTGCGATCAAAGCATGTACCTCCATGTGCGACTCATGTATTGTTCGGACCATACTCTTCTCTTTGATCTTCATAAGGACATCGTGTCTCTTGCCCCAGATCTACAATTATAGTTTCAGGACAACAATCATGTGCTTGTGCACCACCAATTTAGGTGCAACATCCTCAATACTTTGGTCAGAGTTTGATGTGACTTGGTCCTAACTCATCCATAGAGGCTTTTCATGGATGCTCAAGAAATCTGATTTGCTCTCAGCTTTTCCACTTGGAGAAATTTACTAATAATATGCTGCACCAAGAATTGATATCTTAGTGCACAATTTCAAACTTCCACAACTGGAGTATAGCGTGCCCAAAGATCCAGCCTGATGGGCTCACAGGCCAGGCTTGCTTTGGGTCAGGTTAGGGCAACAATATCTGGCCTGCATGCTGGTTCTAGGCTTTGATCTTAAGGCCTGTCTGCTTATTGGGTCAGGACCGGATCTAACATTGAAAGAAATTTGACGTGTGTCAACTGTAGACCAACCCTGGCCTGGGGGCCGGGTTTGGGTTAGAGTTTTAGATCTATCATGGTCCTGTGTCAGGCTTGGGCGTAAGGTATGGAACATCAGGCCAGGCTGGGCTGACAATAGCCTGACCTAGGCTTGGGCTGTTGATAGACTAAGTTATATTGGATGCCTAGAATTGGACTTGGTTTTGGGATCCTCACACTTTCTTGGTCTTTTCCACTCTTCAACTTCATAAAGAAGAACTGATTGAACTACCAACTAAAGCCTCCACTCTTATGTTCTTTGGTACTAAACTGATCCATGACCAAGAACTTCTATCAGTCAGAAACTACTTTTCAAAATTGCAAAAATTCACAAATGAAAGCAACATAATCAGAGATCAATTGATGCGAAATGAAAATAATCATTAACCAAGGAAATCTACCTGTAAAGGTTTTGGAAAAGAACACCATAAAATTCTGCACGGAAATTCATAAAAATTGACGATTCCTTTTTATTTATTGATTAACAAAGAAATTTTTGGAACTCTCTACTTCTCAAACTTTCCTACCAATGCAAATCAAGATAATATTTGGAGGCTTTTATAGAATTTCTAACTAATCCTAAAGCAACTTTTCTACTTGATTAAGATACCTAACACTCCTACTAAAAGTAGCTTTTCTAATCCTATCTTCAATTTGAAAGTAGAGGTGCACACTAAGACATTTAAGACTTTCTAAAATACTAGTAATGCTGCCATAGATTTGCAGCCTATTCACAATTTAGTCATAACATTCAATTCATGTCTGAATTGCTTAATCTAGAACTTGACAGAAGGCTAATTGAATAGGCTTTCTATTAGTAACAAATTGAGGTGTTTAGACACTTATTTGAGCTTATGAAGTTGCACCTTGGCTTTGTTTTGTAGTTTTTTTATCAACTTTATAGTGATGGTAAAATGAATATTTGTCCATCTATTAGAGGTGTTCCTTTTTTTTTGATAAGGTGAATATATTGATAGAGGAAAAATACAGCCAGAAAAAAGAAAGAACAGAGGTCGAGAAGACCTCCACAAGCAAGGGAAAAAGACAGAAACAAGCAACAAAGGCCAGCTAGCCCTTGAGCATAACGGAGTCCCACTTGAACAAACTTGAGGTGTTCCTTGCACTTTAACAAACTTGCTCTTTGTCTTGTTATTGGATTTCTTTTATCTTTTCCATTCAGCTTTTGAGCAACAATCTCATCTTCTGGTTTGCGTTTTTTGAGCCATTACTCCAACTGCAGTTTGGTTAAGGAGGATTAGAAAGTATTGGATGATTTTTGGGGAATTAAAATTTTTTTGATCAGTAACAATTAAATTTTATTAGAAGAACGAGAGAAAGAGGTACAAAAAGAAGGGAAAAAGAAATAAAACATCAAAGTAAGGCCACCTACAATGCCCAAAACACATTATACATAGATATCCTATCATTGCCATGCTTTGGAAGGAGATCCACCTTATCATTAGCTGACCTTGGCACACACAGAACGAGATGAAGACGAAACCAAGTGTTGGATATCTTTAGTGATGTGGGCAATTCTCCTCGGTCCCTTATTTTGCCGGAAGGCTAAAAAATTTATTAGAAGAATTGCCTTCGAGAAAAATCTTGTCTATTCTCAACTGTTTGGCTAATTTTAAGCCATATAGAAGAGATAGAACTTCATCCTGTTAGAGTTTTATCCCCAATTAGACCCAGCTACACATAAATTGTCTTTTTGACATCATTTCTTAAGGTTCCACCAATACCCGAGGTAAGATAGATTATGGCGCAAGAAGCATGTAGGGCGGAATTGTCTATATTCAATTTCTTACATATTAACCACTACTAGTCAAGTAAGCAAGTCAGCAACATTGCAAACTGTAGTTGTGAATAAAATGGTTTAAACATGAATAACAATATATTATTATAACACAAAAATCCACAAGCAACCATAAAGATAAAAAGGTATAAAGATGCACCATGCAGTTGCATTTTCGTGGTTACAACAACTTTAAGCACAAAATAAGAAATAAAAAACTTTAAGAATAGAAGAAAAAATAAAAGAATTACTAGGAAAAAATAGGGAAAGAACTGAAGAAAAAAAAAGTTGGATTTCTGGGTAGGACAGTGGCTGGATATTGGATTAATTGTAGGTCTACAATTAGGATTTTGAGTTGTATTATGGAGCTGTACGAAAAGAATTTTTACAGGGATTTATATGGAGTTGTATGGAAAATTGGGCTCAAAGGTGGAGTAATGGAAGTGAGAGATGGATTATGGGTTTAGGACAAAAACCTGGTCGCATGGGAGTTGGAGGAGACTGGTAAAACAGAAAATAAAAGAACTAAAGAAGAATAGAAGAGAGAGAGAGAGAGAGAGAGAGAGGTGTACTTACGTTCGGCACTTCTTCTTTGACTTGAGCACTTTTTCTTGTAATGGGGCATATTTACGGGTTTTATACCAAATAAATGAGATATGTAACGCCTCATGCGCCTGGCTCAAGCTGTGTGCCTAGGCACATAAGGCGTGTGCCTCACTAATGTCGCATTGCCATCAAAGGCGCTATCAGTGCGCCTTAACTACACTGACCCAAGTCCCAAAGAAGAGATACCTTTCTAAAGGAGGTAAGATGACTCTCATTAAGAAAACCCTATCCAGTATGCCAGTTAGTGTAGCTCGGTTTGGGGGTTTTTCCCCCTTTTTTAATGCATCATCCCCTATTTATCAAAAAAAAAAAAAAAAAAACTACACTGACCCGAGGGACCCTGGTTGCCCAAAGAACTCCTTCAAAGTTGAGCTTGATTTCATCTTCCGTAGGAGGACACCATTCTGTTTGGATTTCCCGATTCACAGGGGATGACCATGCTACCGCCTTCCAATCTCTTAAAACATCTTGCCACTAATTCCTTTGAAGACCTTTGATGCTAAGTCCCAACGAGAGACCACCACCATGATCCTTTCAGTGATTGCCACTGAAGTTGCAGTGTTTTATTGTTGTTGATTGTTTTTGTGTATGTATTAGCCAACTATGGGTATGGTTAAGTTTAGAGAATTTGTGACTTTGATTCATGCATGCTGTTGTGTGCATGGACTAATCGTCGGTTTTGGTTGATGACCACTAGGGATTTGCAAGGTTTTGGTTGGTGTACTCAATAAATTTCATTTTGGCTTTGTTTAGCTATTGGGTATTATTTTGCTTGCAAGTAATATATTTGCAGTTGGTTTTATGTACTGTGCAGACATTCATATAATATCAAGTCCATGTGATGGAAATATCAAGCCAGTCTCCTTTCAAAAAATCTAAGAGATTGACATCTGTTGTGTGGAATGACTTTGAAAGGGTTAAAAGGGGTGAAATTATGGTGGCCATCTGTAAGCACTGTAAAAAGAAACTCAGTGGATCCAGTACGAGTGGAACATCACATTTGAGAAATCATTTGAAGAGATGTCTCAAAAAATCTAATCGTGAGGTAGCTCAACAATTACTTGTAGTAAGAGAAAGGAGAAAAGATGGAACCATTGACCTTGGAAGTTTCAACTTTGATCAAGAGCAGACTCCCCTAGATCTCAAGTTTGATCAGGAGCGGAGTCGACTTGATCTTGCACGCATGATTATTTTGCATGAGTACCCATTGGCCATGGTTGAGCATGTTGGATTCAAAAGATTTGTAGAGAATCTTCAGCCATCATTTCAGTTTATGTCGTGCAACTCTGTGAAAGCTGATTGTATGCAAATCTATGAGAAAGAGAAACAAAAAGTGTACGAGATGTTTGATAAAGTTCCTGGTAGAATTAGCCTTACTGCTGATATGTGGACTTCGTATCAGGATCATGGATACTTGTGTTTGACAGCACACTACATCGATGAGTCTTGGGTATTACAGAAAAAGATTCTTAATTTCGTAATGGTTGATCCTCACACAGAACAAGCACTTTCAGAAGCTATTATGGCGTGTCTTTTGGATTGGGACATTGATCGCAAGTTGTTCGCCATGACATTAGACAATTGTTCCACCAACGATAATGTCATCTTCAGAATTAGAGACCGACTCTCCCAAAACAGGTTGCTTCCAAGTAATGGTCAACTATTTCATGTGTGTAGTGCAAAACACACACTCAATCTCATTGTTCAAGATGTGTTGGAAGCACTACGTGAGGTAACCCACAAGATTCGAGAAAGTGTCAGGTATGTTAAAACTTCAGAAGCAATGGAACAAAAGTTTAATGAGATGGCTCATGAAGTCGGAGTTAATAGTCAGAAAAGCTTATGCCTTGATTGTCCTACGCAATGGAATTCAACATATGTTATGCTTGAAGCTGCTGTGGAATACAAGGATGCATTTTCTCATTTGCAAGAGTGTGACTCCAGTTACACGATTGCACCATCTGCTGTAGAGTGGGAAAGGGCAAGTTCATTCAGTAACTATTTGAAACTCTTTGTTGAAGTTACTAATGTTTTCTCCAATGTGAAATATCCAACTTCAAATCTTTATTTTCCCGAGATATGTGATATTCACTTGCAATTGAGTGAATGGTGCAAGAGCTCAGATTTTTTTATTGGTTCAGTGGCGTCAAAGATGAAAAACAAGTTTGATATGTATTGGAGCATTTGCAGCCGGGCTTTAGCAATAGCAGCCATCTTGGATCCTCGATTCAAGATGAAGTTGGTGGAATATTACTACCCACAGATTTATGGTAGTAGTGCCCCAGACTGCATCAAAGATGTTTCCAATGGCATTAAGGATCTTTACAATGAATATGCGATTTGCTCGACATTAGCTTCACTTGATCAAGGTTTAGCTTGCGATGTTCGTAGTAGTGGGCTTAATGGTGTCTTACCTAGTGTTAATAATGACACTAGGGATAGGCTGAGAGGGTTTGACAAGTTCCTCCATGAGACTTCACATGGCCAACATATGAAATCAGAATTGGATAAATATTTGGAGGAACCAGTCTTTCCTAGGAACATAGATTTCAACATATTGAATTGGTGGAAAGTTAACTCACCCAAGTATCCTATCCTATCAATGATGGCCCGTGATGTTTTGGGCATTCCCATGTCTACAACAACTGCATCTGATTCAACATTTGACACTGGAGGTAGAGTACTCGATCCGTATCGGAGTTCACTTAGTCCAGACATTCTACAGGCTTTGATATGCACACATGACTGGTTGCGGAATGAATTAGAAGGTTAGTTTAATTTTATTTAATTTACTAATTCTTTTCAATTTTGTAACTTTTCTAATTAAATTTTACCATCTTTTGTGCAACAGACCACGAATCAGCCTTGAGCCATTCTACAATGCCCTTGTGCATTACTCCAAATTAGTATGTGCACTGTAAGTCTTTGTATTGCTACTTCTGCCATCTCTTCATATGAGTTATTTGTAGTGGGTTGGCGCATCCATTTCTTTTGTGAATGAGAATTTAAACCAACACGGAACGTTGTTTGTTTTGCAGGGTCATTGGATCAATTGGATTGAATGGTGGCTTCTAATTGTATTATGACACCTTAACTTGCATGTTTTCTTGTTTCTGTTTTCAGAGATGTTTCTAGTGTTGCTGTAGAGAAATTTTTATTTACTTTATTTACTCTGTACTTCTAATGGTAATTTTTGATGTCGTGGTGGCTATTTACTGTGTTTTGTTGATTTCCGAGGTTTGTTTTGTAGATACAAGTCGAAGGTGAGTGATTGGAGGCTTTTTTTTTGTTTGAAGAGGATGGCGATGTAACAAGCTGTAGCTTAAACTTCTAGCACCATTTTTGTTACTCACAGCTGCTATCTGGGCCCACTGACCGCATGGGTGTTTATCCCACCGCACGGTAGACTTTCATACCAAAACTCTGCTTGATTGATAATTTTTAGCCGTTGGTTTTAGTACTTAAAAAAATGGTTGAATTCAAGGGCTAGAATCACGCCTTAAAAAGTATACTAAAATCTAACGGCTTGATATTACCAATCATGATGATTTTTGGTGTTTATATCCACAAAGGGGTGGGCTAAACATCAATTTGGTCAGTGGGCCCAGATGGCAGCTGTGGGTAACAAAAATGGTGAAGTTTAAGCTAGAGCTTGTTACATCGCCACCCTTTGGAAGAAGCGGCAAAATTGGAAAGTTTCAGTTTCAGCCCGAAGGGCAGTTTAGAGGAGCAAAATCTGAAAATTGTGGCAACTCAAAGCAGAGTTTAGAAAACAAAGAAAAGTCGAAAATGCCATGTCAGAGAACTTTAGAGAGGGGGGCAGCTTTTCAGCAAGAAAAAAGGTCGAAGTTGCCCATGGGGGGTAGCACAGAGTGGTGATAGGATTCATGGAGTGACATTTGGTGATCTTTGGTAGGGGTGTCTATGGGTACCCATTTAGTATAGATCCGAACCCAATTATTTGTGTTCTGTTATCAGTTTTTGGGCCCCTTTTTTGTCCCTGTTTTTCAAGGTGGACTATACCAGCAGGGAAATGGGGGGTTTTTGGTCGGTCATGTCCCATCTCCGATTGAAATCACCAATCAGGCTGATTTTTGGTGTGGTTCTACCAAGAGGTGGACAAAACATTCATGGATTAACCTTTGTCAACGGTTGATAAAGTACTTTCCTAATGAGTGCTGATCACTTTCCTTATCAAATTGCTAGGGAGGGAAGTAGGTGCGACGGAAGTAGAAAACTTGTTAAAATTATAGATCAATTCAAACATATGCTCAATTTTAAGTGGCACATACAGAATGTCTTTTTGACAGAAAAATAGTTTTTCTTTTATTTATTTATTTTGAAAGCAAAGTTTGTTTGTGGTTAGTAGTCAACCGGCTAGGGGTGTAGATTTGGCCTGACCTAACCCGGCCCGACAAGGCCTGGCCAAAAGTTGCAATCAATCTAAGACCCAAACCAATACACCAAAAGCACCTAGGTGATAGTGGAGCGGAAAGCTAAGGTCGATCTTAACCTAGGATCGTAACATCAATTAGCCATTTAAGGCATTTTCCGGATGTATTTTCTCGGGAAAATTTTATGTGCAATCAAATACGGCTGCGCTTGGTTCACAGAAAATTCAAATTTTGGGTTGTTTTTTTTTTTTTTTTCCAAGAAAACATTATTCATAGTATCGAGCCTCAAGGTAAAATAAAGTTGTGCGAATTTAGAAAATCAACGAATTTACTTTATTTCGGTCTGTTGGTTTTCCTAACTTATTTTCCAAAGTCTTTTTATTCCAGAATCTTTTTCTTAGAATGAACCAAACAAGCATTTCAAAAATTTGCAAGAAAATAAGGTCTCCAGGTTCAAATTTTCCACGAACCAAACGCAGCAGCATGATTTTAGGAATTGTTTTTTTTCTAGGTCATGATTTTTCCTGAAAAATTCGTAACCTATAAAAAATAGAATTCATCGTTTGGCACTGACTAAAGAACCTAAAATTTTCCTAAAATCCATCGTGAAACCGAAGCAGTCCACAATAAGAGCCACGTGACACACTCTTAGTGGATGCTGACCGTATGGATCTTTGGCCAGTCATGGGTTGATCTTAACCGTAGGAATTGGAGCATTATTGAGCGTTATTTGGGTGCAAAGATCCAAAGGTTGTAAACCACCGTTCAGGCTGATTTTTGGTTTGCAGGTCCACCGAGGGACTGGCCAAACATCCGAACGGTCAACTTCCACTGAGAGGGTGTCACGTGGCTCGTATTGTGGGTTGAGTTGTGACAGAAGATTTAATCTCTTATGATGAGAAGGCCAGTACCATGTACGGGTCAGTGCGTCCCATCAGCCATCCATATGACTTGAGCGACTTTGATGGGTTCATATGGAGTAAAACTTCGCTGCGGCCCACAATACGAACCACGTGGCACACTTTTAGAGGACGCAGACCGTATGGATGTTTGGTCAATCCCTATACGGGGCTACAAACAAAAAATCAGCTTGATTAGTGATTTCAAACCTTTGGATCCTATTTGGTCAATAATGCTCAAATTCCACCCTTAAAATCAACCCATGGAAGTGACTCCAATCAAACGCTTAGAAATCACTAATAAGATTGACTTTTTTATTTGTGGGACCATCTGGGGATTGCCCAAACATCCATATGGTCAGTGTCCTCTAAAAAGTGTGCCACGTGGCTCATATTGTGGGCAGTCAATGAGTTTTACTCGTTCCACAGGTGGGGCTCCATCGTTCCGTTCGTCTCCCTGGCAAGGTCTGGCATAGTCAGGCATCTTCTTGTTCTTGGACAAATCTAGTCTGCAACATTTACAGACTTAAAAGTATGTAAACAGTGTAAGCACGGTTGGATGTACATTGAACAACATGTTATTTAAATATTTTCGAAAGAAATATTTTGTAAATTAGAACACGTTTTTCAATGTACATCTAACGGTGTGGACACTGTATAGATACTTTTTAGTCTGTAAACATTGCAGACTAGATTTTTCCCTTGTTATTGGTGGGGTCGGTCTTAATGGAGAAGTAATTCTCTGGAATCTGGATTGCGAGGCTCAATGTTCTGCTTGTGAGTTGTGACAGAAATTGACCCACACCTCAGCAAAGTTGACGGTCTCAGCAATGGCCTTGGAGGTGAGGAGAGCAGCACCGTTGTCGGAGATGTAGCAAGAGAGCTTCTCGACAAGGTATTCAACGGCAAGGATGGAGATTTTGGTGATGGCAGTGAGGAGGGGTAGTTCCTTCTCTGGATCTGCAGTTGAGACGAAGACGTCGATGCCCGGAGGTCAGATTTCCCGTAGGGGTTGGAGGGGAGGGCAGGTCGAATTTGTCGTGGAGGGCAGAGAGATCTGTGGCAGGGGGGAGATGGAGTGGCCGAGTGGGGGTTGGGGTGGAGAGAGTGGAAAAACAACAGACCGACGATAATTCGGTCGGTTGCTTTCCCACATTTTTTTTTCCAATGTTTCAATCTTTTCTCCTCTTTTTCTTCCTTTCCTGCTCCCAAACGTACCAGTTCCGCGAACCAAACACAGCCTTACGTGAAAATTTTAGAAGCCGCAAACATGCGCCAATTATCGCGCCCCACATATACCCATTGTTACTTTTTAATAAGTTTTTTTTAAAATTAAATCCTAAACCCAGGTATATGTGGCTCACGATCATTGGGCTCATGATCGCAGCTTCAAAATTTTTCTCTCAAGGGGCCGAGACATATCTGAAATTTTTCTCCATTGTCTGTGTAGAAATTTACCTTTTTCTCAGTATAAGTAATTCAAAACCAGAAAACAACTCCTATCTCTCTCTCGCTCTCATCCAAACCCTTTATTCCTTCTCTAGAAGACACAACTCCTCCTCTAAAGTTATGCTGGGTGGGCCCCACTAAAGGGACAAAACCCATTTCTAAATACCCAAAGACCAAACCCATCTCACCGTATAAAGTTACATTCATTTTTAGTGGTCCACCACTCCAACCTAGACAAAGCTCATGGTCATCCTTTGCTTGTTCTGTCTGTAGGCGCGCCTAAGCCGGGGGGGTTTAGGGTTAGCACAGTTTTGGCATGCTTTGGGGTTCATCTCAGACTTACTGGTTCACTGGAAATAAAGGAAAACCTTTGCTGAGAAACGTGAACAATGAGAAACAATGAAGTTGGGTCATGAAATCAGCCACCCCATGCATGTTCCTTGTCGTTTAACACAAAATTGGGATCATTTCATGTGCTAGTCTTCCTCACATAAGATGGTCCCGTTTTGCTCTAGGCAAGAAAATTGGTTCAACTCCCATTCATTTTGGCTAATTTGGGGACAAACGAATCTATGAAATCTATCTTTGACTGTAGACCTGATCGTAAAGATAAGGTTGAGATTACCTTTGAATGCATGTTATATTACTGGTATTGCGGGCATATGTGCCTCGAACTTAATTAAGAAATTAGGAATGCAAGAACTTGCTAGATATCGTCGTAAAATGATTTGTTCTCACGTAATTAAGTGGAAGATCGAAACTATGTCGCATTCGTTCCATCTCATTGTTTTGATAAGTTCACAGAATGAGACGTATCGACCGAGATGATTTTGAACCATCTTTTAATACTTAATTAGGTAATACATTTAATTTTTAGTATTTATATATGCGTTATAAAAGTATATAAACTATGAAAATAAGGTAATAAACCAATTTTGATACTTCGATTAAGTTTTCGGCACAAGACGTCTCGTACCTCACTAGAATGAGACATCTCGGCCAAGACAAAACGGGATTTTCGTGCGTGGTTATAAGTGATGGAGTCATGGATGAGTATGGACTATGGCAGGGGCAAATTTACGTAGAGAATGGAACTTCATGTACATTGAAGTAAGACTGCACATGAACTGGACCGGCCCAGAAGGCAGCCTAACCTGGCCCACTTTGGTCTTCACCTGTGACTTCTTGAAGATAGAGCTTTGTACATTGACATGACAGCTTAGCTTAGCGTGATCCAAATATCAAGCCTTTGAGTGGGTTTTTGGGCTGAATTTCTTTGGCCCACTTCAGGATGGGTTGGGCTTGGGTGTACTCCTTGTGTTTTATATCAGGCATGGATTGGATGGAGTGACCTACCCTAGCTAAAAAGTGATGTGGAACCCACCTTCCCATGTATAGATTGGTGGCCCATTTTTGATTTGCGTGATGTACTTTCGGTCATGCATTGCGGGATGCAAAGGTTTCCTTGAGTTGTAACTCACCAGCATTTCCTCAGCCAGAAAACATAGAATCGACTGAGCTGGACAGCGAAGCCCGCCCCACGCCTTCCGTTGGCTGCAGAATCACCAATGCATAGGCCCAGCTGGCATAATACTTAGGAAGTCCTAGCTTGTTCCAAGCCCAATAGTAATGGATTGGATGAATTCACCCATATTAATAAGCTCAAGCCCAGCCCATAGAGTAATCCTTTTAAGAACTTCCCGTTTAGGAAATACTAGAGAGGACCCATAGATCAGCCTATTGGGCCTCCAGGCCCGATTCATTTTAGCAGATTATGGTACATTAGCCGCAGCATCCTAGTCCCAGGGCTGCCATGTGGGGCGCTCTTGTTTCCCTCGAACATTTGTTAAAAAACAAAAAAAAATCCTTCCCTTTCCGATTTTATTCTTACACACCGACTCCCAAGGGCTGCCATGTGCAGCACGTTGCGTTGCACGTGATCGACTGTAGGGGACCACAATATGAACCACGTGGCACAATCGACCACTGACCGTATGGATGTCTGGTCCAATGCTAGATGGACTTACATATAAAAAAAATTCAAATTAGTAATTTCTTTAGGTTGGATTAGTCTTTTCCATGCTTTATTTTTAACTATGGATTTCAAGCATTATTTGGGGTACTCATATGCAAAGGTTAGAAATCACTAATCGGGCTGATTTTTGGTTTGTAGGTCTACCCCATATGGTCATTAGTCTCTAAGAGTGTACCACGTGGCTCACACTATCTTGATGATGGACCTCCCACGTGATAACATTGTTGATTGTCATGTGAACGCCGGGTGAAAGGCGTGCCTGTTGCATGCCCCAACCCTCGCACCCCAGTTTTGGCTTTAAAGCCCTTTTTATTTTTTACAAACGCGCACGCATTGGAGTCAATTTGCAGACCTTGACTAAAAAATGTGTTTGATTGCACCAATAAGCGTGACTCATCACAATACGCATCAAGAGCCTCAATGTGCGTCAAGACGCGAGTTGCAATACTCAGCCCCCATGAGAATCAGAACATGTACCAATGTACGGTATGTACCATAAGGTATACTTATGGTGCATATCTCACGGTGCAGTACAATATATAAAATAAGGATTTTTACTATATAGGGCTTTTAGTCAATAAATTACTAAATAGTTTTTGTTGTCCAAATTGCACCTGATTTTATAATATATCTCAAACCATTATTTTTCACTATTTTTTTCTTTTATACCCTTGCTTGAATTGAACAAGAGGCCACACCTCGAATAGCGCACGGAAAAGGGTTGGACGCTTTTTGGCATGGGGAAGCACCACTGCCATATGGGCCCATTGGAATCATGATGCGAGTAAAACTTTTTGTAATCGAGAACGATGATGGTGCAATATGAGCCCACTCATAGAGGACTCTGACCCTATGGATGTTTGGCAATTTCTAGGTGGACTTGAAAACCAAAAATCAGCGTGATTAGTGATTTCAAACCTTTAGATCTTCGTACCTCAAATAATGGTCGATAATGCTCAAATTTCCACATTTAAAGTCAACCCATGAAAATAATTCCAATCCAAAGCCTAGAAATCGAAGTGAAAACTAAGAGTGCCACGTGGTTCATATTGTGCCCTGTCATCAAAGTTTTACTTGAATAGATGTTCGTACAAAAAAATCAGCACCTTTGATGATTATTAGCCGTAGTTTACTCAGAAAAGAATGGCTGAATCCAATGGCTAGAATCACACCTTCTTCTGTTTGAGAGGAGTAGGGAAGAACTGGAGTTATTTTTTGCTTCCTTTTTTTCTAAACGTTCGGATGAAAGTGAAGCAGGCGACGGTGAGCATACGGTGGCGACAGACTGGAGTTTTCTTTATTTATTAAAATACAAAAGTGAGTTTTTTTATGAGAATTTTTGAAATATGTAAGTTATAGTTATTTTGGACTGTTGAATACCTCGTGCTATTTTATGATATTTTATAAACACCATGGTTTTGACCATCTATATAATAAAACAGGACGGTTGTCTCCCCCTCTTATCTGACTTCATAAAGGATGGCCGAGATCTTATCACACCAAATAGATGGTGCATCTCAGCCACTCATACCCAATTTTGATAAACGCTTTGTCGATGAGTGCCGTGGGCACGGGTCACCTACTATTTATCTACATATAAGGAATGAAATGCGTTAGATTTACATATAGCCCAAGGGTCAGGCTCAGGAGCCCCATTTTTATGCCTTGAGAGGGGTGTTACTATTAAAACGGCTGTTAAAACTGATTGAAATGGCCAGGGACAAAAATGGAAAAATAGATTTTAACGGATTTTAATGATTTTAACGGAAAGAAGTGGTGTTGAAATTCAAAATTTGAAAAAAAAATATAGAATTTAACAGAAATTTAATGGTTTTCTTATACCCTCTTATCTTATATGGCTTCAATAATGAGTGGCTGAGATCCACTATGCTTCATATCGATGGCTGAGATTAACTCCCACCCGATTTTGACAAACACTTTGTCGAAAAGTGCCGCGGGCACGGGCCACCCACTCATATATCAAGACAACTCAGTTGTATTCTCTTATCTTATCAATCCCTCTAATGTGGACGGTCAGATAAAGAGTGGTTGAGATCAAATCCATCGATCTAATGTGGACGGTTAGATTTCAGCCACTCAATCCGCCTCGTTTGACCTCAATTTATTCAAAATTTAAATTTCAACACCGTTATTTTTTTTTTATTTTGTTATTTTTCCATTTCTCCCTCCGTGCGTTACAATCCGCTATAACAGCCGTTATAATGGAAAAAATGGTAACGCCCCAGTCCGTTATTCCGTTTGAGTGCCGAAGGCACCCAATTTTTACAAACGCTTTTGTCGGAGAGTGCCGTGGGCATGGGCCATTTACTATTCTATATAACAAAACACATTAGTTGTCTCCCTACTTATACCTCCTCTTATAAGCATCGAGAAAGAAGGGCCGAGATCTAATCCTCCCCTAAATGGATTGTGGATCTCCGCCACTCACCTGATTTTGGCAAATTCTTTGTCGAGGAGTGCCGATGGCACGGGGCACCCACTAGTCTTTCTATAAGATGGGGTTTTTTCTTTCAAAAAGACGTTTAAAACTGGGATAAACAATAAATGCTCTAAAATTTAAAAATGAGATAAACATGAATGGAAAAAAAAATGGATTGTCCTCTTCAATCTACGATTGGATGATAACTTGTCAATATTTGATGAATTCTCTATGATAGCAAGTTATTGGATTAAATCTTATTAGCAATCCTTTTCATGGGTGCTGTAATTGAGGCTGTTGTTGTCTCATTCATGTGACGTGTTCAACCATCTTTATCACTCCTTGTCAAGTTGAGTGTAGGGGGGAACACATGTATTCAATTTGTAGCGCAAATAGAGTACATGTGTCCGGGATTCTTTGTACATATATTAATTATCAAGGTATAATTAAAACAAAAAAAATATTTAAAGGTTCCGAAAATTACCATTTCAATAATATTTGCACAAACAAAATGGTAGTCTAACTTAATATGTTCTTCAACCATAGAATACTAGGTTAGACACCATGTATTGCGCAATATATATTATCACAAAATAGAACAGGCATTCGAGAAGAAATGATGCAAATATCATGTACAATGTAAATCAATAAAGTTAATTCAACTGCAATGGTGATAAGAGTTCTACGAAGGGTTATCAATTGGACTAAAGTTTCTAGCCAATCATCATTAGAGTAGAGCATGCGTTATGCTCAATCATAGACAATGATCAAGTAGATCATGGACTTATCTTGATTGATATAATAAATCATGGATGAGAGATTATCTTAATCTCCAAAAAGCAATGTAAATAAGCCTAGGTCCTTTATTGTTGAGTAATGGGTTGAGAAATAAAATTGTTGAATTTGAGGGCTATTTCGACCATTCTAGAAATGGAAATATTTTTTTGACCAGTGTGAAAACAATACATTTGTCATAGAAATTATGGAAATAATGCGAAAATTAAATGATGGAAATATTGTGAAAATTTTAGTGAAAAGTTCTAGAAATTATAAAATAAACATGAAAATGCAATCATATATTATCAAACCATAATATACAATCATATGTACTGTGAAAATGAATGACCATAGCAGTCTATATAATATTGAGGCAGATACCTGATAATAATACAATTACAAATGAAAAATGAGTGTCATTAAATAATCTCTAAGTTTGTTACATCCAAATATGTTTTCAAATAAATAAGTACACAACTTAGAAAGGTCACAACCACATTGACCTTCGGCCACCATCATCACCATCGTGGCAAGAATATGTAAGATTAGTGCTCTATGAACTATTTAAACCAATTTTAAGAAACAATGCCTCGTATTTCCATAGATTTAATGCATTAGGTTTACTTGATATTTTATAATTTTTTTAAATTTTAATTATTTTTAAATTTTATAATTATTATTAATAATGAAAAACAATAATAAATTAAGGTATCAATGAATCCTAATTCACTTACATTAATGTCATAATACTATGTGTAATTCTAAAAAAAACTTAACTACTATTCACTTATATCATTTGCCCAATTGTTTTAAAATTTTAAACATTTTCTTTAAAAAATAAAAAAATAAAAAATTTTAACCCAACCAAGTGGTGGATAGGGCTAAGTTATGTAACATATAATTAATTCATGTACAACTATATGGATGTTTAGGGGTGAAAACCAACGAAATCAATTGAAGTTTTCCCTAAATTTTAAAATTTCACCCAAATGATCTTCAATACGTACACAAATCTGGTGTAAATGCTCATAGATTTGATGTGTTACACCTAATCTATCCATTTGTAGCAAGAAATAACAAAAAATTTCAACTTCTAAACATGGAATTTCATACTTACATTTCAAATTTGGAAAAACCCCAAATGAGCTTTAATTCATTCTCACGACCAATCCACAAGGTTTTCCACTAGGAAATTTTCAATGGAGTTGTTGTTTTCAACAAAAATCGATGGGGAGAGGTTGATTTGAGCAAAAATGAGATTTGAGCAAAAATGATTTTGGGCAAAATAGGAGGTTTCCTAGTCCAGATGAAATATTTCGATCGACATAACTTTATTTCATTGACAATACAATTGGCTGTCAAACATATGATCTCAATCAACTCTTTAACTGTGCAATATTATTCTTTTAAGGCATTCTTCACTTTGTTGTCTATGAATTTTATCAAACTCATGGGCTTTATTGTCCCTGCTAGTTTGAGGGAAAGTATTGTACAAGAAAAAATCAACAATGGAAAATGTTTTTGTATTAAATTACTTTTTATTAGGTTAGATTGATTAGGTCTCTTTTATTCTATTTTTTACGATTTTTCTATTTCTAATTCTCTATGCATACCCTTATGTTTAATATAGAGATGATCTAATTCTAAATTACCTATGTTTTCTATCACCCAACCTATTGAGTACCCAAAACCTGTCATTATTTGCTACATGTCGTCCATAGTAGTGATCAGAGAGTACAAAAGACTTAAAAAGACATTGCAAGTACTTTGCAACCAAAGGTGAATCCTCATTTGCATGTATGAAGTTGACATTGTAGTTGATGTTCTCTCATTTTTAAATGTTGGGAATAAGTATTCTCAAGAATCTGTTATACATTAGGAGTGGAAGACCGACCACTGGTGAGAATGCCCTAGATCCAATTGAGAAGAATTAATCCAATGCCTTTCACAAGACAATTTCAAAATTGATTTTAGTGCACTCATTTTCATGACCTAGCTAGCTAGTTCGAGTCTCCGTGATCATCCGAAGGGATTTATGCTCAACTAGTCTGAGACTATGGCTTCTAAACCGTTTATCCTTGGGTGGAAATGTTTGGGGGATGTGGATGCCCTAGATGAAGGTAGGGCAGAGATAGATGCTATTGAGGTCACTCTTGTAGATCCGTTGAATAAAAGGTGAGTTCTCCTCCATTAAAGTTCTTGAATCTGCCCTCCAAAGAGGGTTAGAGTATTGCAAATATGCCCTAGTTGGTAGGTTAGATTTGCAAAAGATGACTCTATCAGAGTTCTTCAAAGAGCCACTAAAATCTAGAAATCAACCGGGGATTGGAAAATCACGCCTCTAGGCAGAGGCTATCTCATGATCAAATTCTCCATGGAAGAGGATATGATGAGAATATGGGGAGGCCCCTGGTTCTTCGGCAACCAGCTTCTTCGACTGTCTAAATGGTCCCCAATTTTTTGGCTTGATAAGCAATCACACTGTAATATGCCTTGGTATGGGTTTGATTTCTAGGATTTAGTCTGGAGTACTAGGAATTCGAAATGCTAATGACTATGGGCAGAACTATTGGGATGCCTATTAAAGTGGATGCCAACACCTTATAGAGAAACCTAGGCAATTATGCATCTGTATTGGTTGACATAGACCTGGCAAAGCAAGTTCCAGAAAAATCCTTGTGGAGGGAGGAGAGTGAATTCTGGCAAAGAGTGGAGCTAGGGAAAATCCCCAAATTCTGCCACCATTGCAAGACTGTAGGACATCTTGTATTTGATTGTAGGCTAATCAAAAAAGCCTTAAAAGATGGAAATTAGAAGGGTAATGCAGTCAATGGGGAGTCAGACGCCCGAGGGCAACTAGACACCACGAAAGAGAAAGGAAAAGAGAAACAAATAGAGTTCAAGAGAATCTAGCTGATGTAGGGACAGACCATGGAGATTCGATTCAACCTACCCCAATCGAGGCTGAAGCTCCATATTAGGCTGATGTCCTAATTGAGGCAAATGGTCAGACCTCTCTAGGTGTAGATGATGCAAGGGATCTTAGTCCTGGCGCATTGACCTTCCCATGTTGGTAGTGGAGTTTGAAGGTGGGCCAAGCGAGATATCTCTATCAGTGGTTCTAGAAACGCCTCTAAACGTAGTCCAACCTAGGGCAGCCAACCTAGATTATGATGAGGATTAGGGAAGGCATGCGGCTTGTAGTTGCAAAAGCTGAGACTCTAAAGGAGTCCCTGTGCTGGGGAAATAGAGTTGAGGCTGGGCAAGAGAGATGGGGGAATGGTATATGCAGACTAAGAAAGGCAAGTTTCTACTCCCTCAGTGGCAACAACAACAAGTCTCGCATCCATGCACTAGGTCCAAGATCAGGTGCTCTACCATGGAGCGGTAATTCCTTATATTCATTTATTGATGTTATTAGTATTTTTGTTTTTTGGTTCTCTTATTAAAAGGTTGGCTTAAGACTACCACTTGAAAGGAGAGGCGATCTCTAGTCCCTGCTTTTGAGGGCAGGCGTAGGGTCAACATGATTGTATATATAGCGGCTTTATTCAAGCCCTTGCTTGCAAGGATAGTCTGCTTATTGGCCTTCTTGTGCTCTTGATTCTGTTTGTTATGAATATTTTGGAACATACGAGGGATATGCAATCCAAAATCCCTTAACCAAATGAAGAGAATGGTCAATAATCATCTCCCGAACCTTGTTTGTATATCAGATCGATGATCAAGGCTTCTAATATATCAGTAAGGTATCTAATTAACATCCCTGAATATGGAGTTGGATGTTATCTCCAATGATACTCATGAGAAGCTGGGCAGCCTATGGATCCTTTAGCGTGCTAGTATATATGGTGAAACCCTCGATTTTAGCTATATCTAGACAACATATTTCTATTTTTGTTGACCAAGGCATTATTATATGCATTCGTGTGTCTTCTCTAGTGGTGGGCAGAAGGTGTCTCTGGCAAGAGCTCAATCTAATCAGTCAACAATTCTTGTTGTGGCTTACTATAGGGGACTTTAATGAGATTCTTCAAGAGGATGAGAGGTTGGGTGGAAGGAAACCGAGCCTTCAATAATGGGAAAATCCATATCTATGGTTGATTCTTGTGGGCTTATTGAAAGCTTGTGCTTTGGGTTGGGATTCTCTTGGTCCAATAAACAGATGGGGGGTAGGAGGATTCAAAGTAAACTTGACCGATGCTTCTACAACCTGGAATGGTTACTCAGGATAGGGGACTGGCATTGCAAAAACCTCCCAAGAATTTCTCTGACCACTTTACTATGCTCGACTAGAGTTCTGAAACTGCCAAACCCCAAAACATCCCCTTCCGCTTTCATAAGATGTGGCTCTCACACCCTAACCTTAGGGAGGTTGTATAGGAGAGTTAGGACACTGAGGCATGGGGAAGCCCCATTCAAATAGTTGTTCAAAATCCTAAGAGGCTCAAGCGAGAACTAAAAGTGTGGAATAGAGAGGTATTTGGTAACTTGTCATCTAGAATTAATCAAGCCTTTGAGGAGATGGTAATGATGCAAGGTCTTCTGGAAGTAGACCCTCTCAATGACCCCTTAGCTCAGGAAACCAGTCGCAAGGAAGAAGTTTTGTCAAATGCTCACCTTCAAGAAGAATTATGTCGAAACAAAAATCTAGAATCAAATGACTTAAGGGGACCGCGACATGACCTTTTTCCACTCCAGGCCATGAGGACATAAAGACTATGATCAATGAAATAAAAAGGAAGGTGGAACTGTCTTATCCAACCAGGAGGACATAAAGACTTATGTTGTTGAAACATACTAGACCAAGTTTGCAGCTGTTCCAAACTCTCTTGATGAGGGCTTCTCAGCTTGGTTCCAAATTTAGTTAAGTAGGAGGAGGATGAAGAACTTATTAAAATTCCAGATGCAGATGAAGTCATCAAGAGAGAAATTTCTAGCCTGAATCCAGATAGCGCCCCAGGTTCAAACAACTTCCAAGGATTTGTTTCCAAGCTTGTTGGAATATTGTCGGCCCAGGCACTACTCGAGCAGTCATATCATTTTTTAAGGAGGGGAAACTTCCTAAAGGGCTCAATTCTAGTTTCATTGTCCTGATCCCGAAGGAAGATAATGCGATCACCTTGAAGTAGCCCGTTTGTTTGAGCAACTTCTTGTATAAAGTCATCACTAAGTTCTTAACCATTAGGTTGAGCTCAATTGCTAATAGAATCATATCCAAGGAGCAATGTGCTTTTCTTCAGGATCGTAGTATTCAAAGCAACATTGCCATGGCTTCTACAATGATGAATGAATTGAAGAATAAGAGGTTTAGGGGGGAATATGGGCCTAAAAATTGATATTTCCCATGCCTACGACTCTCTTAATCGGGGATTCCTTTGGAATGTGTTGCAGAGGTTTGGGTTCCACAACACCTGGTGTAAATGGGTCGTTGAACTAGTTACATCTGCGCACTTATCAATCATCGTTCATGGTGCATTCTTTGCAGCAGAAAAGGGACTCAAACAAGGAGATCCCCTATCTCCCCTTTTCTTTGCGATCCCTGAGGATGTGCTTAGTAGGAGATTAAACCGGATGCGTGATCAAGGATCTTTTATTCCCAGGGTGTCTTCTACTAGAAAGATAGGTCATTCTCACTTAACATTCGCTGATGACGTTTTTATTTTCACCAATGGTCATAGGAAGGGCTAGGTGGCTTATAAATGCTTTGGACAGATACCAAAGCTCCATGGGCCAATTTACCAATAGGCATAAGAGCAAAGTTTTTCTTGGAGGCATGAGTGCTACAAGGAAAAGAATTGTTCCCTGAAAAATACTTGGGCGTACCTCTGATTCAAGGTAAAGTTACTAGTAGGGCTAAGAGACCACTTGTAGAGAAGATAGGCAAGAGCGCTGCAGGCTCAATTGGGAGGCTAATATCCTTTCAAGGAAGGGTTGTTCTAGCAAGTTCAAGTCTTAGTAGCATGCCTATTTATAACATGTCAATATACAAATGCCCAACTAGCACTATAAAAGATTGTGAGAGGATCATTAGAAACTTCATTTGATCAGGGGATTCGACTAAGAAAAAGCTAGTGACTATGGCTTGGGATAAAATTTGCAAACCTTAGCATGAAGGAGGTTGGGCCTGTTGAGACGTCTAAGAGAAGTTAATCTATCTCTCCTTGCGAAGCTGGCTTGGTTCATGTGGGATAGCAATGATGATTGGGCTAAATTATTAAGAGGAAAATACTTCAATGCTCAAGGTGATCCAGTACTACATCAGATCCTCTATATGGCCAGGTATTCGGTGGGCTTGGATTGAGTATGGCTGGCCATAGGGTCAGGTGCTAGTATTGATCTATGGAGAAGCAGCTGGCAGCTACGCAGTTAAAGATATTTTCCAAGTGTCGAAGTTCGTGTGGAAGAAATCCAAAGCTAAGGTTGTGGACCTGATCGTGGACAAGTCATGGCATATACCAACTCAAGTGCAACCTACTTTTGCCAGTATTGGTCTTCATATTTCTCAACTCTCCATTGGCAGATAGGACATGACCATTTGGAAACCATTTGTTAATAGATCATTCACGGACAAATTGACTTTTGAAGCAGTGCGGAAGAAAAACTTGAAAGTCACTTGGGACAAATGGGTGTGGAACAAATGCACTCAACCTAGACAAGAGGCTACAACTTGGAAGCTTGTTCATGGACCTATTCCTACAGACAACCAACTACAGAAACGAGGCATTTAGATGGCTTGTTGGTGCGCTTTATGCAAAAGAAGTGAAGAATTTGCTCATCACCTTTTCTTCAACTGTGGGGTGTCCATGAAAATATGGAATCAGGTAATGTCTTGGTTTTAGTGTCATGGATCTTGGGACGGTTTGAATGAGCTAATCACGGTTTGAGCAAACATCGTAGTCCCATCATTAAAGATCTATGGAATACAGCTGCGATCGATCTCTAGCTTGCACAAAATTTGGTCCAATAGGAACAAAGTCCTTTGGGATAACGCTAAGCTGGTTGCAATGAGGGGGAGATGCTACAGAAGATTTTCGACGATATATTAAGGATGCATGCCACCTTTCAACTAAATGTATGCAACACTCTATCGTTGACCTTATGGTGTTAAGAAATTTTGGTATATGAACAGAACATAGGAAAGTCCCTAATATCCAAGAACTCTCTTAGGTTGTTCCTCCTCTGGGGATTGTCAAGATCAACTGTGATGGTGTAGCAAGGGGTAATCCCGGCAAAGGTGGGTTTGGTGCGTTGTTTAGAAACCACGAAGGCATTGTCTTGGGGGTGCTAAGTGGAGGTTTGGTTATTGTGACCAACTTTGTTGCTGAATGAAAAGTCATCATCCACGGAGCCATTTGGGCAAAATCCAAACGCCAAAACAAGATTTGGTTAGAATCAGATTCCGAACCGGTTTCCAGAGCATTCATTAAGAATGAAGCTCCTTGGGTAGTAAAAGCTAGATGGGAGATAATCAGGCATGAATTCTCTTCAATTCGTATTAGTACTACATGGAGGGAAGTAAATTTTAGTGCGAATTATTCAGCAAACAATGGTTAATTGTATCTTGATGATGGGGAGGTTCTTTGGTGGGATGGTAAGCCGAACTTTTTCAAATCTGTAGAGGAACCGGACATGCTGTACTACAAGTTTGCTTTGTAGTCTTTGGGGCAAGTGTTGCAAATGATTGATGGTTGTTGGGGTGCCAACTTTGTTTGGATGCCTTCATCCATTGTGATGTGATTCCACTACTCCTATTTTTCTATTTATGGTTTTTCCTTTCTTTAATAAAAACTTTATTCAACCAAAAACAAAATCGTACTATCATATTCATAATCCACATGATTCTGTATATTGTTACGAGTATTAATGTGCGATAGGATGTCGTTCTCACAAAAATAATGAGAACTAGTGTATTCTCGAACTTATTTTCATGTAACTTTTCAAAGAGTCATTGAATACTTGCCAAAGCTGCAAAAAATAAAAGCTAGCATATATTCAAACGATTATGACAATGCACTTACAAATTGATACTACCCGCGTGCACTGATCAAGTATTTACATTATGTAGAAATACAATTACAAACTATTAGAACTTATTGATACTACCCATGTGAACTCAGGTATCCATGTTATGTAGAAATACGATAATTGGCTATTACAATTTATTGACACTGCATACGTTTACTCATGTATGATATTGCACTTAGAGTAATTAGAGACTAGCATATGTCACTAACTATTGTTAAGATATGTTATGTTATTTTTAAGTATATAAATTAGATGCATGTAATTAATAAAATATTAGGATGTAATAAATTTAGCTTGAGAAGAAAGTCAATACTATCTCTCTCTAGATCTAGAGGCTATAAATAGGAGGGTTAATGGCGATCCTTCATTTTGCTTAGAGATCTTGTTCTCAGGAGATGCTATATAAACTAATCCTAATCAATCTAATCTAAGATTCCTAATTAATTGATATCAAATCTTAACAACCAAGAGAATATTGTATGAGATACACTAATAATGATATGGTGCACCTCTCACAACTGATTAATACTAATACTAATCCAACATGATATATACTCTAATATCTATCAAAAGAGGAAATTCTTTGTCAATAGTTAACTAATAATTGTAAACTTTTTAAGTGTAGAATTTTCACATGCCTACCAAATATTGTAAAACCCCAGGGAATAGTAAAGTACCTTCTGTAAGAAAATCTTTAAATTAAAGTGAAATAATTCATGCAATCACAAGATTGATTCATAGACAATAACATTAATTAAAATCAAATAAATAAATCTCACATACCCATAGATGCTCCATTACCAATCTGATCTTGGCCTCATTGTACAAATTCCCTAGAGCAAGAATCCAAGAGCTTGTTGACATAGAAAAGAAATAATATAAAAAGAAGAGGGAGTCTTCATATTTTTTGGAACCCTAACTTCTCAATGGGTCACAATACTATGGCAAGTGTGGGACGTCTTCCATTAATTTGTGGTGCTTTTTAATTTCTCACAGTCTCATCCATCAGAGGAATGTATGAGTTGGGGCTACATTTTAATTAGAAGTTGCTATCTACTAAACTTATTTTTTATAAACACAAAAAGCTTGCATGTTTACCTTTCATAATTTGGCTTCTTTTCTTGTCTTGACCCAACCAAGTCTAACCTTGTCTAAGTTTTTAGTAAAACTGTTTATTAATACTAGAGCACAAAATATATTACATCTTCTTCAAGAAATTTTCTCAATTAAGAGAGAACACTTTCTTCGCAAAAAAATGCCTTCTTCCTTCTCCATGTCAGCTAATCTCACTTTTCATGCTCAGTCTAAGAGCATGTCAAATTTGACTCATTTTGTATGTAAGAAGTTGACTGCGAATTCGCTTTCTGTGAAGTTTGTTCTTGTTGATCATCTTTAGTTGCTTGATATCTTCACCAAAAGACTACCTTGACAACGGTGTAAAGTTCTTCATAGCAAGTTGAGTGTTTAGCTTCCACCCACACTCCATTTGAATGGGGATGATAAGGATA
Organism: Euptelea pleiosperma; assembly: GCA_035048495.1. Lineage (NCBI taxonomy): Eukaryota > Viridiplantae > Streptophyta > Magnoliopsida > Ranunculales > Eupteleaceae > Euptelea > Euptelea pleiosperma. The sequence goes on from CM068541.1 coordinate 14,829,029, forward strand.
AGATGCTCACTACCGACCATATAAGGAATGCGCCAAGATAAGAAAGACCAACAATGTATTCTTTGAAAAGAGGAAATTGTTTATCAACATTTACCTAATAATGGGAAAGTTCCTAAGATTGTAGGATTACCATCTACATTTTACCAAATAATGTAAAACCTAGGGAATAATAAAGTATCTTCGATCTTCAAGAGTTTCTCTAAATTAAGAGGGCTAGAACACTTTGTTCACCAAAAATGTCTTCTTCCTTACCCATTAATTTCCATTTTTGATCCAAATGGTAAAAATTCCTTCTTGGACTCAATGGATCCTAGCATTAATGATTCCTTTTATGATTTCTTTATGTTAGATTTCCATTAGTTGAATTAAATTTTTTTTATAAAAACATTTTGCAGCAAGCTGTGAATGTTGTACGTCCGAAACATCTACACATAATTATGTACAAAGGTATGTAAACATTGCCACTGTGGATCTGTTCTCTGATGTTTCTGAAATGATTCACACAGCAAATGAAAAGAATTTATATAATTATAGCTAGTGAAGGATGATCCAAGTCTCCCTCAACAATTTTTTAATGAGAACCTTAACAGACCCTCACCTTGTTACATTCATAAGACAATTGTATATTATTTGGATTAATTCAACATTACAACTCAATGACAAAATTAAGACAAGTACACTTTATCGTATTTAGAAAATTAATTTTTTATTCACACATTGATTCGATCGCGATCATGTGATTCGAAAGTATCAACTAGATGGGTTCTACATGAAAAATCATAAAGCGTAAGTGCTTAAAAAGGCAACCTTAGTGTCTAATTATCTTCGCTTTTTACATTTTATAAATTCTTACTTCCATCAAACAAAAATTTCTCTCTAAGAAGGAAAAGAGGGAGGAGAAAAAGGAAGAAAGTGAGAGTTTTTATGCCTACATCTCATTTATGGGAACAGTTCGTGCATTGAAGACTTGCATCATTCAACATTTATTTTATGTCCTATAGAAATATGATATTGTACGTGGACCCCTTTAATTATATCAATATACAAAAAAAATATTAGTTTACCTAGTACTTACTGTTGGCACAGCGAACGCCTTAGTCAACATTTTGATGGTTCAAACCCACATTTCATGCACACTTTGTGTACCCAACCCCCGTACGGTTAATATTCCTTGATTGGGTTATACTAACCCATACGATTAGAGAGAAAGAGACATGAATGGAGAAGCACTCTCCAAAGGGAGTATTGCAGAGCTCCTAAACAAACACAATAAGAGAAACCAAAATAGGAAACTTTATATTTCTAGAGTTTTTTTACACGTTTTCTTTGACTCTTTCTCTACACAAATTTCTCTCTTTAGTCTCTCTCAATTCTCTGCACTTTCTGTGCTTTTCTTATATTCTTTTGGTGTGTACAAAAATATGTCTAAGCATCCTTTTATATTATTTTTAAGGAAGACAGGATATTTATTAATAATAAATAGCTGATAACAACCAAAGGGAAACTCTAAAGAGCAAGACTCTGGGACCGGAAGTAACGAGTATGTCACTTTTAGATTAGAAGCTTACTTATCTCGGAGCAATTCCTAGACAGCCAAACTAAAAATCCCAAGAAAATCATTTATACTCTTTAAATCTGAAAGAAAACCCAAGAGCCTAGAACGAGCGAAATCGAAAGGCCGATTGGCATAATAAATTAGAGAGAACTTCTTGTTTGGCGCAAGGAGGGGTCGAGTCTAAGCATCCCTTTATATAGCCTTAGACCCATTTACTTGACCAACAACCTTTGGTCTTTCCTAGGTAGATAATACACTTTCCAATATCTCTAGATTCATCCTTGGCTTCCAAGTATGACAACCACTTCTTCACCTTCACTAGGAGTATTCTAGAAAAATCCACAACAAACCACCCTTTCATCTTCCAAAGGGCAAACTTGTCCTTTTATAAAATTATGGAATTTTTCATAAATTCTTAATTAATTCCAACACTTACGGGGTATAATTAATGCTTGGTTTCTCTGGTACTCCAACTGATTAAAGTACCATTCTCAGAAGGAAAGTTTCTAATTTTCTTTCTTATTGAAACTTATATCTAGATTGATCCATTTGGTGATTCATCTTCACAGAGTTGGTTCAATATAATTATCCTTCAATTGAACAGTACACCCATGTGGGTGCATTGAGATAATTTGTTTGAGAAAGAGAGGTTGTCCTATATATTATTACCTTTTTTTCCCTCTTTCTTCTATCTTGCTTAATCTATACATAAATATTAATTCATATTAAGCAATAAGGATATTATTTGTTGGTCTAGTTAGGGATTTTCACAATTTCAATCCAGAATAATAATAGGGGTGTAGTACTTGGACCCTGCAATGTGGTCCTCAATATATATTGTGAAGATTTTCCTGTTGTGATGATAAAGAGTTTTCACCTCTGTAAAAACCAGAATACATTGGGTGACACCTGTAAAGACATAAAGGGTAAGAAAATATGAAACCACCAGCACTGCCAATCGAATAAACCCCCGATGATATCATAGTATTGCACAAGGAAATTGTTCATATATTATGTCGTCGGTGTACGATCTTGAGAACAAAGTAGAATGGAACATTTTTTTTTCCTATGGCTATGTTTGGTGTTTAATTGTTTACATGTATGATCTCGACCTGGTAACTTTACCCCTATGGCTCCTAGTACAAACTCAACACATTTTTTGAAGGCTCTCTATAAGGGAGGCAAGAGATTCAAAGCATGTTTTTGGAGTAGTTTTGGTGACTGGAAGAGATGTGTGGTGGTATAAATGTGAGCTGGGCATAAGCTACATAGTTGGTAATGTTGGACCATTCAGTTGAGAGAGAGAGAGGGGATAGTGACCAAGAAGAAATAAATGGAGGATACTCGGTCACCATCACAAACGTACACATGGCACACAAACTCAACATTCCTATTGGATCATGGGGTTATCTCTTGAACAGGGCCTAACCTTCATGGTCCCTTTCTTAAGTTTTACCACTCAATTAGGGGCTTAAGTTCCTATAGTCAGTCTGTCCTTTCTGCTTTCATCGACCCAAGATGTACTCCACAGTTGGGCGGTGGGCCATGTTTATTTTAGAGAGTGTAGGGAACATGACCCTCAATGATTTTTGGAAAGCATCATACCTCCCTCACTAAGCAATGACTTGTCACAGCCATCTCAACAAAAGTGATGTGGCATTGCCGACTCCTCATCGAATTGTCAACAATAACGAGGTCGAGCAACCGACACATGAACAAGGAGGTGGTTACAAACCTCAGACTGCTGAGTCATACAGTGGATCAAACAGAGGAAGTGCTAAGGTGGACATGGAAGCGTGATGAGGCAAGGAAAAGTGAGCAGCAACCTCGCATGAACAAGGAATGGGAGGAGTGCCAAAGGTGGACAACAAACAAGTGGGATTGGCATATTGGCTTGGACGATCCCACCTATGATCCCACCTATCACAGAATGCAACTTAAAAACCTAGTGCACCTCCTTTTGTTACCATAAATGAAACGAAGAATGGGGAAATGAAGGGCATGATGTCACATGGGTGCAACTTCACTTGTGTCATAACCATGGTAGATAGGCAAGAGAGAGAGAGAGACAGACAGAGAGAGAGAAACGGGGGATCGTGCAATAAGGGAGACGTCATATTTTTCGACCAACAATGAGATTAGAAACCAAATCTTGAATAAAAGCCAAACATGAGAGGTCTCTCTTTGTTTTTAACCTCCTGCTGTATTAGCTGTGAGTGCAACTTAGCTCAAGGTCTTATTCACCCCAATAATAACCGCTTTCCAAATGTCCCTTTCCTTCCTCTCTCTCATCACCCACTTGAAATGGATGGTAATGGACTCTCTCTCTCTCTCTCTCTCTCTCTCTCTCATGAGTGATTAACAAGCTCTCCGTCCCTACTCCTTACCTTTGTGCTTCTTCTACACAAACTACACCCACAAAGAGAAGTATAATAGAGAGAGAGGGGGAGGAGGAGGAGGAGGAGATGGGTAAGATTTTATGTATGTAAGTGTAGGGTCGATATTAAGCCTATAAATACCCATCTATTAGAACCAGCTACCTTCCATTTTCTGCATCTCTCCGGTGCAGATAGATAGCTTAAGAGAAGGCGATATCGATACAGCAACTGTTGTTTCCACCCCTAGATATATCTTTCCCCCTCCTTTCCTTACCGGGTTAGTAATCGAAAACGCAAAATATTCTGAAACAATTCCATGCTTCCCCTCTTTTGGGTTGATCGATTTTTAGCTTTAGAATCCCAATTCAGCTAACAGAATCATCAATTTTTTCTTGCTTTTTCAGCCTAATCACGGATTTTCCAAATCCAGCAGTGGAGGGCTCTCCCCAAAGAAAAATGGGTAGAGGAAAGATCGAAATCAAGCGGATCGAAAACACGACTAATCGTCAGGTCACCTTCTGTAAGCGCCGCAACGGCTTACTCAAGAAGGCCTATGAGTTATCTGTACTTTGTGATGCCGAGGTAGCTCTCATTGTCTTCTCCAGCCGTGGTCGCCTTTACGAGTACTCGAACAACAGGTATTATTTTTGTTCTATCTCTTAATAGAATTTTCATGTACTCTCTCTCTCTCTCTCAAGACCCTTGGCTTTTCTTTGTTTGGTTGATTTATTCTTCTTTTCTTAGTGGGTAGTGATAAATTCTGTTTTTTATGTCCAGAATCAGCCTCTCTGTTAGATCTTAAAGAGATTTAACCATAAGAACTTAATCATTTTATTCAGTTCAGGTTGGATTTCTAACAAAGATACAGTTGCCTTTCTTTTCTTGTTTTGTTTTTTTTTTTTCTTGTATGAGCTTTTATTTTTCTTCTTTCTTTTTATGCTTGCCTTTTAGTTCTTTGTTTAGTTAGATAGATAGATCTGTTGTAACAGATAGATATAGAAGTGTGTAATAGTAACAAGTAGGGTTTAGTAATCTTGCAGGTATGGGAAATTCAACCTAGCTTCTTTGTATCTCCTCTCACTGTTCAACTTTGCTATTTTCTCTCTTTTCTTCCTATATTCTCTCTCTCTCTCTCTCCCCCTCATGTCACCCTTCAGCCTTAAAAAGCTGGTGCAAAGTTGTCACGTTCTCATTAGCCCATTTTCTAATCTTTTGACACTTCCTTAATAATATGTCAGATCAACCAAAAAGAAAGGAAAATGGGGTTATCCAACAAAAAAACAGGCTAGGGTTTCAGAACTTCAAATGAGATTTCTCATTTTGTTGAAAAAATCTAATGGGATTTCTCTTCAAACACGTTAAAGAGTCCTCCCACCAATGAAAAAAAGATTAGGGTTTATTAGCTTCATGGGTTTTCCTATTTTACCTCTTTTGGACTGTTTTACCCTTCTAGATACGATGGGTTTCTTCTCTTCTGGTTAGGTTTAAAGGCGAGGTTTGTAAGTGTATCTGTTTGTCTAAGTTACAAATCTTTGGTCACGTCACACAAGATTTTTCAGTTCTTCACTTCTGACAACAAAGCGCGGTCATGATTCCTACACTGGCGTTCTTCTCTTTCTATTATTTATGTAAAATCAAACTTTCTCTTCAAAAGTTAAAATACCCTTCTATGGATTAATCTTCTCATTGGTTCGCAGTTTCCTTTCTTTAAACAGCTTCAGAACTGCTGAAGCTGATACTGGTCCAGCATAGAGAGCGGAGAGAGACCTCAGAGAGCGAGAGAGAGAGAAGGGGGGGAGATACGAACCAATAAGAATGGCTGAGCTGGGTAATAATGTCGGTAAACAGTGCACATAAGAGGGGTTCATTAGGTGGAGTGGAGAGCTTATATTATTAAAGCTTTACACAGTAGAGAGAGAAAGAAGAGAGAGAGAGTACGACGACTGCGAGCCAATGGGGGATTTGTACTCTAGAGTCTAGACCTTTCATGCATGGGGAGTATGCAAACGTTCTCTGTAATAGACAAGAGACAAAATAAAGTTAATAAGTTTGAAGTCTGTCTGATGGCAATTTCGGAATTTTGAGTTTATCGAGGTGGGTAATAGAAGGCCCCTCTGGAGTTTCACTCCGGGTAATTGGGAAACTAACACGTGGCGACCATCAGTCGGTGGAGATTGTGCAACCAATCATATTGTAAGATTTCGTGCCAGCGTGGCAGAGGGCTACCAATCACTGGCTCGACGAAACTAAGGTAACAGCTTATCGAGAAAAGTAGGTCTTTCAGTTTTCCTCTATGTGATGCTGTCAGGAATTGATTTCATATACGGTATGGAAGATTGTGTTGTCATCTCACCTCCTCCCTAGGATCCAGACCATTAGATGCTCTCCTCAGATTCCTTGTTAAGTGAATCTAGAGGACCATGCAACGCTGTAAACCTAGGGATGGTAGCTGGTTTGTGTTTTTTTACCCTGACTTTTCTTTGAGTGCTGATAGGTTAATCTGTAGTCTAAATAGGCTTATGGGTCACAGTATTTCGAGGGTCCATTTTGCTTAATCCACTCCTATGAGAAACATTTGAGCTTTGTAAGAAGCATAATGGGCTCTGAAAATAGTAATTCTGTATATAGTTGTATAGCTAAATATGTATTATGTGTGTATATATATATATATATATATATATATATATAGGGGCAGCAAGTGCATTGCGCGTTTGCACGTGAGTGTCTTGTGAAGCCCCTGTCAACGCGCCCAAGCTAAATAAACAAAGGGAGAAAATCGCCCACAGTCTAATTACAATCTAATATAGGGATAATTAAATTTGTCAAACTTAATTAACCCTATCAGTTTTCGGGGGAGCTGATCAACAACATCCATATAATGTTTGGTTCTAAAACCCAAATTAGACATATAATCAGCTGCAACATTGGCTTCCCTGTAGATATGAGTCATAGAGATCTGTAGGTTCTGAGAGAACCCATAAATTTGATTCCAAAAATACCTGAGGTCCCAAGGCACCTCTCTTTCCTCATTGTACCATCTAAGCACATACAAGGGCTAAATCTGTTTGAACCTGAACACCACAAATATGCAACTTCCTACATAAAAGAAGCCCATCCAGAATTCCTGGACTCTGCATGGATAGATAGGTAAATATGTGTTAGTGTCTTTTATGGGTCAGAGTAGAGTATCCTGTCTATTGTGATGTGGACACATATACATGGCAAATCTGAGCCGTCAAAATTTTAGGACTAGTTGACTTGGACATGAGCCAAAATCTACATTGTTAGGATGATCTTGACAATTCAATTATTCTAATTTTGCCCATTAAATTTGATGCTTAGACAGGTTTATTTGAATGTGCAGGAATATTGGTACTTTCTTGACCTAGGTGAAATCCATGCTTTTCTTTTCTTGTTTACTTATTTGAATCTTAGCTTACTGCATTTCTCCTTGCTGGAATAAAACTGTTGTGTTTTTATGCAAGTAGTTAATTTGGGTATAGATTACATTGTTTTCTTTTCATCAGCACGAAAAGAGAGAACATGGAATAATGCCATCAGGGAGTCAGCTATGGCCTGTTTGGATGTGCCACATTAACCGGTTTTGTAGGCAAGATTTGTTAATGCAGAAATTGTTTGGCACTTATATTGTTTGAGTGGGTGGAATTAAAATTGGAATGTTCAATGATGAGAAAAGGACCTAAACTGAACTTTCATCATAAAAGGAACTATTTTTTTCTTTGCAATATCTCATTTATGTAGTATTGATAATAGACTCCGAAGATGCGTTGTGTAACCAATCAGACTCCATAAGTTTCAACTTCAACTTAGGGGCCCGCATGCATGTTTCATCTGGGATGTATGTAATATATGAATGTAGAGGGCTTAAGAGGATAATATAGTCTAACTTATTCAGTAGAAGATATGTCACTATCAAATTACATGTGTTTTTAGGCTTATAGGCTTAGTTGCTTGCTAGAATTCATATGATGATATATCTTGGTAGAAGTTGAATTCATATTCCATATATTTAAATTAAATTATAAGATTATTTTTTTTATCTTCATGAGACCTAAGAAGAAGAAAAGAAATAGAAGATATAGCTCCTAGGTTCCTAGGTGTACAACTAGAGGACATGTAAACATATTTTAAACTGATATAAATTTTAGCATGACTAATACTTGACCCTGATTTCTTTTGCCATGTAAACTGAGATTGAATGGGAGAGAAATTGCCATGTACTTCAACCCTCTGTAAGAAATTTTGGGAATCCAAGTTTAGCTCCAATATGGAGCATCGACCTTGTTGTCCATGAGATGAGTGCACTGACATTAACAATTAAGATGGCTGAGATCTCTAGATGCATTACTTTACATTTAAACACGATGATAAACAACTGAAACAATTGAGTACTCTTCTATATTATACGAACCAATTAATTCTTCGTCGAATTACTGTATCAGAATATGTGGTAATTCGTATGGGAATGAGTCCATCACCACCTCTGTAGAAAATTGATTGATAATCAGAGAGTGATTTGGTTACAGGAGATACACTGCAAAGGAACTTTTTTTAAAGGGTTCGGCGACCTATTAATATTATAATCAGTATTTTTAATTGGTGTCTTTGACTCTAAGGTGGGTGTTCTTGATGTTAATGTGCCATTGCTTAAATGGTTTGAGATAAGTTCTTAGTTCCTTCTAATAGTAGCCAATTGTTTTTGTTCATATTCATCAATAAAAGGTTTTCTAGTTAAGAAAGTTAATTGCTTTATTTAATGACTGAAAATCTAGTTTGCACAACAGAGCTAGGTAATACTAGGGTAGTTATGATTTGTGTTCAAGTGGATGAAGGAGATCTAAGGTATACTTGAGCTTTCAATTAATTTCTCTCTTTATGATATATTTTATGTTTAGTTTCTTGATCATATATTTTGATATGGGAAAGACCAATTATGGAGTTCTGAAACTCAATGGTCCTAGTTTTTAAAAGGCCATTTCAAGAAAAAGAGGTGGCAAGATATGAAGAACCATGATGAAGAAGATCAACTACTTTGGAGACATTTGATGCATACACACCCAAAATAGAGGCTTAATTCAAAGTGTGCATAGTGCAGTGGATATTTAAATACATTTCCTAAGCAATTTTGTACTACCAGGGTCAATGCGGGTATGGTATTGATATTCAAAAAATTTCTTCTTCCACTAGCTAGCAAATTGTATTCAAGTTTATACCTTGGAGACATCAAGGGTTCTTTGATCATACAAGTTGTAGAGGAATGATCTGAGTATAAAACATAACTCCTCTTTATTTGATTTGTATTCTAGGATATCTTCCTTTGATGTCTGCAACCAAGAAATTACATTATCTAAGTGCTACCTGTTTTTTACTTAACATGATTAACAAATTTTGTACAACAAAAAAATGTAATGATATTTACAATGAAATTTCAGTTTTTAATTTTCTTGTCATCATCCACATGATTAGTTTACCTTGATATCCATGTGATTTATCTTATACATGTAGTTTAAGTAATTGTCATCGTAGTATGGTTTCTTTGGCTTTTAGGTTTGATAGATTGATCTATCATACTATCTAATAAAAGGGTATGTGTGAACTTACAATCATGTACTCTCTACATCTTATAATGCATAGCTAAAATGAACGTAGCTTTTTCTTCATCTTATCTTACCTAAATAAGTTGTCATCATGTTAGGGGAGTTCCGATTTTTCATTTCCATTTTGTTAATCATATAGGCAATATATTGCTTTCAACCTTATGATATATACCATATTCGTTACTTTATAAACTAATTACTCATTATTAATTGGTACTTCTTTTTGCAGAGTGTACTAGTGGGATTGGAAGAAATTCTATCGATTTCATTAAATAATTTCTTGTATTTATGGGCAAAGAAATGCAAAGCAAATAAATTTAAAAAAATCTACTAACCATGACATTTGTATCAGCATACCATTTCCTTCAAAGAATCTTTTTTTTTCATTAGTATGAAATATTTTTTAGATTTACCAATTTCCTTGTACTAAATCAACAAAAATTGCTAGTTTGCCTAATCTAAACAACTTGTTATTAGTAGTGAATTTTATTTGACTTAGCTTCTTCATCAAGGTTGAACAAGTTTTAACTTTAGGATTATAATTTTGTTCTTTAAGGAATGGCTTAGTGTTGCCACAAATTTGTCCAGAAATTTAAACATGTCCACTCAAGCCTATGCATTGGGTTCCACAGAGACCTCCATCTACCTTTAAATGACTTTATTATGCACTAGTAGAACAATTGTTTTAGGACACTTGCTTGTCTTACTTCAAATCCTATACTTGTCTCTTAATCTTGATTCAATTTTTATGTGATTAATATTTTTGGTCTTTCTATCATCGACAATTTAATGAAGAAATAATTCAATTAGAATTTGAAAACCTAATCAAAGAATAGTACGATTCAACCTTACTCTAGCTACTTCCATGGGACTGTACTATAATTTTTTTACTAGTGCTTTTTACATAGTATTCCTCTTGAACTATATTAGTGCTTTCTACTTTATGCCCTTCTGTTTTTGTTTGATTAAGTTTAACTACTTCCTTTTTTGTTTAAAAGATTTCTATTTTCTCATTTTTAAGATTTCTTATTAGTTTATTGACTTTGAAGCATCAAACAATATGACTAGTGATGTCCGCTTATAACATTCACTTTTCTACCTTTTGCTCATTTCATATTTAATAATGATGGCTCCCTATAAGTTTCAATAAATTTCTTTTTCTCTTGTGTTTCTTCATTTATCTTTATGAAATATTTCTCATGTGCCTCACCTCTCTGTATGCTATTTTCCTTATGGTTAAACTTGTTCCTAATTGTATAATTGTGACATTCTCAATTTAACTTTAGAGTAGATTAAAAAGATATGTAAGGCAATGAAATTCTTCCAAATGAATATTTTTATGATACTTGTACTAGTTTATTTGGCTAGATTACTGCATCGTTCTCTTTATATTTTCATGAGTTAGGTTGTTTGGGCAGTTTTAATGAAAATGTTTTTTAATTTGAAATTATTTTAAATTTAAAGGGTTTTGAATTTATTAGTTTTGAATTTAATTACATTAGTGAGTTAGTATAGTGTTCATAAGAGTTCTCATTGGAGGGATTTTGTTAGTTGTTTTACTTCAAAACTATGCAACTGTGCAATGCGTGTACACATGTGGAAGCCCCTTGAAACATTTCTTGTACTTTCGCATATACATGCTTGTTTTGAAGTTGGGGAGATTTGAGATCAAAACCCCGACTAAAGTCCTTTCAAAAGAAGTTTCATACCATTGTGCTAAATAACTCATGTGTTTATGTATGCAAAATCAATAAATTTAAAATTATTTCATGTTTTCAAATCTTTTCAAATTTAAAATATTTTAAAAAATCCCTTACATATTTTTAATCTTCATAATTTAAAAAATTAGTGCAATTTACAAAAGCAAAATCAATAAATTTAAAAAGATTTTATGTTTTGAAATCTATTCAAATTTAAAATATTTTTAAAAATCTGTTACATAATTTTAATCTTCGTATTTTATAAAATTAGTGCAATCTATAAAGTCTTGTGCTTAAGTAAATGTATCTTTTAGAACTGAACGATTATATAGTGTAAACAATTTAAGATTTATACTTATTGAACAATGCCATAAATTGAGATTCCAATTGAAAATTAAAAATAATACACAATCCTTTTTGAGATTATATGTACACTTATAAATTTCACACCTTTCTCCATATGCTTAAATACTAATATTCTAAGCCCTCTTAGGACTAAGCCAGTTCTTATAGATAGTGTCCTCATTTACATATACAAATTAGTGAGCCTATATATGTTGATCCTATAATATCTTTTTTAGAGTAATGTCCTCATTGATTGGGGTCTATGGATGTTGTCATGGTCTTGAGTGGCATCGTTTTCTCATTGGAAAATTTTTCCTTGATCTAAATGCAAATTAGTTCTAAGTTTCAGTCAACTATTTATTAAAGTAAGTCCCATATACTTGACCAATGACAAAAGGACATGACTATGCACCATGACAATGTCCATGGACCCCAGTCCATGTGATCATTACTCTAACTAAATTGATTAATAATCAATTAGAGCATTTAATTTCAATGTTTAATTTACAAAAAATAAGAACAATACACCATAGAGAAAAATTGCACTTTCACTCACTTCCTCTCAACAGTTGTAATAATACTTATTTTTCTATTAAACCCACGAGATTCCCACTAAATTGTGTGATTATAAAGTATAATTAATTATTTATATATATGATTTACTAAGTGAGAATGATATTCAAAGAGCTATCCATAGGTCAGATCATAGTGGAGTCTGTTTCAGAACAAGTCATTTTTTCCTTTTTTCTTATATTCTTCTTCTACCTTTGTTCCCTTGTCAGAAGACCCTTCGGATATATTTAGTTCATTGAACATATACTTTCTTTCTATTTTTGTTCGTAAAAGCTTTCTTGTTTTGTTTCTTACATAAGCTATAATTTTTCTCGATCATAATCAAATTTTTTAACCAAAACTTGTTGGTTTTTTGTAACAAACAATAAATTTTCATATAATGGTCTCTTTAGAGGAGTTCGACTATTAGGGGTTTAAATAGAGTATGGACTTGGTTGTATCTCAAAGGTAGTGCTGTGGAGTTTTTTCATTTGATTGGGAGGACTCCTCTAACCATCTTCAAGAAAGTTAATCATCTCTTTGAGCCTTAAATAATTTAATTTGATTTTTTTTAATATTTTAAAAACTCTTTTGGTATTAACTATGAGTTTGCGATGAAGTTGTTGATGCAAGAATTGATATATGACAAAGATAACTTGATAAGTACATGTATCTTTTCTATCACTTGAGAACTTTTGTCCATGTGCTTTATTAAATATTCTTTAAATCTTACTCTTTAGATTAGGGTTCGTGCATGCTCGTATAATGGAGAGGTCATAGATTTCAATTCCTTATAATTGCAGATGTCTTAATAGGTTGACATCCCCAACTTGTGTCCAATAGGTTACGGCCAACCTTGCTACCTAATCATAAGTCATAAGTTCTAACCCGCTCTTACCCATAAAAAAAAGAAAAATATTCAAAGGAAAAAAGATTTGTTAAAGATTATCATAAAATATTGAAAGGTTTATATTTGTATTGACAAATTTTATGTCAAAACTTAGTAAGTCAGGTGATCATAAGTTTAATACTTTGATCTTGAGTATTTGTTGAGTGTTTCGATCTTCTTGATTGATTTTTCATCTTTCGTTAAGTGGTAAACAAACTCTGTGGTGAGAGTTTTTACTTCTCATGAAATAACCTCACCTAGTGTTAAGGTGTGTACTTGTGGTGGCGAATAGGCTGAGATTCGATGTTGTTTCAGATCAACTCAAAAAGACAATTTGAAGGCGTTCTTATGCAGTTCGAAGCATAGAGATCAAGAGACGACGTAGTAAATCAATGGCTGAAGCTCGTGTGGAATTGAATTTTGTTTGATTCGTATGGTCTTGAGGTTTTTTGTGTTAAGATTTTCTCGTAAAAAATCGTGTGCCTTGTGCGATTATTTTTATTTGCTTTAATTTGCTTTCGTTAATCACAAGCATGTGATAAGAACCCTATCATAGATTGAATTGATTTTGAATAGGTGAATTAATTTTTATTAGTATAATAATCAAATCAAATCTATTCACCTCCTTTTAGGTCTTATAAATCCTGAGACTAGGTACTTTTAAACATTTCTTAGATATGCTATTGCTTAACATAATTTGGTCATGGTTAGAGGAATAATGTGCAGTTATGCTCATCAAACAGGATCACCAGACAAGGATCCCATTGTGGGCACTTTGATTATTTAAATTTATTTTTCATCATTAATATAAGGCAATCATATCTTGGATTTGTTTCTTTGTTCAAAGGATAATAATAATGTGTATGTAGTATCACTGTATTTTAGCAACTATAAGCAATTAATATGAACATTTAGTAAAGATTATTAATATGTTTTTATTATTATCTTGCATTAGTTATAGGTTAGGTAGTTAGTCTAGGTTAAGAAAAAAATAATTTTACATATATACCTTGATATTCGATGGGTCCTCATGGGGAACCAATTCTTATCGGTTACAATTCTAGTTCCGGTTATTTGAGAACTAGAATCAATAGGAACCAGCGCCAACCAACTATGTTATAGGTCCGGTTCCATTACCTCTGGTAATTGAATTTGAACTGACTCGTTTACACCCTTAAGACAAACGAATTATTTTATTATTATTAAGTATTAGTATCAACTTGCTTTGATGGAGCATTTGTTCCCATCATGTTGTGCAAGGACCATTCAAGATTTATTACAATAAGACTTGGCTATTTTAAATTGCTCATGAAATTGAATATAGTTTTTTGTGCAAATTCTTTTGTTTATCCTTCATCGATTCTCCTTACAACTGTTGATTTCCCTTGTAGAACTTCTCATGTTCTGAAAATTGGAGTTCAGTCCTGGGCCACTCTTTTCAATCCAAGCCCCAATACCACTTTTGTTATTACCATCACATCCTTGATTACTTTAATCAATACTTGTAGATCAAGACAACATGTGTCCTCAATGCAATATTATGAGCAATTTAAGCCTGTATGTCTTGAAGAAAATGATATTTTCTTCTTATGGTAGCTATTGCTACTTTAGCTATACTATTATAAAGGGATGACTAATTAAGGACATGAGATCCCCTCCCAATTCTCTTGAATTTTCAACAAGAAGAAAAAAGATAAAGTTTTTTTCAAATTTAATAAATGGCCAAGATAGTAAAACTCTATCTTCTTATATCCAACGAAAATATTCTTACTCTCCCACTTTATTAGGTACTTGTAGATCTAGACAACATGTGTTCTCAATGCAATATCACTACTACAATGTGTTTGGGCACAGTAAGCCTGTATGTCAAAAAGAAAATAATATTTTCACCTTTAATGGTAGCTATTGCTACTTTTTTTTTTTGCTAAGTATAATTGTATAAATAAAAAAGAACTGTACAAAGAGCATTAAGGAGTATCTGATAGCCACCAGCATCCCAACTAGGTTGGCACCCCGATGGATCTCAGACAACAACACCTTAGGCAAAGGTAAGGCTAATCAAATCTATAGTAAACATCATTAGGGTCCTCCATTTTTCGAAGGAAAGGAGGCCGCTCTACAAAAATTTCTGATATTGCTTCACCTAACAAAGTACCACGGTTGGCTAACTTGTCTGCAACGAAATTCGATTCTCTCCAGGTGGACGAGATGATACAATGGGTTGTTCTTTTAATGGATGACTCCCATGAAGGTCTGACTTGCCAAGGAATTTGATGCGACCCAAAGGCTTGAACCGAAGCAACAGAGTCTGTCTCTATCTAGATCTTCCTCCAACCTTTGTTAACTGCCCATTCTAGTCCTTCCATGATTGCCCAACACTCCGCTAGGTAGTTGGTGGTAATACCCAGCCCTTTGGAGATTGCACCCTTGTATGTACCTTGATGGTCTCAAAAAATAACACCAAGACCCCCTTTCCCTGGATTCCCTTTGGCCGCTCCGTCACAATTCATCTTAATGAAATTCTCGAAGGAAGAATCCACTTACATTCCCGAATCCTCGGGGCTTTTCCCGGCTTGCACCTAATACCGAGTGAAGATAGAATATTCAGGTCTTCTATAGAATTATTCATATGATTCCCGGAAAGATTGCCTGCATTCCGAATGTCTTGACTAATTTTCCTTTTGCAGCTTTCCAGGTCGATTTGCTCACCTTCAAAGAGGACAGCATTCCTTGAGAACCATATGGTATTAGCGGTATTGAAAATTGCCGCGCACCATAAATCTTTAACAAGAGGGCTGGCGTTCTTACACCAAGAGAGCGCTTCCTTGAAAGAGACCATCTTTCCTTTCGCCTTGAAAGATGCTGCAACCTAGTCCCAAAGGACTTTGGTTTTGGAACATCCCCAAATCAAGTGGTCTAGAGATTCTCGTCTGCCTGGCAGAGGTAGCAACAAGTCGCAATTTGGAATCCTTTCTTTTTGAGGGTGAGGTCAGTGGCTACACAACCTTGAATAAGTTTCCAACTGTTGACGGAAACTTGAGGATGATTAGAGGCCCACCACACCCAAGGTTCCCACCATACCCTGTTGAGATGCTTCCTAGTAACATCCAATCCAGATGCCACCGAAAATGCTCCTTTGGTGTCTGGTTTCCAGATTCTATGGTCAGCCATGTGTGTGTTCATCTGCTTCAAATCCGAGATGCCAGCTAAGGTCAAAATCTCCCTTACTGATTGGGGGATGTGCCTAGTTGCAAAGGCAATGAAGGAAGACAATTTTGATTTGCAATTTTTCAAATCCCTTGAGTTAATTCTCAAAAATGACTATTATAAAGAAATGACTTAGGGCATGATATGCCTTCCAAACTCTCTTGAATTTTCAGCAAAAATGATATAAATCTTAGTTTTTTTTTCAAATTTAATAGATGGCCAAGATAGTACATAAAACTCTCTCTTCTTATCTCTAGTGAAACTGTACGTTTCCACTCCCTCTTTCTCCCTCAATATGTACTCTCTTAAGATGTTTCTACAAAATCTTCTCTCTCTCCTATACTCAAGTCTCTCTCATTCACATGTGCCTTCCACTAGTTATTTCAATATATTGATGAGCGTATCACCATCCTTAGTCATTTGAAAGTCCCGTTGGCTTTGACCTTGATCAGGGGTGTCTTGTATTCCACTATCAAGAAATTTTGTCACTTCTATTTCCTTTTGATTATTAATATCTTGCCATCCCTTGGTCAAGAAGACTAAATTAAGTTAGATGATGAAAATAATTCAATTAAAGGTAAAAAATCAACATGATCCAATGATTATAACCATCCAATCTTGCTCGCGCTATTGGACTACGAAGGTAAGTCCATATGCAATCTAGGAAAAATCTATACGTGAGACTATTATTGTTTATTGGCTTGTTTTTAACCAAAATTAATTGGTGGGTTCCACTCGTTCTGGATAAATCCTGGAGAAATTAATAAGAATAAGAAACATATTGAGACTACTAGTTTATCATCTCTCCCTCTTCTTCTAGAAGAGAACTATTTCCATTTTTTGACATTACTATCATTTGCTTCAACACAAACACATTTTCTTCGTCTCTTTTAATTTGCTTGTTTATCTATCTATTAAAGATGTTGTAGGTAACACTTTTTGTATTAAATTGCTGGCACAACCTCATCCCACATAAAACAAACTTGTCTTGGTTCACCTTTTATGTTCATTGTAAACATGCACCATTTTACTAGTCGTCTTCTCCTTCCACTCCAACACAATCACCCCCTTCCCTATGACTTTGTCCCTTTAATGCTTTAGCACCATTCATTGTCTTCCCATTGTGTCTCCTTTTAATCACCCCTATTTTCCTCATGTTTATACATGTTGCTCTCATCCTCATGAACATAATAATCTTTTACAAGAACCTACTTCTCTTCATCCTAATTCTATATATACTCACATTTCCAAGCTATGTATCTACTGTTATACCAATCATTATTTTCTCCCCTTGACTTGTTACAATAATATATTTTCATTTTTGCTTATGTTACATGGATTCTTCTAAAAGGGTGAATTACTCTCATTAAATGTGTTAGATTTTGACCCTCGAATTCTAGTGTGATACATTCGAAGTTCTTTTTTTTTTTCATTGAAATATATTAAAATTTACCATAGACTATATTTAAAATTTTTAAAATTAAAAGTTTCTATATGATATAAATCATAAGATACCTATTATGTTAATATCCCTACCATTATTTAAAAGATAATTAATAAAATCTACAACTATGCTACAAATCTTACTTTTCAGGATTCATATAATCCAATGCTTGAAAAGCATGTCACGAATACTTGAACCCGTATCCATGCAACATATCATTGTAATTGTTTATAATCTTCATAAGCCTTAGAGAATTTGTGAAGCATCAATTTCACCCTGCTAGCAACAAGCCTTAGTTTGAATAGCTTTTAACTCTTGACCCAGTCTCATACTTGTAACTTACTCCTAAGATGTCTAATTATATCCTAGGATATCTACAAAATTAAAACTCACTTTAATGGTTCTTTGGATTTCCAGAACGTATAACTTTTTGCATGAGGCTCACTTAAAGCATAGTATTTTTTTTTTTTTTTTTAATCTTACTATATATTTGCTTGATAAGAATTATGTTGTCCATTTTTGAGTCATCCAAATAGTCATTCATTTTATCTACTTGCTCATTCAATATTGTTTAATTTCTTTTTTAATTCTTTTAGTGGGTAAGTTGTGATTGAACCAACAACCTCATTGACCGTTCATCATATTTCCCAAGCACCCAAAAGAATGTGACAAAGGTGGCTTTAAAGGACGAGTAATTAAATTTTTAAGAAAAATCAGATCATGAGATATAATGATCTTCATACTTTAGATAGCGGATGGAAAAGTGTCAAGAAAAGAAAGTAATTTACTCATGATTACTATTGACTTCATAAAACATATGACAGATTTCTTAAAGAGTTAATTTGGTGGGTATTAGAAAAACAATGTCTCAATCAATGATAGTGATATCAATAAGAATGTGACTGCTGGAGTCGAACCTAGTTGAGAACAATTGGTGGTGAGACAAGTAATTAAATTTTTAGTTCCAATGGATTTGCACCAAGGATCAACCCATAATAGATGGATTGACTCTCATATTCATAGATATATAGATCCCTTTGTGCATGTTATTTGCAGATGATTTAGCAGTAATTGATGAGAATAAAAGGAGTAAAGACAAAATCAAAACTATAAATAGAGACATTAGAAAATAGGGGTTTTAAATCACTATGACCATAACAGTACGTGTTGTAAAAAGATTGGAGAGGATGTGACTCAGAATTAATGTTGGGTAGCCAAAGTGTATATGTGCTTTCAGATTATTATATGATTGAAGCACGCTTATTAAATTGAAGGATAAATACTATTAGACAACCATTACACCAGTTATGCTCTACGAAGTTGAATTTTATGCAATCAAGAAATAACATGTTCATAGATGACTATAGCAAAGATAAGAAAATTGAGATGGATTAGTGGAGAAACTAGAAAAGACAAAGCAAAAAGATGAGCATATTTGGAAAACTAGGAATAGCTTTAATAGTAGAAGATAAAATAAGGGAAAGTAAATTGAAGAAATGGTAGCTCTAATAGTAGACTAAATGGTTTGGGCATGCACAACGATGACGAACAATGACACTAGTAAGATGGAACACTTTGGCACAAGTTGAAAGCCAAATAAGGGAGAGAAGAAGGCTGAAAATAATATGGATCAAAGTAACTAAAAATATTTGAAAACATGAATTTACAGAAGATATAGCTTTAATCAATGTCGGATAGTGAAAGAAAATTCATGTGGTTGACCCCTAACATTTAAGATAAGGTGTTGATGACGATGATGAGATCATGAGCTATATGTAGGGTCCCCAATTAGTCATAGGTCCATCTTTTTGCACCTATTGTTATTTAGATCAGGTATGGAGTAGCCTAGTATTAAAGTTTCTACTCATTACCTAAACCCAATAACCAATTACCAAATAGATGTATCACAAAGGTATCAAAGCCCATCATTTAGACTCGAATCATAATCGGTTCGGGATGAGATATACTAGTAACTAATTTGTTGACATCCTCAGCAAAAGGGAATGTTAATAAATGAGAAGAAAGGGCACCCATCACTCAGTCTATTAGTGTTTTACACTTCATCTCCTTGAGAGGTACTGCTCATGTTTAGAGATGATGTATATGAGCCCTATTCATACACATATGTTCCATGAAATACAATTTTTTTTTTCAAAAAGTTATCAATAACTACATTCCTTACGTATGGATGAAATAGCTGCTTCTTTGTTTGCTTTCATTTCATATATGAAATGGTCAAATAGTAGAAACTTTGACTATAGAGTTCATTTTAATTAGTTTTGAGCTCTTACTATAATAATATTTATGTGGTGAAAGAGATAGCTACCCCATCAATATAATAGAATTACTTTCCATCAATTTCTTTGTTTAATTCATGGAGGTAAGGGTAGCTTTGGAGGGTTTGAAAAATTGTAGCAAATGGTCTAAAGAAAGTCAAAAGATTTGGGAGGGTTATTTTCAACAATCTCCCACTTGGCTTCACATGCAATTGCAAGTTTTATAAAACAACTCATTGGATTATAACATTTTGAATAGACGAGTGCACTCTTTTGAAAAACAGTTGTTCAACTCAATTTTGGATAATCTTCAGCTGTTACCCTTGTTCAGAGATACCGCTAGTAGTGGATCATGGATGTACACAAAGTCTCATCAATTGGCCCTAAGACAATTCCATGATCTCAAAACTAACACCACCAATGAACTCAGGAGTTTACTTTTACGTGATTTTTTATTTTGTGTATCCAATATATGACACCCATTTTGAAATATCCGGGTATCGTAGCAAATAAGTCATTGGTAGACTATCTTTTGGGCATTAGCCAATTTTGGTCCTTGCTGTCTACTTGAAGGGATAGTCTAACAACCTTCTGTCCATGGAAAACTAGTACCTCTGAATGCATGGTGGTGTACAATTTTACTTAGCTGAGAACACATTCATTTTCTATTCCCATTCACCTTTGAAGAAGAAACAGAAAAAGAAAGCATGTATAGTTTGAAGACTATTTTTATTCCTTCTCATTCAAAACCTTTTATTGTATGATATAATTCTCTTTGGTATTTTAAATTAAGTTATTGTTAACTGCAGTAGAAATGTTCATTTTTCACATTTTCTATGTGGGTAAGCTAAGATTGAACCTTCGACCTCTTATGATTCAACAATAATTCTTCACTTTATAAATATATTTATATATCGCTTCCGTGGTTTTATCATTGACATAGTACGAATTTCTTAACGATTTATATTTCTAATCTTTTTGATGGTGCAGTGTGAAAACAACAATTGAGAGGTACAAGAAGGCCTGCGCAAATTCCTCCAATTCTATAACTGTTTCAGAAGCCAATGCTCAGGTAAGATCTTTCTTCTTGAGTGTCCAGATATATCATGTACCTTCTCTAAAGCAAATGCTAATTGAATTAAGCATGATAATGTTTAGTTTATTCAATGAAAAATAAAATAAATTAAAGTTTTTCATCGTATACCGATTCACAAAGAGCATGAAGGCCCTCTTCGATTCCCCAACCTCGCCAATTAACAAATGGGCTTGTCGATCGCGTCCTCATTGATGACATTCATTAGAAAGATGCCCCTTTTGTATACCTCAAAAGCATCGGATCTCATAGCCATCTTTTTGTCTTGGACCCTGGGCTAAGTCTCGACTTCTTTCACCTCCATCGACAGACAACTTTGGTGCAGTTATAGGGACTGGTCTAACTTTGGTTATAGTTTTGTTACTACAATTAGCAAATGGAGTGTGAGTTGGTATGGGAATGCCTATTTCTGGCACAAGTCATCTTGGGGCATTCCTACCAAGTTCCTTGAACTTGTAGAGAAGGTGAAGGCTAACTTGGTATTGGATTGGAATGTGTAGGCCGTTCACATATTTATCTATTGATAAACTGATCCTCAGTTTCTCATAAGTTGATCTGAATGGTTAGGCAATGAAACTTCTTATTTTACTCTTTCACAGTCTTATTTCTTGGTGTAGATTTTGGAAGCATTGGTACCAAACTTGACCATAGTCTCACTGGTAAGAATTGTGCCCTAGACATTTCTCTCATCTTCACCCATGATTGGACTTTCTCCTTCCCTTTTTGTTTGTGTGATTGCTGTAGTTGACACCACCGCACCTCAAGGAAGCACGTGCTTTCAATTTTGTAGCCACAAGCTTGATCTTCTTTTTGTCGACGAGTTCTTTAAACTCGAATTTTTTTTATGCTATCAAGCCAATCAAGGAAATCATCCGACTCCAAATCTCTATCAAAATCGACAATTTAAACTTGAACACAACCGATCTTCCAAGTTAGCTCTAGCTTATCGCCTTGGCCTTTCTTCTAACATGCAATTGGCATAGTTTTTGGCGCTCTCTTTGGTGGCCTGCCTTCTATTGCTCTCAACTTCACTTGGAGACCGAATAGAGAATAGTGAGGGCTCTCCACGCCATGTGAAGTTTTTGTACAATTTGCTAGTAACTAGTGTCGAGTGTTGAATTTGCTGTTGCATTTGCTCACTTTGTTGCTGCATATCTTGTGGAAGCTTTGCAATACGTCCATGGTCATATACTCTTGTCATCGACCCCTACTGCCACATAAACCCCAAGCTGCCATTGAGATTGTTTTGTATGAGAAAAATCTGTAACAACACTTTTATTGAACACTTGAGGCTTAAAACTGCACCAATGCAAAACCCAGCTTGGTGTTAACCCTGATTCCAAATATGTATTATGTATTATTTCGGTCAATTGAAAGTTTAGATATGTATTATTTCGGTTTGATCAATTGGAAAGTGTAAATATGTATTATTTCGGTCGAAATGTTTCGACATATATGGTAATATTTTGATCGAAGGTAAGAAACATCCCATTTGAGCCCAAAATCAAATATTTAATCCACTTAACCCCTTTCTACATATTTTTTTTATAAAAAAACTAATCCATTGTAGATTTCTTTGTTCGTGGATTGATTATGATGACTAATTGAATCTCGTTTTGGAGTTTTTTCAAATTCGAAACATAGGTAAGGATAAAATTTCTTGCTACGAATAGATAGATGAAATGTAAATGCATCAAATCTATGAATCTATGATGCATTTACACTAGATTTGTGTACGGATAAATTGAATATCATTTACGGGTTAAAATTTAAAATTTAGGGAAAATTTTTATTGGTTTTACCCTAAACATCTATGATTGTACATAAATTGATTATATATTGCATAACTTACCATGTTCTACAAGTTGATTGGGTTAAATTTTTTTTTAAAAAAGTATTTAAACATTCAAAAATTATGTAAATGTAATAAGTTAATAGTATATAGGTTTTCTAAAATTATACATAGTATTAAGACATTAATGTAAAAAATTTGTTACTACCTTGATTTAGAGCATTTTTTTCTATAATTACCAATTAAATAATACCTTGATTGACTACCAAGTACCTGCCTCAACATATTACATACCACTTGGTCATTAATTTCTACACTACATGTATATGGTTGCATACTATTGTCTTATCCTACTTTTTTATGTGCCTGCGTGTGTAGATATATAGGTTTATGCATGTATGCATTCCACAAAAATCATACACTTGGTTTTCTTTTTCTTTTTTCTTCCGTTTTTTGTTCATTCTTAAGGAGAATGCAGTACAAGGAATGCCTATGTACATCTAATTTGGCTTGGTACATCATTAGCACTATGAAGAGTCACAAAACTGATATAGATCCTAACTGTTTTATGCATCGTTCTGCACAAAATTACCGATTCTCAGTGAGATTTTCTAACCCTTCTACTGTACATACCCACATTCATCTCAGTTCTACCAGCAAGAAGCCACCAAACTCCGCCAACAGATAGTGACTTTACAAAACGCAAACAGGTTATCTTTCGGCCTTTAATTAAGCTCATTTATATGATATTTTGCATTTGAGTACTTATTAACAGTCTTATTTCCAGAAATTTGATGGGTGATGCTCTTAGTTCTATGACTGGTAAGGAGCTCAAGCAACTAGAAACTAGATTGGAGAAGGGCATCAGCAGAATCCGATCCAAAAAGGTATTTGTACTCTTTTTAAACACTCTAGTGTCCATTACTGTCTTTCAGAATTTTCTGAATTATATATGTTCTCACTAACTCGTTTGAATTCTACCAGAATGAACTCTTGTTTGCTGAGATCGAGTATATGCAGAAGAGGGTAATATAGACTCTAATGCTTCCTAGATTTGAGTGCATATTTAAGAAAAAAACCTTGGTTTCTGGCAACAATGCACATTCCACCACAATTGTACGGTTGACGCCATTGACTGTTGGATATTCAAGAGATCCATGCTCCACAGGGCAACAACTGCAAAGTGTATAATAGTTATTTTTCTTGTTAATAAAGTTGTTGCCTAGCCTCTTGGACTGTAGATCTTTCGAGTCCAATGGTCAATGGCCTCAACTGCCCGACTGTTTTCGCAGTTAACCATGGGATTTGCTAAGCATGTAAGCAAAAAAATTCAGCAATTTCTGATATGGATGGCTTGGTCATGATATTATATCTATTGCAATTTGCAACAAACAAGTCGCATATCTAAATGTCGAAAATTTTGTTATTCAGTCCTCGATTACTGATAATATGCTTTAATTAACTTACAAAATGTATACCATGCAGGAGATTGACTTGCAGAACGATAACATGTATCTCCGAGCAAAGGTTTCTCTCTCTCTATATATATATATGTATGTATGCTTATATATTGGTCGTAGTAACATAGGAGCTTTGTGGATGCATAGATAACTGAGAATGAGAGAGCCCAACAGCAGATGAACATGTTGCCAGCGAATGAGTACGAGGTTATGTCTTTGGCACCATTTGACTCTCGTAACTTCCTCCAAGTAAATCTATCGGAACACAACAACCAATACTCTCGCCCAGAGCAAACAGCCCTCCAACTTGGGTAAGAATCCTCTTAACTGCACACCATCATCATACACATGCAATTGTGCAGCACATGCATACACATCGGACATACATGAATATACAATCCAAGTCGTTAGCTTGTGTAGCCGTAATGTCGTTCACCTTGAACGATGACATCGTGGCCCTTTAACTAAAAATTATTAATTAGGATGCCTTAAAGATATACTAATTATAATTCTATTTTGTGTGCAGTTGAAATTCTCAAACGACCGATGTTTCTGGTGCTTAATTCCTTTCTCTCTTTCATATTTGAAGATCTAGTATTCTATGACTCGAAAGCTACACGTATCTTGAGAATGCTAAGAATCAGAGGTCGAACTTACCCAAATGAGGGCCTTAGCATTCTCTCTACTTAGATTGTATAAGACTTATAATCCTATGGTGAGAGGACTTGTTTTGAATTAGGCTTATGTTGCTGTAATACATACATATATTAAACATATGGTTCCTCCCTCATGTTTGCTTGTGTTGCATTGCATACAGTAAGCAGATTTGCGATTTCATGTGTGCTGTTCTATGCGTTTGTGTTGCATGTCGAGTAAGCTACTTCGGGAGCTAGGTTGATATATAGCAATGCATGATAGAGGCACATATGCCCGTCTGGTTGGGTGGTAGATGTGTAACCTCATATTTCGGACCGCCATTATCCTATGGCTGCAACCCACCTTGTTTGATGATCCTACAAGTTTTTGCCTTTTCAGAATGTTTGTAGAGAGTTGAGAGTATCCTCTCCTCCATTTTATAGCCAAAGGTTGGGCTTGCTCCCTTGATTCTCCTTACTACCATTGAAGCTTCCGGTAGGGAGTGCATCACTGAAGCCGTGGGATGTAAAAATACAATCGGTAGGGAAGCGTTCCACCTTAGAAGGAAGCACTAACGCGAGCAGGTGTGGATGAATGATATACTCTAATTTTTTTATCTTTTGTACATAGGATCGTTACTCGTGACGTAATGGCTTGAATATTGAGACGCATTATAAGTGGCCCATTAACCCATTGATCTAGATTGCAAGTTAGACCTTGTGGGAGAATGCCATCAAGAATACCAATCACTGCTTCATATTGTCAACTTGGAGGGAAGCAAACTTCTCAGCCGATAATCATGGGGCTAACTTGCAAGAGGGTAGTTCTGTTTCCTTTGTGGAGCGATCTCCATTCCTCTATAAAATGGAGGATCCTCTTGCTAAGTATTACGGGTTCTCTTAGTTTTTGTGTTTCGCCTAGGGTGGGTGGCTTGGGCCTTGTTTATAGGGTGCCTTTTGCTTCCCTAATGCGGTTTGTATATCCTACTTTCTTTCTTTCATTTTAATATACTTTTATACTTAGCAAAAAAATGGATCTAGATTGCCCAGTTGCTAGGCCAAATACCCCACATCCAGACCTGATTTAGGTCCATACTATGTGATACCCGGACCCGATTTTTATAGATGGTTTGGACCCAACTTTCGGACCCGAACCCAAGCCCCACCAGTTGATACCCCTACCTTAAGACTTGTGAAGCAATAACCCTACGCATATTATTGAAGCTCATAGTAATAGCAGTACAGAAGATAGTAATATGAAACTTCATACTGAAGAGCCTCCACCATAACCATCTTCTTCACCTTAGATCTCAGCCAAGCGACGAATATCAATCGGGTAAGTGTCGGATGGAAATTGAGCACTGTACGATCTCCTTGCGAGTATCACATTTGTGGCTTCACTTGGATGGAAATTATCCCAATATACATACTCATCCCTTTTCTGGCAAGGAGGTTGAAGAGGAAGACACGTAATTTGACCGTTCGCCACCCGACAGCAGCCAGCGTTAGTAACCCTAAAACCTGAAACCAAAGACACCCATGCAAGTATCAATTTATTTGAATGAATAAATTTAGCATATGTTGCAGTAGTGATTGTAACCATTGGCTCCATGATTTTTTTCTTTGACCATCTCAAAGAAGGCAATAGATCAGATCGCCATTATCAATCCAATCAAGCTAATATCTGCTGCAGATCAATGTGATGATACCAATCAAATGTGGGTTCTATTCCTCTACACATGGTCCATGCATATCCGATTGCAATTACGCATTCTCAAGATGTTGTCACAAAAATAAAATAAAAAGAGAAAGAAAATAAGAAAGGGGTGGATGATTGTGATTGCCTACCATAAGCTGAAGAATTCTGCAAGATATCCAAAAACATATCGTAAGTGTTTACACGGATATATGTCGGAATGCGTAGATCACGGCTGTTTAAGTCGTCGATGAGAGATTTAAGCCGGCCATTGAAAAGTTGAATTGCACTGTTGATTCTCTCTACACACTGGGTGCCATTTTGACTAAATTGAGCCAATGCAGTCGGGCTGCAGCCTAACGGACCAACATCTATCACAACTACCTTCCTTGCTCCACAATCATACAAAGTCTACGACCGAAAAAAAAATAAAAAATAAAAATAACACCATTAATTCTTACTTATTAGTACTTAAATAGAGAAATTTCTTTCTATTAGTACACAAATTGGAAAAAAAACTCAAACCCAATTAGACAAAACATATATATAACACTATTACTGACCCTTAGTTGCTGAGAATACTCTTGAATGAGCGCATCGGTGTACTGCTGGAGGGTGAATTGGCGGCTTGTGTTGTAAAATTGAGGCATGAAATAGTTGTTAAGGTAGTCATTACCACCCATTCCGACGGAGTAGATGCACTTGCTTAGGTAATTTGCTGCCGAATCCTTGTTTCCGAGTATATCAACCAATTGTGAGACCGTATTCTGATAATTTCTCAATTGTTCGTTCATACTGATCCGATCACCCTGCGACAATGAGTGAAATATAAGAAGGATAATAGAGAATATGCGATTTATTGCTTAGAGGACTTTGATTGCCACAAACTTGAGCAAGAGGGAAAAAGATAAAAATGATATAGATTTTAAGACATCAATTAGAAAGCTATCTAAGAAAACATAGCTGCTAATTAATTATTACCACTTGCCGCCCTGTTTCATCCCTTATTCCGGCAGCCCCGGATGCATAATTCACCCCTCTGAGTATATCTTGGCCTCTTGCAGTTGCATAGGATGGAATGAAATTGTCAAAACCCAAGAGTTGAGCTGCAACCAAGAAATTTGTTTGATTAGAGACAATTCTTGTCTGATTAATTATTGTAAGGACATGTTTGGTAACGAATTTTAAGTTGTCCACTGAAAGTATAACCTGTGAAAGGTAACCCTTAATTTTCTGGGGAGTTACCTAGTTTTGGACTTTGTTTAAAAAACGCTCGGCGCGCCTATGGGGTCGTTATCTTGCCATCGCAACTTAATATGAATTCGAAACCTAGTTGATTAGAGACCTTTTTTTTTTTTTTTTTTGCTGAGAGAGGGAGGGAAAAATACAAAGAAGGGTCAGATGACACCCCGAAAGAAGCACCGAACAATAGAAGCAAACCCTCTCAAGAGACAAACTGTAATATGTCCTTGAGGGGTCCTCTACGGCACTGAGAAGGGTGGTCTGACATCCCACCACATCCTAGAGTCAAGAGGTAAAGAAGTAGCAAAATTAGCGCCCCGATTGGCCCCAAAATTGACCTTCCAAGAAGAAGTCAGTTGCACCCATTCGTGCCTCGGTTTGATGGAATCCCATTTTGATCTAACCCTCCATGGGATAGTGTGTATTTGTCACACACACATACATACATACGTACCAGTTTTTTGAAAACAACTTTATCTCAATTAGTCAGTTCACAAGTGATAATAATTATCTATTTGTTTTCTCTTCTTCTGGTTTTATCATATAGGAACATAACTCGGGGAAAGTGTTGAGAACAGGAGTAGAAGAGCCAGTCTTTACACCCTTGATTATCTGCTTAAAGCCTTCATATCATCTTCTCTCTCTTTGGTCAAGGGCTCTTTAGAGACTTGGCATAATCGCCTGGGTCATGCTGTTTCTGGTATTGCTAATTCTCTACATAAATCAAGGGAAATCCAACTTGTGGAATCTCGACAATGTCATTCTCAAATTTGCTCTAGTTGCTAGTTGGGCAAGAGCAAACGTTTGCCTTTTGAATCAAATAATAAGCGTTGTTCTACCCTCCTTGGATTAGTACATTTTGACATTTGGGGACCTTCCCCCATCACATCACCATCTGGATTTCGATATTATGTAGTCTTTGTAGATGATTGTAGTCGTTACTCCTGGTTTTTTTCGTTAAAGAAAAAATTCGATTTTTTCTCAACTTTTATCACCTTTCAGAAATTAGTTGAAAATCAACTTGACCACAAAATCAAAATCCTACAGTGTGATGGTGGTCAGGAATTTGCAAGCTCCCCATTCCTGCAACATTTAGCTCAATGTGGAATCCAAAAGAGGTCGTCTTGCCCTCACACTCTTGCTCAAATATGGGAGAGCCGAGCGTAAGCACAGAAGCATCACTGAGATAGGACTCACGTTACTCTTCCATAGTCATGCCCCTCCCAGATTATGGGTCGAAGCTTTTTCCACTACCGTCTTCATTGTAAATCGGCTCCCTACTGCTGTTCTCCATCATGCATCCCCGTACTCCATCTTGTTTGGTAAGGGTCCTATATATCTTCGTGACTATTCACCTCATAAACTCTCTCCCAAGAGTACACGGTGTACCTTTACATAAGGGTTTTTGATGTTTAGACTTACTAACTAATCGTGTTTACATTTCAAGAAATGTTGTTTTTGATGAGTCTATTTTTCCATTCTCGCACACATCACCATTATTATCCACTGTTCCCCACGATCTTGTTGCCTTCCACGATCTCGATAGTACTCATGAATAGGAAAGTGTGTACAAAGATGAACATGTCACACCATCAGCTGAGCACCAACGCCCTTTGGTTCTACCCGAAGATGAACACATCAATGTGACTCCACGGCTTGCAGACTCATCACCTCCATTGGACTCAGTGGACCCTCATGGTTTGATTGAAGGCACCGAACCTCAATCTCCTGCACCGACTGACGGTCACGGCTTGGATGATGGGGTTGATTGCCAGATTGCAAGCAATCCTATATATCAATCTCACGGTACCTCCCTCCATGGCTCCTACCTCCCACTAACAACGTGTCCTCCCTGCCGATACTCACTCCATCCCTAGTGGACAGATCATCATCGAGCTACCTCTAGCACCTCCTAATCTCAATGCATCAGTGCCCATTGTTGATGGGAACTTACATCCTATGGTTACTAGATCGAAGTCTCGAT